>CAMZMU010000095.1:11978729-12578729 GCA_947311845.1 Poa pratensis
GGCGCAGAGGCCATGTGCGCTCTGTCACGGAGACAGAGCTTGCTTTCACCCGAAGGAACCTCGCGTGGGTGTGTTGCCTCGCCGAGGTCTCGTGTACTTGACGCCTCGCGAGGGGGGCCTCACGAGGGAGACGCTGACGTGCGCCAGGACTTAGCGATATTCTCGATAGGAGAGGCCCTCGCGAGGGAACTGTCTCTCGTGAGGCTTACCAGGCTGAGGCGCCTGGTCCTTAGCGGAATCTTTAGCAGAGTGTTGAGGGCTGTGGCAGGCCAGCCCGTGGTACGCAGGCAAAGCGTCGTGGGCCCAACAGAGCCTGCTTGGCCCAAGACACGTGGCGAGCTACAGCCGCCCATGAAGCCACGATCTCTTCGGCAGTAACAGGCGTAGTGGCGGGAGTCACTACGTCTGGGGAAACGGCTCGCTGAGACGATAAAACCTGAGAGCTCGGTGCAGACACCCATTACTCTGCTCATCCCCTTTCGCCTCCTCCTCTCTAGAGCAAGCGTCTTCTCCGAGCTTCTCTTCTCCGCATCCCAGCCGCGATGGCGCCCAAGAAAGCCGCATGCTCCAGGAAGGACAAGGCAGTGATGCAGGCGAGCGAGCCTGCCGCGATGAGGCAAGACGGGAACCTCAAGCCGGCGCTGGTGGGGTACCGTGTCAGCTTGGAGGCGCAGCTGGACAAGGTACGCCATATGGAGGCCTCCAAGAACAATGAGTGGGGTGCTACGGTGCTCAAGCCGGCGTGCGCCCTCGGCGCCCTCGACGCCGCTTCTATCCCATCTTCCTTCACACTCTCTTCGCTGGGCTCGTGCCTCCCTTTTTCGACTTCTTCCTGGCGATTCTGGAGTTCTACCAGATCCAGATTCTCCACCTTCATCCCAACTCCATCCTTATCCTCTCCATCTTTGCCTACCTCTGCGAGGCATACTTTGGAGTTAAGCCCTCGGTGGCCCTATTCCTCAGCTTCTACGCGCGCTCCGGTTCACGGCGAACAACGAGCAGACGGGGTGCGTCTCCTTCCGCATCACCGACGGCATGGGACAGCGTCTACATTCCCATCGCGTGGGCCGGCGAGGTCGATGTCTCCAATGTGTCGAAGAAGGGGGAGACTTCCGCAAGCGGTGGTTCTTCGTGGATGCCGGAGAGCGAGCCCCTTCTTCGAGTGCCCGATGTGCCCGACGAAGAGGAGATGCTAGGCGAGCGAGCCTCTCGAGAGCCCAACACTTGGCGGCGTGGTCCAGTGTCTGGCGGAGCTTCGCGAGGCTGGCCTCACTGGCCAGATGGTGGCCAAGGACTTCGTGAGGCGCCGCATCGCTCTGCTCCAGGCGCACTCGGAGCCGATGTGGATGTACTTAGGCCCGATGGACAAAATGGCGCCTGAGTTCTGCCAACTTCCAGAAGGCAGAGCAGGACGGCATCATGGGATCCTCTTCACTTCTCCGTCCATCCCCAAGCCGGCGTCTCACTTTGCAGAGCCGCTCCACAGGTTCGAGATCGAATCTCGACGCGAGTTCGGGAGGCGATGCCTAAGTTCGATCAGTGGGGCTTGATGCCCGAGGGGCAGGTTGGACCCCGCAACAACCCGGATTCCGTGTCGCAGGCGGCGCCGGCCGATGGCGAGGAGGAGACGACGGAGACGCCCACGATGTCGGACGCGGACGTTGATGGCGCCTCGGGGGGCCCCAAATCCTCGGTGGGAATACGAGCTCCTCGAGGGACGTACAACCTGAAGCTGAGATCCACGAGGTCTCCTCAGGCAGCGATGACCCGTACCTCGTCGTCCCTTCGCGACGCACCGAGGAGGAGAGCGACGACGAGGGGCCTTGTTAGGCCGCCGCGAGCCCCGCACCAAGGCGAGCCACGACAGGCCTGCCGGGCTCAAAAGGGGGCGGAGACGAGCGCCCCGCCGCCGGCGGACGACAAAGAGGTGGATAGACACCGCTGAGTAAGCCTCGCATTCCTTTCTGATGCGGTAGGTCCCGATTTTCACGGATTTGTGCGGATGGGAAGATGAACACGAAGAACACGCGAAGAACGATGAACACAAAGAGGGGAAATCAAACACACAAGGGTAAATAGCAAGTAGTAACTCGGCAAGAATCGACTGTAACAAATCCCCCAGGGCAGCCCCCAATCCTCCTCTCCCAAGCACACCTTACTCTTAGGATTGTTTGTCCAATTGGTCAATCCAACCAACCCAATCTACACTCTAAGAGGGAAGATTAGCAAGTAATCGCAACTACAAGCGGAGTCTTGGTATCCACGCAGGGATCTTCTCCTCAAGAGGAGCCTTGGTTCATCTCCACATGTGGAGGCCTTGATTCATCTCCATAGGAGGAAAGAGACACTTTGAGAAGAAGGAGTCTAGCTCTACTTTAGTTCTCAAATCATAGTCTAACCCTAGATCTAGTCCAAGGGGTACTTTAAATAGTCTAGGCAACTAGGAGGACGAACGGATAAGGTTGGTGGCCGAACTGACGAATCTGCTCCCGCACCGGCGGTAGTACCGCTGGCTTAGCCGGTGCTACCGCTGGCGCGGGCATGTGCTGCTTCCTCCCACGTGCCCGGTACCTCCTGGTACCGCTCCTCGTACCGCTGGCGGTACCGGAAGAAACTGCCGAAGGCCCGATTCGGCGGTAGCGCGGAGCGGCAGCTGCTGGTGCCGCTGACGTGGGCTTGGGCCATCCCACGCTCCCGGTACCGGGCGGTACCGCGCTGGTACTGCTGGCGTGGTCCTGGTTCTCGCTGACTGGGCCAGGGGCGGTAGTACCGCTTATCCCAGCGGTAGTACCGCCGCCTGGGAGGTTCTTCTCCATCTTCTCTTCTTCCTCTTCATCGCATTGACTCGATCCTTGTCCATCTTCATGCGTCGCCTCTTGGCCGTCTTCATAGGGGTCTTCAGGTCCACCATAGCTGAGCAAACACAAGGTATCGGAATGAAGTAGCAACCCATTCAAAGGAATGTCGAGATCACACATAGATAGGAGTGAATTCACCTTATCATGGAGAGCTTTTGACTCTTGCTCTTGTCAATGGGCCATTTGATGGTGTTGGTGTTGTGTGCCTAGGTTGCACTACATCATCTCCCCCCCCCTTGGAAAAGATCGTCCTTGACTCTTCGTCCCATCATCACTTGGGTTTCCAAAGTAAGGTGAGATGTCGGCAACATTGAAGGTGTCATGAACGCCGTACTTGGACTTGGATATGTCGATCTTGTATGCATTGTCGTTGATGCGCTCGATAACCTGGAAAGGGCCATCTCCTCTTGGTGCGAGCTTAGACTTTCTCTCATCGGGGAAGCGGTCCTTGCGTAGATGTAGCCAAACAAGGTCTCCTTCTTGAAAGATCATGGGGCGCTTGTTCTTGTTCATCTTCGTAGTGTGATCTTCGTTGTGCTTCTCAAGCGTGGCCCTTGTGTCTTCTTGTAGTTTCTTCATGTAAGCGGCACGCTTGTCGAAGTTCATGTTGACTTGCTCACGGAGTGGAAGTGGTAGCATGTCGAGTGCGGTGTAGGGGTTGTAGCCATAGACGACCAAAGGGTGTTCTCTTTGTTGCGCGATGTAGTGCTCGATTGTAGGCGAACTCGGCGTGTGGATGCACTCTTCCCAATTCTTCAAGTTAGGCTTGATCAACACACGAAGGAGTGTGGAAAGGCTTCGTTCACCACTTCGGTTTGGCCATCGGTTTGAGGGTGGTATGCGGTGGAGAATAGTTGCTTGATTCCCATCATGGCCATCAAAGTCTTCCAAAAATAGCTCACGAACTTGGTGTCATGATCCGACACAATGGTCTTGGGCACGCCATGAAGGCGTACGATTTCCCTGAAAAACAAAGTAGCAATGTGTGACGCATCGTCGCTCTTGTTGCAAGGTATAAAGTGTGCCATTTTAGAGAAGCGATCAATGACGACAAAGATGGAATCTTTGTTTGTTTTAGTGCGTGGGAGTCCTAAGACAAAATCCAACTATATCGGACCATGGGTGATGTGGAATAGGCAAAGGTGTGTATAAACCATGAGAGTTTAAGTAGACTTAGCTTTGAGACATGTTGAACATCGTCGCACCAAGCGGTTCACATCCCGGTACATCCTTGGCCAATAGTAGTTTGTGAGAGCATCGCAAAGGTCTTGTCACGTCCAAAATGACCCATGAGTGATCCTCCATGAGATTCCTTCAAAGGACCAAATGAACCGAAGACTCGGGTATACATAGTTTGTTAGCCTTAAACAAGAAACCTTTGTGCAAATAGAAATCACCAATTCCTTTGTGCTCCGAACATTGAGCGAAAATGTCTCCAAAGAAAGCATCGGTAGCATACAACTCTTTAATCTCGTCCAAACCCAAGACACTAATGTTAAGACGTGTAAGTAGGTTGGCCTGCGGGATAGAGCATCCGCGACCACATTGTCTTTACCTTTCTTGTATTTGATTACAAAAGTGAAAGACTCAATAAACTCAACCCACTTAGCATGTCTTTTGTTCAAATTTGTTTGACTTTTCAAATATTTCAAGGATTCATGGTCCGAATGAATGACAAATTCCTTAGGCCGAAGGTAATGTTGCCACACATCCAAAACACGAACCAAAGCAAATAACTCTTTGTCATAAATGGGGTAATTCAAGCGAGCTCCATCTAGTTTCTCACTATGGTATGCGATGGGTCTACCATTTGCATAAGCACTCCACCAATGCCCAATCCACTAGCATCGCATTCAATCTCAAATGTCTTAGAGAAATCCGGAAGGGCAAGGAGTGTGCTTCGGTTAATAACCGTTTGAGCTCATTGAAAGCAAAATCATGTGCATTGCCCCAAATGAAAGGTACATTCTTCTTTGTAAGTTCATGGAGGGGGCAAGCAATTGTGGAAAAATCCTTGATGAAACGGCGGTAAAATCCGGCAAAACCAAGAAAACGCGTCTCAACTCCTCAAGTGATGTCGGAAAAGCCAAGTCTGAATTGATTGTATCTTTGCATCATCAACTTCAACTCCATCCGAAGAACAACAAAACCCAAGAAAACAAGTTTGTTGGTGGCAAAAGTGCACTTAGAAAGGTTTGCATAAAGCTTTTCATTGCGAAGAACCAACAAAACTTGAGCAACATGAGAAGTGTGCTCTTCCAAAGACTTGCTATAGATAAGGATGTCGTCAAAGTATACCACAACAATTTGCCAATAAAAGGACGCAAAACATGATTCATGAGACGCATAAAGGTAGAAGGTGCATTGGAAAGACCAAATGGCATGATGAGCCACTCATAAAGACCAAGCTTAGTTTTAAATGCGGTCTCCATTCATCACCTTCACACATGCGTATTTGGTGATATCCACTCTTAAGATCAATTTTGGAATATAGCGGAACCACAAAGCTCATCGAGCAATATCAAAGGCGAGGATAGGATGGCAATACCGAACGTGATGGCGTTGATGGGGCGACAATCCATGCAAAGTCGAAAAGTGTTGTCGTGCTTGGGTACCAAGATGACGGGCACGGCACACGGACTCAAGCTCTCGCGGATGTGTCCCATGGCAAGAAGTTCTTGTATTTGGCGCTCGATCTCCTTTGTCTCTTCGGGGTTGGTGCGGTAAGGGGCGCGGTTTGGTAGCGGTGTGCCGGGAACAAGGTCGATGCGGTGCTCGATTCCGCATAGAGGAGGTAGTCCCGGTGGCACGTCTTGAGGGAAAACATCTTCAAAGTCCTTCAAAAGAGACAACAAAGAAGGAGGAAGTTTGTGAGAGTGTTAGTCATAGAAACTTCAACCCTTGCATATGAGCACATAGTGGAGGGTGGATGGGTTTTCTCTCAACTCCCTTATCTCTCTTTGGGTGGTGATCTCTCGCTCACCACTCATCTCACTAGACGAACGATCTTGTTGTGCCCTTGCAATGGTCTTGGCGTTGTCGGCGATGACTTGACTTGGTGTCATGGGACGAAGGACGAAGGTCTTGTCGTTGTTCTTGAAGCTATAGTAGTTTGTTCGTCCATCATGCATAGCACCCTTGTCAAATTGCCATGGACGCCCAAGAAGTAAGTGGCAAACGTTCATAGGCACAACATCACAATCAACCGTATCTTCATAGGCTCCAATCTTGAAGGACACTTGCACCATGTGTTGAATCTTGACGGCTCCGGTATCACTCAACCATTGCACATGGTAGGGATGTGGGTGCTTCTTGAACTTCAAGTTGAGCTTATCACAAGTTCTTTGCTCGCTAGGTTGTGGCAACTTCCACCATCTATGATGACCTTGATGGATTTTCCATTGATTCTTGCTCTTGTTTGGAACAAATTGCATCTTTGGTCTTCTTCCACTTGAACATTGGTGGTTAGAGCTCTTGCCACAACCAAGGAAGGGTTGTTGTCGCCATCACAATAGATTTCACTTTCTTCTTGTTGAGCACTTTGCATTGTGGCGACCTTGTTCAAAGCATTGTACTCATCTTCACTCATTGATTCATACTCTCCCATGTCATTGATGATCATGACCTTCTTGTTGGTGCACTCAAAAGATTTGTGCCCTTGTCTGCCGCACTTGTAGCATTGCAAAAGTCTTGTGCCGGACGAAGATCCTTGAGGCGCCTTGGTATTGGGAGGTACTTTCTTGAAAGGTTGAGGCGCTTGAGGTGTCGAAGTAGAGACTCTTGGAGACCTCGAGTGTTCGCTTGAGGAAGAGCTTGTGAAGGTGTAGGAGTTGACGAAGATGGCTTGTTGGCGAAGAAGCCTTTGTCTTGAGGTATTTGAGCTCGTCAAGCACGTGGCGCTCGGCCTTGGAAGCTTGATGTACTAGCTCTACCAAAGAGGCATATGGTTGGAACTCCACGATCTTCTTGATGGGATAGTTGAGGCCATTCATGAAACGAGCCATGGATTGCTCTTCATACTCGTTGACATTGGCTCTCATCATGGAGATCTCCATTTCCTTGTAGTACTCATCAACCGACTTCAAACCTTGCTTCAACTCTTGCAACTTCTTGTATAAGTCTCTAGTAATGGCTGGCACGAAGCGCTTGTACATGTTTCTTTCATTTCAACCCAAGTGTCAATTGGTTGTTGGTGGTTAGCGACACGAGCATCTTGTAATTGTTCCCACCACAAGAGAGCATACTCTTCAAACTCCATCGAGGCTAAGGCAACCTTCTTTTTGTCGGAGAAGCATTGCACACGGAAGATCTTGTCAACCTTGAGTACCCATGAGAAGTAAGCTTCCGGATCACTTGTGCCGTAAACTTGGGTATGTCAAAGCGGACGTTGGTCAAGTCATCATAGTCGTCACGTTGGCCACCACGTGGGAATGCACGTTCACGTCTCCTTCGGTTGAGTCCATCACCATTGTGTTAGCTTGAATCGTTATCACTTGACTCGGAACGTTGGTGTTGGTGACGATCATGAGGAAGCTCTTGACGAGGCGCATGTTGAGGAGGTAGCTCTTGTTGAGGAACGGTTGCTCGACATTGTTCGCATTGTCATGGTATTGATGACGTGGCCTTGGAGGATGGCGAGGGTGACGTCTTTGTTCACCAAAGTCATTCGCACCCGGAACGCCATTGTCATTAGCCAATGGGTCATGACGATCACGTCGTGGCGGCGGTGGTGATGGTATGCGTGCGCGACGATCATCATTTTGGTGAGGTTGTTCTTGATGCGCATTGGCATTGTTCTCGTGAAGATCATGTGGTTGTTCAACGATAGGAGGAGGTCGTTCATGGGCGTCGCTCCTTGAATCATGTTGACGTTCTTGTCGAGGTTCATGACGTCCATGATGTGCTTGTGTCGACCTTGAGGTGCTTCTTGTACGGCTTGAGCGTGAAGGAGCTCATTGTCGCGCAAGGTTGTTGATAGCTTCGGTCATCCGCTCATGTTCGCATTGATTTGGTTGAAGTTGGCATCATGAGTTTGGAGATGGCGCTCGTAGCGGCCTAAGCCATCACGAACAAGGTGTCGAAGACCGACGAACTCGGATTGTGTGACATAGCCATGATCACCGCAAACTCCACCATGATTTCCTCATCCGAGCTTGAGCTTCCCGTTTGTACTTCCCCTAAACATTTTCTCAAGAAATAAGTGAGATGCGGTAAGGAAAACCAAGACAAACTATATCCCAAGTATAATGTGCTTGAGAGGAGAGTATCCGGTTCTAACACCCAACACACACACTTATGAGGATAGGAAGGTATGAAGTGGCAAACGAAACAAACAAACCCGCGACAAGTATATTGTCAAAGGTAGAGAAAATCCACAATGATCAAATTACCAAAGAAACTCCAACCACAAAGTATCAAGGAAACACACACAAAGCGAATGATGGGGTTGGGCGACCAAAGGGCGAGCACTCGAAGATAGACAACCTAACGAAGACTACGTGCTCAAATGTCACCCAACACAAGAAGGACGCTAGCTCAATTGCATTTGTGGGCAACGGATTTGCACAGAGTTAACACTCACACTCACTTTGGCGGTCTTAGCTTTGTCGCAACCTACAAGAGATGAGACTTGGCACCACTTGATTCTTTATTTTCTCTTTCCTTTTTTTTTTTGATTTTGCTTTTTGACGATGATTCCTTCTCTTTTGCTAGTGCCAAGCTCTCTAACGATACACACTCGCCAATACTTTGAAGACAAACACTCAACACGTGCAATGCCTCGCAATATCACCGAGCTAGTCCAATAGGTCAAGGTACGCAAAAGGAAGAAGGACTCACAACGGAATCCGATGACGGGGAAGAGTCGAGTCCTTGGCGGCATTGTCGCTTGGCGTTGATGAAGTCGCTGCGGAAGCTTGTTGATGTCGTAGACGTGTAGTACACACCAGCGAAGGACTCAACAAATAAGAGGAAATGCCAAACGAACCGAGGAAAAGAAAATTTTCTGAAAATTTGGGCCCTGGCGGTAGTACTACCGCTGCGCTTTCTGCTCGAATTTTTCTGCGATATTGGGCTCCAAAACTTCCTCGAATCCGTGGGGAAATGGCAAAATTGAGCTAGGGAACGGAAACAAAGGTGGAGGGGGTCCTAACAACAGATCCATGGACAAAAACTACCAAAAACGCACGAATCGACAGATCGGCTCGAATCAAGGCAAGGCTATTTTTGGTGGAAATTTCGAATTTCTCAAAAACGAAGAAAAATTTGGTGGATTTTGGTGGAAACACAAAAAAATCCGTGTCAACCTAGAGCTCTGATACCATATGATGCGGGTAGGTCCCGATTTTCACGGATTAGGCGGATGGAAGATGAACACGAAAACACGCGAAGAACGATGAACACAAAGAGGGGAAATCAAACACACAAGGGTAAATAGCAATAGTAACTCGGCAAGAATCGACTGGTAACAAATCCCCGAGGGCAGCCCCCAATCCTCCTCTCCCAAGCACACCTTACTACTCTTAGGATTGTTTGTCCAATTGGTCAATCCAACCACCCAATCTACACTCTAAGAGGGAAGATTAGCAAGTAATCGCAACTACAAGCGGAGCCTTGGTATCCCGCATTAATCTTCTCCTCAAAGGGAGGCCTTGGTTCATCTCCACATGTGGAGGTCTTGATTCATCTCCATAGGAGGAAAGAGACACTTTGAGAAGAAGGAGTCTAGCTCTACTTTAGTTCTCAAATCATAGTCTAACCCTAGATCTAGTCCAAGGGGTACTTTAAATAGTCTAGGCAACTAGGAGGACGAACAGATAAGGTTTGGTGGCCGAACGACTCTGCTCCCGCACCGGCGGTAGTACGCTGGCTTAGCCGGTGCACCGCTGGCGCGGGCATGCGCTGCTTCCTCTACGCGCCCGGTACCTCCTGGTACGCCCTCGTACCGCTGGCTGGTACCGGAAGAAACTGCCGAAGGCCTGATTCGTCGAGCGCGGAGCGGCAGCTGCTGGTGCTGCTGACGTGGGCTTGGGCCATCCCACGCTCTCGGTACGGGCGGTACCGCTGCTGGTACCGCTGGCGTGGTCCTGGTTCTCGCTGACTGGGCCAGGGGCGGTAGTACCGCTATCCCAGCGGATAGTACCGCCGCCTGGGAGGTTCTTCTCCATCTCTCTTCTTCCTCTTCATCGCCTTGACTCGATCCTTGTCCATCTTCATGCGTCGCCTTGGCCATCTTCATAGGGGTCTTCAGGTCCACCATAGCTGAGCACACACAAGGTATCGGAATGAAGTAGCAACCCATTCAAAGGAATGTCGAGATCACACATAGATATGAGTGAATTCACCTTATCATGGAGAGCTTTGACTCTTGCTCTTGTCAATGGGCCATTTGATGGTGGTTGGTGTTGTGTGCCTAGGTTGCACTACATCACTTTCTTTCTAGGATGTGTTCTTGAGTGCCCTCTTGAGTGATCTTGCTTTTCTCGCCAAGCTCCCGCAGGGACGAAGCGATGCAGACTCCGGAAAGTCGGAGAGAGCTCTGGTGCTGCAGCAGCGTCTACAGCGCCCACGGTGGGGGGGGGGGGGGCACACATGAGGCTGTGGCTTCACCTCCTCCTGCGGTGAACGCCGCGAGGAGGGGGAAACTGAGGCGACAGCGCCGTCGCTTGCGCGGCCCGACACCCTCCCCTGCGCGGCAGGAGAAGGCGACGGAAGAGATGGCGGCGAAGGCCACGACGTCGGCGGAGGAGCGCGTCGACGCTGAGACGGAGGGGGCCACCGCACAAACCGCCTCCACCAAGCGCGGGCCCGAGGCGACAGCGGCGGACTCTGAGGCCGTGGCGGGAGCGGCCGCAGCGGGACAGGCTGAACCTGCCCCTGGCGGTCAGCAGGACGTGCTCCACGGGCAGAAGGACGCCGAGGACGAGGACCATGGCGAAAACACTTCGGGCCCCCGAGAGGCCCTCCGGCGCGGAAGAGGGAGAAGGCTCACTAGAGCCCCCAGGCACGACCTGAGTCCACCCCAAGCCGAGGCACCGTGCTTCGGGGCCTTCGGCGAGCATCGAGGCCTCCGGGCCCTTGGCGACATGTGGGCCCTGGTTCTGCGGGGCCGACGCCAGAGCGCAGCTCGCCACGGCTCCATCTTTCGCTTGGCGAGAGGAGGCGCTCGATGGGCTTGAGGCCCAGCACGCCGAGGAGGAGCTCGTCGAGGCGGAGAAACGCGCCGACCTCACGTGGGCTTGGACTTACCTTCACGAGACCGTAGAGCGCTGTCGTTCGGGAGGACACGGCGGCCCAGGCGCGGCGCGAGGAGGCGAGGCGCTTCACTGAGCAGGTTCGTGCCAGCGTGGTCCGTGTGGGGACCCCGGACTAGCTGTCCGAAATACCGATAATGCTTAAACCAATGACCCCGTGATCAGTCTGTCATTGCACATAATCTGAATTGGATACCAAGTTTACATCCATTACAATACCAATAAAAAGTCTTACATAAATGGTCATTTAGACCAAGTTCTTACATAGGTGCCTTCTTGGGCCAAACCAAAATATATCAGCGGAAGCTACGGCGTAGTAGACATCATATTCTAACGATGACAACCCGACAAGCAGCTGACTTGTGGAGATCCTTAGTTGGCGTAGAAGTCGCCATACTCCTGCTCGCGTCGTGCTCCTCCTCGTAGTTTGGCTAGGTCAATAGCCAGGGACGAAACCAATATGAGTACATTGAATGTGCTCGCAAACTACCCCAACATGAGTATGCACCAGTTTTATTTTAGTTGACAACTTTTACTTATTTAAAACATCTCTATATCTTTATTGAAAAGGTAAGAAGAGTTTGATAACTAATCTTTAAAGAAGTCACCATTTTCATCTGTTTCTCAAAACTCCTCCTTTTTCCCGACCATAGCCCGTCATGGTCCACTTTCATCAACCACCTCATACCGATCCGTTGGTATAGGTGTAGGAACATTCTCCACTTCATTTTTTCTTTTTAAAACTCAAAAGTTCTTTTTAAAACTTGCACAAGTCTTAGGACAGTCTCCCAATTGTCCATATCCGAGGACTCGGCATTCGAATAGTTTTTAACACTCTGCAGAGGTAGCACGCTTTTAGCCCACATCCATCCGGCAACTCATCGTGTCTGCTCACGTCTCGCCATACCAGGTGTATGCGAAGTAAAGCCGCCGGCCATAGCCTCTTATTTGCTCATGCTAGTATAGGATCCTTCCCATATGACACTTTCCATCGACACCCAGTCCAGTTTCCGTCAGAAACCCTAAGTGTGAGGACTCATAGTTTTGTCCGGCTGTTATGGTGGAACCTTCTATCCTCCCCACCATCTTATGTGAGGACCGGGTCAGGGGGTAGGTCCTCGGACCATCCCCTCATGCATAATGGAGTCATCTCGTTGATGAGGTATCCCATACTATTAAGAGCAAACTACATGACTACGCCTTTTCCCATATGTGGTAAATGTGGTCGCACAGGGTAAGATTGGTCATCATAGTACTAGGACACTGTGCATTTTTCATAAACATCACCATTTTTTCCACTTCTCCATTCCAACACCGACATCTCGGCATTCATAAACTCACAAGAAATTTCAAAGGAGTTTTGAATAAACAACAATGTTTTCCATCCTAAAGTTCTATATAAGCTACTACATAGGGTGGCAAAATAATATCCATATACTTTTGAAATGGGTTTTATAAATCTTGCTTTGAGAGTAAAACATGTTATGAAAGTAGATGCATATGTTCGTAGTGCAAGCTCAGAGAATAGCTTGCCTTTCTTGGCAAAGTGATCTTGCTCTTGTTCTTCAAATTCAGCAAACTCTCCTTCCTCGATATATCCGACAACGTTCTCGTCTAATTAATAAACAAACAATGCAAACAATCACTAAGCTATACAAGCAATCATCTCAACACAACAACCATGAACATCCACATAGCTACTGCCACATCAAACCATACAGTTTTGGTTTCAAAAATAATTGAATTAACACCATTTGTTTATGTTCAAAATTATGGCAGAAATTGTGGAACATGTTTAACTCAATAACTTGAGTTTTGTTGGTCACAAAAATACAAACTAAAATTCTATGGAAAGCTACTGATTTGTAGAAGACAATACAATTTGATTTGGTTCAATTGGAGTTACTAAACTCCGTACACATTTGTTTGAATCCAGAAGCTTTAACCAAGTTTTGGCTACCATTTAATTTCTATTGCTTCAAAATTAAATCCTTTTAGGGGTGACTAAACATGACTAAATGTGACCTAACAAAATTCGTCCTAATTCATTTGGGTTAACCAATTATCATATTTAAATGTTTGAGTGCAAAAGGTGTTCAACTTCAACTCATACTAAACAATTAATACTGCACACAAAATTCTACAAAATTAGGGAAGCTAATATATGATAGTAATAAGCTAGCAAAATTGGTTTGGAATTATTGGACTACAGAGTATCAGAAACAAACAAGTTTAGAATTTAAACCTTCTGTTGTATTTCTAATATACTTTTTATTTATTTTAATTAAATGACATAAGACCAATTGGGTTGGTTAAACAATTTTCATAAGCTTTCCCGAACAATTGAGTTTGATTTATTTGGATTTCTAAATCTCGAGATATTGAATTTTAAAGTTGGCTCCAGTACTGTCTTAACAGAGAGGTTTAAATTTGAATTTAATTGATTTCTGGATAATGTTGAAAGCTATGACAGGTGGGCCTACACGTCAGTGACACAGTGTGCGGTTGGAAATAAATAAAATCCTGACGAGCGGGGCCCGCCCGTCAGTCTCTCTCTCTCTCTAACACACGAAACGGTACGCAACCGTTGGATGGAGATCCAACGGCCCGCAACGAAACCATCGGCGACGGCGAGGTGCACGCTTGGCTCACCTAGGGGTCTCGGGGAGGTCGAGGTGGTGACGCGAATCGACGGCGGAGGCTCGGGCGATCGTCCTGGCTGAGTCCTGCTTGCTGGGACGGCGGCTAACTCCGGCGGCGTGTCGACAAACTTCCCACGCCACGGCAGCTACTCGGCGAGCTCCCACGGCGTTCTGTGCACGATCCAGAGGGAAAAAGGGTCGGGTGAGTGTGGTGAAGTAGCAGGAAGAGATCACGGCCAGAGGGAGAGAGTGGAGCAGAGAGGCGCTGCGGCCACGCACGAACCTCGTCGGCGGCAGAGCTTCGCACAGCACGCCCTTCTGGCGGCTCGCGGTGAAATGGAGAGGGGGAGTGAGGGAGTGGGGTGGTGTGCTTCTTCCAGAGCGGTGAGGGGTGGTTATATAGCTAGGAGGCGGGGTACGGTGGACGGGGTGCAAGCATGTCCGCGGCTCGCCGGCGGGAACTCCTCTCGAATCCGAGGCAATGGTGCACGAGGCGTGGCGCTGTGAGTCGAGGGGGTCCGAGCACGTTCTAGAAGGTCTCGGCCAAGCGCGGCGTGTTGAGGAGCAGCGAGCTGGGCCAATTTGGGTCGACGACGGCGAGCTCGCCACGGCGACGCTGGAGTGGAATCGAGGCGAGGGACGGCATAACTGCTCTCCTCTGCGGCGCCGCGGCTGCAGAGGCACGGGAGCAAGGGAGTGCGCGGCCAGGGGGGCCTGGGGAGCGCGGAAACGGCGAGCAACGCCATGGCGACACGGCGATGGTCGTCGCGGGTTGAAGTCGACGACGCTTTTGCAGAAAGCCCCTGCTTCTTCTTTTTCTTTTATTTTCAGTTTCTTTTTAATATCCAGAAGCTTTTCTGGGATTTAATGAGGCACTTAAACATTTTAGAAAAATTTGCAAATAATTGTGGGGCCTCCCATAACATGTAGAAGCTCCACAAAAATTGGCTTTGCAAAATAAAATGTTTTGCATCATTTTCTTTCATAGTTTTGAATTTGGTAATTTGGTTTATTTCAATTGATTTTACTTTAGAATTTTAAAATAGTTCAAAAATATTTGAGAGGGAAAGTAGTAGAACAAAATGGGAGTGTTTACATTACAACTCCACTGACTTTGGTTTGAAATAATTGAGTTTGTCACTTGAGATTTTCATGTGACAACTTGTCACTTTTATTTTTCTTCTTTATTTATTTTGTTTTCTTTTCTTCAAGTGTTCACTAGAGCAACACACACAAAAGAACAACAACTCAAGTAACAAGAAGCAATTAACACACAATAAACAACAAAAGTTTTTGTTGGCTCTCATTTTTGGAATATAATTGATAATAATTTTGGGATGTTACAATCCTTCCCCCCTTAAAATAAATCTCGTCCCGAGATTTGCTAGGCTTGGTTTTAAGGAGGTCTGGGAATTCGCTTCGAAGATAATCTTCGCGTTCCCAAGTTGCTTCTTCTTCAGAGTGGTTAGTCCACTGGACTTTGTAAAACTTGATCGCACGTCTTCGGGTAACACGAACATCTTCTTCGAGAATTTTGAGGGTCTCTCACGATAGTCAGGTCTTGGTTCAGGTCGATGGAGAGGTGGTCGATGTTTTTGAAAACATCAGGCTGGTCAGGAACTTCAAGACACTTCCGGAGCAAGGAAATGTGGAAGACATCATGATAATCTCCTAACTCCTGGGGTAACTCCAGCTGATAGGATACTTCTCCTCGACGAGCAATGACCTTGAAGGGTCCAATATACCTTGGCGCTAACTTTCCTTTGACATGGAAACGCTGCATTCCTTGAGGGGTGTCACTCGGAGATAAACATAATCTCCGACGTTGAAGGAGGTCACGGCGCTTGGTGTCAGCGTAACTCTTCTGACGGGATTGGGCAGTTTTGAGGCGTTCACGAATAAGCTGAACTTGCTCTTCAGCTTCTCGGAGGGTATCTGGTCCGAACAATTTGCTCTCTCCGGTATCGGACCAATTCAGGGGTGTACGACACTTCTTGCCGTAAAGGGCTTCAAAAGGGGCCATTTGCAGACTAGACTGATAACTGTTGTTGTACGAGAACTCTGCAAACGGAAGACAATCTTCCCACTTGGAACCATAGGATAGAACACATGCGCGAAGCATGTCCTCCAATATCTGGTTCACTCGCTCAGTTTGGCCATCGGTCTGGGGATGATAAGCTGTGCTAAATGCTAACTTGGTTCCGAGGGCTTCATGAAGGGATTTCCAGAATCTTGAGGTGAATTGCGTGCCTCTATCAGATACAATCTTCTTAGGCACACCATGCAGGCTCACTATTCTGGAAATATACAGGTCTGCTAACTGAGCTCCGGTATGAGTGGTCTTGACAGGAACAAAGTGGGCAACCTTGGTCAGTCGATCAACGATGACCCAGATTGAATCATGGCCTCGGTTGGATCTTGGAAGTCCGGTAATAAAATCCATTCCAATCTCATCCCACTTCCACTCGGGAATTTTCAAAGGTTGAAGCAATCCAGCGGGTCGCTGATGTTCAGCCTTAACTCGCTGAGATCACACTTGGCTACGAATGAACCAATCTCTCGCTTCATTCCATGCCACCAAAATCTTTCTCGAAGGTCTTGGTACATTTTGGTTCCGCCGGGGTGGATTGAATAAGGGGTCTCATGGGCCTCCTTCAGGATTAACTCCTTAAGTTCCGTGACATTGGGCACACAGATACGGTCATTGAATTTCAGCACTCCTTCAGCATCTTCGGTAAAACCGGGTGCTTTGCCGAGGGAAATCTTCTTCCTAATTCCCTCTATGCTTTCATGACCTTTCTGGGCTTCTTTGATTTGATCCATCAGGGTTGGGGTTAACTCTAAATTGGCGAGATAACCATGGCTAACAAGCTCTAGTCCAAAATCTTGGAACTCTTTGAACAAGGCTGGCTGTTCGGCTTGGATCAGGGCATTCAGGGTGCAAGGTTTGCGACTAAGGGCATCGGCAACTACATTAGCCTTTCCGGGTGATAATGGATTCCAATATCATAATCCTTGATTAATTCCATCCATCTCCTCTGTCGCAGGTTCAGATCTTTCTGGGTGAAAATATACTTCAAGCTTTTGTGATCTGTATAGACCTCGCAGCGATGTCCCGCAAGATAGGGACGCCACTTTTGAGCAAGAACAGCAGCTAACTCCAAGTCATGGGTTGGGTAATTCTCTTCATGCGGTCGCAACTGCCGGGACAGGTACGACACAACTTTGCCTTCTTGCATCAGAACGCAACCAAGTCCGAGGCGTGATGCATCGCAATACACGTCGAAACTCTGGGTGACGTCTGGCATGATCAGGATTGGGGCTGAGGTTAGTCTCTTCTTCAGTTCTTGGAAACTATCCTCACACTTCTGAGTCCATTCAAATTTCTTGTCCTTCTTCAACAGTTGGGTCATAGGTTTGGCTATACTGGAAAATCCTTCAACGAACTTGCGGTAATAACCGGCAAGTCCGAGAAAGCTTCGGATTTCAAACATTGGTTGGGGATAACCAGTCAAAATGGCTTGTATCTTCTCAGGGTCAACAGAAATTCCTCCGGCAGACACAACATGTCCGAGAAATGCCACTTCACTGAGCCAAAACTCACACTTGCTAAGCTTGGCATACAGCTGGTGCTCTCGGAGGGTCTCCAAAACTAGACGCAGGTGTTCAGCATGCTCTTCTTCGGTCTTGGAATAAATAAGGATGTCATCAAGGAAAACTACCACGAACTTGTCGAGGTACTCCATGAAAATCTTGTTCATGAGATTCATGAAATAGGCTGGGGCATTGGTCAGACCAAAAGACATCACGGTGTATTCAAACAACCGTAACGAGTGGTGAAGGCGGTCTTGGGAATCTGTCTCTCGGATCTTCAACTGATGGTATCCTGTCCGAAGATCGATCTTTGAAAAGACTCGGGCTCCGTTCATTTGATCGAACAGATCCTCGATCTTGGGAAGAGGTACTTATTTTTAATGGTCACGTCATTCAGCTTGCGATAATCCACACACAGGCGTGTGGTACCGTCTCTCTTGTCCACAAATATAATGGGTGATCCCCAGGTGAAGCGCTTGGGCGACAAGTCCTTTGCTGAGCATATCTGCCAATTGCTTCTTCAACTCAACCAGTCTTCCGGATTCATCCGATAAGGTCTTTGGGATATGGGGGATGTTCCTGGGATAAGCTCAATTATGAACTCAATTCCCGGTCTGGCGGCATACCAGGCAATTCTTCTGGGAAAACATCCTTGAACAGGTGAACAACACGGATCTCATCTAGGGCAGGTCGAGCTATGCTCTCATGGCAGCCTGGGTGAGATTGACTAGTTTCAGACACATACTCCACTTCTACTTCTTTGTCGGTGGTGATGGATACAGCTCTTCTGCACAGTCAATTCGACCATGGTACTTGGCTAACCAATTCATACCGAGTATAACATCGATGCCTTGGGTTCCCAGAACAATTAAGTTAACTGGAAACTTTTCTCCTTTGATCTCAAGGGGTACATCGGAGCAAAACATCTTGGTCTCTACGGTGGATTCTGGGATTTGGATGACCATGGGTTTGGGTAAGAGGCTCTCAACTAAACCTCCCTTAGCAACAAATTCTTGGGTAACAAATGAATGGGTAGCACCAGAATCAAACAGAACAGTTGCAGGTACTGAGTTGACAAGGAACGTACCCAGCACAACATCCGGAGCATCCTGAGCTTCTTCAGCATTGATGTGGTGCAGACGACCCTTGGCAACAGCAGCATTTCCGCGGGTGCGGCATTCTTGCCATTTCCATTTCCATTGCGGCCTTGACCATTGTTCTGTGCCGGCGCATTGGGGCGCTGGACATTCCTCTTGGGATTGGGACATTCTTTGGAGTAGTGACCCTTGTTGCCGCATTCAAAGCAGATCACATTGGGATTGCGGGTGAAGTTGTTGAAGTTTCCTCCGGGACGGTTATTGTCATTGGGGCGGTTGAAGTTGTTTGGGCGGTTAGGGTAATTGGGGCGTGGAGCTTGGGGTGGACGATAGGCAGGCCTGGTGTTCTGCTGAAAGATACGAGGTTTCTGGCTGCTCGAACCTTCCTGAGCATTCATCCTCCTCTTGCGACCTTCATACATCGACTTGCGCTTGGTCTCCAGCTGGATGGCTTTGTCCACAAGTGACTCCAGATCACGGAAGTCATGGATAACCAAAGCACACTGAAGTTCATCATGAGTCCACTCATGAAACGCTCCATCTTCTTCTCTTCTTGTCGGTGTCATCAGGAGCATACCGAGATAAGTCGGTAAACTCTCAAGATAACCGACCACATCTCTACTTCCCTGCCTCAGTTTGCGGAACTCATCCTTCTTCCTCTCAATAAGTCCGTAAGGAATATGCTTCTTGCGGAACTTCTCCTGGAACTCAGCCCAGTTGATGACATGACCAGCTGGCTGGAGAGTCTTGGTAGTTTCCCACCAAGCTCTTGCAGGTCCAGCGAGATAGTGGGTTGCATACAACACTTTCTCATTTTCTCCCACAGCAGCAACTTCAAGATTATTGTCGATGGTGCGAAGCCAATCATCGGCTTCTAGTGGGTGAAGTCCCTTGGAGTAGGTGGGTGGGTTGGTCTTCTGAAAATCGCCTAAGGTGGATCGCTGGTTCTCATTGCCATTGCCACCATTGTTGTTGTTGTTGTTGTTATTGTTGTTGTTGTTATAGCGGCTGCGAGTTGTTGTAGGGCAACGAGATGAGCTGGCGCTCTGCCGGGCATTTTCACGTCCTCCATGATAAGCGCGAGAAGTTGGGGGGGTTGGGTCCGGTGGTGGTGGTGCTGATCCTGATCCTTCCGTTGCGCGACGGGGCGGCATCCTGAAGCACACCGGGTATAAGAGGCAAGGCAAGAAAAGTTCGACTAAGGGAAAAGACGATCTCTCAAGTGGTTGATTAATTTAAGGTTATATGAAAATATTCACACAGATTTAAACAAGACAAACATACTTATATTTCACCAATCACATCAAGAGTTCACATCAACACAAGCTTACAACATCAAGCTTACAACATCACCTTACATCTAGATACATAACATCTGGTTTCCAAAAGAACCACTACTACGACTCGACTAGCTATAGGGGGTCAACCTAATCCTGCGGTAGTGATCAAGTCACTCGCCTACTGAGGTGGAACCTCCAGCTCTAACACGTCAGCATCTGACTGGTAGGCTGGCTCCTCGGGATCCTCCTCCTCGTCCTCGAGAACTGCTCGAGTGGCTCCTCCTCCTCGTCAACTAACTCCTCCTCATCATCCTCCTCCTCACAGTCCATCTCCTCCACGAAGTCATCATCGTCACTGAGGAAAGCGTCGTTCTCCTTGCGGAGATCCTCGCCCTCCTCCTCCATCTCGTCAGTATGGTGCTCTAGATCCTCAATCAGTCCGTCCTGCTCTGCCACCTTCGTGCGGAGCTTCACGATAGTCTTCCTCAGCTGGGCCCTCTTCCTGAGAAGAGCAACCTTCTCCACCATCAGCTTCATCTCGTTCTCGCGAAGCTCAACGAGCGACTCGCGGTCAAAGTGGAGCTGAATCCTAGTGCGCAACAGATCATCCTGAGTGCACTGAAGTAAGATCTCCATGTCCATGATGTAGCTCCCAAACATCGGGTGGTAAGGTGAAGGAGTAGGGTGTCCATCGCAGTTGCGCCTCCCGTAGAACCGGAAACGGGAGTCTACTAACTCCGCCTTGTGCTCCTCACAAAGTCGGGCTAGCATCCTCTGTGTAGCAGTACAGAGACCGTCAACCCAGGTGGCCTCCTTGGTGGTGAAGATGAGCGTCCTGGAACTGGGAGACTTGATGTTCCTGCGAACTGACGACCTGATGAGCCAGCTCAGCCTTCCGACACCGTGAACATCAATCTGAGCTCCCTCAAACTCTGGAGCGGGGCGACCTAACAGCTTGGTCAACTCGAACAAGTCCCTCTCAAACGTCAGCTTGCTGTCCTTCTCCAGCTGAACGAACTCGGTCCAATGGAGTGCCATCTACAGTTTTTAAGCAAAATTTTAAGTTAGTTAGGTGACAAGTATATCAAAATTTTAATATAGTAGGGCAACAAGTGAGTCAAATTTTAAGCTTAATGAGAGGTGTACAAAATTTTAGGGATAAGGAAAATGTAATATTTAATGAGAGTAAAATTTTGCATAAGTAAGAGGATTGGAGATAAGCATTTTCGAAAATACTTCATTCCTTTCTTTTTAGAAATTCATCTTTTGTAACATTTGACAAACGACCATGCTAACTAAGGTTTCCTAAAGTCAGGATGGCTCTGATACCAAGTCTGTGGGGACCCCGGACTAGCTGTCCGAAATACCCGATTATGCTTAACACAACGATCCCGTGATCAGTCTGTCGTTGCACATAATCCGAATTGGATACCAAAGTTTACATCCATTACAGTACCGAATAAAAGTCTTACATAAATGGTCATTTAGACCAAGTTCTTACATAGGTGCCTTCATGGGCCAAACCAAAATATATCAGCGGAAGCTACGGCGTAGTAGACATCATATTCTAACGATGACAACCCGACAGGCAGCTGACTTGTGGAGATCCTTAGTTGGCGTAGAAGTCGCCATATCCTGCTCGGCGTAGTGCTCCTCCTCGTAGTCTGGCTAGGACAATAGCCAGGGACGAAACCAATATGAGTACATTTGAATGTACTCGCAAACTACCCCAACATGAGTATGCACCAGTTTTATTTTAGTTGACAACTTTTCTTATTTAAAACATCTCTATATCTTTATTGAAAAAGGTAAGAAGAGTTTTATAACTATCTTTAAAGAAGTCACCATTTTCATCTGTTTTCCAAAACTCTCCTTTTTCCGACCATAGCCCGTCATGGTCCACTTTCATCCAACCACCTCATACCGATCCGTTGGTATAGGTGTAGGAAACATTCTCCACTTCATTTTTCTTTTAAAACTCAAAGTCTTTTAAAAACTTGCACAAGGTCTTAGGACAGTCTCCCAATTGTCCATATCCGAGGACTCGGCTATTCGAATAGTTTTTAACACTCTGCAGAGGTAGCACGCTTTTAACCCACATCCATCCGGCAACTCATCGTGTCTGCCACGTCTCGCCATACCAGGTGTATGCGAAGTAAGCCGCCGGCCATAGCCTCTTATTTGCTCATGCTAGTATAGGATCCTTCCCATATGACACTTTCCATCGACACCCAGTCCAGTTTCCCGTCAGAAACCCTAAGTGTGAGGACTCATAGTTTTGTCCGGCGGTTTATGGTGGAACCTTCTATCCTCCCCACCAACTTGTGTGAGGACCCGGGTCAGGGGGTAGTCCTCGGACCATCCCCTCATGCATAACGGAGTCATCTCCGTCGATGAGGTATCCCATACTAATAAGAGCAAACTACATGACTAGCCTTTTCCCATATGTGGTAAATGTGGTCGCACAGGGTAGGATTGGTCCATAGTACTAGGACACTGTGCATTTTTCATAAACATCACCATTTTTCCACTTTCCATTCCAACACCGACATCTCGGCATTTCATAAACTCACAAGAAATTTCAAAGGAGTTTTGAATAAACAACATTGTTTTCCCATCCTAAAGTTTTATATAACTACTACATAGGGTGGCAAAATAATATCCATATATTTTGAAATGGGTTTTATAAATCTTGCTTTGAGAGTAAAACATGTTATGAAAGTAGATGCATATGTTGTAGTGCAAGCTCAGAGAATAGCTTGCCTTGCTTGGCAAAGTGATCTTGCTCTTGTTCTTCAAATTCAGCAAACTCTCCTTCCTCGATATATCCGACAACGTTCTCGTCTAATTAATAAACAAACAATGCAAACAATCACTAAGCTATACAAGCAATCATCTCAACACAACAATCATGAACATCACACATAGCTACTGCACACATCAAACCATACAATTTGGTTTCAAAATAATTGAATTAAACACTTTTTTTATTCAAATTATGGCAGAAACTTGGAACATGTTTAATTCAAACTTGAGTTCTGTTGGTCACAAAAATACAAACTAAAATTCTATGGAAAGCTACTGATGTGTAGAAGACAACACAATTTGATTTGGTTCAATTGGAGTTACTAAACTCCCTACACATTTGTTTGAATCCAGAAGCTTAATAATCAAGTTTTGGCTACCATTAAATTCTATTGCTTCAAAAATTAAATCCTTTTAGGGGTGACTAAACATGACTAAATGTGACCTAACAAAATTGGTCCTAATTCATTTGGGTTAACCAATTAACATATTTAAATGTTTGAGTGCAGAAGGGTGTTTAAACTTCAACTTATACTAAACAATATACTGCACAATAATTCTACCAAAATTAGGGAAGCTAATACATGGCAGTACTAAGCTAGCAAAATTGGTTTGGAATTATTTGGACTAACAGAGTATCAGAAACAAACAAGTTTAGAATTTAAACCTTCTGTAGTATTTTTAATAATACTTTTTATTTATTTAATTAAATGAATGAACCAATTGGGTTGGTTAAACAATTTCATAAGCTTTCCAGAACAATTGAGTTTGATTTATTTGGATTCCTAAATCTCGAGATATTGAATTTTAAAGTTGGCTCCAGTACTATCTTAACAGAGAGGTTTAAATTTGAATTTAATTGATTTCTGGATAATGTTGAAAGCTATGACAGGTGGGGCCTACATGTCAGTGACACAGTGTGCGGTTGGAAATAAATAAAATCCTGACGAGCGGGGCCCCCCATCAGTCTCTCTCTCTCTAACACACGAAACGGTACGCAACCGTTGGATGGAGATCCAACGGCCCGCAACGAAACCATCGGCGACGACCATTTCTGGGCGTCGCTGTGGCTCGGCGACGGCGAGGTGCATGCTTGTCTCACCTAGGGGGCTCGGGAGGTCGAGGTGGTGGACGCGAATTGACGGCGGAGGCTCGGGCGATCGTCCTGGCCGAGTCCTGCTTGCTGGGACGGCGACTAACTCTGGCGGCGTGTCGACGAACTTCCCACGGCCACGGCAGCTACTCCGGCGAGCTCCCCTACGGCGTTCCTATGCACGATCCAGAGGGAAAAAGGGTCGGGTGAGTGTGGTGAAGCAGCGGGAAGAGATCACGGCCAGAGGGGAGAGAGTGGAGCAGAGAGGCGCTGCGGCCACGACGAACCTCGTCGGCGGCAGAGCTTCGGCACGGCACCCCTTCTGGCGGCTCTCGGTGAAATGGGAGAGGGGGAGTGAGGAGTGGGGTGGTGTGCTTCTTCCAGAGGGGTGAGGGGTGGTTATATAGCGTAGGAGGCGGCGTACGGTGGACGGGGTGCAAGCACGTCCGCGGCTCGCCGGCGGGAACTCCTCTCGAATCCGAGCCAGTGGTGCACGAGGCGTGGCGCTGTGAGGTCGAGCGGGGTCCGGGCACATTCTAGAAGGTCTCGGCCAAGCGCGGCGTGTCGAGGAGCAGCGAGCTGGGCCAATTTGGGTTCGACGACGGCGAGCTCGCCACGGCGACGCTGGAGTGGAATTGAGGCGAGGGAGACGTAGCTGCTCTCCTCTGCGGCGCCGCGGCTGCAGAGGCACGGGAGCGAGGGAGTGCGCGGCCAGGGGGGCCTGGGGAGCGCAGAAACGGCGAGCAACGCCATGGCGACACGCCGATGGTCGTCGGGGTTGAAGTCGACGACGCTTTTGCAGAAAGCCCCTGCTTCTTCTTTTCTTTTATTTTCCAGTTTCTTTTTAATCCAGAAGCTTATCTGGGATTTAATTAGGGCACTTAAACATTTTAGAAAAATTTGCAAATAATTGTGGGGCCTCTCCATAACATGTAGAAGCTCCACAAAAATTGGCTTTGCAAATAAAATGTTTTGCATCATTTTCTTTCATAGGGTTTTGAATTTGATAATTTGGTTTATTTCAAATTGATTTTACTTTACAATTTTAAAATTAGTTTTAAAAATAGCATTGAAGAGGGAAAGTAGTAAGAATCAAATGGGAGTGTTACAATACACTCACTGACTTTGGTTTGAAATTAATTGAGTTTGTCACTTGAAGAATTTCATGTGACAACTTGTCACTTTATTTTTCCTTCTTTATAACTTTATTTTGTTTTCTACTTTTTCTTCAAGTGTTCATTAGAGCAAGCAACACACAACAGAGAACAAACAACTTAAGTAACAAGAAGCAACCAACACACAATAAACAACAAAAGTTTTGTTGGCTCTCATTTTTGGAATATAATATTGATAATATTTTGGGATGTTACAGTCCGCGAGGCCGAGGAGACTCTCGAGCAGATCAAGGCTGAGCACGAGGCTGTCGCGGCTGGACACGAGGCTCTCGAGGCGGAGGTCGCCGCCAAGCACCAGGAGTTCGCAACCCGCGAGAAAAAGATCATCACGGACTCCGAGTCCGTGAGGTCAAGCCTGGAGAAGTTCCGCGAGGACCGCATCCGCGAGCAGTTGTTGGCGCAGCGCGGGGAAGACCTCTCTCTCCGCCCGCGAGGCTGAGCTGCGCAAGCGCAAGGAGCAGGTTGAACAGGTCGAGAGGGACCACATCCGCGCAGCGGGAGAGCCTGGAGGCCCGCGAGAGCAAGGTGGCCCAGGACGAGGCCGCTATAAGGATCGCCTAGAGAAGGCCAACGCCAAGCTCTGCTCGAAGGCGGAGAAGATGATGGAGGAGTCGAGGCCAAGGTGAAGCCCTTCCGCGACCGCTGCTCCCAGGAGTTCGCGCAGAAGAGCCCAGCGCCAGGAGGAGCACTTCAAGGGGAAACGCGACAAGCTCAACGCCCGCATTGTGGAGCTTGAAAGGAGGGGAAGCGGTTGGCCTCCCGTCTTCAGAGCACCAAGGATGCCCAGGCCCATGCGGAGCAGGACCTTGCTTCCCTGACGGAGGACCTGAACGAGTTCCATCAGCAGGTGGCGCCCGTTGCGCAGCTTGCCGAGGAGGCTCGGGTCAACGCGCAGGCTGTGCGGCTCTTGACGCGCCAGCGAGAGCATATGTTCCACTCCCTGGTGATCCGCGCGCGGGCTGTTGCGGACCGCTTGGGGGCCGAGACCCCCCGTTCTCTGTCGAGGGGAATGCCAACGCCGCCATGTACCTTGCCTTCTTCGAGCGGCTCCTCACCAACTTTGAAGGGGCCGTGTGACGAGCCTCGACGACCTTGTTGACACGGAGAGCCGCAAGCTCCTTAGCGTCGCGGTTGGTCGCGTCTTTCGCCAACCTCGCGCGCTTCCAGCCTTGCTTCGACTTTAAGACCATAACGGAGCCCCGTCGAGCAGAGGCATGCAGCGGAGCTGAACGCCGCGGTGTAGGAGGATGTGGAGAGATTCGTTCAGCGCTTCCAGAGGGTTGAGGTCGAGCAGGACCTGACCCAGGAAGGCGATGGCAAGGAAGGCGCCGAGGAGGAGGACGACGAAGCTGCCGACGCCGAGGACGACGGCGGCCTTGATGCTTGAGCTGCTCCTTTGGCGAGGCGTGCTTGGAGCACAATTTATCTTAAGATTTGCTATTTTTGTTTGTAATGACTTGTAAGAACCATATTGCGTGCAAGTGCCCTCGGGAGGCCTTTTATCTCTTTTTCATGTCTTTTCGCTCTACGTCGTAAGGACCCTGCTTCCAGCGTAATGGCACCACCGCTGCGTATGTCGGAGTCAGGGCTCGACAAGGCCGGAGGGTGCGTGAGGCGTGAGAGAGAAAAGGGAGCTCGAGAGGCAAAAAACCAGCGAGGGGAAATCAACAAGTTCTAGACTTAGCTTTTGCGAGACGTTCGTCTTGTAGAGGGCATCACGTTCCCTGATGAGGCGTTTTTTTCTCGGGGTTGCCTGAGGCTGACCTTGTAGTCTCGCAGTCTTGTAGCAGCACCATGCTTCCTACATTGGACAAGCAGGCATACCCACGAGCAATGCACGGTTGTACAACTCATGCGCGCTCATAGGTTTCCTCTCAGTGTGTCTCGCGAGGAGAGTAAGCACCAAGGTCCTTGGTGAGGTGACGTGCATGGGGGCAGGCCCATGATGTTCCCGAGGCACAGGCACCGTGCTCAGCCCCACTCGCGAGATACGCATGGGATAAGTATGAGCGTGAATGATGGCAGAAACCAAATGCTTACTGCGGTAATATTACATAACGGCACTAAGGCCCATAGGTTCATGCTGCAACGAAATTGTTCATTACATTTGGCATGGCCAAAATAAATTCCGCCATGTCTGAGCATGGGGTTCCACACGGAGTGGCTGAGGCTTCTCGCGACCCGTGGCGACGCGTTGTAGAGAGAGCTCAGATGATGTAGCCCTCGGGGAGGGAAAGGCTTTGTCAAGCTGGGGATGTGATGGCGCATGCCTCCCTCTTGAGACAAAAATGCCTGCCGCGACTGATCACGGGTAGAACTTGCGCAGATGCTCGATGTTCCACTGGTTTTTGACTGGGATGCTGTCTTCCATCTCGAGCCGTGCTGAGCCGGGCCTGGAGACGTGCACGACGCTGAAGGGACCCTCCCACATGGGCGAGAGCTTGTGGAGCCTTGCCTGGAGAGTATCCTTCTTAGGACAAGGTCGCCTGTCTCGAGGTGCGCGGACATATGTGGTGGGCTGTGGTAGCGGCGGAGGTCTTGCTGGTACCTTGCCGCTCGGAGGGCAGCATGGCAGCGGATTCCCTCGAGCAGCAGGTCGTTGTTGTGGATGTCATCCTGGTTGGCTCGTTGAAAGCGAGGACTCGCGGGGACCCGTGCTTGAGCTCGTTGGGAGGACCGCTTCAGCTCCGTAGACGAGGGAGAACGATGTTTCACCGTGGGCTTCGTGGTTGTTGTGCGAATGGACCAGAGCACGGATGGGAGCTCATCAAACCAGTTCTTGCTGCTGGCCTTGAGGTGATTGAAGCTTCTTGTCTTGAGGCCTTGAGCACTTCAAAGTTTGCTCGCTTGGCTTGCCCGTTGCTTCATGGGTGAGCCACCGAGGCGTAGCAGATTTGGGTGCCGAGGTTGCCGCAGTAGGACTTGAAGATGCTGTTGGTGAACTGTGTGCCGTTATCGGTGATGATGCGATTTGGTACGCCGAAGCGGCAGATCAGGCTCCTAATGAATTTCACCGCAGACCTTGCCGGGATGGTGCGCACTGCTTCAACCTCCGCCCATTTGGTGAACTTGTCGATGGCGACGTAGAGGCAGCGGTAGCCCCCGAGCGCTCGTGGGAAGGGTCCCAGGATGTCCAGCCCCCAGACCGCGAAGGCCAGGAAAGCAGGATGGTTTGAAGTCCTGTGCAGGCTGGTGGATCTGCTTGGCGTAGAATTGGCATGCCTCGCAAGATTGGACGATGGCGTCCTGAAGCACTGTAGGCCAGTAGAAGCCACTTGTGAAAACCTTCCCGAGTGTGCGCGAGGATGAGTGATGACCACATTCTCCACTGTGTATGTCCCTGATCAGCTGACGACCTTCTTCTGAGGGGACGCATCGCAACGCGATTCCGTTGGGACGCTTACGATACATATCTCCCTCGTGGAGGTAGTATGACTTGGCCTGCCGAGCGATTCTTTCAGCTTCTGCATCTTCTTCAGGGAGGATCCCATCCTGCAGGTACTCCTTGATCTCGACGATCCAATCCGCCACTTGGCGCACCAAGGTCAACAACAGGCGATCTCCTGAGGGCGGACCACAGTCTGGTGCTCCAGTTGTTGGTGCTAGTGGGAGCTCCTCGTCAATGTCCATGCCAGTTGCTTCTTTCGGCTGTTTGATTGATGCCCTGATGAGCCTCTCCTCGAACACGCCTGCTAGTTGGGCTTCCCTTCTTGATGCTCGCTTCGCGATGTCATCCGCCTCCTGATTCTCTCCTTGTGGAATATGCATGAGTTCCATTCCTCTGAAGTGCTTCTCGAGCCTGCGGACCTCCTTGAGGTAAGCGGCCATGTGGCCGTCTTTAGGCTTGTAGCTCTTGTTGGAGAAGTTGACAAGGAGCTGGGAGTCGCTCTTGATGAGTATGCGCTTGACGCCGAGAGCGATTGCAGCTCTGAGCCCAGCGAGGAGGCCTTCATATTCAGTGATGTTATTGGAGACCTTGTCGCTGTGCGTGAAGCATAGCTGGACGGCGTAGAAGAGCTTGTCACCTGTTGGTGAAGTCAGGACAGCGCCAGCCCCGCGCTTTGGCGTGCGAATGCTCCATCGAAGTGCATGGTCCAGTAGTTGGGCGCTGTCCCTCCTGATGATGTGGCCTCTTCCTCCTGAGGCTCTTCCTGACCCGTGTCCATCCACTCGGCCGTGAAGTCCGCCAGCGCCCTGCCCTTGATGACCCTGGTGGTGTCGAACTGCAGCTCGAAAGGTTGCAGCTCGATGCCCCATCCTGCGACACGGTCTGTGTCGTTTGGGTTGCGCAGGACTTGCTCCAGGGGGTACGATGTGACCACCTTGATGGGGTGGCCCTAGAAGTAGTGACGTAGCTTCCTGGAGGCGATGAAGAGCGCGAAGAGGAGCTTCTACTGCATGGTGTACCGCTCGCGAGCATCCCGCAACACTGTGCTGACGAAGTAGACGGGGTGCTCGACAAGCGTTGTTTGTGGTGCTTTAGCGCTGGGCTCTTCGTGGTGCTCTTCAGGGGCCTTGTCGAGGTTTTCTTGCGGCAGGTCCTCGGCGAGGATGTCTGTTGGTCGCGCGGGCTCGGCTTGGGGCTCGGGGCTTGGGGAGGCTGCTTCCTTGTCGGGGGGCTCTGGGCTTGGCGGGGTAGCGCCTTCTTGGCGAGGACCGGCTCGTCCCTTTCTGCCACCAGGATCGCGCTTGCCGTCTGGGGAGTGGCTGCTAAGTACAGCTTCAGGGGCTCGCGAGGTCGTGGGGCGACCATGATTGGTGGGCTGGCCAGGTACTTCTTCAGGTCTTCGAATGCCTTGGCAGCTTCTGGCGTCCACTTGAACGTTCCAAACCTCTTCATGATCTTAAAAAATGGTAGCGCCCTCTCGCCGAACTTGGATATGAATCGGCCGAGATTGGCCATACACCCCGCCAGGCGCCGCATGTCCTTGAGGCGACGAGGTGGCTGCATTTCTTCTATGGCCCTGATTTTGTCGGGATTTGCTTCAATGCCACGGTGAGACACTAGGAACCCGAGGAGTTTGCCTGATGGTACCCGAAGACGCACTTGGCGGGGTTCAGCTTGATGTTCACCTTACGCAGGTTGGCAAATGTCTCCTCGAGGTCCTTTAGGAGTGTGTGTTCTTCGCGGGTCTTGACCACGATGTCGTCGATGTAGGCTTCTGTGTTTCTCCCCATCTGAGCCCCCAAGGCGGTCCTCATGAGCCTCTGGAACGTGGTGCCGGCATTCTTCAGGCCGAAGGGCATGTAGACGTAGCAGAACACACCACAAGGGGTGAGAAATGCTGTCTTCCCCTCATCCTCCTGCGCCATCTTGATCTGGTGGTAGCCTGAGAAGGCATCCAGAAAACAGAGGAGGTCGCAGCCGGCGATTGAGTTCACGATCTGGTCTATCCTTGGCAGTGGGTATGGGTCCTTCAGACAGGCCTTGTTGAGGTCGGTGTAGTCGATGCAAAGTCGGCCTCCACCGGTGTGCTTGGGGACAAGCACCGTGTTGGAGAGCCAAGTGGGATGTGTGACTTCTCGAATTATGCGTGCTTCTCTTAACTTCTCTACTTCCTTGACGATGAATTCTTGCTTCTCTAGCGCTTGGCGCCGTGCTTTCTGCTTCACTGGGCGTGCGTTTGGACACACGGATAAGTGGTGCTCGAGCACCTCCCTCGGTACTCCGGACATATCTGACGGTGTCCATGCGAACATGTCAGAGTTTGTCCTGCGGAAGGCGACAAGCGCGCTTTCCTATTTGGTAGGCAAGCCATCGCCTATGGTGACGCTAGCCCCCGAGCCGCTAGCGCCCAGCGGCACCTTCTTCGTGGTTGTCCTTTCCTGAAAGAACAGCTGCTTCTTCTTTGCCGGCCTCGCGGGGGGCTCCTCTGCGTCCTCGTCAGCGGGAAATGCCACTGCAGCGGCCTTGTAGCATGCTCGACAGAGCACACGACGTCCTTGACCTGGCCACGGATGGTGATGGTGCCGCTGCAGCCTAGAATCTTGACGATGTTTTAGGCGTGGTGAGTGACAGCTATAAACTTCGCGTGGGCGGGTAGCCGAGGATGGCGTGGTAGGGCAGGCCGATGTGCGTGACGTCGAAGTCGATGAGCTCGGTGCGATAGTTTTCTTGTGTTCCGAAGGTGACTGGAAGCCTCACTTGCCCCAGCGGGGTGGTGTACCTTCTGTCACCCCCGAGAAGGGCCTGGTGGGCATCAGCCGCTCATATGGTACGTGAAGCTTCTCGAAGGTCTCGACGGAGATGATGTTCAGGCCTGCACCCCCATCTATAAGCGTCTTGGTGATGACGATGTTGTTGATGGTGGGAGTGCACACCAGAGGGATGGTGCCCACGGTCTTGGTGGACTTTGGGTGATCGCTGGAGTCAAAGGCGATGGGGTATTGCGACCACTTGAGGGGTTGGGATGCCTCAACCCCGGAAGTACGGCGTTGACCTCGCGAGAGAGCTGCTTGAAGTGGCGGTTGGACCTGGGAGCCTGAGCCCCGCCGAGGATGCATGCTGCCCCACGAGGGACCTGGTAGCCCCCAGGGTCCTCGTCAGGGAGATTGTTGTTTTGCCGGCGGGGTTCTGCTGGAAGGCGTTCGCTTGAGGGTTCTGCCGGTAGTTGTCGCCGTTGTTCCAGCGTCCGCCCCTGTGGCCGCTGTGGCCACTGCCGCAGCCGCCGTGACCACGGCGCTTTTCGTGGCCGTCACAGATCTTCTTGAGCTCCCAACAGTCTTCAGTCGCGTGGTTGTGCCTGTTGTGGTAGATGCAGAATGGGCGATCATCTGTCTTGCCGGCATCCGTGCTGGAGTGGCAGCGTGCTTCTTTTTGGCGTTAGACTCTGCCGCGAGGACATCGGTGGTCTTGCGCTTCTCGCTGGCCTTCTTGGGCTTGGACCCCTCAGGAGGCTCTTCCTCTGACTCTTGCTTGATGAAGAGGCGACCCTCTTCAGCCTTGGCGCACCTGTCTGCCAAGTCAAAGAGCTTCACCACGGAGGTGAGGTTGTCGTGGATGCCGAGCTTCTCACGCATCCTGACGTCCGTGACGCCCACTCCGAAGGCAGAAATGACCTACGTGTCGGGGATGTTCGGGATCTTGTTGCGGACTTGGCTGAAGCGCTGGATGTACCTGCGGAGAGTCTCGCCAGGCTTCTGGCACACAACGCGGAGGTCGTTGTAGGTGAGACCACGCTCGTACGTACCCTTGAAGTTCGCCACGAAGCACTTGCAGAGCCCCTCCCATGTGTTGATGGTGTTATCGGGGAGGTTCATGATCCACGAGACCGCTGCGTCCTTGAGGGCCATGGGAGCCAGTTGGCCATCACCTTGTCGTCGCCGCCTGCGGCCTGGATGGCCACAGTGTAGAGATGCAAAAACTCCAGGGGGTTGTTCTTGCCGTCGTAGCACGGAGGAAGGTCCGGCTTGAACTTGACTAGCCAGACAACGCGATGCAGGCTACGGGTGAACACGTTACAGCCCGTGGCGTATGTCGCGATGCCGTCGGCGAGCGTGTGGCGGTTCTGGCATCCTGCGGTGGTGACGTCCTGGACAACGCGGTTGTGGCGGTCCCACTGGCGCTCGATTTCCACGCGCGCGTCCTCTGGCGCCCGCTGCATGATTAGGCAGTCATGCGGCGAAGAGGCATGCAACGCGGCGCGGTTGTTCCCAGTCGGTACTCCAACCGGAGGAGGTGGCGGAGGAGGTGGCGGAGGTGGAGGCGAAGGAGGAGGAGCGCCATGCGCTACGTTCCCTGCGTGCCCGGAGTGGTGCACCAGCGAGCGAGAGGGCGTTGGAGCGGGCACGGCAGCGGCGTTGACGAGCTCGGTGACGCGGTCGAGCCAGCCGTCGTGGCCCGCCTGCGCGGGGCGGTAGCGCAGTAGCTCCTGTGCCATGAGCAGCGCAGCGCTTGGGCTGAGCACCACCCGGCTCGGCGTAGAGGTGCCCTGGCTCCTGGACGGGTGCAGGGAGGAAGCTTCCTCGTCGTCGTCGCCATCCTGGTCTTCTGGGTGCTCGACGCGGGCTCAGGGCCGGCGTTGCACTCTGGAGCATCGCTGGTGCGCGGGCGGCCACGCGGGTTGCGGTTGATGACGGGCACGGTGTCGGCCCTGCCTGACGTCCGGCGCGCGAGACGCTCAGCACGTGTCGGCCATGGCGGAGGAGAGGTTGAAGACACGCCTCAGCCCCCTACCTGGCGCGCCAAATGTCGGAGACTAATCCCAGGAACTAGGGATGTGTCTCACTGAAGCCAGGAATCGAAAGGGGCTGAACACGCTGTCAAACAACCCTCAACTACCTCAGCAATGGTGCTCGTCGATCTCGGAGAGGGACATCACGACAGAGAGTAAACACGAGCCGCTACCCAGGTTCGGGCCACCGTGAGGTGTAAGACCCTACTCGTGCTTGGTTGTATTGCACTGCTTATGGAGGTTACAGTACAGTGAGCGAGCGGAGGCTCAAGCTTTGCTAGGGAGGAACTATGGTGGAAGGTGCTCCATCCTCTCCCTTGCGGTGGTGTGGATGAGCTTCAACTGGTCAAATCCGGGATCCCCTTCCCTTGGTCGTACACTGCCTCCTTTTATAGGTGCCTCAGGCCTCTTCCCCCAAATTCATTAGGCGGGAAGGGCTACCACATGGCGACGAAGGAGGAGGACAGTGCACGGCCACGGGGCTGTCCATGGACTCGGTCCATGGCGGAGAGCTGCGTCCTCTTGGCAGGAAAAGCCACCATCCATCCAGGACGATGGGCTGGCGCTGGAGAGGCCCGTGGGGTGCCCCGTGGTGACGTCGGCTTGGAGCGTAGCGGCAAACGGTCCCCTTATCTCCGGAATGGCAATTCTTGTAGTCCGCTTTGCTGGGTGCAGCTTTGTTGAACACTTTTATCACCAAAGAGGCAACTGCGGCGTGGTCGTCACTGCGCGCAGGCGCGCGCATCACTCTACGTCGGGCACAGAGGCCATGTGCGCTTTGTCGCGGAGACAGAGCTTGCTTTCACCCGAAGGAACCTCGCGAGGGGTTTGTTGCCTTGCCGAGGTCTTCGAGTACTTGACGCCTCACGAGGGGGGCCTCGCGAGGGAGGCGCTGACGTGCGCCAGGACTTAGCGATATTCTCGATAGGAGAGGCCCTCGCGAGGCTTACCAGGCTGAGGCGCCTGGTCCTTAGCAGAATCTTCAACAGAGTGTTGAGGGCTGTGGCAGGCCGGCCCGTGGTACCCTGGTTTCCACTGGGCCGACAACTTAGAAACTTATACACATGAGTAGTTAAATCTTGAATTGATATTCCAATTCGTTAGTGACCACCTGTTTTATTACTTTTGATTCTTTGGTGGTCTCTAAAAGGCACAAGCTTTACTTTTCATTTGGTAGTCCTTTTTGGACCTTAATAAGCTTGTGGACCTATTTGCTTCAACTTTTGGGTTGTGTTTATCGAAAGACATGATATGCACTATGTGCCACTTATATTGAACGACTATGTTGATGCTACGCTCATCTTTGCATTAGTCTCCTAATGTCTCTCCTTATCACACCCATCTCTTTTCGGTTGAGCAAGTATTCATTTGTCGCTTCTTCTCTTGTTGCTCAACATTCCTTGTTGCAAGTTGTTTTGCTTCTTTTCTATTTTTATGCCTTCTTGCACTTGTTTGTGTTCAAAATCATCTAAGAGGGAGTGATGATTCCATGTTGTGCACATCATATTGAAATGCAAATTCTATATTATGCACGTACCTTGGGGAGTTCCCTCTTGTTTTATTGCACACTTTTCGGATCCTTTGATTGCGTGCATCTTTTGTCGATGTACCTTTCTCTTTGTTATTTTTTTTGCAATCTTTAGATCCTCAATATAGTTTGATCTCCCTCCATCTATTCGTCATTGGATATGTGCATTTGATTTCATCATATTATGAGAAATGCATACATTATGGAAGAGCTCTTATTATATTAGCCTTCTAAAATTTTCACCCATTTCGGCAATGGATGCCAATGGGGGAGAGATTTAGAGGGTTTAGGGGAATATGATTTTGTTCTCTTGCATCCTTGCTTATTATGTTGCGTGGTTGCTTAATTCATTATATAAACCCTCGTAAAAGGGATTGTTTATTAATTAGACGAGAGCGTTGTCAGAATTATCGAGGAAGGATAATTTGTTGAACCTGAAGATCAAGACCAAGATCACTTCGTCGAGCAAGGCAAGCTACTCTCTGAGCTTGCACCCCAAATATATACATCTACTTGATAACATGATTTACTCTTAAGGCAAAGATTTTTAAAACCTTTTCAAAAGTATATGGAAACTATTTTCCCACCCTATGTAGAAGTATAAGATAGTTTATATAAAATTATAGGATGGGAAAAATAAATATGGTTTACTCAAAACTCCTTCGAAATTACTTGTATGAAGGTGGAATGCCGAGATGTCGGTGTTAAATTGAAGAAATGGAGAATGGTGATGTTTATGAAAAATGCACAGTGTGTCCTAGTACTATGACAACCAATCTTACCCTGTGCGACCACATTTGCCCACATATGGGAAAGGGCTTAATCATATAATTTGCTCATATTAGTATGGGATGCCTCATCGACGGAGATGACTCTGTTATGCATGAGGGGATGGTTCGGTGACCTACCCCCGACCCGGGTCCTCGCACATGTGGAGGATGGTCCTCGCACATGTGGTGGATAGAAGGATGTCCCTATACACAGTCGGGCAAAACTATGAGTCCTCACACTTAGATTCCGACGGACTGGGTTAAGTGTTGATGGAAAGTGTCATATGGGCAGGGTCCTATACTAGCATGAGCAAAGGACAGGCTAGGGTCGGTGACTCAACTTTGCATACACCTTGTATGGCGGGACGTGGCTGACACGATGAGTTGCCAGATGGATGTGGGAAAAGCGTGCTACCTCTGCAGAGTGTAAAACTATTCGAATACCCGAGTCCTCGGTAATGGACAGTTGGAAGGCTGTCCTAAGACCATGTGCAAGTTTTTGAAAGACTTTGAGTTTTAAAAAGAAAATGAAATGGAGAAGGTTTTATACACCTATACCAACGGATCGGTATGAGGTTGTTGGAGGCAAGTGGACCATGACGGGCTATGGTCGAAAAAAGGAGGAGTTTTGGAGAAACAGATAAAATGGTGATTTTATTTAAAAATAGTTATAAAATTCTTCTTACCTTTTTCAATAAAGATATAGAGATGTTTTAAATAAATAAAAGTCTGAAATTAAAATAAAACTAGTGCATACTCATGTTGGGGTAGTTTGCGAGTACAATCAAATGTACTCATATTGGTTTCTTCCCTGGCTATTGTCTTAGCCAGACTTCGAGGAGCACTACGCTGAGGAGGTGTATGGCGACTTCTACGCGAACTAGGGATCTCCATAAGTCAGCTGCCTGTCGGGTCGTTGTTAGGATATGATGTCTACTACGCCGTAGCTTCCGCTGAATATTTTGGTTTGGCCCACGAAGGCACCTATGTAAGACTTGGTCTAAATGACCATTTATGTAAGACTTTAATTCAGTATTGTAATGGATGTAAACTTCGGTATTCAGTTCGGATTATGTGCAATGACAGACTGATCACGGGATCGTTGTATTAAACATAATCGGGTATTTCGGACGGCTAGTCCGGGGTCCCCACAGAGCTGGTATCAGAGCCATCCTGACTTTAAGAGACCTTAGATTAGCATGGTCGCTAGATAGGTGTTACAAAAGTTAATTTCTAAAATGAAGGAGTGAAGTATTTTTGAAAATTGCTTATTCCCCAATGCTCTTATTTATACAAAATTTTACTCTCATTAAATATTTCATTTTCCCTTGTATCCCTAAAATTTTGCGCACATGTCAGCCCATTAAGCTTAAAAATTTGTTCACTTGTTGCCTCACTAAATTTAAAATTTGGTACACTTGTCATCTCACTAACTTAAAATTTTGCTAAAAATTGTAGATGGCGATCGATTCACCGAGTTCGTTCAGCTTGAGAAGGACGGCAAGTTGATGTTCGAGAAGGACTTGTTCGAGTTGAGCAAGCTGTTAGGTCGCCCCGCTCCAGAGTTTAAGGGAGCCCAGGTTGACACTCTCGGCAACGGGAACCTGTGTTGGCTAGTTGAGTCATCTGTTCGGGGGAACATCAAGTCTCCCGGATCCAGGACGCTGATCTTCACCACCATGGACGTCCACTGGGACGACGGACTGTGTTGTGCCATGCAGTGGCTGCTGGCCTGACTTTGTGAGGAGCACAAGGCAGAGTTGGTGAACTCCCATTTCCGGTTCTACGGGAGGCGCACTGATGATGGACACCCTATCCGATCCCCTCTACACCCGACGTTTGGAGAGTACATCCTGGACATGGAGATTATGCTCTACCGCACCCAGGAGGATCTGATGAGCACTAGGCTTCGGTCTCGCTTTGAGCGCATCTCGCTCAGTGAGAGTCACGAGCGTGAGGCGCAGCTGCAGCAGGAGAAGGTCGCTCTTCTCAAGAAGAGGACCCAGCTGAGGAGGACCATCGCTAAGCTCCGCAAGAGGGTGGCGGAGCAGGACAAGATGATTGAGGACATGGAGCACCAGGCGAACGAGATGGAGGCGGAGGGCGAGGATCTCCGCAAGGAGAACAATGCTTTCCTCAGTGACGATGATGACTTCCTGGAGGAGATGGACTATGAGCAGGAGGACGACGAGGAGGAGTTAGTTGACGAGGAGGAGGAGCCACTCGAGACAGTTCTCGAGGATGAGGAGGAGGACCCGGAGGAGCCACCCTACCAGTCCGACGCTGACGCAGCAGAGCCTGAGGTTCCACCTCAGTAGGCGAGTGACTTGAGTACTACCGCAGGATTAGGTTGACCCCTATCGCTAGTCGAGTCGAAGTAGTGGTTATTTTGGAAACCATGTATTATGTACATTAGATGTAGGGCGATGTTGTAAGCTTGATGTTGTGAACTCCTTGATGTGATGTTTGTGTTATATAAGTGTGTTAGTCTTATTTGATCTGTGTAAAATATTTTCCATATCATCCTTAATTAATCCACCACTTTGCGAAATCGTCTTTTTCCCTTAGTCGAAACCTTTTTGCCTTGCCTCTTATACCCGGTGAAAGTGCATGGTAGCCCCCATGTGTGGTTTTGGTAATTAATGACACTCCTTATGGACTAATGTTTACATTGAGATATTCTTATAGATCTTGTCCATTGGAGTTCATGTGTTGGACTCTTGAAGATGGCATGATGACCAATGCTCTATTTAAGGGTTTATATGAAGAATGGTCATGTGTAGATGATGAAGTGCAAAGGAGACATGAAGACGGAGCTTAGCGAGGCTTTCCCATAATGGAGTATGGGGGAGCATTTGGAGAAGTCTTCATCAAGCATGTGCTAGCAAGCACAATCAAGAAAGGTGTTCCAACTTGAGAGAGTCAAGATCGTCATCATCGAGCTCAAGTGGAATGCGCAAGGCAAAGGTATGATCTTGATAGGTTTTCTATTTTACCGGTCTCATGTTGTTAGTGGGAGACCAGGTTTTAGGATAGACGGCGTACTATCAAGAGGGGCTCTCAAGTGAGTAACTTGATCGCATCTTTGTGGAGAGCTCAAACCTTTGCATATTTAGCATATCATCTTTCTTGGTTCTTATTTGGCTTTTCTCCTTGTTGGGTTTTGGTGCTTGTCGTGATCTTCATGACAAGCCCAAGTTCTTCGAAAACAGATTTCATTTGGAAAACTTGTTGCGTTTTCGTGTTAGAAATATTACCGGTCCACCTTCGAGTTAGGGTCCACACATTTCCATGTGTGGTATCCCCTCTATATTTGTGACCCTTAATATTTGTGTGATAACACTCGTCGTTACCTTTCCAACGCAATTGGATTCACCTGTTTTGGAGTTCATACGAGAAAGTTATTGCATTTCAGGTTTTACAGTTTCACTGCTTTCAGGCCGGAGTCTCCGGTCTTCTGGACCGGAGTCTCCGGTCCTTGGTTTTCCTCGAGAGTGTTTTTCTTGTTCAGCCCCTGGTGGGGGCCGGAGTTTCCGGCCCAAGGGGCCGGAGTATCCGCCCCAGGCCGGAGTTTCCGGTCCCAGGGGCCGGAGTTTCTGCCTGTGCTTTTCTCGTCTGGAAATGGTTCACCCCTGGTGGGGGCCGGAGTTTTCGCCCCCAGGGGGCCGGAGTTTCCGCCCCAGACCGGAGTTTCCGGTCACTAGGGCCGGAAACTCCGGTGTGATATCTGGCTGCAACGGCTCTTTTCTGGGAGGGGTATAAATACCCTCCACCTTCCTCCAGCCAGCTAGCTCGCCCAGTTTTCTCTCTCCTCCATTGTTGCAAGCTCATTTCTTTGATATCTCCCAATCTCTCCAACCATACTCTTTGATCTTTGGAGGATTGAAGGAGAAGACCTAGATCTACATTTCCACCAATCAATATCTCCTCTAAGTGAGGGGAACCTAGTGGATCTAGTTCTTGGAGTTCTTGAGTGGTTCTCCTCTTTGTTCTTCCTCTCTTATTCCCCATAAGCATTTGTTGCTTTGTTGGAATTTGAGAGTGGAGGACTTGAGCACTTGTGCTCTTGCCTTTTGCATTTGGTGCATCGGTGTGCTCTCCACGAGGATTCGTGGAAGTTGAAAGCTTGTGAACTTGTTACTCTTGGGTCTTCGGGCCCTAGACGCCTTTGTGGTGGTTGGACCCTTGTGTGGTCAATTGAAGCCATTCGGGAGCCCCCAATCCATTGTGGGTTGTGCCTCGAATTGTTGTTGAGATCCGTTCGGGAGCCCCCAACCCATTGTGGGTTGTGCCTCGGATTGTTGTTGAAAGGCTCCGGATTCCGCCTCGAAGGAATACCGATAGTGGAAGGTGAACCAAACCTTTGTGGTGCGGTTCATCGGAGAAGAGGGTGAAACCTTTGTGGTTGTTGAACCGTTGTGTCGGTTCACACCTCTCCAACGAGACGTACTCCCTTTCAAGGAGGAACTCGGGAATACATCCTCGTCTCCGCGCGCCTCGGTTATTTCTATACCCGAGCTCTTTACTTATGCAACTTACATTGTGATAGCCTTCGTGCTTGAAGTATTCTATATTGCTATCATCTTGTTGCTTGTCTTGCTTAGCATAAGTTGTTGGTGCACATAGGTGAACCTAGTTTATTTAGGTTGTTGGCTTGTTAATTTAAACACATAGTTTTATTCCGCAATTAGCAAGCCTTTAACCGGAAAAGTTTTAATCGCCTATTCACCCCCCCTCTAGGCGACATCATTGTCCTTTCACCCGGTGTGCTTCAGGATGGTGGACACTCGTCGCACTAGTTCGGATGGAGGAGCACCACCACCACCCCCAAACCCGACCCCCGCCCAACTTCTTGCGCTTATCATGGAGGAACGCCAAAATGCCCGGGAGGAGCGCCAAGCTCATCTTGCTGCCCTGCAGCAGATCGCTGCCGCCCATGTCAACAACAATAACAACAACAACAATAACAACAATGGTGGCAATGGCAACGGCGATGGAAACCAGCGATCCACTTTGAGCGATTTCCAGAAGACCAACCCACCTACCTATTCCAAGGGACTTCACCCCCTGGAAGCCGATGATTGGCTTCGCACCATTGAGAACAACCTGGAAGTTGCTGCCATGGGAGAACCTGAGAAAGTTCTGTATGCAACCCACTATCTTGCTGGACCTGCACGAGCTTGGTGGGAAGCTACCAAGGCTCTCCAGCAAGCTGGCCATGTTATCAACTGGGCTGAGTTCCAGGAGAAGTTCCGCAAGAAGCACATTCCCGGCAGACTCATCGAGAGGAAGAAGGATGAATTCCGCAAGCTTAGGCAGGGAAGTAAAGATGTGGTCGGTTATCTGGATGAGTTTACCGACTTATCTCGGTATGCCCCCGATGACACCGACACTGAGAAGAAGAAGATGGAACATTTTCTGAATGGACTTCATGATAAACTGCAGTGTGCTTTGGTTATCCATGACTTCTTTGATTTGGAGTCACTTGTGGACAAAGCCATCCAGCTGGAGACCAAGCGCAAGTCTATGTTTGAAGGTCGTAAGAGGAGGATGAATGCTCAGGAAGGTTCGAGCAACCAGAAGCCTCGTATCTTTCAGCAAACCCCCAAGCCTGCCTATCGACCACCACAAGATCCACGCCCCAATTTCCCTAACCGCCCAAACAACTTCAACCGCCCCAATGACAATAACCGTCCCGGAGGGAACTTCAACAACTTCAACCGCAATGCCAATGTTGCCTGCTTTGAATGCGGCAATAAGGGTCACTACTCCATAGAATGCCCCAATCCTAAGAGGAATGTTCAGCGCCCCAATGCACCGGCACCGAACAATGGTCAAGGCCGTAATGGAAATGGCAAGAATGCTGCACCCCGCGAAAATGTTGATGTTGCCAAGGGCCGTCTGCACCACATCAATGCTGAAGAAGCCCAGGATGCGCTAGATGTTGTGCTGGGTACGTTCCTTGTCAACTCAGTACCTGCAATTGTTCTGTTTGATTCTGGTGCTACCAATTCCTTTGTTTTTTTGAAGCTCAACTGTAGGGCAACCGCCCCACAGCATTTTCCATTTTCCAAAGCTGTACATAAGTTACATAGAACTAAAAGAGGCTACTAACTATATACAAACTCTGAGGCAATCATACCAACCATGCTAGGAAACTCTGAAAGCCACTGTCCACTGAACTTCCACTGAACCCATTCCTTTGTTACCCAATAATTTGTTACTAAGGGAGGTTTAGTCGGAAGCCTCTTACCCAAACCCATGGTCATCCAAATCCCAGAATCCACCGTAGAGACCAAGTTGTTTTGCCCCGACGTTTCCCTTGAGATCAAAGGAGAAAAGTTTCCAGTCGACTTAATCGTTCTGGGAACCCAAGGCATAGATGTTATACTTGGTATGAATTGGCTAGCCAAGTACCGTGGTCGAATAGACTGCGCCAGAAGAGTTGTATCCATCACCACCGGCAAACAGGTCGAAGTGGAATATGTGTCCAAGGCTAGTCATTCCGAACCAGGCTGCCATGAGGGCATTGCTTGACCCACCCTAGATGAGATCCGTGTTGTTCACCTGTTCTGAGATGTTTTCCCTGAAGAGTTGCCTGGTATGCCGCCAGACCGGGATATTGAGTTGATAATTGAACTTATCCCAGGAACCGCCCCCATATCCCAGAGACCCTATCGGATGAATCCAGAAGAACTGGTTGAATTGAAGAAGCAGTTGGCTGATATGCTCAGCAAAGGTCTTGTGCGCCCAAGCGCATCACCTTGGGGATCACCCTTCATTTTTGTGGACAAGAGAGACGGTACCACACGCCTGTGTGTGGATTATCGCAAGCTAAATGACGTGACCATTAAAAACAAGTACCCTCTTCCCAAGATCGAGGATCTGTTCGATCAATGAACGGAGCCCGAGTCTTTTCCAAGATCGATCTTCGGACAGATATCATCAGTTGAAAATCCGAGAGTCAGACATTCCCAAGACCGCCTTCACCATCGTTACGGTTTGTTTGAATACACCGTGATGTCCTTTGGTCTGACCAATGCCCCAGCCTATTTCATGAATCTCATGAACAAGATTTTCATGGAGTACCTCGACAAGTTCGTGGTAGTTTTCCTCGATGACATCCTTATTTATTCCAAGACCGAAGAAGAGCATGCTGAACACCTGCGTCTAGTTTTGGAGACCCTCCGAGAGCACGAGCTGTATGCCAAGCTTAGCAAGTGTGAGTTTTGGCTCAGTGAAGTGGCATTTCTCGGACATGTTATCTGCGGAGGAATTTCTGTTGACCCAGAGAAGATCCAAGCCATTATTGACTGGAAAGCCCCAACCAGTGTGACTGAAATCCGAAGCTTTCTCGGACTAGCGGTTATTACCGCAAGTTCGTTGAAGGATTCTCCAGTATAGCCAAACCCATGACCCAACTGTTGAAGAAGGACAAGAAATTCGAGTGGACTCAGAAGTGTGAAGAGAGTTTCCAAGAATTGAAGAAGAGACTGACCTCAACCCCAGTCTTGATTATGCCAGACGTCACCAAGAGTTTCGACGTGTATTGCGATGCATCACGCCTCGGACTTGGTTGCGTTTGATGCAAGAAGGCAAAGTTGTGTCGTATCTGTCCCGACAGTTGCGACCGCATGAAGAGAATTACCCAACCCATGATCTGGAGTTAGCTGCTGTTGTTCTTGCTCTCAAGACGTGGCGTCCCTATCTTGCGGGACATCGCTGCGAGATCTATACGGATCATAAGAGCTTAAGTATATCTTCACCCAGAAGGAGTTAACCTGAGGCAGAGGAGATGGATGGAATTAATCAAGGATTATGATATTGGAATCCACTATCACCCCGGAAAGGCTAATGTAGTTGCCGATGCCCTTAGTCGCAAACCTTGCACCCTGAATGCCTTGATCCAAGCCGAACAACCAGCCTTGTTTAAGGAGTTCGAAGATTTCGGACTAGAGCTTGTTAGCCATGGTTATCTCGCCAATTAGAATTAGCCCCAACCTTGATGGATCAAATCAAGGAAGCCCAAAAAGATCATGAAAGCATTGAAGGAATTAAAAAGAAGATTTCTCTCGGCAAAGCACCCGGTTTTACCGAAGATGTTGAAGGAGTGCTGAAATTCAATGGCCGTATCTGTGTGCCCAACGTCATGGAACTTAAGGAGTTAATCCTGAAGGAAGCCCATGAGACCCCTTATTCAATCCACCCCGGCGGAACAAAAATGTACCAAGACCTTCGTGAAAATTTTGGTGGCATGGAATGAAGCGAGAGATTGGTTCTTTCGTGCCAAGTGTGATATCTGTCAGCGAGTCAAGGCTGAACATCAGCGACCCGCTGGATTGCTTCAACCTTTGAAAATTCCTGAGTGGAAGTGGGATGAAATTGGAATGGATTTTATTACCGACTTCCAAGATCCAACCGAGGCCATGATTCAATCTGGGTCATCGTTGATCGACTGACCAAGGTTGCCCATTTTATTCCTGTCAAGACCACTCACACCGGAGTTCAGTTAGCAGACTTGTATATTTCCAGAATAGTAAGCCTGCACGGTGTGCCCAAGAAGATTGTATCTGATAGAGGCACGTAATTCACTTCAAGGTTCTGGAAATCCCTTCACGAAGCCCTCGGAACCAAGTTAGCGTTTAACACAGCTTATCACCCCCAGACCGGAGGCCAAACTGAGCGAGTAAACCAGATATTGGAGGACATGCTTCGTGCATGTGTTCTATCCTATGGTTCCAAGTGGGAAGATTGTCTTCCATTTGCAGAGTTCTCCTATAACAATAGCTACCAGTCTAGTCTGCAAATGGCCCCTTTTGAAGCACTTTACGGCAAGAAGTGTCGTACGCCCCCGAATTGGTCCGACACCGGAGAAGGAAAATTGTTTGGACCAGATACCCTCCGTGAAGTTGAAGAACAAGTTCAACTTATTCGTGAGCGTCTCAAAACTGCCCAATCCCGTCAGAAGAGCTATGCTGATCCCAAGCGTCATGATGTCACTTTCAGTGTCGGAGATTATGTCTATCTCCGAGTGACACCACTCAAAGGAATGCAGCGTTTCCATGTCAAAGGAAAATTAGCGCCAAGATATATTGGACCTTTCAAGATCATTTCTCATCGAGGAGAAGTATCCTATCAACTGGAATTGCCCCAAGAGTTATCGTAATTTCACGATGTCTTCCAGATTTCTTTGCTCCGGAAGTGTCTTGAAGTTCCCGACAAGCCCGACGTTTTCAAAAACATCGACCACCTCTCCGTCGACCTGAACCATGACCTGAATTATCGTGAGAGACCCGTAAAGATTCTCGACGAAGATGTTCGTCTTACCCGAAGAAGAAGCAACTTGGGAACACGAAGACTATCTTAAAAGTGAATTCCCAAACCTCTTTAGTACCTAAGCCTAGCAAATCTCGGGACGAGATTTATTTTAAGGGGGGAAGGATCTGTAACATCTCAAAATTTTAATAAGTATTATTATTCCAAAATGTGGACCAACAAAAACTTTTGTTAATTTATGTGTGTTGATTGTATATTGTTGCTTGTGATGTTGTTTGCTCTAATTAAAAACTTGGAAAAGCAAAAGAATAAAATAAAAAGTTGAAACAATAAAATCATGTGACAAGTGTCACACAATTTCCCCAAGCGAGAAATTAAATTTCTTCCAAACAAAATTCAGTGGAGTGATAATGTGAGCACTCCCATTTTATTCCTACAACTTTTCCCTCTCTAAATATTAATTTCAAAAACCTAAATTTAAATTCCATTTCTTTCTTTATCTTATTCAAATCAAGAAATGTGCTATGTTTAAAAAAAAAGAAATGTGCTATGTTGCACTTGTTAAATAAATAAATTAACAGCACCACAAATCTTGATAAACATATGTGAAGCAAATTATGAAAATAAATTTCAGAAATTGGAAATTAAGTTTGATTCAAACATTTCATCGAACACATGGTGAGCATCACTGTGTTCTTCCCCAAAGCGATATCAATCCGAGCGAATTCGAGCTTAATTCGTCGAATTTTTGCAACCATTTGATCCCTCTCTCCTCACTCCCCTCACCACACTCACTAGAGCCGAAGGAAACGGTGTAATTTGGCCGACACGACCAGGGGACAGGAGCTCGCGCCCATGCCGCCATGGTCGCCACTGTGGAGAAGGAGGTGGCGATGCCGTGGTGGCCTAGCGCCGTGCCCCCCCTCTCTCCCTTGCTCTTCTTCTCCCGTGGACACGAAAACACCGACACGACAGCGCCCCACTCGCGCGCGTAGCACGCGCCCGTGCTCGCCGTGCGCCATGGCCGACCCGAGGACACCTCTGTCGACCTCGACGCTCCACTGCACCCCTCGCCGCGAGGCCGTGCCCAGACGCTCCACAGCTCACCTGCGGCCCCCCAGACAACCTCCGCCGAGCTCTCCCACCCCCTGGCCGCGCGTGAACGTCGACCACCATGGACCGAGCTCCGGGCCTAAATAGAGCACTCGAGCTCTCACTTCCTCTCCACTCCGCACCACTCTCTCCCCTTGCTCCACACTCACTCGTGCACCGCCAGGAGGGCGAGCACGTAGTTGCAGCCCTTGCTGCCTTGGTCGACCATGGCCAGGTGCTGCCGGAGAAGAAGGTGGGTGTCGACCATGGCCGCGCCGTGTCTCTCCCCCTTTCGCTTCTCTCTGGCCTGGACACTCTTTTCCAGAACCACCGCATTCACACGCTCCCTTTTCCCCTCTGTTTTGTGCACAGAATAGCCACTAGGACCTCTCCGGAGTTTCGGGAAGTGGCCGTGGAAGCGGAGCTGCTCGCCGCCGTCGATTGGAGCCATCCCAGGAAGCGTGACTTCTCCAGCGACCTTCCCCAAGCCTGCGCGATCCCTCTGCATCACCTACACATCCTCCCGAGCCCCTAGGTGAGCGAATCGCTGACCTCGCCGTCGCCGGAGCCACGGCGCCGCCCGTTTTAGGTCGTCGCCGATGGTGGCCATCCTCAGCCGTTAGATCTTAGATCTACGGTGCCTTACCGCTTTGTGCTTTGAGTCGCTGACTAGTGGGCCCCGCTGTCAGCTTTTTAAACATTTCTGCGCGCGCGAGGCGTTTTTGGTTGAGTCACTGACGAGTGGACCCCACCCGTCAGGATTCTCAACATTATCCGGAACAGCATGTTTTTCTAATTTAAATCTCTCTGGAATTTCAGTACTGGAACCAACTTTGAAATTCAATATCTCGAGATTTATAAGTCCAAATAAATCAAATTAAAATGTTCTGGAAAGCTTATGAAATTGTTTAACCAACCCAAGTGGTTTAATTTCATTTAGATAAATAATAAACGTGTAGTATTAAAAATGCCACAGAAGGTTTAAAACCTAAACTTGTTTGTTTCTAATACTCTATTAACCCAAATAATTCCAAACCAATTTTGTTAGCTTGGTACTATGATCTATTAGCTTCCCTAATTTTGGTAGAATTAATTATGCAAGGATAATTGTTTAGTATAAAGTTAAAATTAGCAAACCCTTCTGCACTAAAACAATTATAGTTAATTATTCGTTAACCCAAATGAATTAGGACCAATTTTGTTGGATCACATTTAGTCATTGTTAGTTACCCTTAAAAGTATTAATTTTAGGATCAATAGAACTTAATTTGTAGCTAAAACTTGATTATTAAGTTTCTGGATAAAAACTATTGTTAAGGGAGTTTGGTAACTCCAATTAATCCAAATCAAATTGTGTTGTCTTCTACACATCAGTAGATTTCTGTAGAAATTTAGTTTGTATTTTTGTGACCAACAGAATTTAAGTTATGCAATTAAACATGTTCAGCTAGTTTCTGCCATATTTAAGACATAAATAAATAATGGTTAATTCAATTAAATTGAAACCAAATTGTGTTGCTTGATGTGTGCAGTGGCTATTTAGAGCATTTAAGATTGTAATGTTGTGATGTTGATTGAGTAGGTTAGTGATTGTTTGTATTTGTTTGTTTATTAATTTGACGAGAGCGTTGTCGGAATTATCGAGGAAGGAGAATTTGTTGAACCTGAAGATCAAGACCAAGGTCACTTTGTCGAGCAAGGCAAGCTACTCTCTGAGGTTGCACCCCAAATATATATACATCTACTTGATAACATGATTTACTCTTAAGGCAAAGATTTTTAAAACCTTTTCAAAAGTATATGGAAACTATTTTGTCACCCTATGTAGAAGTATAAGATAGTTTATATAAAATTATAGGATGGGAAAAATAAATATGGTTTACTCAAAACTCCTTTGAAATTACTTGTATGAAGGTGGAATGCCGAGATGTCGGTGTTAAATTGAAGAAATGGAGAATGGTGATGTTTATGAAAAATGCACAGTGTGTCCTAGTACTATGACGACCAATCTTACCCTGTGCGACCACATTTACCCACATATGGGAAAGGGCTTAGTTATATAATTTGCTCATATTAGTATGGGATGCCTCATCGACGGAGATGACTCCATTATGCATGAGGGGATGGTTCGGTGACCTACCCCCTGACCCGGGTCCTCGCACACGTGGAGGATGGTCCTCGCACATGTGGTGGATAGAAGGATGTCCCCTATACACCGCCGAGCAAAACTATGAGTCCTCACACTTAGATTCCGATGGGCTAGGTTAAGTGTTGATGGAAAGTGTCATATGGGCAGGGTCCTATACTAGCATGAGCAAAGGACAGGCTAGGGTCGGTGACTCAACTTCGCATACACCTTGTATGGCGGGACGTGGCTGACACGATGAGTTGTCGGATGGATGTGGGAAAAGCGTGCTACCTCTGCAGAGTGTAAAACTATTCGAATAGCCGAGTCCTCGGTAATGGACAGTTGGAAGGCTATCCTAAGACCATGTGCAAGTTTTTGAAAGACTGTTTTAAAAAGAAAATGAAATGGAGAAGGTTTTATACACCTATACCAACGGATCGGTATGAGGTTGTTGGAGGCAAGTGGACCATGACGGGCTATGGTCGGAAAAAGGAAGAGTTTTGGAGAAACAGATAAAATGGTGATTTTATTTAAAGATAGTTATAAAATTCTTCTTACCTTTTTCAATAAAGATATAGAGATGTTTTAAATAAATAAAAGTCTGAAATTAAAATAAAACTAGTGCATACTCATGTTGGGGTAGTTTGCGAGTACAATCAAATGTACTCATATTGGTTTCGTCCCTGGCTATTCTCTTAGCCAGACTTCGAGGAGCACTACGCCGAGGAGGAGTATGGCGACTTCTACGCGAACTAGGGATCTCCATAAGTCAGCTGCCTGTCGGGTCGTTGTTAGGATATGATGTCTACTACGCCGTAGCTTCCGCTGAATATTTTGGTTTGGCCCACGAAGGCACCTATGTAAGACTTGATCTAAATGACCATTTATGTAAGACTTTAATTCAGTATTGTAATGGATGTAAACTTCGGTATTCAGTTCGGATTATGTGCAACGACAGACTGATCACGGGATCGTTGTGTTAAACATAATCGGGTATTTCAGACGGCTAGTCCGGGGTCCCCACAGTGAGCCTAGTATATTTAGGTTGTATGATTGTTAAATTAAGACACCTAGTTTTATTCCACATTTATCAAGACTAAACCGGAAAAGTTTTAATCGCCTATTTAACCCCCCCCCCCCTCTAGGCGACATCCTTGTCCTTTCAATTGGTATCAGAGCCTGGGCTCTCTTTTGGGGCTTTACCGCCTAGAGAGTAAAAGATGTCGTTTAGAGAATTAGTGCACGATCCCACTTTCATATTCGATGGCACAAACTATGATATTTGGAAAATTCGCATGCTTAATCTTTTTTGTGCCTTGGGTCCAAATTTTATGAAGAGTATTGTAGATGTGGGTTTTTCTCCTCCCAGGGATTCCCAAGAATTATCTTTAGAGGATGAGGAAAACTCTCATCTCGATACTCAAGTATCTAATGGTCCCATTTGTGTTTTGAGCGATGTAGTTCATGCTTAAATCATGTCTTTTCGGAACATTCATGAGCTCTGGACCAAGCTTCAAGATAAATATGAAGTGTCCAACATTATTGAGGATGATTATTCTCCTTCCACATCCGGCCGTGATGAGTTCACAACTTCTTCCACTTCGCCAACATGTGATTTGTCACAAGGTAATGCTATCACCTTGTTGCTTGTCTTGCTTAGCATAAGTTGTTGGAGCACATAGGTGAGCCTAGTATATTTAGGTTGTATGCTTGTTAAATTAAAACAGCTAGTTTTATTCCGCATTTATCAAGCCTAATCCGGAAAAGTTTTAATCGCCTATTCACCCCCCTCTAGGCGACATCCTTGTCCTTTCACCATTCCTCTTTTTCCAGATCACATAGATATACAATAAAACATAACTTGCACAAGTAAGACATGATATAGGATATTAAATACTAGCTAGCACAAGATAACAAATAAGCATCACATAGTCTTTAACGTAAAATAACTGGATACCCATGTCTTACCAACACGCCAATGAGCGGAGTTCAACAACATAACCAAAGTTCAACGGAGATAAATGAACACAAGCTATAAAAATAAATGAGCTAGCAAAACTTGTGCCCAACCCATGGAAATCACGGTACAACCTAATATAACCTTTTCTCCCACTTTGGCATCAAGATGCCAACATGCGAAAAGAGATATTCTTCCGCCCCAAGGTCACTTGTCCGAGGTCCGCGTACTCGCTCGAGAAGGCATCATCTTCGACTTCCTTGCGCTTGGAGATAATTTCATCATACCACTTGACACCGTCAGCGTTTCCAATTCTTATTAGTGATTGTCTCGGATGACTGACTAACAATCAGAAGGTTCAAGTTCCTCTTGATGTCCTTTATCTTGGACTTGATAGCCTTCCTTTCCCTATAGCCTTGGTAGTTCTCCCTATGAGTCTCAACATGCATGTAAAAAAACTTCTTCGCCGCATCCTTCGAAGTAAACTTCTCCTTTAATAGACTGTGAGGGCTCAATAAATCACCAATACAGGCCCTTGGTCGGGAGGGCACATCATCACGAGACCCCCTCCTAGAGCCTCGCTCCCTCATCTCAACATCCCTATAAGATGGATGCAGGTCTTCCTCCTCAAACATACGTACGGTCTCACTCGGTTAAGAGAAACCACCATTTTTTGGTGCTACACTGCTATTTGATGAAAAATGTAACTCATTTACATGGCTTTTGAGACTTTTCTAGCCGCACATAATGAGGAAAGCTAGAACTATTTATACGAATCAAGCTGCAGAGATAGAGAAAGCTATATGGAAAGTCTTCACGGAATCATATCATGGATTGTGCACCTTTCATATAAATGCACAATGGTGTCAAGCATTTACCTCCACTGAAAGGGTGAAGGAAAAGATGAAGGAAAAAGAAGCACAATGGGCTGCCCATGTGCACCATTGACAAGCCCTCAGGATTAATCATGGACAAGTCCAATATCTGAAAGGAAACCCTCTTCTCTGGAGAAGATTAAGTAAGAATTCCATCATACAATGTTGAACTCCTTTTTAATGTACATCCTGGAGAGGGCACATTGTTCAATCCTCGAAGTCGTAGGAAGCGATCTGCTCCATCCGATTCTTACTATTGCATCAGCTTTACACTAAAAAAACATGATCATTCCTGAATAATCAGTAAGACATGAACAAGTACAAGAGGAGTGTATGAGTAAAAATTAATTTTTCTTATGCAGTTCACAAATATGCCCATTTTCTGAACTACGTGCACGAGGTGTAGCATTTAATTTGCGCATGATTCAGACCCGAGAGCTGTAGTCTGTAGACACAAAATCTGCTAACGAACACAAGAATGAAAAACAAAAATCACACGATGTTCATATTCCTCGCATGAACAAAAAAAAACAAGTGAACTGCACTTTCAGATTTATGGTTATGAAGAGCCTTACTGTTTATGGATGTATACAAACCCTCTTTCCACCTCATTTTACAACATCCTCCAACCACAAGATTATACAAAAATAGAGTTACATAAGACAGAGGAGAACAAGTATCATGTTCCTCAACAATCGTTCCCGTTTCACCTCTCCTGCTCCTCCTGCCCATTGCTGCTGTGCAGAAGAGGCATGGAGAACACAGTCACCGTCTAGGTACCCCACGGATCTCTTTCAGAGTGCGAAGCGCGGCCACCGTGCTCCTCATGTACATGCTCCTCGTGCCCTCTTTCTCATCCAGCTCTTCGTCGCTGTCGCTCTCTTCGTTTCCGTGTTCGTTTGGTACAAAAGGTTCGCTTGCCGGTATGATCTGATCCAGCATCACCTCACATTCCTTTACGAGCTTGTGAAGGAGGTCAGTGGTGAAAAAGGGCTGCTGTAGTACCCTCTGGATGAAGGGGAGGCGGATCAGCGCACCGGTCCTCTTGTCATACTTCTTGAGAATTTTAACCAATCCTGAAAAGCAGTAGCGTATAACATAAGCTGAAGCATATTTGGTAATAACTGATTGATACGAGAATGTTTAAACAAGTGCACCTGCATTTTCTTTTCACATGATTAATGAGCATAATAAATAAATCATTTTCATCTAACACAATAGATTTTTTTGCGGGGCAATATATCTGTGTTTTAGTAGTAGTTTAATCAGAATATGACGAGCGCCTTAGAACCAAACGGTAGCTGCACTTTCCACAGACACAGAGGTGAACAGTTGCATCTTGGAATCACCAGTTACACGGGCAGAACTGCAAGATCTTTATCGACTGAAGCATTTTATCCCCTTACATAAAAAACTATACATTAACATGTCATGGAAAAAACACTGCAGAAGTGCAGATGCCTTACAACTTGCATTAGCACAAAGGAAATAGCAGAGACCGGTGAGTAACTTGCTTCACAGCTACAACCAAGTGAGGCGACTTTAAGAATGTAGAATTTGAGAAGGATAACACTAGCAAGTAGACCACCTATTATTGCATCTGAAATACTGGAAACCTGCTGAGAAGATGTGCTCATGGCTACAGCTTAACCTATTGCCATTTCATACCACTTTCAAAGTTCACAATGTTAATTAATACGCATTTACACAATTTCTTCAGAGTACAATGTTACTACATAATGTGAATAAGTGATCAGAGCCCGGAAAAGCATCACCATTCTTGAATAAAGAAAATGATCCATCTAAAGGCTAAATAAAATCATCATTTTTTCAGAATTTTTCCAGAATACCACGCTACTAGAAAGGATGGAACTTTAATCAATATTACCCACAAATAGTAACATCTTACATGCAGCACAAGCCCATTAAATAGAAGGAATCAATTTCATTGACATAACTTGTTCTAACAAAAATCCAGTATCCCTCAAAAAAAAATCCAGTATTCCAGTTGTTCTACACTATTTCTATTGAGAAAAACAAATTAGGAGATGGTGAGTTCTTGCTTGGACAAATAAATCAAACCTCTAAAGCAGCATCTTTGTAGACTGCAGAATATCTACTCGTTGCGAACTCGGAAGTACCACGTGATAAAACTTTCAAATATTAGCGTTGTCACCAAATATTTTAGTCGTGGTACACGGTTCCAAGTCGAAACGGCTAGCTCTCGAGCGCGGAGCGCTTGCTCGTTTCTCTGCCGTGTCGTGTGTCGTGTCTGCGGACGCGTTGACGCGGTAGGCAACACACGACGCACAGCACGTGGGTGGGTCCCACCCACGTTTTCTCTCTCCCCACCTTCTTCTTCCTCTCCTTTCCCCAATTCCTCTCTCCCGCACGCACAATTCCGGCGACGAGGCGGCGACCGACGACGCCGCTGCGACCAGAAGGAGCTGCGGCGGAGGAGGCGCCGTCGAGGATGGAGCGAGGCGGAGCCGCCGGAGACGCGGTTGGCCGTGGCGGAGGCGAGCAATAAACTTAACATGGGGGGTGTGGGGGTGGGGTTCGCCGGAGCCGGAGAAGAAGGGGTGCGGGGGAGGGGGGGGGGTTAGAGGGATGGTCGGGGCGGCGCGGGGCGGCAGGCGGTTAGGCCGGCGCCGGCGGCAGGGGCGAGCTCGTCGTCGGTGATGGCTGCGGCGGCGGTGGCGGAAACCAATCTTCTTCCTTCAGCGCGGGTCGTCTTCTTCCTTCAGCGCCACCCGTCCTTCCGACAACCTCACGTGCAGATGTCCGAATTCGCGCGAGCCTACGCGCGCGCAAGCTAGCCATCCCCGTTCCAAGTAGTCGCGGTGCTAGAAGAAAATACTAATTTAGAAGTCCGACCCATTCCAGAAAAGAAGTAACTATTTATAAATAGGAGATAGCACGTGCACATATATACTATAGAACAAGATATCTAACTACAAGTCAAGTGGTTAGAGTGGTCCCCACTAGACTCGGATCGTTCAACTCTAGGAGTCCACGAGTCCACGCCCAGATATATATAAAGGGTAACTGTCCACTTTAGTGGGAACCACACTTTGATTCCAGATAGCCCACCGCCCATAAAGGGTAAGTGTCCACTTTGCCCAATTGGCATTTGCATGTTTCATGGAGCTTCACACTTCCACTAGTGTTAGGGACACCATGTAAAAAAAAGGGGGACACCAACCACAATGTTCAAAAACTGGAAGAGGAATAGCTCACCGGTGTAGTTGAGAGCGCTGTAGTTCACGAGCAGCACCATCTCGCCGTGGAAATCGACGATCTCCTTCCCCAGTCGCATCAGCTCCTCCGCGGAGCCCATCGCAGCCGCCCTCGCCACGCGGTCCTGAAGCTCCTGCACCCCCCGGAAACACATGAATCGGATCAATCCACCAAGCACACGAAATCCAAACCAAGCGACCAAGAAGAGACGGGAATCGAATCAAGCACCTTCTGCCGGATGACGTAGTCCTCCTCCTTCCCGAGGAAGAAGGCGTTGAACTTTTCGAGCTCGGCCTCCAGGAGGCAGACGAACCCGGCCTCCTCCGGCGTCATCGGCGGCGGCGAGCCTCCGTCGCCCCCGCTCGCTACGCGCTGGCGCTTGCTCTGCCGCTCGACGGCGCGGGCCTCCGCGATGAGCTTGAGCCGCTTCTTGAGTTTCTTGTAGGACAGGAACTTGTCGCGCCACTCCGGCAGCGTCTCCACGATCTGGCTGCTCAGGCTCTTGCCGAACTTCATCGCGAACCCGTGAGATTAGCCAAGAACGAGAATTGGATGGAATCGCTTGAGGATTTCGCGGTGGGATGAGGAGAAGAAGGGTAGGGGGAAGGTTTGCGCAAGGTGAGGGGGAGCGTATGCGCGTGGGAAGCGGAGGAGGGAATATTCGGAGACTCGTCGTGCTCTTGTGGAGATGGCGCGCGGCCTCCTCGAGTAGGAGGTATAGGGGGAGGTGGGAAATGGTAGGGGTACCCAAGGGGTGACCTCAGAATCTCAGATGGGCAATAAGGTGTGAGAAATCACCTAAATATGATAAATCGGAACAATAATTTGTCTATTTCTGTCTTCGCCAGATTCTTCATGATTCCATTGCTTGGAACAATGGATAATTTATATTGTATTATGTAAATCATATTTGTGTATCATAAATCAGACATCTATGTAACTTATTATTTACCATATCCAACTATTTTAGCCCCGATAAGAAGATGATCGGGTTATCATACCATAAAAACAGTATGAACATACACTTCATATCCAAATAAGTTCATCAAAATCATGAAAATCACATTAGAGTAAGGTCAATTCATCATATCTTCAACATTCATGATGAAATCTAGTTGTAACAAAACTAATTGCATCAAGCAGCGAGATGATATGCGAGAGCTATGGTGCAACTAAGCAAAAAAATTGAGATTTTTATGAAGGAAATCTTGATACCGAGATCATCAATACGAAATTTATCACTTTCATACCAAAGACTAATAGCCGAGAATGTATCAATGATTATGGAACTATTTCTTTGTTTAATTTGCTCTCAAATAACTCACCAAACTTCTTGCAAATAGGCTGCAAAAAATATCATTCCTCTTGTTCACAAAATCTGTATGGCTTTATAAATAAATAAGACTATACATGATGGCCTTGCATTGGCTTTTGATTACATTCATATTTGTCATTAATCAAGATTGATTTTGAAAAGGCATTTGATAAGGTCGAATAGAGTGTCACATTATTCAAATGTTACAATATATGGCATTCAGAGATAAGTGGGTTGAATGGATTAAGAATATTTAATTCCTTTCTTCTACTGTCCTACTGAATGCCGCGCTATGAATTTTTTTTTGCAGAAGGGGTGTTGGGCAAGGTGACCCCTATCACCACTTTATTTGTATCTAAAGCGGAACTCTTGCATATGTTATCAACAATGCATGGCATACTGGAGATATTGACCTCCCACTTGATAAATCATCCCATGATATAATATGCAGATGATACTCTGCTTACCATGCCAGCATGCCCTGATCAGCTATTGAGATTGAAAACCCTATTTTAAGAAATTTCCATCTTTACTGGTTTAAAATTGAAGTATAACAAGACATTTATGGTGCACATCAATATTGGTTCTGATAGTGTTGAGTGCCTTGCTAATATGTTTGGATGTAAAGTGGAAGCCCATCTCTTCACCTATCTTGGATTAGAATGTGAACTACTAAGCCAATGATTGAAATTTGTATGGGGACACTAGAGAGAATTGGCAGAAGATTGGTTGGTACCACTGATTTTCTCTCATATGACAACATACTGGTCGTTATTAAATCTATAATCTTTGCTATCCCAAATTTTGCTATGTGCTATGTCAAGATGCCATTTGGTTTCCTTGCGGGATTCTTGTGGAGAGGAAAATAAATTGAAAAGGGCAAATGTTTGGTGAAATGGAAAAATGTGTGAAAGCCTAAGAAGACAGGGGCCTAGGTCCACTAAATATGAGAACATGACATATTGCTCTAATCATGAGAAATCTGTTCAAATTTCTGAGCAAATCAGATGTTTCCTGAGAACAACTGACTTGGAATGCTTACTACAATAATGGTAAACTATCTTAGTGTTCAAACTTCAAACCCATGTGGATCCTTCCGGTGGAAAGACTGGTATCTCTGTGACCTTTTCAGCAACCTTGTCATATGCTCTTCTGGTAATGGCTCCACTGCTAGGTTTTAAGATGATAAGTGGAAGGATAGGACCACCACGAGGAAAAAAGTATCCACGACTTTGCTCATTTTCTATTAACCAAAATATATATCTTTAATAAGTTAGTGATCAAGTGGATAGTTTATATGATCTCTTCGAGCAGTTTGAGGATATTTCATCTATACATGACGAGAGGACTACAATATTGAGAATGATGTCCGACAATTATATGGTAATACATGCAAAAATATGTCAACATGAAGATATATAAAGCCCTTACCCCCATCTAACTCAGCACCTGCTCCATTTGGATGGATTTGGAAATCATGTGTTATGCCAAAGTTTGCTTAAATCCTTCTTCTGGCTTCTCTTGCAAGACAAGATTGAACACAATGGATCTATTGGGTAGAAAAACTTTCATGTTGAAAGTTCATCATACGTTTTATGCACGGACAATACTCTGAAAACTATGCTACACCTCTTCTTTGTAAGTGACGTTAGTTAGTCATTTTGGTGGAAGCTTGGCTTAGAATGGAATACTCATCATGATAGTATGTTGATTGATATGAAGAAAAGATATAGAATGATCTGTATGAAAGAAGTTCTTATCACTGGTTGCTGAGCATCCAGAATCATAGGAACATAAATCATGTTCGATAACCTGACTGAGTATTTGAATGAATGCTTTCGATGTTTCAAAAAACTTTTGCCTTAATAATGCATAGGGCAATCTAATCTCAAGGAAGGCACGTGACATTTTGTTTCATTAAATGGGATAATAAATGTCACGAATGCTAACTATGGGGTAAAAATTAGATTTTTTTTCGAGAGTACGCCAAGGCGTACCTTACTTTTATAGAAGAGAACAGAGTATATTTACAAGCAAGGACCCAACATCAACAGAAGATGTGGGGCGGCACTCCGAAAGAAACCCTAGGCTAATTCCTCCCTACAATATCTCTCCCTTCTCTTAACACACTCACCCAGCTCTGAAACTCTGCTAGTATGGACCTAATCAACTCCATAGGCATGTGCTGCTGGCCTCTGTTCGAGAACACCCAAGCATTGCGGTTTTTCCAGAGCCTCCATGTAACCAGGATGACTAAAGCATCATAGACTGGCTTCTCCTTCTTCTGGACTCCAGCTCTGCTCCTCTCCCACCACTGCTCAAGTCTGTCGTCTTGTTGTGATGCACTCATAGGTAGGTTCAGAGCTCTGTAAAATCCAAACCAAACTTCGCGCGCAAAGACACATTGGGTGAATATGTGGCTGACCGTGTCTTCCTCCTGCAGACAAACAAATTAGCTTGACATTTGCTCCTGTAGGCCATGCCTAAGCCGTCGATCCGATGTCCAGATTCTAGCTTGTAGAGTGAGCCAAGCAAAAATCTTGCATTTGAGAGGGGCTTTTGCTTTCCAAATCCATCCATGACCATTGAACCTATCTCTGCCTTCACACAATCTTCCATAGGTGTCTCTCGATGTGTACTTGTTGGATCGAGAGCACGGCCAACTGAAAGTATCCTTCACTGAAACGTCTCTCTACACATATGACACAGCAATCCAGAGAAGCAATAACTGACGTATTTCATGTGGTTGTAGCATAGGTGCATCAATATCACTTATCCAGAGATTGAGGTGTAGCCCTTTCTCAACAGTGCGGCTGTTCTTTCTTCTTGTGTTCACAAGAGGATGGATATCAGGTGCAATGTCGCTCACCTTCCGATCATCTATCCATTTGTCCTTCCAGAAATAAGTATCAGCACCATCTCCAATTGAGATCTTTACCAGGCTCTGAAAAATTCCCGTTGCAGTTTGATCCTTGAGCATAGGAAGGCCTTGCCATGGTCTAGACTTGTCTGTACGAGCTAGCCATGCCCAGCGAGTCCTCAAGGCAGCACCCTGCAATTTCAAATCTTTTACTCCCAGACCACCAAAGCATGTTGGTTGGCAGGTAAAAATTAGAATTCACTCTATATAAAATGAAAATGACGGAGTAAGGTCCTCATTAGATTATTGTTGGATGGAAGCATACCCAGATTGAATAATGGCACGATAGACTATAGCTGATAACTTATCCAGATCAAAAAATCAGACGACAGAAAAATAAACAATTACTCCCTCCGTTCGGAAAAGGATGTCACAAAAATGAACTTCCGAACGGAGGGAGTATAAGTCTAGCTGGATAAAGCTGAGAGTTTGCTGACCATTTCAACTTGAAGTGGCACCATAGAAGGGCTAATTTATCACGGGTCTACAATCTTTTGACTTTTGGCCGGATATGTTCGATGAGTTTGCATGAAAACATAGTATATTCAAACAGGTCGCCGGTTATAACTAATCAAGCAAGTTGCAGCTGTCAAAAGAAAAATCATCAAGCAAGTTGCAGCGCCGGGTTAATCTATTGTTATCGTACGGCCGGGCCACGGAGGAGACGGAGATTCCGAGCATAATTCTGCCGGGGCGACGGATATGCGAGCGGATGTCCTTTTTTGGAGCGTCGTCTCTCGATCGTACCGAGCTAAACGAAGCTAAAGAACTTTCTTGTCACGGGTGGATCGAGCTGCTCCGCGACCTCGCGGTGGTTCCCGCCAAGGACGAACACGCTACAATTAGCAAGACAACTGTTTTGTATTTTGATTTTTTTTTTTCCGTCTATCGTGTTCGTGACACTTCACAATTACCTAGTCAGTTCGCTTAGAAGATCAAGCTGAAAAAGCTTAAGCATTGGCAAAATTTGGTATAGACCTTACCTAATTCTTATTCTTTTAACTTTTTTACAATCCACCCGAAGAATACCACACATCGCTGATGCATCTAGTGTTTCTACGCGTGACACGTGTCCGCAGCGGGGCACAAACCACCCGCGCCCGACTTATCTCTTCATCCTCCTCCCCTCATTTAATTCCTCTCATTCTCTCCTCGATCCTCGCTTCCCCTCGCCCCTTGTCGTCTATCTTCCCGCCACTTGACGGCCCCACCGACATGATAACAGCCTCGATGTAGCTTCCTTGCGCCCGCATCCGCCATCCCGCGAAACCTTAGAGGCTCACCTGATGGCACGAAGTTCCAAACGACGTTGGCTCTTGCACCGGATGATGCAACGACCACTATGTTCATATACGACATCAAGCGTGTCCAAGATCGTCGCCATGGATCGACGGGGTCACCCACCCTATGTTCTCCTCGGTCAGTCCCAACACTTTCTCAAATCCTCCTATGGCGTTGTTTTGCATTGGCTGGTCCGCCTGCTCACATTTTAGTTGGATAAAGCTGAGAATTTGGTGACCTTTTCAACTTTGAGTGGCACCATAGAATGGCTAATTTCTCATGGATCTGCGATCTTTTGACTTTTAGTTACAAACCTTATTCTTTAGTCTCCTACCCTTGCATCATCGTTGTTACGATACGTCAATGTATTGTTTTGATCCGCATGTGGACGATGAAATGGATACTCCCTCCGTACAAAATTTTAGTTTTACTCTAAATCAAACAATTTCAAAATTGACCAACTTTACAAAAAAATAGCAATATTTATGACATAAAATTAGCATATTATGAAACGATATTTTAAATTGAATCTAATTATATTAGTTTGATGTTATAAATGTTGGTTAAACTTAAAAAATGACGTAGGAAAAAACTAAAAAGTACACTTATTCATGGAGAGAGGGAGTACGTTTGATGCGTTTTCATATTCAAACAAGTCACCAAGCATAATTAATCAAATCAAGTTGCGGCGCCGAGTTGTCCGGCCGGGCCACGCCAGCGAGGAAGATTCCGAGCATAATTCGGGCCGGGGCGAGGGCGACGGATATCCGAGCGGATATACCATCGCAAGAGCAACAGCGCGGAGGCCTTTGCGCCGATTGGCGCGAGCGTCTTCTCGATCGTACCGAACTCAACGGTCAGCTATTATTTTTATCCGCGACTGCACGCCTTTGGAGTTTAACGAGGCGTTCACGTTCTCTCTCGAAGGCAAGCACGGTTGGTACGTACACCTCCCTACTAAATTGTCTTTCAAATACTCCGTATATTATAAGGTCCACTGACAGCATAAATTCAAAGATTGCATAAGAAATTTGCACATAAGAATATGAAATACCAGGAATAATTTAAAGAATATCGCAATACGAGTCTTCTTATTCTTCTTCTTTGTTGCGTGTTTCCACAAAATACATGCAATGTCTCCATGCCTCTTCACATTTCAATAATTCTATAATGTGACATGTTGACACAAATCGCTCGGATCCCGCATCACTCCCCTTAATAGGCTCCGCTATATTAATATACTAAACAACTCATGCAACCAATAACAAACGCCGTGTGGTAGCCAACAAACACCCAAAAAGAGAAAAAAAAAGAAACAAAAGAAGACATAGGCAGATTGACTAAACGACTGTGACCCACAGCCGCCGCGCTTTCCGAAGAACCACCCACAATTGTCAAGTACCAAGCAGCACCTTCAAGAAGGGAACCTACGCTGCTGCCTAGACCAGCACCTGGTCCTAGCTAGGGTTCCCCCGATACACAAAGGAAGTGGACAAGGGTAGCCACGACACTCTTCAAGAAGGAAAGGTGTCACCCGGAAGTCGCACCGCGTTGGTGTCGGGCGAACCGACAAGGATTTCTTCCAAAAACCCTATCCTCAACCTCGGGCGATCCATAGCACAGGAGCCCCACAAGGACGAGCCTCGACTTCACCAGACAAGCCGCCCACCAACATGCGCCAAACGGTCACGAAGCCACCAACGTCGTCGCACCGAAGCTATCGTCACGAGCTCTGCAAGACGGAGGTGAGGAGAAGTGTGAACCGGGGTCAGCACTACCACGGCCACGCGGGAGGGAACTACCTCCACCGCCGAAGATGGTAGTCGACCGGACGCGGCAGCAAGCACACCAGTCCCCGTCAGATCCGGCCAGGCCGAGCAGGCCTGTAAAGCCCCACGAGTGCACACCAGTTCTGATAGGGTCCGGCCGGTCCCAAAACGGGCCCGTTAAGCTCGCCGCCACGCTGCAACAGGCCGCCCGCGATGCCGCTATCGCATGCACTCTCTTCCTCTCCTCCAGCTTCAGAGTGCCCAACAAGACTAGTCGGCCCAACCCGACCCAGATGGGGCCTGGCGGGCCCAGATCTGGGCCACAGAGCCCAGTCCTGCGCCGCCCCGTCGACCACCGTCGCCAGCCACCCTGCACCACCCCGTCAGATCCGGCCAGGCCGAGCAGGCCTATAAAGCCCCCACGGGGGCACACCAGTTCTGATAGGGTCCGGCCGGTCCCAAAACGGGCCCGTTAAGCTCGCTGCCACGCTGCAACAGGCCGGGCGCGACGCCGCTATCCCCTGCACTCCCTTCCTCTCCTCCAGCTGCAGAGTGCCCAACAAGATTAGCCGCCCCGACCCAGATGGGGCCTGGCGGCCCAGATCTGGGCCGCAGGGCCCAGTCCTGCGCCGCCCCGTCGACCACCATCGCCAGCCGCCCTGCACCACCTCGCACAGGTGTGCGAGCTCCGTAGCCGTCACGCCAGCCCCCGGCCGGAGCCGGACCACCGCCGCCCGAGAGGCTGGGGATCCCTGCCTTCACCAACACCCGGCGCGGGGAGAGACAAACCGCCGGCACCGGCGCCCCCGGGCAACGCCCCGGAAGCTTCTACCGGCGGTGGCGATGAGGGATTGAGGAGAGGGAGGGGGCGAGGCGGTGGAGAGCTGAGGAGCACGCCGCCGCCACGGGGGGCGACGGACGCGCGAAAGAGAGGGGTAGACTTGGCAATCTTCTTTTGCTCCTCGGCTAGCGTCACTCCCCTTAAGGCAACCAACCTTTGCCATAACCCGCCCCTCCTCTCTGTTGAGGATGTCACCAGCGAGGCTCCTCATTCTCCCTTTGTTTTCGGTGGGGCACTTCCATTCGTGCCAGCCTTGTGACCAAAGAGGGTGGGTTCGTCCACGGGCTTGACGATGCGGGTTGTTATCCTCCGTCGTCCTCCGGCATGGAGGCGGCCCATGGAGGTTCAAACTGTGGATCTGACGGGCCTCAACATCAGAGAAGAGAGTTGATTACAGTCGTTGGTCGCATGTTGCCATGTTGGGGGCAATTTCTATTTACCCGTAACGCGAGAGCGCTTCCGTGCACCCGTCCATGGGAGCACCAGGTTTCTCCCTCTAGTTTTAGGAGTTCCTGGTCGGTTTTCCCAGGTTTTACCCAGATTTTTCTCGTTTTTTGTTGGCTATTTTCTTTTTTCTTATTTATTTTCTGGTTTCTTTTCTCTATTCTAATAAGAGACATGTGAGTATTTTTATTTAAATAATATAAGTGTTCATATTGAAAATTGTTCAAATAACATAAATGTTTATTTCTAAAAATATTCAAATAATATAAAATATTTATATTTGAAAAATTGTTCAAATACATAAATGTGCATATTTGAAAAATTGTTCAAATACATAAATATTTACATAGTAATGTTTATTATTATTATTATTATTATTATTTTACATACGTGATTAATTTATTTTTTACAATGAATTTTCTTTTCTTTCTTTTTTCACAAATGTGAACCCATTCTTTTACTACAAAAAAGAAAAAAAAGAAAAGGAGAAAATAAAAAGAAAAAAGATAAACAATACCTGTTATCGGGCCGAATCAGAGCTGCCCCATGAAGGAGAAACTGTAGATGGGAGCGAATCGCTCCCGCGTTGGTCGGCAAATAGGAGGGAGGTCCTATTCCACGCCGCCTTGCCCTGCTCGAGCCGCCGTCACCGCCGCCGGTATGTCGCCGCCCCGACGTCCCTCTAACCTACAAGTCCACCCCCGGCACCCCTCGATAAGTCTCTACCTCACCTCCACCTGCGCCGCCTCGGCGAGCCGTGTCGTCGCTAGCTACAGTGAGGTCCATTCCTCGCCTCGCTGGAAACGTCGCGGACCGTCTCTGGCGAGGTTGTCGCGGCCGTCTGTAGCATCTCATTAGGCCCCAATTCCCATCGTGGTACCTCTGTTGGGATAGCGGCCTACGAAAAAGCCCAACCGGCTCCCGGGCGGTAACAATGCGTTGAAAACCTAACGTACAGCCAGTTCCACACGGCCCAACGCAAATCAGCCAGGCCCAACTACCACAAGCACGGAGCAGCACCATGGCCGCGCTTCGCATCCCCGCAGACCAACCGGCGGCAGCCGCAAGCTGCGAACCCGTGCTGCTCCGGCGCCTGGAAGGTCGCCTCCCTCTCGCAGCGCCGCTCCTTCTTTCGCTGCCGCCTCTGGGCCTTGCCTTGTGGGTGTCGCAGCCGCGGGAGGAGAAGAGAAGGGAGTCGAGCAGCGGAGCTCGACGGCGGCGCAGGTGTGTCCTCTCTCGCGCCCTCCTCCCTCTTCTCTCAGTCTTCCGGCGCCCCCCTCCCCTCTCCCCGGCCGTCCTCCACGGCCCTGTTTTTTATCCGACCGAGTTCAACCGCGACATGATTCATAATCTGGGTGTTCTGCAGGTTGGATCCCCCACTTCCCCTCTCGACGCCCATCGATAACAAGCGTGGCGACGATCCAGCGAGGCCGGCGACAGACAGTATAGTCCAGTGGCAGTTGTGAGGACTACTACATCAACAACCGCGGTATGTTCCTTCCTCCTTGTTTGTGCCTGTAGCAAATCGAACATCGAACTCCAAGATCGATTAGAACTGGGGTTTAACGATGGTCTGGACGAATCCGGTAACGAATGTTCATGGTATTGGATCTAATTTCCTTTATCCTTTTCGTCTATGCAGTTTCTGGTACTTCTCGATTTGATGGGGCAAGGGGAGAAAGAATCAGCTCATGTGGGTCCGTCTGATGATAGGAATGAGCTCGAAGTGGAAGGTAATTGCATTGAATTTATCAGAGCGGTATATCTGCTAATCTGCAAAATAAAATAAAATCCATATGATCTAACCGCCTACTGCTAACGCTAAGACTAACAAAGTTTGCGAGACAAAGGCTAACTAATTGGGCACGCATGCATTCCTCCGAAAAACAGTAGTAGGAAAACCCCGGAAAAAGAAAGAAATAATGAATTAAAGATGTTCTTCACAGAGAATACATTTACCAAAGAAAAAAAGGTTTTCTGTAGACTTCATATCTCAAAATAAAATAACATTTGTTGTCTGTGCTGACATCACTATATATTAGTAGCTGATGAACGTTTCGATTTTCTCATCTTACAACACAACCAGTATTTTTTCATATCACATGCTGTCCTTGTGCCTTTCTGATGTAATATTAGATGACTGCCTTCTCTCTGCTCCATGTATTCAGTCGAGGAATCAGAACATCTTGTTATTTGTTACTCTTACAGATCTACGAGTGAAGGAAAGGTGCTTTGAGCAGAGAGAAGCTCTTCCAGGGGAGCCTCGCTGCATTATATGTGGTCGATACGGCGAGTATGTATGTGATCAGACTGATGATGACATCTGCAGTGTCGAATGCAAGACTGCTCTGCTTGCTAGAATTGCTGCTAAAACAAAGATGCCAGCAAAAACACCTGTGCGTGTAAATGTTCCTTTTGTTGACGAAAGCTTCTGTGTCAGGGACAATAACTTTCCTGATGTACCGAGTTTGCATGCTAGCCAGATCACTTCGCTAAGAAGTAAACTTGACATTTGTGTCAAGGGCGAGGCTGTTCCTGATCCAATCACGTGTTTCTCTTCATGTGGTCTTCCTGAGAAGCTTGTGCACAATCTTGAGACTGCAGGATATATTATGCCTACTCCGGTGCAGATGCAAGTCATCCCTGCATCAATAAGTAATAGAAGCTTACTTGTCTCTGCAGATACTGGTTCAGGGAAAACAGCTTCTTTTCTAGTCCCTATAATTGCTCATTGTTCACGGGGGCGACTGCAGCAGTGTACAAGCAAGCGTGGGCCCTTAGCTATAGTCCTTGCTCCAACCAGAGAGCTATGCATACAGGTGGAAGATCAAGCAAAAGTTCTTGGAAAGGGTTTAACTTTTAAAACTGCTCTAGTTGTTGGTGGAGATCCGTTAGCTCAACAAATATATAGAATTGAAAATGGTGTCGAGTTAATTGTTGGCACCCCAGGGAGACTAATTGATCTTCTCATGAAACACAATGTTGACCTTGCCGATGTTTCTGTATTTGTTTTGGATGAAGTGGACTGTCTGCTAGAGAGGGGATTCAGAGATCAGGTCATGCAGATCTTTCAGGCACTGTCACGTCCACAGGTTATGATGTTTTCGGCGACAGTACATTCAGAAATTGAGGAGATGTCAAACTCACTTTCGAACAACATGATGCACATTACTTGTGGAAACCCAAGTAGACCAAATAAATTAGTTAAACAAGTGGTCATTTGGGTGGAGTCTAAGCAGAAGAAGCAGAAGATTTTTGAGATAATGAAAAGTAAGCAGCACTTTAAACCTCCTGCCATTGTGTTTGTGAGTTCCAGAGTTGGTGCTGATCTCTTGTCTGATGCAATTACTGCTGCTACTGGGTTGGAGGCTATTTCTATCCATGGTGAGAAGACAATGAAAGAGAGAAGAGAAAGATTGAGAAGGTTTCTCACAGGAGAAGTATCTGTTGTTGTTTGTACAGGGGTCTTGGGACGTGGAATGGATCTCCTGAAAGTACGTCAAGTGATTTTGTTTGACATGCCAAATTCCATTGATGAATATGTTCACCATGTTGGAAGAGCGTCTCGAATGGGTGAAGAGGGAATGGCTATTGTCTTCGTGAATGGTGAGGATAGGAAACTCTTCAGAGAACTTGCTCAGGTTCTGAAGACTGCAGGAGCTCCAATTCCCCGGGAACTCTCTAGTTCACAATTCACCAGCAATATTTCTCTTGGCACTGACAGGAAGAGAAAATTGAGTTCTCGGGCCCAATCTTGACCAGGATGCATAACAGCGAGGTGGTCAATCTTCTTAATATGACACTTCTGTTTGCACTAGCAATTATATGGCTTTGTTGTTCAATAGTCAAGTTGATTTTTTTGGGAGACAGTACATCTGTGCATCCATCTTCCTGTGGATAGGCCAGATGTTGGAATATGCAACTTCTGAAATGTATAGGAACTTCCTGAGCCAGAGTAGTCAACCAGTGTTAAGATGATTACTGAGGGCATGTGCCTGGAATCAATTCATGCAGAAAATGTAAAGAAGTTATCATATGTTTTCATCAAAATGTAAGTCAAACATGCACAGTGCAGTACTTAACGATGGTACGATTTACGTTTTCCTTGATTCATTTTCAAGTTTACATTATTGATTTTCTGTTTCTAGTTTGTTTTACTTATGATCCTGGATAATCTGAATTATGGAAGCTTGGAGAAGACATTGAATTGTGAAAATCACTGAATACTGTGGATTCGAATAAGTATGGTTCGTTATTGCTCATGAACAATTACATGAGATTACCGAGGATAGTAAACCTATAACAATATGGATTGTAGATAGATCAAGTATCAACAAAAAAAAGGCCATATTATTAGTAGCGAATCACAATACGGGACCAACTGTTCTGTGGGTACTTAGACCTCTCAAAATGGCAGTTTTGATCCTACACTCTACTGGCTGTCCTTGCTCCTTGCCAAAGCTATGAAATGGGTTGTAAATTATCTGTACCTTGTTGCTGACAAACTATGCTGTTTCAACAGAAAATTTAACATTTGACGAGAACTGTTCTAATAAATGTTGTTACTCTAGACATTTTTTTCATACCAGGCTTATACCCACACTGAGAATATTCATTATTTTGTTTACTTAATTTTTCTTTTTGCATACTCAATACAGTACATGTTTAGGAAACATATATTTGTTTCATTTACTAAAAAGAATTCACAGGTGCAATAGTTCAAGTACAACAGTGAACCAAGTGGAATCACAAGTATTGTAGCATTCTCTACAACTATTTGAGTATAAACATCCTTCCACAAGCACTTCAATATCTGTTGTTTTGCAAGCAGCATTTACTGTACCGCGACATTGTTTTACAACTACAACGAGGTTCCATTTTAACTACTATAACAATTGATTTTCACTAGTTATCTTATTTTAACAATTCACATTTAAGTGGATCACTCCGAAATACTTCCATGTTACCTTTATTTTTCATTTTGTCTTTCAGTTGAACAATAACTTATTAGTTATAATTTGAACAGCTATTCTTCTAAGCATGATGTTAGGCTAATAACCATCCAAATGGAAATTATGCTTGAGTCTACTGGCCTAACTTGTTTTTTTTGTTATGTTCCGTTCACCAACTTATTCTAACATTTCTATCATGTGGAACCAAGAACCCATTGATGTTGTATGTACTGTAACCGTTGACCAACGAGGGAAGGATCCCTCCCTTGGCTATACGTTGTTAGATAGATGAGACCTCTCGAGCAATTTTTTAACTGCGGATAGCACCCCGTTTAGTCCGAGTGCTTCACCTGCGACTCGAACCTGGGTGGCTGGCTCAACACTCTGAGCTCTAGCCACCAAGCCAGCGCTTGGTTCTCGTAGACCTTAGTACATACTCAAGTCACATGTACATCAGATCTTATTTAAACCATATTATGTAGATCTAGCATATGAAAATATCACTACAACTAAGTAAATTATTACGATAGGCTTTACAATCTTAATTAAGATGACTTTACGGATTTGCTTGAATATTATTGAAGCAAAGGATAGAGTTAATGGTGGAGGACCACCACAGCTATCTTGCTGGACATATTTAATTCATGCTTTTGTAACATGAAAGTTCCTTGACCAGCTAATGTGGTACCATATGGAACACATAATACTGGAAAATTTAGGGTAGTTATATCCTCCTCTTCTGAAAAATGATGATATAATTACCTAAATAATTTACTTATCCTTGTCTTATTCAAAATTAACGGTACTATGTGTTTGTCATCCTAACATTTCTTGGTACATGGATGTGTGTAACTTATGTATTGAACTTTGATGTACGGCGGAGTGATCCAAACAGGCCAGCAAATTCAGCCAGTAGTACACTTGCATGTTAAAGTCCACCATTATAAGTTATATACCTTAGTAATTAGCAATTACTATATAACACTTATCAACCTTGTATATAAAAGACGAAAAAACCCAACTTTAGGATAGAAATCCCTAGGCGGGCTCATTTCTTCCTTCCTTTTCTTTCTCGTCCTTCGCTTTCCAGCTCCTGCACCCGTTTTCCCCACTCGCTGCCGCTCTCCCCCTCGCCTTCGCCGGCTCTGCTGGCCGGAGGGGGGGGGGGGGGAGAGGGAGGCCTGGCCCCCCTTCCTCCTCTGTATATCCACCTAGTAGCTATAGATCTAGTAGTTTTTCCGGTAGGGTTTGGTCCTATATGGCGTTTGGCTTCATGCCATGCTGTTGCTGGCTCTGGTTGCTTCTGAGCGGTGCCGGAGCTGTGTTCTTCCTCTCTGCTTCTGGCCGTCCATGGTGGGCGGTGGTGGCGGTGGTGGATTCGAGCGGCAGCAGCTTAAATAAGAAGCTCTGGTCGTGCCCAGTTGCCGGTGTGCTCCTTCTCTCTTGCTGCCGAGGTGGTGGAAGGGGACTGGGGAGGACGGCGATTGCTCGAGCCCTGGGATGGGTTCTGGACTGCGCCTTTCGAAGCTTCAGGCGCGGACGTCCCTCAGCGACGGCGAGATGCGCCGCCGCTTGGATATCGCCGCCGCTATCCAAGACCAAGGGGGTCACTCCGCATCCCGGTGCTCTTTGCTCCAGGTTTCTTCTTCCTCGGCGAGAGAGGATCTTTGGCCTCTGCAGCGCGGCGCTCTTCGTCAGCTTGCCACCAAGTGGTTTGTCCCCGGTGGTGACCTTGATGGCCGCGGTGGCAAGGCCTTGCAGCGACGGCGGTGGACAGGGACTCGATGGCGTTTCTGTTTTCTTTGCGAGGTCCCGTTTGCAAATTATAAGGGCCTGGTTGTAATTTCTAGTTTTTCTGACGGCCTGTATGTATGTGTTTCCGACCGCTATCAATGAAGCTTCGGGGCCGTTCGGCCCTGTTCCTGTTAAAAAAGAAGAAGATATAAATCCCTGTGGACTGGTACCTGAACCTTCGATCTTCGATGTTGTTTCTTTAGGATCCTGCTCTTCTATTATGTTATTGTGCATCAAGAATGGAGAGAGGTGTGTAGTGATGCTACATGGTGCTCGCGCAAAGGGTATGGGGATTATTAGAGATGATACTACGTGCAAGTCATTGTAAATGTTGGCAGAAGTCTGAAGAAACAGACGGAGAAAGCTTCTACTTGTTGCTTGAAGGATCCCTGTGAGGATGGAACCTGTGGCTCTAATGGCAGACGAGTTTGAGAATTTAAGGTCAGGACTACTACAGCCTGCTGAATCAATGCAAATCATCAAATAGAACTTCATATAAAATATGTGAGTAAGACAGACATAGGTAGGTGAAAAGACAGTCAGTCTCCATCCAAACATTTCCATTTAGATATGGATAATGACTTAAAAAGTGAGCAAGTTAACTATCTTGAGAAAACTTGTGAAACGCCTTTAATTCCATGACCTAGTGACTCGGCAGAGACTATGGCTGGCAACTTTTTTCCATCTATGTTATTTTCTTCTTTCCTGATCCAATTGTTTATAATGACTGACCAACTAACTGATTGGGCCCTTAAGCATTGACTGCCTGCTTTTGCACCATCCTCTAAACTCAACCATGAAGCTGATCTTTTTTGTCATTTCTCCATGTTCTGAAGTTTGGACAGAAAAAAAAGGGAATGTGGGGACCTTGCTCGCCCTTCTTTATTAAGTCTATCTTTTCCTTTAACACTGATATATAAACTCTTGTGACTTGGCAATGTTGAGTTAGCATCCGAGCTAACAAGCCCTGAGCATTAATATTTTTCCACTTCAGTATTTGCTAAGTTTAGAACAGTTTCTCATTGGTCTTACTATCACCATGATGATGGTCACCATCACTGGTATGTAAACTGTTTTCACAAACTCACCTTATATGATGGCCGTTTCTTTATTGCGTAATTGACATGAGCTGGACCTGTCTAGTGATTTGCTTCTATTGTTTGGTTATTAGTGAATGCCCCAAGGCTACTGTCAGTTGTTCCTAGTCTGAAGGCAAATGATTTGTTGGTCATTATAGTGTGGGATCATCCTAGCTAACTTAATATGATTAATTGTCACTTAATTATGCATTGCATTTTATTGTTGAATGAGGCGTAATACTGACTCTTAAGGTCTTTATGTACACATGTCCTCAGATAGTTTTTCTATGGTCCACCATCGGGTTGATCACTCAAACCCTTAAGACTTGTTTGGTCGGGGGATTTATAGGTTGATTTCTTAGGATTTAGTTCGAAATATGGAAATACATACTCATTCATCTATATTGCTGAGAATATGATGATTTCATGATGCTGACAGGCTAAGAAGCACGGACACGGGGACGGAAAGACGGGGATACGCATACGGGGATATGGGATACGACATTTTCCAAAAACAGCCATTCGGCGATACGGTCAGTATATATAAAATAAACCCTCAATAAAACATTACATTTTTTTAAGGGGACTCAATAAACCATTACATAGCCCATTACACAGCAAACCGAGCGAAGTTGCACATTACATAACCACAGCAAACATAGCAAAGTTGTCAGGCCGGCTAGGCCTAGCACGGCCCATCTAACTGCTCCCAGCTCACCCCTCAATAAACCTAGCACCCATCACGTGAATCCGGGTGTCGCTACAGAAAGGGATCCCTTTCGGAAGGGAACCAAACGAGCGACAGCTCGACGCGTGGCGAGCGCGTAGATATCGCCAGGTTCGTTGGTTTCGCTTCCGTACGCTATGTACAACACGCATGGCCACGGAACGTACAACGTAGAATGTAACAGGAAGTTAGCTCTAAGGGAAGAAAGCGACTTTGAACCAAGAGCCACTGCGTGCATACGTTGGATGTTGTGCTGCTGCTTCCCGCAAAGACGTAGGCCGGCCGGCCGGACGTACAGAAACCAGTGCACGTGATGTACAAAACACACGGCACGATGGATTTTAAAAACTAAGATGTACAAGCAATACAGGAGTACATTATACAGAACACATGTACATGATGCTACTGAATGTACACGTACGATGATACTGGATGTACACGATGCTACTGGATTGTACAACCACGTTGTTTCTGGATGTACATGATGCTGCTGAATATACACATGTGCACAACTACTGAATGTACACGCATGCTGATACTGGATGTACACGATGCTACTGGATTGTACAACCACGATGTTTCTGAATGTACATGATGCTACTGAATGTACACACATGCACAGCTACTAAATGTATACGCACGCTGATACTGGATGTACACGATGCTACTGGATTGTACAACCACGTTGTTTCTGGATGTACATGATGCTACTGAATGTACACACATGCACAGTTACGAAATGTACACTCACACCGCTACTAGATGTACACACTTCTACTGGATTGTACAACCACGTTGTTTCTGGATGTACATGATGCTGCTGAATGTACACACGTGCACAACTACTGAATGTACACTCACACTGCTACTAGATGTACACGTTGCTACTGGATGTACAAAGTACACAGAACTGGTTGTACAAAGTACGAGAAAAAAAAGTTTCTCAACACCTATCAACATGAGATCTACTTTTGAAAATCTCGACGCGAGGATCTCAAATATGAAAACCGTTCCTAATTCGGATAAACGGTTCTAAAGATATTTCGTTTTCAAAAATTGAATCTTGAAATAAATGCGTGCTACAACCACCGGACGTGGGAGAGGAAAATCCCACCAAAACTCTTTGGTGCTGCCACTTGTCACAAATGTAAGCACCCATGGGGGCTGCGTGGTGGAAAAAGCTGCCACTTGGCGCGACCACGATGCGCGCATGTTCCCTTCGCAAAGGGAAGCCTTTTTTCTAGTGATTTCGCGTGAATCCTCCTCTCCTAGCGCCGCCAGCCTCCTCTCCTTTCCTCGCTGCCTTTCCCCTCGATCCACCTCCTTTCTCTGCGCCGGCGATCCTCTCCTGTGCTCTCTCCCTTGCCTCTCCTCCTGGGCTCTCTCCCTTTCCTCTCCTCCTGACCTCCTGTCGCCGTGAGGTCCCAGCCGCCAGCCTCCTCTCCTTCCTCCTGACCTCCAGGTTTCATCTCCTCCTGACCTCCTGTGGCTACTAACCTTGCATGTCCCCCGTATCCCTGATTTTTTTCTTTTTTTCTTTAATTCGAATTTCGGGGATACTGCAAATTCGCGTATCCCGGCGTATCCCCGTATTTCCGCATATCCCCACGGCAGTTCGGCAGATGTTGCCGTGTCCGTGCTTCCGAGTAGTGACAGCATTAGTGGCAGAAGGGAGCTTCCTAAAAATATGTCCTTCTCATATCTCTGTTTGGTGATGCGAATTGAAGGTTCAGATGATGGAATTGTGTGTTAGCTGAGACAATTCCAAGTTCTAGCCATCCGATGGATTTGCACCTAATTCTTCTCACTGAATTGTATTTGTGCTTGACTTCTTGCTGGTTTGTCTTTATACCCCCTATAAAGTGTATTTCATCACAATAAATGCACACAGTTGGCATGAATACGCCAAAATATTTGGTGCTTTCTTCTTGCACACCCAAACCTCTAGAGTCCATGGTCCTTAGAAATGATTATGTCGTTTAAAGCTGAGGTCTGCTTCAGAAATATCACCTTCATCATATTTTTAGATTTCTCTTCGTAGTCCACGTTGCAGTCTGAAGTTTAAGGAAGGGATGTGGTAACACAAAATCACAATCTATTTATTTCCTTTATGATAAACTATATAACTGACATTGATGTGTAACAAAGTATCTTGACAGCGACTGCGTATATAATAACAGTGTAAGTACATATATATAGCTGCACACAATTGCAAACTTAGAAGCTCTGTAACTTTGATTGAGTAATAGACACATCTATCTTACTGAAGCAACCTGAACTGCTTGTGTACCAACCAGCCTACGGGATCCTGATCTCAGATGGCGACCTCGCTATGCTGTTTCGTGACTTTCGTCCATGTTCTTTCAGACGACGAAGCTGCCTTGGTCTTCTCCATGTGAAGGTGAAGCTGGACCACTCCTGCTCAGCAGCTCCTCGATCATCTGCAGTGTGAGCCTCTCCTCATCATCCATGGTACTCACCGGTGAAGAAGCTGTGGCTGCTGATATCGTGGACTGCACCGCTGCATCGCTGGATGGCACCATCCCTTTGTTGAGCTCCACGGTCATGACCCAGTTGGAGTCGGCACGGGCTCCTGCGCGCTTCTGCCAGACACCAATGTGGGACTTCTCGGTATCGAGGCGAAGGCAAGTCAGGGACGGAGACGGCGCCTTGCAGCACTTGCGAAGCTTGGCGCTGAGAATCTGGGATAGGTTGCTCGTCGAGGAGGAGCTCCCACCGGCGTTGCCACCACCGCGGACATCACGGACTGCAGCTGGGGCAGGATCACCGGTGCTGCTCCTCTGGACGGGGAAGTTTGTCTTGGCATTCCGTCCGCTCATCAAAACGGCGGCCTCGTCGTAGGCCCGTGCGGCCTCCTCGGCCGTTTCGAAGGTACCAAGCCACACCCTCCTCTTACTGCACAAACATGTCATGCATTTAGACTCTTGTAGAGGGATCAAAACCACTGACCTTATCAGAAACTTAGAAGGAAATCGAAGAAAAGCTAGGAGGGGCTTACAGGAGGGGGTGTCTGATCTCGGAGACCCAGGAGCCCCAGTGGCGCTGCCTGACTCCACGAAACTTCTTCTTGGGTTGCACCATTTGTCTTTGTCTGTCACAGAGAGAGGAGGGAATGCGGCTCTGAACCCGCCAAGGTGCTGTGTGGGGAGGAGAGCTCTGGTCTGAGTGAATATAAACTGCCCAGCCTGTACTTGCTTGTGCACTGCCGTGTTAAATGTGGTTAGCTGCGTAGGTAGTCAAATAGTACGTGGCACAGTGTCACTCACGCCCACACACACACAGAGAAGAGAGAGAGTGTGTGTGTGCTTTGGTCTAGGTTTTCACTGGCTATGATTAGAAGGTATACACCGGAGATCATGGATGCTTGCTGCTGGCTGGGGTCACTAGTGCCCGTATAGCAAGGGTGTGTCAAGGGATAAAACGGAACTGAGCCAGAAGATAGAGACGAAGAGCGAAAGCAGAGGAGGCGCAACGGAAGTCTGAAGGGGTCCGCAGGGGTGGACTGTCGGTGAACTGAGTAGATGCATAGCATAACCACCCTCCTCTGCTAGTACAGTGGTAATAAACACGCTCACCTACACCCGTGGCCAGCCACATTTATTGTTGGGCTGGGCTGCCCTGGCCGAGCTGATTCACCTACAACTGGCCATGTTTTTTCTTCTTCTGAAAGATGAGATCCCTAGATTATGTTAAAGACCCAACAGTCAGTACAAACAGCTGCTCAACAGAAGCCTTGAGGAGCTAAAAGGAAAAACTACAATGATGACAACAACCAGGACAGAGGCAAGAGTAAAGTGGAGCCAAATGAAGATAAGTAAAGGAGCTCGATATCTTGAATCTTCTGTAGCTAATGGCCGTGGTCCAAATGTCCAATCATGGGTTTGAGTGCCATGAGTCGCATGGACGTCGTACTTAACTACGAGGACAGATGTGTGGTAAGACTTTCTTCTTAGATCGTCAATATGGTAAGACATGTGGTGCAAAAATAGTTTCTTTGTGATATTTTGTGCTTTTTGTGTGATGGCGTCTTTGAGGTTCTTTTGCTTCATTTGGAATCTCTCTTCGTCTATCAACGCCCATTCTTGTTTGAGCCATGGAATGTGGGGATTGAAATATGCCAAGAAATGGTTCTTTTAAGTGAGTTTAGGTTGCGTTTAGACTCGACGGGGTGGTTTTGAGTAAGACTTGCTGGAAGAATTGTCAAGTTTCCTTTAGCTATGATTTTTTTTGCTCTGGGATGGATTCCCTGGAGTTGGTTGGCATTTAAGCTTGTCTAAGGTTAGCTCCATGTACAGACTGGTGATCACGATGGTGTGTGCTCAAGAAATATTCTGAAGTTATATCTTCTGACATATTGTTGACTTGTGGTATAATTAACTTATTGCTCGGTGGATAACGAGATAACGTATTGAAGTGCGCAATTTTGTCATGAGTAAGTAGACTATGTCAGGAAGTTGAATAGGAAGACAGTTGGAGAAGTAATTCTTGTTTCTATGCACAGCTCTATAGTTGCAAATTGCAGTTTTCGCAGTTTTAACCACAAGTTAGTTTTAATTCCAAATTCTGGGTTTAGACCCTCTAGTGAAAATGTTTGGTTGCCTTCCGTGCGCTTGATAATTGAGCCTGTGTCGGTTTGCACTTTGTCTAACTGCGGGATTTCTTGATACAGATTTATAACCTTTTTTGTTTGTTTGGCGACATCTTGCTTACTTTGAACTATTGTACCTATATACTCTGTGCCTTTTGGAACTTTTTTCGTACAGTCTGAATATCTACTAACTTTGAATTTGTAAACATCTTTCAGATTTAGTTTCCACAAATTTACCGAGATGAGGTAGATTCCCTGCCAATGCACGGCAATAGTACTAGGCCGTGGTCGTCCCTAGGCAGTCTGGTGATATCGATATTAAGTGTGGAACAGTTGGTCTGCAATAATTGGAGTCCTGTCGTATATTTCACCATGCAACTGCCAAAATTTATTTTTGTGCGTGGAAGTGAATCAGATTTGCTGGATTCAGTTACCCCTGTCCACTCAGTTAATGAGAAACAGGTATGTGCAGGCTCCACAGACATCTGTGTCAGGTTTTGCTGGATAGGAAGCTTCTGCCACTGATCTGTTCTTCTGACACTGTCGGCACCCTTACCTCGTGGCAAGTACATGCAGACCACTTCGAACTGGCAGCAGTGTACAAATCAAGAAACTGGACCATTTCACAATTTAATTACCACCCCTGTTTAAAAACTGATGTTCCAAGTTTTAGATTTTGAGTGGTCGAATATTCAAACCTCCTTCAATCTGGGTGTTAACATGTAGTATAAACTCTTTTGTACTGTTAGTCCCTATATGCTTCTGTACTATGAATTTCCTTTTTTGCTCATCGCATACATTACAGATAGATTTGTTTTTTTTTTCTTCGAAAAGGGTACCCCCGGCCTCTGCATCGTGAAGACGCACACAGCCGTTCTTTATTGAAACTAAGTATCAAAGTATTCAAGTATGCTTATTACAAACATGGATCAGCCAAGGTGGTGACAAACACCAACAATCTAAAAAGCGCGCAGCGATTAAGACGACACATCTTGAAGTCTTCTAGTATGCTGCCACCCCCCGGTGGAAAATAGCTCGGAGGACCGCCAAAAATCGGGAGCATCCACAGTCCATAAGGGAGCGTTGGTCCTGCGGCAAGAGGAAAGACCACATATGGATCCAGTAGACCGCACGATGGATAACCTGCATAAAATGAGCATCTCTAACTTTGTTAAAAACCACATCATTACGACAATTCCAAATTGCCCATAAAAAAGCACAAGTTCCAATGCGAATTCGTGCTTTGGTGAGTTTATCTACACCATCTAACCAATGTCCAAACAAATTTGCTACACTAGTTGGTGGAGTAATATTAAAAGTAAAATGAATCAATCTCCAAATGTCTCGCGTAAACGGACAGGATATAAAAAGATGTTAAACCGTTTCATCCGATTGACAAAATACACATTTCTTACACCCTGTCTAATTTCTCTTCAGCGGGTTATCCTTGGTAAGAAGAACTTTGCGATGAAGAAACCACATAAAGATTTTAATCTTCAACGGAACTTTCAACTTCCAGAGATATTTACGCAAAAATGGGGTGTGTCCATGCATTATATCAGAATACATAGACCGGACAGTAAACTGTTTGGTGGTAGTCAATTTCCATTGAAAAAGATCCATCTCCCCTGATAGAGTTACACCTTTAAGACGCTCTACCATTTTTAGCCAAGAGGACCATCTATCCCCCGTCAACGTCCTCCGAAATTCAATATTCAAAGGCCTGTGATTAAGAACTTGCGCCACTGTAACATTTTTGCGCCTCACAATGTTAAAAAGTGTAGGATATTGGACTGCTAGAAGCTTGGAACCGAGCCAAGTATCTTCCCAAAACCGTGTACGCTGGCCATTGCCAACGTTAAAAGTTCCACGATCGAAGAAATCCTTCTTCACTGTCATTAGTCCTTTCCAAAAAGGAGAGTCAGTTGGGTTCGGTTCCACCTGGGATAGCATTTTATTTTCCAAATACTTGTTGCACAACAACTCGTGCCAAACACCATGCCCATTTAAAATTTTAGCAAGCCATTTACTTAGTAGACACTTATTTTTTATCTCTAGCAATTCAATACCAAGGCCCGCCTGGTCCTTGGGTCGACAAATGATATTCCACTTAGTCAACCGGTATTTTTTCTTGTTTTTATCACTCTGCCAAAAGAATCTCGATCGATAAAAATCAAGTCTCTTCCTCACACCCACCGGAATGAGAAAGAAAGAGAGGAGAAACATTGGTAAACTAGTGAGCACAGATGGATTTGTTTGCTTGATTTTTTCAGATATAGTGGATAAATATACAAGGGTCTTAGGGACCACATGTGGTGGTCAGGCCGTGTCGGCAAAATCATTAGCCTCCGGCAGGACGCTAGGACCTTAGCGGGATAACTGAGTGGAATATGGCTGGCAGGACTCTAGGACCTTGGCGGGATAACGGAATGGATATGGCTGGCTGGCTGGCCTCTATTTTTTCTTATTCTCCTTGTGTTTCGCAATACTAACAATATTTTGTGCACAAGTTCAAAAAAGTACTCACGTTAATCTAGCTTGCCAAAACGTATTATATAAGTGAACAGAGGGAGTAAGTTACAAATGAAGGGAAAACAGTGTAGGCGCACTGCCTCATTTGCACCTTGTTATTATGTGATGCACTCTATTTTGTCCTAGTAAACAAATAGTACATGACATTTTAGAAAACGTGCAACCAAATTTCTGTATATTTGCAGCTGATGTACAAAATATATTTATATTGTGTACAGTGTACTGAAACTGGTATTGTTAAGTATCTCATGATTTTTTAAATATCAAAGTTTTACATTTGGCAGTCCTCATCAGACCCTTTTAAGCAGTCGGATACTTTCCAGTTTTACATTTGGCATTAGAGCATCTCCACTCGCGCCCCCAATAACGTCCGGAAGTAGCGTCGGACGGGCGCTATTGGGGTCGTCCGAGCGAGTTGCCTCCTATGGGAGTTGCCTCCTATGGGGCGTCACTTCCTACTCGCGGACCCAGTAGTGATTTTATAACAAATTTTGAACTCGAAATTAAACGATTTTCATTCAAACTAAAAATAATCCATTCAAACCAAAGTTAAACTAAGACATTACATTCAATAAAACACTAATGTGGCGAAAGGCCAGGCAGGAGCCCCGCGGTGCAGGTATAGGTGCCCGGAGGCAAGCGGCGCAGGAACAGTCAAGGAAGAAGGCGTTTGGTGGCGGTGCCAAAGACGCCACGATGGCAAAGTGCATGCCTTTCCACTCGGATTTGGGCCACTCCTCCTCCTCATCATACTTCTCCATCGCCTGCAGTGGAGGTGGAGGCGGTGCCACGGGCGGCACATGTGCCTCTCCCTAGGTGCCAGTCATCTCTTTCGGGAGGCGCTGGTACATTTCGTCGCTGTTCTGCGTAGTGTCGGAGTCATCGGAGTTCACATGCGTGATGAAGTTGTCAGAGGACCACCACTCTCGTCGGTGGTTCTATGTCATCGTGGGTGGGGAAGAAGCTGTTGCGACGCCACTGGTGCTCCTCTAACGCCACTGGTCCAAGTGTGGCGACGACGGGGCATACTGGTGATCCTGCTGCATCTCCGGCGGCATATTGCGGAGGCACATGTTGATGAAGTTGACGCGTTCCTGGCCGCTGAGGCGAGGCGCCTCCGGGGTGTGGACGATGTTTGTCGTCCACCCCTCGGGGAGGCGGCAGCCCGCCGGCACCGGCCGGTTATTGCGGATGTGGTTGCGACGCCTAAACGCCTCCCGGCGGCGGTTGCAGTCCGTGGTCTGCTCTTGGGTGATGCGCACTTCGTCATTGTGGTGGCGGAACATGGTGGCCTAGGAGAGGCGTGGTGAGCGCTGCACCGAGGAGATGAGTGGTGTGCCGCTCTTTATAGAGGGGAGTTGTGGCGCCCATTAACTCCGTCCAGCGGCTTCTTTGCCTCACATTAACACTGCCACCTGGAGAAGACGTGCTCGTCAAATTAACGCCGGCGTGGGAAACAAGCGAGCTCGCCGCAAAGCAGAGACGAAAGTATGGTTCGCTGCGCCTTGCTGGGAAACCGAAATGCCACCATGAATGAAGGTGATCGGCCGGTGGCCGCATTGATGCAAACGAGGTTCTATCAATGACATGGCTGGCCCGCCTGTCGGGGTCCGACGTGGCGGCGTGCGTGGCTTCGTCCTGCCCGGCCAAGTGGCTCCGGCGCGCCCATTATTGGGAGGGCTATAGGAGCGCAAGTGGAGATGCTCTTAGTCCCGTTGCGTATCCTAGCTAGAGGATAGTTGTGTGATGCATGTTGTTTGGGCTTGTTTGATACTAATTAATTTCATAAGAATTTTGTAGGATTCAGTTTCTTAGAGAATTTTCCTCTTATAGTTTCGCTTTCATTTGTGGGATTAAACGATATACTTAATTTCTTGTTTATGAACTACTTTGCTTGCACTTTCAAAGTCATTTTTCAGTTGTTATATGACAAAGTATGGCAAACACATGATGCTTCAAAAAATGTGTGTTTCCTTTTGTGTGTTGGAACTAAACGACTTCGATGACTTTCATCGGCTGTCAATTCCTGTCAGGTTCAACATGCCATGACATTGAGGTCTTACTGTTTTCCCTGTACTTTCTGAACCTTCCAATTAGAGTTACCCTGATCTGGTCATCAAAGGGCTAGCTGTTCGGTGAAGGAAATAATAAGCGTAAGTAGGATAAGGGTAGTTGTGCATTGGTACAAAGTTTGTGATAGTTGTTTTTTTTCTTCTTCTAACAACTAGCATGGTGGCCCTCGCAAATGCGAGGGCATTATCTATAGTAGTTGGTTGAAAGTGTTTAATAAATATAAATATGATTTTTTGATATAACATTATTTTTAATAATGTCACAATAAATAAATTTGTTCAACAACTAATGCAAATGTTTCGGTAAGCAAGATATCACACGTATGCGACTAACATATTTGGCAATCTGAAACTTGTGGCCAAATGATTATCTTGCCATATGTTGAAACACCCTTGTAAGTGATAATGAATATTGTAAATTGACCTATAGTTTTGACATGATGTTATATCATTGCGCTAGGTTAGTTATCTTTGATAAAAAAGATCATTGAATTCAGATAAAACGGTTTATCCTCCTTAATAGGTAGGTCAAATTTAATATTTAGAATTATCTTGTTTTGATGTTTCTTCCTCTCATTTACTCACTCCATGTCACAATGTGCAACACCTTACAAACATGACGTTGGTGAAACTTTCTCTATTATTTTTATATGAAAATGCTGCTAAGGATAAATTATGTTGCTGTAGGCATATGCGTTAACATGTTTATTCCTCAGTAGTCAAAGTTAGAGATGTACGAATCTAAGTCTCTAGACTCTTAACATATTCTGATCTTCATTCAATGGTTCTGCACACCCGGACACATGTATTTTCTGTGTTATGGAAAATGACTTGGCTTAGATAGCATAGTTCAAGACTGTTAATATGTCGTCAAGTTTATTGTGCAATTGGATTGACATGTGATTTTATGTTGATTTTGTTAATTTTGAGAAAAACATATACAATAGTCCAAATATGTCTACTGTACAAACCAAGCAATGTCCGCGAAAAAACTCATAATAATTAAGTGTACGCTTTTTAGGTCATTCGATTAAAAATAGTATTGGCACACCTTACTTGGATAGTGCATATGAAAAATATAAAGCGAGAACCTGTGGTGAGTTAGCCCTGTATGAACCATTAAGTCAAAATATTTTATAATGTGAGGGACATTCCCATCGATAGTGTGTCGACTAATATTGCATCTTCATCAATTTGAAGTTTTGGCGCTTTGTGTCTCATTAAGTCGGAATATCCATTTAGAAGCACATTCACATCCTCGTGAGAAGTGGCTGCTAAGTCATGTGTTTATCATTAAGTCCGTAATTTCATTACTATGAGGGACGCTCCCGTTGATATATATGTGTGTAATGTTGTGATTTCATTAATATTAAAATTCCACGACTACAAAAGGCGTTTTGTGAGAGTGTTGGTTTGATGGCGGTCGAATAATTGTCATATATGTGTACAAAATAATAGAATAATGTGCATAGTCCGACTAATGTCGTGACTTCATTAATTTTTAAATTCGACGACCCCAACTTATGCAGACTTTTTTTGAGTACTTTGGTTAAGTATGATGGTAGTCGAATAAAATTTTCATTTATGTGTACTCAATCATAAAAACAACGTACTCCCTTGATGCACAACAATCGTGTTTTCTAAATTTAGTCAAAATCAAACTTTATAAATTTTCACCATATATACAGGAAAATATCAACATCTGAAATACCAATTCCTTATTATTAGAATGATCGTAAAATTTAATTTCATATTATACAAATTTATTTAGAAATATATATGTATTTATTGATACATATTTGGTCAAACCATACAAAACTTAATTTGACTATACTCAGAAGCATGGTAAATAAAAACAGAGAAATTTCTTACCTAACAGCCGCTACCCTTGGAGACACCACGTTTAGGTAGTTTTTTTTCTCTCTTTTGCTTCTAGCTAACGATCAGTTTAGAGAACAAAAATTTACCTTTCTTTTTTCCTTCTAGCTATTACGTTCTAGAAAGGTAGCTAGTTTCGTACAGTCTGCGGACGTACGTGGTCCTTTTTTTTCTGCAGCTATCGTTCCAAGTAGGTAGCGTGTTCCGGCTGGTTTTTTAAACGGACAATATGTTATCGTGTCAAACGCATTAACGTGACTACTAATATTTCATTAAATCCTAACCACATATTTTAGATCTAACAACTAAAATTAATTTAAATGATGTGGCTTAACGTGGTGGCTTTATTAGACAACCTATTTTGCTTTTGGTATATACTCCATCCGTTCCAAATTAGTTGTCTTTAATTTGTACAAAAGTGGATGTATCTAGACATGTTACAAGTATAGATACATCCACTTTTGTACAAATGAAAGACAACTAATTTAGAACAGAGAGAGTAATAGATAACAGTCGCTGAAAGGACAGATCTGGGAGACAAGGCAATAAAGCTGGCCTTAATTAAGCACTCACTTATTGTTATTTGCTCCAACTTACGGTAGCTTTCTCTTTCTTGTGCATGCATGGATCATATATGCGCAAAGCAAGCAAGCGCCAACTCACGCTAGTTAATTAATATCTTTACTTCGATAATGAGAGTTGCGCACATGCATCGTTTGTGACACAAGTGGGCATAACCATCACAATTTTGTACGTCACAATTAAGAAAGAAAAGCCATAATCGCTTCCACCTTGTACTCTACTGTTGCTTTTTTTCATTGATGCTTCGAGGTTGTATATGTTAACCCTGATAGCCGGATGAGTGATGACAGCCATTACACGGTCTTTGCTCCCTTGATTAATTAGAAAGCTCACAGTCACAGGTTAAATGACTCGAACAAAAACACACAGGCTAATCAATAGTTACCATGGCCATAAGAACTAATGCCCTTGGTAAATGCAACTAGTTTGTTCTGTAATTTGACCACTTAGGCCTTGTTCGCTACTCGTGTATTATTTTTGAAACTGATGGGGATTGTCCCGGTCTAACGTCAAATCTCTATCTATCCCACAAAACACGTTCGATACTAGTGTATTTGGCCAATTTTATCTCACATTTTTCTAGAAATTTTGAAGCTCCGGTGTAGTTTCTTTAATACCCAATATGCTACCTCTTTCTAGTGAATTGAGAATAAATAAGGATTTCATAGAATTGGGTGAAGGTGAAGGTTTCATCCAATCCAGGTGGAAATTATCCCTACTAATTCTTATTACCAAACAAGGCGTTAACAAGTTTACCCGATTGCTCGAACTAATGGAGAAAGGCCAACAATATACATAAACCTTGTGTGAGATATCACTAGGTTAGAGAGTTGGTGGGTGTTCTAGCTTTTACCGACTTCTCTCAATTGGGTTAGCTCTTATAATTACACCTTATTTCTTTTATACAAAATATGGTACGTGGTCGCTTACTCTAAAAAAAAAAATGCAAGATTGACGCAGTTTTTTTTCAAATAAATATATTGCGATGACTTGAACTTGAGACATCTCCTCTTTGATCACATATTGATTGAGTTGAAACTGGTGAAGAAACGTGAGCAATATATAGCACTCATTAGTTGGATGAGATTAAAATCAAATCAAGGTGTACGCTCTCCAATTTACACGTGCTGTCTCGCGTTCAACTTTTCTGCCTTCTCCAGAAAAAAAAAAACAGTCAGCACAAAGAAGCTAATAAGCCCAGCCCGCTATGCGACAATACAAGGTTGTACTAACCTATAGCTTAGACCCCGCCGTACCCGTACGCGCGAACGGAGAGTGACCTACCTGTGTTTACCAATTAAGACTCCGGTCATCTCGATCCGCCATTAGCCCGTTAGACTAGCCATAATGGGGTATCATAACTAGTATCATGTATGTCATATTGATAAAAATCTGATGTGGCACAGTAATTAATGAAGAAAGAGATGATAGTAGTATCTACTACCCATGTTACGGTATCATAGCACGTAAAATAAGAAATTTTAATAGCAAGTTAATCTTGTACACATATTTATATTGGGATACTACAAACAAATAAATGAGATGTGGATATGATACTACTATATGATACTATGCATTGTAGGGGTAGTATCATACACTAGTATTATATGCATGATATCGATCTATGATACTCTCCATTCTGACTAGTCTTACGCACGCTAAGCTCGATCTGTTAGCTTGTCTGCGTCGTCCGATCGTAGAGAGAGAGCTCGATCGGAAATTAAAGAGATCGTTTGGAGAGAGAGCCCGCGCATCCAATGCAACAATTTATGAGCTTGGTCGGCCGTTTTCTCGATTCCATCGACGATGCTGATTGCATGCACAGTGGGAAATGCGAGCACTTCCTGATCAGGCGTCGTCGTTCTTCAATCTCACTCTCTCAGTCTCTCTCGTCCTTGCACTACACAGCGCGGTACAAGGTCAGCGTCAGCTAATGCCGACGGTCCCATGGCGGAAAACGACCATGCACCTGAGCACGACAGGTTCTTAAATCCAGCGTACACGTATAGCGTGGCCGTGGGTGACCTTCAATTCATGATGAAACCATCATTACGAGATCGAGATCGAGGTTCAAGAGATGTGAGTGTTATTAGGTAATGATTCTAGCCGGACTCGAAGTAAGTTCGGACACGCACGCCATTTTCTTGCCTCGAGTTGGCCCTGTTCTTCCTCTTAAATTTGTTCACATGGTGATGGGGGATTTTGGGAGAATATCTCTACTATATAATATCCTTAAACGACTGTGGTACGTCGTGGTGATTTTGCGTTTTAGCCCCTCGGAAATAAGGTAATCAACCCACACTCCATCAACGCCACACCGATCCCCTTCTCTCCAACCAGGCCCGAACGCTCCCCTTCTCTCCTCCTAGGCCCGGACGTCGGCCCGCCGCGAGTACACCGCCGCTGCCCACATGTGGGCTGCCGTCGCTGCCGCTGCGTTCACGTGCCACCGCCAGGAGGATCCCGCCCTGCCGACTTGGTTCCCGGAGGTGCGAGCCTCCCCGCCTCCCCAATGCCTCCCCGCGCCGATCCCCGCTCAGCCGTAGATCGGATTCATGCGCACAGGAGGCAGCGCATCCGTATGTTCGGTCGATGTTTCCAATGCATGCAACATCGCATCCATATGCAGGTGGGCAGTCCAGTTCTCTATTGGCTCTGGCTATTGATTTTTCACTGATTTTTCCGCTTTTGTCCCGATTGATTTTTAATTGCTGTTGGTAGCTACCTAGCTCACCAAAGTCGCACAATGCATTCAACAGAAAAATACTTTGTGGAGACAACAGATCCTGTCAAACAGCCTGAATACGAGCTCATGTAACCAACCAAAGAACTGCTAGCTTTATTTTCATTTGTAAGGTTGTGGCAGGTATATATATTGATGTTTGTCCTTCTGATACTGATATAAGAGGTAAATTTATATAAGATTCTTTTAGGATTATTGAATTTGTATACCATAACCAGCATCTAATAGGATATGCATATACGGCCGCTTCTCGCTGTCGGAGGTGGGCAGGCTGAGGTCTAGGTGCACGCACGGCGGCCAGCCACCGTCAAGCCCAGTTCAGAGAGCGTGCCAGGGAGGGGTCAGTCAGGGACGAGGAGCAGGTGCACTTCGACCTAAAACCTCGCCGTCGTGGTTGACGGCTTCGCATTAGAAGCCTACAACAGCCGACCCGTGAGCGTCTCTGTTTCCCCTCATGATCATCATCAAGGGCAGTGCTAATCCTATATGCATTTACAAGGACTGATAAATATTTAGGTTCTTCGTATTTGCCACTTTGGTAGGCAGATGCAGGTTGCCAGGGACTAGAGGAGAATGGCGTTGTTGCTAGCTCTTTAGAGGCATGAACACGGATCTTTGAATCGAATGAAAATGTTTAGCTGATCAACCATGCGCTAGAGCATGACAGGCTACAGATAGTTTATGGGAGGCTGAGTAGTATGTTAGCTTCCTTCTATTGACCAACCTTGGAATTCATATATCATGTTCCAAATGTTTAGTTGTAGGCCTACTGTATCATATTTTCTTCTGTTGATCATGTACAGCTTCAAAAAAAAAAAAAAAAAAAAGCCATGTAATTTTGTAAGATTTTACAAGGTTTTGGCCTATATTGTTATGTTGGTATATAGATATTTGGACTTCACAACCAGAGATATATGTCACTCAGTTTCTTTCAGGCTCAATACCTTGGACTTTTTTTCTTCTGCTTTCAAGTATTTCCAAAATCAACCGCAAAGTGCATTACCCTATTGATCAATTAGCAAGAATGTCAGAATTTTTCTCTCCCGTTGCAACGCACGGGCATTTTGCTAGTCGTAGTAAGACATAGAAGGCTTATTGATCTCAAGGCCAAATGGACAAGAATAGGAGTCCTAGCCGAACTCGATATGGATTCTTACTCGGAGAGGCTGGAGGATCCAAGTTCTTTTGATCCAGTGAGATAAGTCTTCAAGTGAGTGGAAACCATATCAATCTAGAGCACTCCATCGTGTGGAAAGATGACACAAATGTCGATCGACTAACCTGTATGAGTGAGTTTTTTTTGGGCCGTATCTATACTATTATTAAAAGAGCAAACATGTTTTAAATTTGATCCGTTCAATATTTGATCAACACTCCAGATCGCTCCAATGTTTGACAATTTAATACACCTTTTCGTTTTCATAGTAATTACAGAGATTGCCACCACCTAACAAAACGGTTGCATACCGCCAGCCCCTCGCACATCCATGGTGAACTCCACCTGCGCGCCCGCCTAGGCGACCTCGCCCAACATGACTCCCTCTTCCATCTGCCCCCACGCCCGGTTCTGTCCGTCCCTGCTCGCCTGCGCCGGGCTCCGCGCCGTCCCTGTCCCTTCACGTCGGCACATGCCGCCCAGCAGTTTTCCTCCGGCGTCGCAGGATCCAACGGCGCTGTCCATGGAAATCCACGGCGTGCCGCCGTAGCAACTGACCCGGACGACACCTACTCCCTTACCGGCGCTAGACGGCCGAAACCACCCCTCCTTCGGTTACCACAGGTATTCCCTGCCTAGACACCGCCATGGATTTCTAGCTGATGCAGCGATGTCTGTCCCTGTCATTCATCCGGAGCCGTCTACCTTAGGTCGCCGCCGTACGCTACACATATCACTGCTCCTCCCGTGCGGTGGTGTGATCCACCGTGCACGGCCCCCTGCTCCTCCGGTGAGGGGTCGCTCCATCCCGCGCATCTTACCTCCAACGAAGACCCCGTCTCCTTCCGGTGTCCTCCGGCAGCACCGCGGCATCATGTATTCGTTATGGTCCGCTGCAGTCTCCCAACCATGGATCCCCTCTCTCGCGGGATCGCGTCGATTCCAGTTAATCAACATGGAAGCTCATGAACCTCTTCCTGAACCCAATCCCCGTTCCTGAGCAGAAAAAACCCAATACCAGTCCGGCTCTGGAGACCCTGCTCCTATGCTGAGGGCATCGCTGCCGCCGGCGGCACCCTGGCCCTCGCCCTTATTCCGCAGCAGTGCGGCGTCATCTTCGAGCAAGTCTCTCGATGGACTGCGCCCGGGAGGTGTGGGACGACGGGATGTTTGGAGCGGAGCCTCTTCCTGCCCTGTCGGTCGTGCTCTGTCCATCCGGCCGGTGCCGTGGATTCTTCTGCGTTCGTCTTAGCGATGTAGGCGTCGGCCAATGTGGTGGGCCCGGTCTGCATCGCCCATGCCGTTCTTGCCCTCAAGGTGTGGCTTAGCTTCTGCGCCCAAAGTGTCAGAAAGCCTCAAGGCTTCTCCCTTGACGACGACATTCTTCTTGATGAAGTCTCGTAGGTCGGCTCAGTCTCCGAGTCGCTGGTGTTCTCTCCGTTGCCAAGCTTTGCCTCAGCTCTCATACTTGGATGAATGCACCGCGGTCACCTCTTTGGTAGTTACTGACCAAGTCACTACACTTCACTGGTTGGTCTCTTCCTACCGTCCTTGGTGATGAACAGATCGATACATATGAGGACTGAGGTTAGCGTGAAACTCCCTGTTGTGGCAGTGTGTCGGGGTGTAGTCATTGGAGCATGCTTAATGGAATCGTCGTCTATGTGCATTGTCATTTTTTTGGGTAACACGACCTGACAAAGTGAATCCAATTTTTCGCGGTAGCTACGGTAAAAGCATCCACCTGGACCACCTCCAGTCCTTGATACTCCCTTCGTTCCAAATTAAATGACTTCCATTTGTTCAAATATGGACGTATCTATACATGTAACATGTCTAGATACATTCACATGTGGACAAATGGAAGTCAATTAATTTGGAACAGATGAAGTAGTTGATACTTCGATTATTCAATACACATATGCACTGCCCCACGCGTTTTCTGTAGTGAGAGAAACAGACTTGAGCTGACGTGCAGCCTGGGAGCACTGGGTCGACGGCGAGAAGAATCATCCTGACTTCTTGGCACCAGGGCGGCGCTGGGAGAAGCAGGGAGGTGTTGGGGAGCCAGGGCGCCACGCACCAGTATAGCTGGCCAAACGTGCCGCCAGGCATGGCACATCGCGTGCAATATTGGAACTTTGCACGCGGCACGGCACGACGGCACGTATAAGACACGACGGGCCCGACACGGCACGTTCGGCCCACTTAAAATAGCTATAAAAATAAAAAAATCGGTAAAAATAGCAATAAAATCTAAAAAATAAAAAAAAGCTAATCGTGCCGTGCCGTGCCGTGCCTGCCCACAGGCTCCAAATCGAGGAGCGGCCCGGGCACTACGGACCCATGCCGTGCCGCGGCCCATTTAGTTTGTGCCGTGCTGTGTCCGTGCCGGGCCAAAAAAGCCGTGCTTCGGGCCGGCCCGTTTGGCCGACCAGCTATACGCACCACCGGGAACCAAGGTGGCAAGACGGGACCCTCCCAAGTCCCGACAGCGGGGCGTGAACACATCGGCATGCAGTTGCGTACCTGGAATCGGCACGAACTCGTGGGGCTGCAGGACAACAGGTACTTATGGATTATATTATATCTGATGTGAATGCTACGGGTACAAAAATGCATAGCAATCATGTGCATGCCCTGATTTTTATTATCATTTCAGATATTGTTGTGGCAATCATTATTAATTTTCACACGCGAATTTGTTCATTGAAAAGCTTAAGATAGTCTCATGTACCGAACTTATGTGTAAAATCTACGCTACTAATAAAATGAACAAACATATTGGATACATTAAATCTCCACTGCATATAAAGATACGTGTGTGACATTTTGGATATGACATAATTTGTGCCGAGAAGCCGTCCAAGGAGAACGTCTTTATCGTCGTGAACTAATTCCGTTGCTTCTTTCTAAGATTTGTGTCCTCCATTATGCTTACATAAGCATGATTGTTTTTTCAATATAAATCTAAGACCAATGTAAAAGTATAGAGAAATAAATCCACATAGACCCTTGTCTTTTCCAACTTGTAAATTGCCCCATTTAATTGTAAAAACGCGTTGCACGTACATGCCAACTAGTCTCCTTTAAATTCAAAAAGTCTTCTTTAAATTGAGTTATTTTACAGTACATCAGAGAAATATGGGCTGTTTATTTTGTAAATGTGACGGTCTAGATTACAAGTACTACACCAAGTTTAGTGTAGTATATTTCAGCTTAAGGGGTAATTTGGGTAATTTACTGCCCTTGGTAGATCAGAACGGACGCGTCTTGCTCAACAGACTCCACGAGGCTCGTCGGCTATAGCATCTTCATGGCATGGCAGCGGCCCCATGGAGCCTCGTGCAGCACATCGTGCTGACCGCCGTTGTGGCCGATCTCCGCCGCGTTGCTTAGCGCGTCAGCGCCACCAACGTAGGCCTCCGGGGGCGAATAGCCCAGGTACTACACCTTTTCATGCTATTTACTGGAAAACGACGTCGTTGGTTGTAATAGATCACATGCAACGTCTCATTGAGCTCAAATATCTTCCCTAACTCATTGCTCTTATCACAGTCAGTTAGGATTAAAGGGAGGCGGTGGGACCCACAATTACCCACGTCAGCAACGACGACCGTTTAATCTCTTCCCCTGCGCGCGCTTTCTCTGCTTCTTCTTCTCCGGCGACATCGACGCAGCGCGACAACGCCGGCGAGGCAAAACATAAATAAATGAAGATAAAATAAACCCGCGGGGCGCATATAGTAGATAAACTGCACTACATTACAGAAGCTCGTGGCTCATAGATTCAAAAGCCACACGGAGATGAACTGAAAATAAACAGGCGGGGACGTTCGCTGCTGCTCCTACCCCTAGCTACGACCCAAAATTGGGCTCACACTGGAGCCCCGGGGGTGCGGCAGCGTCAACGAGGCGGCGGCGCCGCTCAGTCCTAGTCCTCGTCGGAGTCGAATAGCCCGGCCCCGTCGGAGTCCGAGCTGATGTCGATGACGTCGTGGAGGGAACTGTAAATCCCGACCTCGAGGCGGCGTTGGTCGAGCTCAATCTCCATCTGACGGCGCTTCTCCTCCTCTGTGCTGCGCTGGAACACCTCCAAGGTGACCCAGGGCAGGTCCTCGTCGGAGACGAAGTCCCCGGGCAGGAGGGGGCGGCCGCTGCGCGGTGGGCGCTCCTGCTCCTCCTCCTCCTCCCTCTTCGGCGGCGGCAGCGGTGCCCGAGCAATGGAGGAGCTCCCCGCACCGGAGGAGCTTCCAGCCATCGCCAGCGCCATGCGGCGGTCATACGCAGGCAGCTCGCGGCGCTCGTACGCAGGCGGAGGCCGCATTCCGCGGTTCGTCCACGCACGCGCGCCTCGCTTACGAGCGCCGTCGGAAGCGGCCACGGCCTTCCTAGCGGGGTCAGCCGGAACCCGCCTCTTCCCCTTCCGCTCCTCGTCGCCGTTGCCACCGCCGGAATGGCCACCGCGGCCGGCGATTCGACCTCCCCTCCTAAACATCGGCGGGCGGCGGGGCTGGATCTACTGGCGTAGCTCGATTTGATCACCGGCGGCGAGCTAATGCGAGCGGCGGCGAGTGGGGAAATAGCTCGGGCACGACAGGGTGGGGAAATAGCTAGGGCACGACAGGGTTAGTGGATAAGAAGAGCAATAGCTAGGGCACGACAGGATTTGGGCCGTGGGCCGTCGAGTTTTCTGGGCCGTAGCCTATGCGCGTTTGAAATTAATAAAACACTGCAGCTAAAAAAAATTGTTGGGCCGTGGAGTTTGTTGGGCCGTGGCCTATGCGCGTTCGAAACACTGCAGCTAAAAAAATTCAACAGCCTCCTCTCAAAAAAAAAAATCAACAGCCAATCAGAGCGCAGAACTGGGACTGGCGCGGATCGGGGGGTTTCCTTCTAGAAGGCATGATCGGACGGCCAGGGTTAAATCACAGAAGCTTCGTAGGATTTTGTGTGGGTTGACCAACTAATTCAGAAAAAATTAAAATAATCACAGAACCTTCATTTTGGTGTGACTTAGAATGATCCAGGCTTATTTTTTCATTTTAATGTTTAAAACTTGTTTAAATGTTGGTCAAACTTGGATTTGACCAATTTTGAAATAAGCATAAAATATTCAAAAAACATCAAAAAAAATAAAAAACCAGTGCACATGGTATTTATATATAGAGTAGATGTGTAGGAAAGTTATTTGGCTGATTTAGACAAGGTCGAAAAAAATCTTGCTTAGAAATGGAGCCGTTTACCCTTTAGAGCTCATTTGAACTCTCATGTGTGAAGAGAGGTGGTTTGGGATTTGCAACATGAAATTGTCCAAAAACTCACCAAAGCTTCATTTTGGATTGACTAAGAAGGATCCAAGCTTGGTTTTTCATTTTCATGTTTAAAACTTGTTCAAATGTTGGTCAAACTTAGGTTTGACCGAATTTGAAATAATCACAAAATATTCAAAAAACATCAAAAAAATGAAAATCCAGTGCACATGTTCTTAGTTTGTCATGTACTAACAACTCCAACTGATAGACAAGGTCTAGATATAATTAAACAAGAAATGCTTCAATATGGTGTGAAATCTCACATCTCAAACTACGAACTCTCATGTGCGAAGAGAGGTGGTTTGGGATTTGCAACATGAAATTTACAAAAAACTCACCAAAGCTTCATTTTGGATTGACTAAGAAGGATCCAAGCTTGGTTTTTCATTTTCATGTTTAAAACTTGTTCAAATGTTGGTCAAACTTAGGTTTGACCGAATTTGAAATAATCACAAAATATTCAAAAAACATCAAAAAAATGAAAATCCAGTGCACATGTTCTTAGTTTGTCATGTACTAACAACTCCAACTGATAGACAAGGTCTAGATATAATTAAACAAGAAATGCTTCAATATGGTGTGAAATCTCACATCTCAAACTACGAACTCTCATGTGCGAAGAGAGGTGGTTTGGATTTGCAACATGAAATTTACAAAAAACTCACCAAAGCTTCATTTTGGATTGACTAAGAAGGATCCAATCTTGGTTTTTCATTTTCATGTTTAAAACTTGTTCAAATGTTGGTCAAACTTAGGTTTGACCGAATTTGAAATAATCACAAAATATTCAAAAAACATCAAAAAAATGAAAATCCAGTGCACATATTCTTAGTTTATCATGTACTAACAACTCCAACTGATAAACAAGGTCTAGATATAATTAAACAAGAAATGCTTCAATATGGTATGAAATCTCACATCTCAAACTAGGACTATAGTTTGAGATGTGAGATTTCACACCATATTGAAACATTTCTTGTTTAATATGTATGTAGACCTTGTTTATCAGTTGGAGCTGTTAGTACATGACAAAATAAGACCATGTGCACTGGATTTGCATTTTTTTGATTTTTTTGAATATTTTAAACAAGTTTATCAAACCAACTTTTAAACAAGTTTTGAGTTAAAAATTGGTCTAGGACACTATATTAGTGCAATAGATGTTAACCCTAGAGTTTGAGATCATTTGGAGAATGTCGAAAAAATGACAGGATTAGAAATGGGGCTGTTTGGGCTACCTTTGGGGCTCTTTTGTAGCTCATTTTGGAGAACCGATTAGAAAAATGACAGGATTAGAAATGGGGATGACCAAGTTAGATCGAAATCATTGCAACATCCAAGTCTAGCACAAATAACATGTACATTTCAATTTTGGTTCATAGTTGAATTCAAATATTCATAAATTAGCACAAAAGAATCAAAATATAAAAAAAAATTCAAAAGAATTTGTCCAAGTGCAATATTTTAATGGATGGGACAACCCACATCTTTCTATAATAGTGAGATGCCCGACCCACTAAGCTACTGGATTAGGACATATAATGTGCAACACCTAAATTGCGAGCAAGGGGACTCGAACTTAGGTGGGCAAAGGGAGCATCAACCCTTTGCCACTAGGCTATGCCTCTGTTTGCGACAAATCTACCACCATTAGAAGGTTAATATTTACAAATGAAATCCTCCTCATTGCAACATCCAAGCCTAGCACAAATAACATGTACATTTGAATTGTAGTTCAAATTTGAATTCAAAAATTAGTATGAAATCATTGCAACATCCAAGCCTAGCACAAATAACATGTACATTTGAATTGTAGTTCAAATTTGAATTCAAAAATTAGTATGAAATCATTGCAACATCCAAGCCTAGCACAAATAACATGTACATTTGAATTGTAGTTCAAATTTGAATTCAAAAATTAGTATGAAATCATTGCAACATCCAAGCCTAGCACAAATAACATGTACATTTCGATTTTGGTAATAGTTACAAATGTTTACATTTTGGTAACACTAGCAACACTAGCAATATTTACATTTTGGTAAGTTAAATAAAAAATTAAATCATTTTGTCTATAGATGACATAAGCCTCTACCTAGTTGACAATGTTTCAACTCTTTCAACTTGTTTTCAATCCGACGGCGTGCGAATGCCACAATCGGGCGTGTCCAGAGCGCGCTCCCAAAGGTGTTCGACAGTGTGCATGCCACAATCTGACGGCGTGCGAATGCCACAAGGAACACAATAATTTACATTTTGTTTACAAGGTTTCACCTACAAAAACAAGGTTTCACCTACCGGAACGTGCCACGGCACGTCCAGAGCACGTCCAGCAGTCCAGAGCACGGCCATTTCACAAAAGAACTCCCACACACGCTCCCAGCGCTGGCAAACACTGCCTGAAAGAGTTTCAGACACCTAACAAAATTCACCAGACTTGCTATCTACAGAATGCAGCACAATCTTCCCTCCGCCATGGCTCTGTAGCTGATTCTTCTAGCTCGATTTCATCTCGCAGAGGATTTCTGAGCACACCAATCTGTCCTCCTCTAGCCCGGCAACTAGACTGAAATTATCTAGGCTCACCGCTACATCGAAATCCAGGCTCGGGGTTGAGCTTGCTGAAATCATGCTCGATGAGCTCTGGCCCGAGCTGCTCTGGTCGCCCGCAGCAATGTTGCGCTTCGAGGCAAACCTCTGTCTCGGCCTCGGCGGCGAATGACGGCAAACTGGAAAACCCTTGCCGCCGTAGCCGTGATGCACCCACGCCTGCTTCAACACCTGATTCACCGAAATCCGGTATCGTCGCTTGGAAAGCAGATAGGTTGAATCCCTCGCCGCTGCCCGAGTCACGAATCGGGCCGCCGGTGGCCTCGGCGACCGTGTTCCCGCACCGCTCCCCCATGCTCCACCCTCCCTCGTCGCCCGCCTGCCCTGCGTCGCCGCTCGCCTGCTCGACTCCGATTGCCGCTTCTCTTCTCGCGCCGCCGCTCGACTCGCCCGCTCCATCTACCGCCGTCGCCGCCGGGAAGATTTCCTCCAGCCCGGAAGCCGAGACGACAGGACAGGAGGAGTGAGGAGTGAGGTGTGAGCTCCAAGGGGTCGTCGCCGGCGCGTGGCAGAGTTTTTTCCCCCACGAACAGAGCACGTGTGAGGGCCCAACCGTAATTTACTATCCATGGAACGGTTAAACGGGATTTACCGCGAGGGGAAATAGAATTAAACGCCACGTCGCAGCACAACAATTATTGCTCAGACATGTGTCGCAGCGGAGTTATTATCTCCAACTATATCGCATCGCAGCCAATTCCCTGAAAAAAAGTCGTACCTGAGCTATTCGCCCGGCCTCCGGAGGCTGCTCCCAATCCCGAACAATCTAGTAATGGCGAGGTTGCTGGACACGACGCTCGCTATCTCAGCGGCCTCCTTCTCCGGGAACCGATCAGCACCAACGTCGTTGGCCCTCCGCATGCGCCAGCACATTGAACACGGTGACTACGAGTTCACGTTCACGACGATCCCGAAGACGAGGATGGCCACCATGGTTGACACGCCCAGGAGCCGTCGTTTGCTCGGCGCACCGCCTCGCTGCAGCCGCCACCGTTCGTGGCGACGTCAACACTGATATTGACGCAGTGTGTGTACTTGTTGGAAATCGAGCACGAGAGGCACCAGCCGGCTGAACACGCCGATGCTGCCTACCATCAGAAGTTGTACGTGCTTGCAAGTTGCTGCCGGCCGGATATTTCTCAGTTTTTCACGGGCACATGCAAATAGCTAAATCGATTATGCACTCACAGAAGAACACAAGGAATAACACAAGTTGGTGAGAGGATTTTTGCGAGCGTTCAACCTCCTCTTTCCTTGGTTATTAACAGTGAATTCCACATTTTCGAAAAAAATATTAAAAGGGAATTACCATGTTGTCCTTGGGCTTAACTCTGACCAAAATCATATTAACCGTTGGATCTGCTTAATACTACACCCTAAATTGTGTAGCATGATGTACCGTAAAACATCCCTTTAAACTTGACGTCCTAACCCGAATCGTGCAAACCCTATTCATGGCACATTGTGATTCCTATCCGAGCGTTGCACACTTCTTGTGTGGGATAATGTACCTGCCTAGTTACCTGATTCTTTTCTTCCTTTGTGTGCGTGTGTGTGGTTTCCTTGTTTCTGATGGTTTATTTACTTCTTTTTTATTCGCTTGTTTGTGTTTGTGTAGTCTTTTTTCTTCGTTTTCTATACCACTTCCTCCGTTCCAAATTAATTGACTTGTGTTTGTCCAAATATGGATGTATCTATACTTGTTTGGTGTCTAGACACATCCATGTGTAACCAAATGTGTCAATTAAATCCAAACGGAGGGAGTATTTTTAAGATTTTCTTATTTATTTGTATTTTCCCGTCTGTTTTCTTCCTTCCATTTTTTTGAAAAGGGGCAGCCTAGCCTCTGTATCGATTGATGCATGTGGCTTTTATTTAATTTATTACCAAGTCGAGTCTTACAGAGAATTACATCATGGGTCACACAAGGTTGATACGTGTATCAGCCATCTAAAAAATATGGACAACATGAAATGACACTGCATCAACATGATATCCTAAGATCAAAACGCCAGTTGAATCGGCTGTATAAATCCCGTGCAACCAATTCCAGCTGGTTGCACCCAATATCCAGAGCGGCTCGCTGTTCCGTTGGCTGTACGTAAGACCACGTACGGATCCAGTGGGTAGCCAAAGGGATTACCTGCATAAAAGAGGATGATTTTGCATTGTTAAAGATATAATCATTGCGTATCTTCCATAAAGCCCAGAGCAAAGCACATACACCCACTCGAATTTGCACTTTCTCTTTTTTATCTACTCCTCTTAACCAGTTGCCAAACAAGTTATATATATTATTAGGGGGATTTAGATTGAAAGCTGTATGAACAATATGCCAAACCATCTTTGCTAAGGGACACGGAATGAACAAATGTTGAATCGTCTCATCTTGATCACAAAAACAACATTTTTTTGAACCCTCCCAATTCCGCTTAGCCAGATTATCTTTAGTGAAAATCTCTTTGCGCATAAGAAACCACATAAAAATCTTAATCTTTAGTGGCACTTTCATTTTCCAAATATGTTTACGGAGAAATCTAGTATGATCACCTAAATAATCTAAATACATAGATTTAACCGTAAATCTTCCGGAAGTAGTTAAACCGCATGTAAATTTATCAGGCTCAGCCGAAATTTGAATGCCCATTAACCGGTTAACTAGATGCAACCATCTATCCCACTTGTCATCGGTTAACGTTCTCCTAAAACTTAAATTAGGAGGAGGCACATTCCCCAAGACAGAAGCTACTGTAACTTCTTTTTGATGAACTATGTTATAGAGGGATGGAGATATTGGCAAGAAAGGGGCTTGTCCCCCAACCACGTGTCCTCCCAAAACCGGATACTTTCACCGTTTCCCACCGTAAAAGAGCTTCTCATGAAAAAGTCATCTTTGACTTTCATGAGGCCCTTCCAAAAAGGTGAGTCATGGGGTTGCACTTTAACCTGAGATAGTGATTTAGAGTGTAAATATTTATTGTGAATTAGCTTTTGCCAAACACCTTCCTCCGTCACAAGTTTGAAAAGCCATTTGCATTTATTTTTAGATTCTAAATCCTCTATCCCGAGTCCCCCCCCCCCCCCCCCCCCCCCCCCGATCTTTTGACCGACAAATAATATTCCATTTAGTTAGTATGTACTTTCTTTTATGGCCATCACTTTGCCAAAAAATCTCAATCCAAAAAAATCCATTCTTTTCCGTACCCTTTGGGTACCTCAAAAAAGGATAACATGAACATGGGTAGGCTAGTTAACACTGAGTTAATTAGGATCAAGCGGTCCCCATAGGACATCAATTTTCCAACCCAGCTTGTTAACTTTTTTTCGAACCTATCCGCAATAGGTTTCCACTCCCCATTCTTCAGCTTTCTGAAGTGAATGGGAATACCCAAATACCTGAAAGGGAAGGAGCCAGACTCGCATCCAAAAATACTCCTATACTGGTCTTCCACTTCCTTTGCTTTCCCAAAACAGAATAGTTCACTCTTGTGAAAGTTTATTTTTAACCCCGACAGTTGTTCAAACATACACAATATGAGTTTCATATTTAACGCCTTTTTAAGGTCATGACTCATAAAAAGGATAGTGTCATTAGCGTATTGTAAAATTGACACCCCTCCCTCTACAAGATGCGGTATCAATCCATCTACCTGACCATCCTCCTTTCCTCTTGAAATTAAGATGGCCAGCATATCCGCTATGATATTAAATAAAATAGGAGATAGCGGATCTCCCTGCCGCAAACCTTTTTTAGTTTGGAAATAATGACCTAAATCATCATTGACCTTAATTCCAATACTACCTCGACTAACAAAATTTTCGATCCAGCTACACCACTTAGGATTGAAACCCTTCATACGCAACACTTGCTGCAGAAAGGGCCATTGGACCTTATCATATGCTTTTTCAAAATCTATTTTTAGCAGAACCCTATCCAATTTTTCCTTTGAAGTTCATGAATGGTCTCATGGAGGATCAACACTCCCTCTAGAATGTGACTCCCCAGCATAAAAGCGGATTGAGTTGGACGGATCACCTTATGAGCCACCCCCATAACTCTATTTGTGCCAGCTTTAGTGAAGATTTTGAAACTAACATTCAAAAGACAAATCGGTCGATATTGTTGGATTTGAATGCCATTTTCTTTTTTGGGCGCAGAAGAACAATGATACCAAAATTTAGGTGAAAAAGTGGAAGTTCCCCTCTTTGGAAACTTTTAAACAATCTCATCAAATCCGGTTTTAGAACATCCCAAAATTTCTGATAAAACTCAGCTGGAAACCCGTCTGGTCCCGAAGCTTTATTCTTTTCCATTTGCATTAGCCTCACACACTTCCTTTTCAGAGAAATCGGCGGAAAGGATATCATTTTCCTCAGCCGATATTTGTGGAATGTCCGAAATTTCAGATTCCACCAAAGAGAAATTATTTTGGACCGGTGCCCCAAACAATCCCTTGTAGAAAGTGGTAATGTAGTTTTTAATATTCTCCTGACCAACAATAGTTCCTGACCATTAGCAGTGAGATGAAAATATTTTGTATTATTCCCTCCTTCGTGAACATATTTAACTTTAGCACGCTGAGCCCATTTAGACTCCTCACACGTCTAAGTTTTGCTAGCTTTTCATGAGCATCCCTCATTGCGTCCCTGTCAGACGCACTCAAAGGGGATGATTCAGCCTTGATGTCCAGAGAATTAATTAACTCTAAGAGACGTGCCTTTTCGATTTTATAAACACTACTAAGGTTTTTTGCCCACCCTCTCAGGAAAGCACGAAGGTGGCGAACCTTATTTTGCCACACTTCCATAGGGGTGTTACCATAAGAAATAGAGGTCCATTCTTTAGTCACCATCTCAAAAAAGCCCTCTTGGCAAAGCCAGGACAACTCGAAAGAAAAATGGACCTTATTGCCCAAAAAAGCTTGTTCGTCTGAATCAATAAGCAGCGGTGTGTGATCTGAACTAGCTCTAGTTAGAGCCCTAACACTTACTAGAGGAAATTTCTGTTCCCATGACACGCTCGCAAGGAACCTATCCAACTTCTCGTAAGTTGGTGTCGACATGCGACTAGCCCACGTATATTGTCTACCAGCTTTTCTTCCTTCTATTGCCAGCATTTTAAAATTATGACCATGTTTTCTGCTTTTTGTTTCCTGTTTTTTACTTTTTTGCAAAATTATTTATTTAAATACATCTGAACATTTATATATATACACGTGAACATCTATTTATACTTGTATTAACATTGTTTATCATATATAGAAGCAACTTTCCAACACATTAAGATGATATGCACAATACATTTATATATGGCAACATATCCTATGCATCCTGGTCTATTGTGTATCCATGCATCCGTCCGCTAGCCCTCTGATTTGAATCGCACACACGACATCATATCCTGACCAATTTGCAGTTACACGCCCGCATCGACGCCAGCTCACTATTTGTTTTTGCAATACACCCATCCAAACATTGATGACCACAGTGGCCGGCGGCGACCGTCTAACGCGCGTCATGCGGTGGTGGCCGATTAGGAGACAGCATAGCATGTTGATTAAACTATATTTAATTGGTTAAATAAACAACCATTACATGTTGATTAAATTTAGATTCTTTTACTTCCGTGGTCAATTGAATAAGGCTTATTCATATTAGACAAAAACTTTGTTAAATGGTTCTTACATTCTTACCATGGGGGCGGGGGGCAAATGCCCCCCATGACCCTAATTGAACAATGATATATGAATCTTTGACTCTGCCATACCAAAATTTTGTACCATCCTCCATCACTGCGTTTGGACATCCTCGACACTTGGGCACGGTCCGCAGATGCAATGCGGGCACTCGACCATCAGTCTACTGTAGAAGGTGGAGAGGGATGCAGACTAATGCTTCAGTGCATCATCCGTTCTGTGTCTGTGAGTTACCTGCCATATGACTTCACATGAACAAAAATAATAATAAATAGTTAGAATTAGTGCTTTTGTAAAATAAATGAATGGTTGCGTGCTTTCGAAGAAATTGTTCAATTGATTGGCAAAATGGATCTCTACCATGTATTTTTAGAAGTAAAGAGCCATTGTCTTTTGTTATTTGTATAACACTCCATATGAAATATCTTGTTACTTTGCCCTCTGAACAAATCAATGTCTCTGGCTACTCAAACATGCCCTTGGATCTTGAAATTATGAGTGTTTTGAAGGAACATTGTATTATTTATAGTTCTTACCAAGCATCACAGTTGGCACAAGTGATATGGACTACTTTGATTCAGCTGATCATGAATACCAAGATGAAGGTTGATTATGCTCATCAATTATTATGATAATCATTACTCTATTTTCATGTCTCGTTCGGTAATTTGGTTCCTATTTCTCATAATTTGGATTACAGGCTACCCGTAATCTTGAGTGTCTGGTTTTGTTGTTTCTGATGTTCTTTTTCAAGTTCCTCTAGTGTTCTTTTTCGAGTTCCTCTAGTTTTTATTCATTTGTTTGTATTTCCGTATGGTTTGTTTTCCATGGTTTTTTCTTCCTTGTTTTACTATCTTGAAAATTTTCTTCTTCATTGCCCCTTTTCTTTTCTTTCCATTGTCATGTTTCTTTCATTTTTTCCTTCTCTTTTTCCGCATTTATACTATGTACATTTTTATGTTTTGTATGAGAACTTATACTTTCCGGCATAAATATTTATATTTATTTAGAAATATTTATATAGATACTCCTGAAAATTTATTATACTCGTATGAATATATACAAACAACTTTCCAACTCATGAACTTGTATTAAGATACGTCCGAATATTTATATATACACATAGGAACATTTACTCGTATGAACATATCTTTTTGAAATTTGAATATTTTTTTGTACAATACACATTTTTTGTATAAAGTTAATTACATAAAGGTAATATATTATGAACATTTAAAGAAACAAAGATGGCGTGACCCATTTAGGGAGGAGGTCTTCAGGCGATTGCGTGCGGGAGCAATGGGGACCTATTCAGTGCTCTTAGCACTGGTTAGCGTGGTTTCGCCTGCCCCTTCGTCACCTCCGTCGTGACACCTCCTCTGTCGCCGTCGTCTCTCGCCCGTAGTCACCCCTCCCCCCGCCTCCTCCGCCGGCCATGCCGCCTGTTGCCGCCACCCGTGGCCGGCACCGGTCACGCGGTTCCTCGCTGCCCCACCCTCCTCCAACCGTGGCCTGATACGTCCAAAACGTATCCACTTTTCCAAACACTTTTGTTGTTGTTTTACCTCTAATTTGTGTGATTTGAATGCAACTAACACGGACTAACGCTGTTTTCAGCAGAATTGCCCTGGTGTCTTGTTTTTGTGCAGAAAGTCAAAGTTTCGGGGAAATTCCCGAAAAATTCCAGAAGTCCTATTTTTCCAGAAGACCCACGGAGCCAGAAGATGAAGCGGAGACGGAGCACGAGGGCTCCACACCACCCCTCGGCGCGGCAGAGGTGGGCCCGCGCCGAGGCATTGGGAGGCCGCCTCGTGTGGCCCCTGGCGACGCCCTTTGGACTACATATTGCCCCTGACCTAAAAACGCACGGGGGATCGACGCTTTTTCCAAAAACACTCCAGAGCTCTGCCGCCACCGAAAACCCTAGTTCGGGGATCAGAAACTCCGTTCTGGCACCCTGCCGGGACGGGGAATTGGAGGAGATCATCGCCATCATCATCACCGCCGCCTCTCCATCGACCAACCATGCTTCCCCCATCCATGTGTGAGTAATTGCCCGCTGTAGGCTGAAGGGGATGGTAGGGATTGGATGAGATCGTTCATGTAATAGATTTAAGATTGTTAGGGCATGGTGCCTAGTATCCATTATTAGTACTTTATGTCATTGTTGCAACTTGTTATACTTAATGCTTGACACTTAGGGCCCGAGTGCCATGATTTCAGATCTGAACATGTTATTGTATCATGAAAATAATTATTGTTTTGGATCATATCTACAAGTTGTATAGACACATCACTGTCCGGAACCCGAGGCCCCAAAGTGACAGAAATTGGGATAACCGGAGGCGATGGCTGCGACTTGAGGATCACATGTGTTCACGGAGTGTTAATGCTTTTCTCCGGTGGTTTATTAAAAGGAGCACCTTAATTACCAGTAGATTCCCTTGAGGCCCCGCTGCAAACGGGCTGGTAGGACAATAGATGTTGTGCAAGTTTCTCATTGCGAGCACGTACGACTAAATACGGAACACATGCCTATGATTAATTATTACTTGGATGCTTTATTATTATCTACCTGCAATTGCCCTATGTATGACCATTTCATGAACTATCCCATGCCTACAATATTTTAATCCTGCTGTCTACTTCAATTACTACTGCTGCCTTTATTTCACTGCTGCTATTATTTCACTACTGCTACTATCATAAAACTGTTGCTACTGATAAACTGTGTCGAGTGATACGTCTCCAACGTATCCATAATTTCTGCTGTTCCATGCTCATATTATACCATTTGCTACATGTTTTATATACACTTCGTATCACTTTTATGCATTTTCTGGGACTAACCTATTAACAAGATGCCACAGTGCCAGTTCCCTATTTTCTGCTGTTTTCGGTTTCAGAAAGTTACTTCTGGAAATATTCTCGGAATTGCACGAAACAAAAGGCCAGGTCCCTATTTTTCCAGCACGTACACGGAGTCCGAAGGAGAGACGAAGGAGAGCGCCGAGGGGACCAAACCACACCCAGGCGCGGGTGGGCCCCCTGTCGCGCCACCTGGTGGTTTGGGCTCCTCGGGGGTCCGCCGACATCGCCCCTTTGCCTATTTATTCCCCGAGACGCGAAAACCCTAAAGCACCGAGCCTTTCATCCAGAACATATTCGCTGCCGCCGCCGCCGTCAACCCTAACTCGGGGGGTTTCTGAAGCTCTTCCCGGCACCCTGCCGGAGAGGGGAATCATCACCGGAGGGCTCTACATCGCCATGCCCGCCTCCGGAGTGATGCGTGAGTAGTTCATCCTTGGACTATGGGTCCATAGCAGTAGCTAGATGGTTGTCTTCTCCACTTGTGCCATCATGTTTAGATCTTGTGAGCTGCCTATCATGATCAAGATCATCTTATTGTAATGCTACATGTTGTGTTTGCTGGGATCTGACTTATATTGATACCTATGTGGAGCTGAATATTATATTATCATGTCTATGTCATTTGTGATCTTGCATGCTCTCCGTTACTTGTTGAAGCCTTGGCCAAGTGAATACTTGTAACTCAAAGAGGGGGTATTTATGCATGATAGTTGGGTTCAACCTCTATTTAACCTGGGATAGTGACAGCAAGTTCTAAGGTTGTAGATGTGTTGTTGCCACTAGGGGTAAAACAACAATGCTTTATTCAAGGATGAATGTATTGTTTACATTACGCACATTACTTAATGCAATTGTCTGTTGCTTGCAACTTAATACTGGAAGGGGTACGGATGTTAACCGGAAAGTGGACTATTTAGGCATAGATGCATGCTGGATAGCGGTCTATGTACTTTGTCGTAATGCCCAAATGAATCTCATAGTAGACACCACAGCTCACACATGCATGTTATATGCACTTATCAATTGTCAATTGCCCAGCTGTAATTTATTTACCCAGCATGTTAGTTATCTTATTGGAGAGACACCACTAGTGAACAGTGGACCCCGGTCCATTCTTTTACATCTGAAATACAATCTACTGCAATTATTGTTCTCTACTGTTTTATGCAAACAAACATCATTTTCCATTCGATACGTTTAACCCTTTGTTTTCAGCAAGCCGGTGAGATTGACAACCTCACTGTTAAGTTGGGGCAAAGTAATTTGGTTGTGTTGTGCAGGTTCCACGTTGGCACCGGAATCCCTGGTGTTGCACCGCACTACACTCCTCCACCAACACCTTCGAAGCAAACCTCGTTTTCCTACTGGTCCGATTAAACCTTGGTTTCATACTGAGGAAAAACTTACTGCTGCACTCATCATACCTTCCTCTTGGGGTTCCCAACTGACGTGTGATGTACAAGCATTGTTTCTGGCACTATTGACCTCGAGCCACCATCGAGCAAGTCTATTTCCAGGTGCAGCTGAACTGACAATTCATCTGTCTGATGTCTACGCACGCTTCTATTCTTGTAGACAATGTTGGGCCTCCAAGTGCAGAGGTTTGTAGAACAGCAGCAAGTTTCCCTTAAGTGAATAACCCAAGGTTTATCGAACTCAGGGAGGTAGAGGTCAAAGATATCCCTCTCAAGCAACCCTGCAATTAAGATACAAGAAGTCTCTTGTGTCCCCAACGCACCCAATACACTTGTCAGATGTATAGGTGCACTAGTTCGGCGAAGAGATAGTAAAATACAAGTGGTATGGATGATTACAAGTAGTAATTGCAATCTGTAGTAACAATGGCAGCAAGCAAATATGCAGCAGAACTGAGAGTAAACGGTGTTTTCAATGCTTGGAAACAAGGCCTAGGGATCATACTTTCACTTGTGGACACTCTCAACAATAATAACATAATTGAACACATAAATACTTCCTTCACTATGCTACTCTGAACTATTCTCCCGTTGGATAGAAATACCAATCTACTGCGTAGGGCTACAAAGAGCACACCTTAAAGTCTGAGTAAACAAACACCACAATATCATAGAACACCAAGACCATCGCGTAGGGCTATAAAAGCACACATTAAAATCTGTATTCCACATCTAGGACACCCCACGCTGTCACTATGAGCATCCTAAAATGGTCCACAAACACCACAATTTTATAGTGACATCCAACATAAGAACAACTCATGGTAAATATCTCTCTAATCTTATTAATGGAGCCATACACGCCACCCACACTGTCACCTTGGAATTGTGTTGTCACATGACTCCGAAGATCATAATGATAAAACAACTTAAGTAGCATAACTATAACAATGAAGGGGAAACATTTATGAATTCAACTAGATTACAATGCTCATGATCACATAAAGATCACACCATGGTAGAGAGAGATGAACCACATAGCTACCAGTAGAGCCCTCAGCCTCGATGGAGAACTACTCCCTCCCCATCATGGGAGGCAGCAACGGCGATGATGGAGGCGGTGCCGTCAATGGAGATGGCTCCGAGGGCACTTCCCTGTCCCGGCAGGGTGCCGGAACAGAGACTTCTATCCCCCGAATTAGGGTTTTTGGTGGCGGCGGCGCTACAGAGCTTTTCTGGAGAAATCATCGAACCTTTTAGGGTTTTCTCTGCTAAGGCAATAAATAGGCGAAAGGGCAGCGTCGGAAGCTTCTCGAGTCAACGAGGTGACCCCTCGGCGCCACCCACCTCCAGGCCGCGCCCAGGCATGGCGTGTAGGCCGTGTGCCTCCCAGGACTTGTCCTTCTGGCCCATGGAGTCTTCTGGTGAAATAGGCACGCACGTTGATTTTCGTCCAATTCCGAGAACTTTGGTTTTTGGACCTTTTCTGCAATGCACAGACATAATAAACTGGAACTGGCATTGTGGCATCTTGTTAATAGGTTAGTTCCAGAAAATGCATAATAATGATATGAAGTGTATGTAAAACATGTAGCAATATGTATAAAACAAGCATGGAACATCAAAAATTATAGATACATTTGAGACGTATCAAGCATCCCCAATCTTAGTTCCTACTCGTCCTCGAGTCGGTAAATGATAAAAACATCATAATTTTTGAAGTGACATGCTACCAACATAATCTTGATCAAATAGTAATGCAAAGCACATGAACTTAATGAAGTGATCCAAGTCAATGGTCTATAGTTTGCTAACAAGTAAACAAGGAGTAAACAAAATGAATCATACAAGTGCAATCTTTCATGAATAATACTTTGGAGACAATGGAGCTATAAGAGTTTGCATAAAAGTTAGCTCACAAAGCAATAGATTCTAAATGAAAGTGTTTGACTAACACAAAGGAAGATTTAGTTTCAGCACTGGCTTCAACTTTAACATATTTATCTCATGGATATTGTCAAGGCAAAATAATGCAATAAGTCAAACATATCATTATATAACAACTGTTGTATCAAAGTTGACACTAGTGTTTGCTTGCGGAGATAGAAAGAAGTAGGAAAACTGACTCAACAATAAAGTAAAAGAAAGGCCCTTCGCAGAGGGAAGCAGGGATTAAATCATGTGCTAGAGCTTTTTAAGTTTTTGAAAGCATATAGAGAGTATAAAAATATATTTTGAGAGGTGTGTGTTAGTGGTCAACGAATCAGTAAATAGATAATACATTAAGTCAGAAGCCAACCAGACCTTACAAGAGCGGCTCCCATGAAGGACGTTATTTCTGCCAAGCTGGCAGATCATCCCTCTTTCTCTTTTGTTTACATACTTGTGAATATTGCTTGACTGATTTCTCAGGGGCAAAAAGATGTGAAGAGAATTTTTTGTTAAAGTTGTAATTAAGTGGGACTGGGCACCCTGTTGCCAGCTCTTTTTGCAAAATTATTGGATAAGCGGATGTATATGCCACTAGTCCAGGTGTAAAGTCTGATCAACAAGTGAAATAAAAACCATCTACCACATCCTCATGAGCTTGTAAACAGTGACACAAAAAGGAGTAGTAACAGTTTTGAATATTTTAAAGGTAGCACATGAAAAATTTACTTGGAGTGGCAGGAAAATACCACATAATAGGTAGTTATGGTGGACACAAACGACATGGATTTTGGCTCCAGGATTTGGATGCACAAGCAGCATTCCCGCTTAGTACAGAGTTTAGGCTAGCAAGGTTATTTAAGCAAACACAGACTGTCAACCGGTACAGCAAGAACTTATATGATAAACATACTTGAAAAATTATAAGACTCCACATTGTCTTCCTTGTTAACCAAAACCTTTCACTACAAAATATCTAGACTTTGGAACTACCAATGATACAAATCTAATATCAACGAGCTTTACAGTAGTTCTTCACTAATAGCCTTTACTTACATGATGCACAAGTCTAAACATTACTTACTTGGTAACTCAAAACAATTGACAAGTATCAAATTACTCAAGACTGTGATCTACAAGACTATGTAAGCATTTTCTTATACCACTACCACATGCATAGCATTTTTTGTTCCAACCAAACACCAATCAACTTATTTGAAAACTCTCCAAACAAATATAAGTGAAGCAAGAGAGTACTTTCTTCAAAAAAACTAATAGCTCTGACAAGAGATATATGAAAACAGAGAGCTAGAAGCTTTAGCAACGCTAGACAGGAATATTCAACAAATATAAGTGAAGAATAGGAGTATTCTAATGAAAAAGCGGAGCGTGTCTCTCTCTCAAACAAGAGTTGTGATCAAGCATTGTAATGACCAGAGGACAAAACATAAACAAACTGAAAGTAAAAGCATACGAACGCTCCAAGAACAGTACATATAATGTGAAGAAATAAAAATATAGTCTTACTAGAGATGACCTGATAGTTTGTTGATGAAGAAGGCATCCCCGAGCTTAGATGCCTGAGTCTTCTCGAAATATTGGGGAGATCCAAGGGAGGTTCCCCAAGCTTAAGCTTTTCACTCTTCTTGATCTTATAATATCATCCTCCTCTCTTAACACTTGAAAACTTCCTTCACATCAAAACTCAACATTTTTCTCATTAGTGGGTTAGTGCATCAAAACAAATAATCTCACTTGGTTCTGTAAGGACACAAATTCATAAGCAATCATTTTAAAACATTAGCTACTATTACTAGGCTTAAGTGATGCTCTTTCACCTTAAAAGAAACCACTCAACACTTGTAAAAGATAGAATGCAAAACAAAGACATAATCTATCAAAACTAGAACAGTCCGTAAAGATGATTTTTGTCGGGACACTTATGTTGCTCAAATCAAAAATGCTAGTCGTACGAAAGTTGCGTACATATCTCAGAAACACGCACAAATAATTGCAGATCAAAATGATTTTTTCTGATTTGCTACCGAAAGAAACGGTGACATCCAGAAATCTGTTCCTGTGCAGTAATCCAAATATAGGTACCATCTTGTCATAAGAGACTTTTCTTGGCACAACAAAACAGCATATAAAAGATACAAAGGAGTTGTTACAGAAGTAAACATGCTCCTTGACTCAACAAAATAAAATAACAGTAGGTAAAAACAATGGGTTGCCTCCCATAAGCGCTTCTCTTTAAAGCCTTTTAGCTACGCATGCGAATTTTGATGATGCTCTCATATGTATAAGAGTTGAATATAAGAGAGCATAAAAAGCAAATACCAAACACATTTAAGTCTAACCCACTTCCTATGCAAAGGAATATTCTAAGAAAACAAATTATTGAAGCATGAAGCCAATGGCATAGGAAGGCAAAGCAAGTGCAACTTCAAAACTTTCAACATAAAGAGAGAAGACTTAATGTTATTGTGATATATGAATCCATGTCTCTCTCTCATAATGACCAGTAGGTCTCAAAGCAACCAGAAAATAAATGCAACACAAGATAAAGCTCAAACTTTCATCATAAAGAGAGGAAATTTAATAACATCAAGATTTCTATGACCATATTTTCCTCTCTCAAAATAATTTTCAGTAGCATCATGAACAAAATTAACAATGTAGCTATCACATAAAGCATTCTTATCATGATCCAGATGCATAAAAGTATCATTACTCTCCACATAAGCATAATCAATTTTATTAGTAATAGTGGGAGTAAAACTATCACAACCATCATTGTAATCATCATAAATTGCAGGCATAGTATAATCATAATAAACTTTATCCTCCATAGTAGGTGGCTCAAAAATACCACTATCATTATAATCATCATAAATTGGAGGCAAAGTATCATCAAAGAAAATTTTCTCCTCAAAACTTGGGGGACTAAAAATATCATATTCATCAAAACCAGCTTCCCCAAGCTTAGACTTTTCCATAGCATTAGCAATAATGGTGTTCAAAGAATTTATAGTAATAACATTGCTACCATCATGCAAATAATTTTCCATAGGTTTTTAATTTTCTGTTCAAACACATCATGTCCTAACTCAAGAAAAATTTCATAGAGCTCTCTAATTTTTTTTTGTTTTCCATTAAGCCTAACTAGTGAAATAAAAACAAGAAACAAAAAGATATAACTGCAGGATCTAAAGGAGATAGCTTCGCGCACTCACACGCCGGCAACAGTGCTAGAAAATAGCTTAGTACACGGAGGATGTGAGAACCTTTTACCTTACCTCCCCGGCAACGGCGCCAGAAAAGAGCTTGATGTCTACGCACGCTTCTATTCTTGTAGACTGTGTTGGGCCTCCAAGTGCAGAGGTTTGTAGAACAACAACAAGTTTTCTTTAAGTGAATAACCCGAGGTTTATCGAACTTAGGGAGGTAGAGGTCAAAGATATCCCTCTCAAGCAACCCTGCAATTAAGATACAAGAAGTCTCTTGTGTCCCCAACGCATCCAATACACTTGTCAGATGTATAGGTGCGCTAGTTCAGCGAAGAGATAGTAAAATACAAGTGGTATGGATGATTACAAGTAGAAATTGAAATCTGTAGTAACAATGGCATCAAGCAAACATGCAGCAGAACTGAGAGTAAACGGTGTTTTCAATGCTTGGAAACAAGGCCTAGGGATCATACTTTCACTAGTGGACACTCTCAACAATAATAACATAATTGAACACATAAATACTTCCTTCACTATGTTACTCTGAACTATTCTCCCGTTGGATAGAAATACCAATCTACTGCGTAGGGCTACAAAGAGCACACCTTAAAGTCTGGGTAAACAAACACCACAATATCATAGAACACCAAGACCATCGCGTAGGGCTATAAAAGCATACCTTAAAGTCTGTATTCCACATCTAGGACACCCCACGCTGTCACTATGAGCATCCTAAAATGGTCCACAAACACCACAATTTATAGTGACATCCAACATAAGAACAACTCATGGTAAATATCTCTCTAATATTATTAATGGAGCCATACACGCCACCCACACTGTCACCTTGGTATTGTGTTGTCACATGACTCCGAAGATCATAATGATAAAACCACTTAAGTAGCATAACTATAACAATGAAGGGGAAACATCTATGAATTCAACTAGATTACAATGCTCATGACCATATAAAGATCACACCATGGGAGAGAGAGAGAGATGAACCACATAGCTACCAGTAGAGCCCTCAGCCTCGATGGAGAACTACTCCCTCCTCATCATGGGAGGCAGCAACGACGATGATGGAGGCGGTGGCGTCAATGGAGATGGCTCCGGGGGCACTTCCCCGTACCGGCAGGGTGTCGGAACAGAGACTTCTGTCCCCCGAATTAGGGTTTTTGGTGGCGGCGGCGCTACGTAGCTTTTCTGGAGAAATCGTCGAACCTTTTAGGGTTTTCTCCGCTGAGGCAATAAATAGGCAAAAGGGCGGCGTCGGAAGGTTCTCGAGTCAACGAGGTGACCCCTCGGCGCCACCCCCTCTGGGCCGCGCCCAGGCATGGCGTGGAGGCCGTGGGCCTCCCGAGGACTTGTCCTTCTGGCCCATGGAGTCTTCTGGTGAAATAGGCACGCACGTTGATTTTTGTCCAATTCTGAGAACTTTGGTTTTTTGGACCTTTTCTGCAATGCACAGACATAATAAACAGGAACTGGCACTGTGGCATCTTGTTAATAGGTTAGTTCTAGAAAATGCATAATAATGATATGAAGTGTATGTAAAACATGTAGCAATATGTATAAAACAAGCATGGAACATCAAAAATTATAGATATGTTTGAGACGTATCACTATCAAGGCTTATAAATATTCTTTGGCTCCCCTTGTGTCCAATCAATAAATTTGGGTTTTACTTCACTCGAAGACTGTTGCGATCCCCTATACTTGTGGCTCATCAAGACTATTTTCTGGCGCCGTTGCCGGGGAGCGTAGCTTTATTTACAAGCTCACCTGAAAGTGATATTGTTCGCTGCAATTTATTCATCATGGGTAAACCTCGTGATGAGAAGGTCCCTATATTGCCATCCACTACAAGGAGAGGTACAACTCGAGCACCTCTTTTGCTCTTGATTCACCATCTGTTATGAGTAAACTTGTTACACCACCACATATACATGCTTCACGTACAGCTACTTATGCTGAATCTGAAAATATTTCTGATGAATTTGATGATGCTTCTACTGTGCTTGATGAAAGTGGTTCACTAGGTCCTTTTCTAGATGCTACAATTGCTAAATCTAGACAAATTGAAAATGCTGAAACACCAGATGAAACTCCTATTACACCTTTATACACCTGGGTCGAGAGAACATCCTAGTGATGATCTCGAGGAAACTTATGTTGAACTTGATGATGAATTTATTGAAGAATACATAAATTGTGATTCTTCTAAAGATGTTAATGCTATTAAAAATCTTCTTCAAAGACGTGCTGTTAATTATAAACTTTCTCCTGATGCTAAGTTTGCTACATCTCCCATAAATATACAAGATAAAGATTATGATTTCTCTGTGGACTTGTCGCTTATATCTATTGCTGAGAAAGAACCCTTTCGAGGTACTGAAAATGAAAGTGATGTAGATCATATGAATACTCTTTCTACTCTAAGTAGCTTGTTTTCTGATGATATTAAAAACGCAGTTACTTCGTTACTAAATTTTTTCCTTTCTCATTGAAAGATGAAGCTAAAACTTGGTTTAATAATTTATCTCCTGGATCTATTGAGAGTCCTATGGGTTGGTTAATGTCTTCTTTCAGAAATATTTTCCTGCTAGTGCTCAACATGCTGCTTTACATTTTTTAACTTTAAACAATTAAAAAAGAGAAAATGCCTGAATCTTGGGCAAGGTTTTGCTCTTTAATTAGAGCTCGGCCTGGACATCAACTAGCTAAAAATGAACTTCTTGATATATTCTATAATGGACTAACTGTTGAATCTAGGACATACCTGGATAGTTGTGCTGGCTGTGTTTTCAGGAAAAGAACTCCAGATGAAGCCGAGGAATTAATGGCTAAAATAAGTCAAAATCATGATGATTGGACCATGCCTGAACCAACTCCGGTACCCCACCAAGGAAAAGAGGAATTCTTGAACTAAATGATGAAGAAATGAGAGAAGCCAAGAAATCTCTTAAGGAGAAAGGTATTAAATCTGAAGATGTGAAAAATCTTCCACCTATAGAAGAATTGTGTAAGCCAATTCCTCACCCATCCACGGTTGAGGTACACTCTCTCCAACACTTTGATGATAGGGATATCCCTTATTCTAAACCTCCTGATCAATGCTTAGATGAATTTGATAATTTTATCGTTAAGCAAGATAATTTCAATATGAGAATACAAAATAGCCTGCTAGAAAATTCTCATGTTATCAGTAATTTGCATGATGTTTTGGAAAGAACTGCTAATGATGTTAAAATACTTATTAACATTTTCATATGGTTCAAACTCAAATAGAACAATTGACTAAGGTGCAAAAGGATTTGCTAGTTAATGCTTCTAGAAATAATGATAAACATGCTTTTGGTATAGCAACTAGAGGTGGTGCTTCCACTCAGGATCCTTTGTATCCTGAAGGACATCCTAAAAGAATTGAGCAAGATTCTCAACTAGCTAACGAAACTAGTACTCTTCTAAGAAAAAGAAGAAGAAGAAACATAAACATGTTGAAGAATCTCCTGAACCCATTAAAGAAAATGAACATGTTAATGATCCCAATAGTATATCTATCTCTGATGCTGAAACTGAAAGTGGTAATGAACATAACAATGATAAGGATAAGAACGATGCCTCTGATAAAGAGGAAAGTGAAGAGGAACCTGAAAAGCATTCTAAAAACAAAAAGTACACTAAAGAAGATTTTATTGCTAAGAAACATGGTAATGAAAGAGAACCTTGGGTGCAAAAGCAAATGCCTTTTCCTAATAAGAAACACAAATCTAAGGAAGAGGAGCATTATAATAAATTTTGCGATTGGATGAAACCTTTGTTTTTGCAAATTCCTCTGACTGATGCTATTAAGTTACCTCCTTATTCGAAATATATGAAGGATATTGTCTCTAACAAAAGAAAGATTCCTAATGAAGAAATTTCTACTATGCTTGCTAATTATTCTTTCAATGGTAAGGTTCCAAAGAAGCTTGGAGATCCGGTATACCATTCCTTGCTCTATAAAAAATATTATGTTAGAACTGCTCTATGTGATTTAGGGGCAGAGTAAGTGTCATGCCTTTTTCTCTTTACAAGAGGCTTTATTTGGATAAATTGATACCAACTGATATATCTTTACAAATGGCCGATAAATCTACTGCTGTTCCTGTTGGTATATGTGAAGATGTTCCTGTTCAAGTGGCTAATAATTGCTTAATTTTAACTGATTTTGTTGTGCTTGAAATGCCTGAAGATGATAATATGTCTATTATTCTTGGGAGACCTTTTCTTAACACTGCAGGGGCTGTTATTGATTGCAACAAAGGAAAAGTAACTTTCAATGTTAATGACAAAGAGCATACTGTTTATTTTCCCAAGAAGCTGGACAAGTTATTTGGAGTGAATACAATTGCTAATTTTAGAACTATCAAAGTGGGAAGTATTGATTGCCCTATATATGACCCTCATGAAGGATTTCAAAATATTATGATTGGATCTATAGCTATACAATTTAAGGTAAAATGATTGTTTCATGTGGTTTAATTCTCTTATGTCATATAAAATATATTTGGTGGCAAGACTTGATCAACCTTGTTAACAAATATGTTTTAAGTGCATAAAACTGTTAAACAACATTTTTCTTTCCCTCCTTGTTTTACCTACTGTTTTGCTACTGTAATTGCAAAGTTTTAGTGATGTTTAGTCTTTACATAATTTTGTTTTTACCTAGTTTTCATTATTTAAAACACCCAGAAAATGTCAGAAATAAAAGTTTTCAAAAAATTCTGAAAAAATTCTACAAATCCTAGTTTTTAAAATGGAACGTGGGAGTACCTGAGGATGACCAGGGGACCCACCAGGCCACCACACGCCCCTCGGGCGGCAGGGCTTGCCCGCGCCCTGGCATGGTGTGGGGCCCACCTGGCCCTCCACTTACTCACCACCTCCCACTCCTTTCTCTCTCCCGACCACACACACCACCATTGCTCAAACTCGAGTTCTTGCTGTTCTTGCTCGCGATTTTCGATCTCCTTGCTCAGCCCATCTTTGCTGCTGATATTTGGATCAATTGCTCTCCGGTATGTGACTCCTCCGATTATCCAAATAGAATTTTGTTTAGTTGTGTATATCTTGAGTATTTGGTACTGTAGGTGACATGTTTGAGAGCTTGCATGCTTGTTCTTGCTTAGATTAACTAGTTTTAATGCATGTTTAGTCCTCTAGCAAGTCTCTATAGTGTTTCCCTTGAGTTAATCACTCCAAAATCACTTTTTATGAGGTTTTTTAAAAATTTCAGAAAAAGAAGATGGATGGAAACCAACTTAATTTTGAAGAATTAGAGGTGCAAGAAGTCATGGGGGTCAACTGTGAAGCATCCGTGTTCCCCTCTATTTATCCATGTTACAATTTTATGACTGCTGCAGGAATCTTGCAGGATTTCAACACCCTAATTTCTAATGCAGGGTTAGAACATTTTGTTGCTGATGAACCAGATCAATATGCAAAGCTGACTATGTCTGTGGTGCAGAATTTTAGATTCAGTTGGACCTTGCCTATTCCCATGGTTCATTATAACATCTACAATAAAGTTGTCGATTTGCCCCTTCATGATTTTTGTGCAGCTATTAAGGTACCATACCAGGGATCTCACGAGAGGATTAGAGGTCAACCTAAACATCTACAAGACCTTTACTCGGAAATCTGCCAAGGAAGAGGTTTGGCGGCCGAAAGTGGCAAGGATGGTCATTCTCAGAGGATGACCTTGACGCATACTTGGAGGAGCACGGCCCTCCTGCGGACGATGAGGGAAGGGAACCTGAGGAAGATTTCACCCAGCCTTTCGACACAGCGAGCTCTTCATATCAGTATTTTGACTATGGAGCTTCAACTCCTTCTTCTCCACGGGATCCGGATTACGATCATGCTAGATATGATCTGCTAGGATGGAGTTCCCAGCCACGTCGATGATTGATCTCCCACTTAGGCCAAAAGCCTAAGCTTGGGGGAGGTACGCCGACCCACCAACAGCTCACTCATTTTATCATATTCATATCATGTCGGTACTTTGTATATCCATGTTTCAGTTTGTTTCTTTCTTTTTCACTGTTGTTTCTTGTATTCGTTTCACTTTCACAAAACCCCAAAAGACCAAAAATATTTCCTTTATTTCTCTTTCTTTCTTCGTTTGTACTTGTAGCACTAGTCTACTTTATCTTTTTCATTTCGGTTCAATATTCAAAAAATCCAAAAAGATTTTGCTTTACTTGTTTGTTTCTTTCCATGCTTGCTCTAAAATCGAAAACCCAAAAATGTTTGTTGTTCTTCTTCTGTTTTGTATAGTTGTTTCGGAGTTCGACAATTTCCGTGACTCCACTCGGGCTTGGTTATCATTTCATATCAATCAAGCCACACAAGTGAAAAGCAATGATGATGATATACGACAATCCAGATGTGGTAAAAGGCTAGTATGAACTCTATTTGTTTTTCATTTTTGTAAATATACCTACTCATATGAACATGCTTAGCTGTCATGGTAGTGGTTATGTTATTTAATTTCTTAGTAGTTCATGTCTTCTTATGATCAGTACCAATTTGCTAATATTGAATAATATGTCATATAGATATTTGCATGCATTGTTATATTCGTAAAACGGTATGGCAGAGTGGTATCCTCCTCTGAATGATTTACTTGAATCGACTTGGCACATGCTCACGCATGTTTATGACTGAAAAACAAAAGTCAATTAAGCCTTGATGATCTATTTTGCCTCAGAGTTTATTATCATTTTTATGCCTCCGTTAATTTTATTCTGTCGCAAGTATGATTATGACAGTTACTGCTCTCTTAGTTGTCGCTTCCCTATTGCTAGCCTTCACTTGTACTGAGCGAGAATGCTGTTTGTCCATCCAAATCCCTAAAAACCAAGTTATCCCAAAGACCCACTACAAATTCCTTTGCATGGTATTTCGAACCATTCCAAGTAAATTTTCATGTGCTACCTTTAAAACCTTCAAAATACTTCTCATTTTGTGACACTGTTTTTAGCTCATGCGGACGTAGTAGTTGGGTTTGTTATCTTCCATACTAAATTAAGTTCCCGACTTGCATGCTTCATCTGCTCGTCATTAATTTTGCAAAGAGCTGGTTAGACCATTATAACATCTAAAAGGTAAAATAAAATAGGCACTCCTCCTTGGTATGTGATTGTTGGCAGGCACCCGAGGATTCGGTTAGCCATAGTTTGTGAAAGCAAAGGTTGGGAGGAGTGTCATGCTATATAAAAGTGCATGCTATAAATGCCTAATATCAATAACTCGGAACCGCTCTCAACTTGTTTAGTATGGAAAATAACAAGAACTCTATTACTGATTCGTTGACAAGAACAACCACCTCCCAAAACAATTTTACTTCTGTTTTAAAATAAAAAGCTCTAGCACATGTTAAATCCCTGCTTCCCTCTCTGAAGGGCCAATCTTTTATTTTTATGTTGAGTCACTATCCTTTCTTTGAGCATTTCCACGAAAGCATAACTGTCATTCTTAGTGTAATGTGCCTGCCCCAGAATACGGTTAATTGAGGTATAACTATGATGTTCTTATCTTTGATATCTTTATATCTAGTCTTCACTTGAACTTCAGAGGTGCCTTGGCATTTATGTTTTGCTCTACAAATAAAGACAAGCGAGATACCATTTTGTCATATCTTATTACGAACATTGCAATTCATGCGGATAGATGTATGTTATGTTATTTATTCTTAGTATGTTGGTATCTTTTCATGATTTGCATAGCTACTAAGTATCATTCTTTGCATAGTTCCTATTATGAATTGCCTAAGTTTGATCATATAGTAAGTATGTATACATCATATGAAGCAAATGTGTTCGTAAAAGTTTCTTTTATCGCACTCAGTTGTTAACTGAATTGCTTAAGGATAAGCAATAAGCTAAGCTTGGGGGGAGTTGATACGTCCAAAACGTATCCACTTTTCCGAACACTTTTGTTGTTGTTTTACCTCTAATTTGTGTGATTTGAATGCAACTAACACGGACTAACGCTGTTTTCAGCAGAATTGACCCGGTGTCTTGTTTTTGTGCAGAAAGTCAAAGTTTCGGGAAAATTCCCGAAAAATTCCAGAAGTCCTATTTTTTTCCAGAAGACCCACGGAGCCAGAAGATGAAGCGGAGATGGAGCACGAGGGCTCCACACCACCCCTCGGCGCGACAGAGGTGGGCCCGCGCTGAGGCATGGGGAGGCCGCCTCGTGTGGCCCCTGGCGACGCCCTTTGGACTACATATTGCCCCTGACCTAAAAACGCACGGGGGATCGACGTTTTTTTCCAAAAACACTCCAGAGCTCCGCCGCCACCGAAAACCCTAGTTCGGGGATCAGAAACTCCGTTCTGGCACCCTGCCAGGACGGGTAATTGGAGGAGATCATCGCCATCATCATCACCGCCGCCTCTCAATCGACCAACCATGCTTCCCCCATCCATGTGTGAGTAATTCCCCACTGTAGGCTGAAGGGGATGGTAGGGATTGAATGAGATCGTTCATGTAATAGATGTAAGATTGTTAGGGCATGGTGCCTAGTATCCATTATTAGTACTTTATGTCATTGTTGCAACTTGTTATACTTAATGCTTGACACTTAGGGCCCGAGTGCCATGATTTCAGATCTGAACATGTTATTGTATCATGAGAATAATTATTGTTTTTGATCATATCTACAAGTTGTATACACACGTCATTGTCCGGAACCCGAGGCCCCAAAGTGACAGAAATTGGGATAACCGGATTGGATGGCTGCCACTTGAGGATCACATATGTTCACGGAGTGTTAATGCTTTGCTCCGGTGCTTTATTAAAAGGAGCACCTTGATAACCAGTAGATTCCCTTGAGGCCCCGCTGCAAACGGGCTGGTAGGACAATAGATGTTGTGCAAGTTTCTCATTGCGAGCACGTACGACTAAATACGGAACACATGCCTATGATTAATTATTACTTGGATGCTTTCTTATTATCTACCTGCAATTGCCCTATGTATGACTATTTCATGAACTATCCCATCCATGCAACGCCCATTCATCCATCCCTATGCCTACAGTATTTTAATCCTGTTGTCTACTTCAATTACTACTGCTGCCTTTATTTCACTGCTGCTATTATTTCACTACTGCTACTATCATAAAACTGTTGCTACTGATAAACTGTGTCGAGCAAGTCTATTTTCAGGTGCAGCTGAACTGACAATTCATCTGTCAAGGCTTATAAATATTCTTTGTCTCCCCTTGTGTCGAATCAATAAATTTGGGTTTTACTTCTCTCGAAGACTGTTACGATCCCCTATACTTGTGGGTCATCATGGCCCACCGCCGGTCAGCCGCCACCCCAACCTTCCTTCTAATCCTCCTCGCCCCAGTTCTCCGGCGACGGCGAACTCTTGCACATAACCCCCATCGTTAAGGTCCTTTCTCGCCCCCCAACCTTCCCTCTAATCCTCCCTCGCCCCAGTTCTCCGGCGACGGCGAACTCTTGCACATAACCCCCATCGTTAAGGTCCTTTCTCGCCTCCGCCGGCCCAGCCGCGTCATACCCGTCTCCGGCGAGGTCGTACCAGCCGCGGCTCGTCACCTTCCACATTCCTCGGCTCCTCTCTGGTGCTTCCATCTCCGCCGCCTCCATCACGACGGGTGGGCCGGCCCAACAAGAGCGACGCGGGGAGCGCGACGTGCACGGGGGTGCACGAATCGTTGCTAACCATTGCAACGGGCGAAAAATAGGAATTACCGGGAGCAACAGAAGCTCCCTGCCCCAATCGTTCAAGCTTTGCTCACGCGGTCCATTAGTAGCTTGGGCCGTATCTACACTAATTCTGTAATGTAGTTATATAACTTGGGCCGGAACTGCGGCTCAACGTTATGGGCATCCGATACGGCGATGCGTACTGTAAGCAATGTAGAATTTTTGAAACTTTCAATTCCTGATTGATTAAGTCGAAAAGACTTGGACAGATTATAAGGAAAACCGGCCAAAAACCGTACAACACAACACGCCGCTCGCCGGCCAAACCCGGCAAAAACCAACACAAACCGCTGAGCGGCACCAAACAGAGAAAACCCACACACCTCTCAAGAGAGGGCCTCGTCGAGACCGCACGAAGGCGTCATCGTCATCACATCTCCCCTGGGGGGCCACACCACCAACCCGAAACTCCGATCATGCAACTCCGACATTGCCGCAGGCAGTCGTCGAGCCAACCCACACTGCCGTGGTCATGTGGAGCCATATGAAGATCCGTGCCACTCAGTCCCCTGCGACAAGACAACACAGCTTCTAAGAAGAGAGAACCAGGTAGGCTGGCGCCGTGGAAATTCGCCGAAAGGAACATCTGCCGCCAGTCATCGTACACCATCGGGAACACCACAACAGCTTCGACTTCACAGCAATAAAACACGCCGAGGCAACCCCAAGGACACGCCGGAGAAGAGCCGACTACCGCAGCCACAACCACGTCTCCGACATCGCTCATCATCATCATCGTCGCCAATGAAGCCTCAACGCGAACACCTCGGCCTTCCACTGGTCCCTTGTCATCTCACTAAACTTATCCTTGCCATCTCACTACAACTATTATCGCAGATAGTGCAATAGGGGAGTGTTGATGTACTGAAGGTTACTATCCGTTGTGCCGAGCGAATATTACTTCCTTGGCAAGAAGGTGCACCTTCTACCCGCTGGGTAACACTCAACGGTTTTCGGAATAGCAAGAGATCTCGAGTAGTGGTTTCATACTTTTCCTAACCACCTCTTTGTCATACTTGCTATTCACATCCGAAAATCTTTATTTATTTACAATTAAGAAAAGGTACAAACTATAAGTAGAATTCAATAAATGGATCATAAAAATTCAATAGTGCTAAGGATAAATAAAATAACATTGGTGATAGCAACTACAAAAAATGAATAAGCCAGAAACACGAAACCACAGCGAGCTCGCAAGCCTCATGGCATGTTAACTTCGCCAAATTCTTTATTCTGAGCTTGCTTCAATTTGGACAGCGTCGCCGAAAGATTTCATTTGCTAATGCAAATCAATAGAACATTTCATAAGTTGCTAACATTAAATGGGCTGTATTGATCAATGTAGAATAGTTGTGGGTATGTCGGCCAAATCTTCAAGTGTCGTGTTCTCTACAGGGACTAGGTGACGACAATTGGGTTCGGCTAAGGCTAGGTCAAACAGACTGGATGGATTTTACAAGAATTTAAATCTAGACTAACCAAACTGTTCAAAGGTCACACAAGCAAGCATATCATGCAGTTTTCAGCTATGGAAACCAACAAATAACAAGACACACGGATCACACTCACAAGCAGAAACTACTGAGACAGGGCAGAAGCAATTTCATGAGACAGCGATAGAAACATCACAACATAACTTTATATTGCACAAGAACTAACACAAACTTTACAAGTACTTATATCACACCCACACAGACAAAAGAGAACTAACTGAAACCACAAGTACTAGCAATTACTCGTAGCCGCACACGTTACACAATAGTAGTAGTATCACACGGGAGGAATAGCACCAGAACAAGAGGTAGGCAAGAAGAAAGCTAGAGATCTTTAACCAAATCTTGGGCAGCTCTTGAGGGAGTGGCTGCTGCCGATCTCGAGCTTGAAGTAGAGGAAACAGACAAAAGCTATGTTAAATGGTTCTTACATCCTTATTGTGGGGAGGGGAAAATTGCCCCCCTCCCCCCTCTCCCACCCCCCAACACTAATGAACAACTCTATAAGTCTTTGACTCTGACATACCAAAAAAATGCCGACCTCCATCAGTGCCACTGCACTACTTTGACCGCCTCCAGCGAGGTCAAACTCCCCAGCGGCAGTAAGATTACCCGATCGCGCCACGTGGAAGCACGCCGGGGGAGAGCGAACGTCGCGAGCGTGGAGTAGACATCTCCTGTCATGGCGGCGGAGACCGCCAAGAGCAAGAACACGAGGCACAAGAGCGCCTGGCTACTGCTTGTGCTCTCAAGTGGAGTGTCAAGCTAGTTTTGGGGCGGGTTCATAGTGGTTGTTTGAGAGTGAGAGCAAAGCAAGCACGGGCAGAGTTTATATAGCGGAGGTGGAAGAGGGGTCATGCGGTCCGTTGTGCGCGTCACGAGATAAACATGTGTTTGTAGCATGTTTTGATGTTGACACTTTAAGGAAATCATAAGCTTATATCTGATCCGTTGTGCACTCTCTCTCGGCGTGCCACAACACTACTAGGTTTCAGTCACTGCAGTTTCTTTAACATGTTTAAGTTTACTACTGTTATCTTGTCACATCATTACTTTATGTAGCTTTTCTGCACGTGGCAGTGCTCGGGCGCTGGTGGATTACGCCCAGGCGCCATGTAAGGGCATCTCCAGCCGTTGTGCCTCCCCAGGGCCCAAAACGGCGCTATTTTGGGCCGCCGCGGCGCGAAACGGCGCAAATCTGGATCCTGGGGGGGCGCGTTTTCCAGCCGCGAACCCAACCCAAGTTTCGGCCCAAAAATTCAAAAACGCCGGAACAAATAGACAGGCGATTTCCATTCTTATTTGGCGGAAAAATCGCCGATTACAGGGCAGAATTCGAAACTAAAAACATAAAAACATTTTATTCGGCGATCTACACAGGGCTAGTTGAGGCCCAGGCTGGCTTGGATCGCCTTGCTGTAGTCGCCGTCGTCGTCGTCGTCGGAGCCGTCCCCGGGAGGCCGGCTTGGGCCTTCGCCGTCGCCGCGCTGGAACTTGCTCAGCAGCAGGGCCTGCCTGAAGGCGTCGTCCTCCTCGTCCCTGTCGCTCGGGTCCAGCACGAAGTAGGGGATCTCCGGCGTCGCGGGAGAAGGAGGAATGCGGCGGTGGCGGCCCGCATTGGCGTGCTGGCGCTCCTCCGCGCGCCTGCGCTCCAGCTCGGCGAGCGCTTGGCGCTGGCGCTCCACCTCGGCCTCCGTGAACTGGTGGAGGCTCCAGTCGGCGGCGAATTCCTCCGTCGCCGGCTGGATTGTGTTGAAGGAGGTCTCCTCCGCCTCCTTCGGGCCGGGCCACTCCACCTCCTGCTCCGGCTCCTGCTTGGGCTCCTTCTTGGCCCTGACGAGGCGCTGCAAGAAGGAGCGAGGGGGAGAAGCCGCGCGGCGCTGGGAGCCACCGCGAGGCTCGCCGATGCGCAGGGCGCCGCTGCGCACTGGGGCGCGGCGGCCGGAGTTGAGAGTGGGGGGGGGGGGGGGTCACAGAGGCGAGTGTGCGGAGGGCCGGCGAGGGGTGGGGGATTTAAAGCTCGGCGGCCAGGCGTGGTGGCGCGACATTACTGCGCCATTGCGCCGCGTGGCCTTCGATTGGACGTCGAAGCGACGCGCGCCGGCCACGCCATTACTCCGACAGCCTTTTGACCAGCGCGCTCACTGGCCACTGGCCACGCCATTAACTCCGGCAGCTTTTGACCAGCGCGGGAGCCGAGAGGATGAGGGCGCGCCGCTCACGGGCGGTTCTGTTCCGCGCCATTTTCCCCCGCGTCGCCTTTCCCGCCATTTCGCCCCCCCAAGCCGAACCCAGTGGGCTGGGTTTCCCCTGGGTGCGCCGGCGCAAAATAACGCCGAAACGGCGCTATTTGGGCTTCTGGGGAGCCGAGTGGTACAAAAACGGCGCTTTTTGGCCGCCGCGGCGCTAAAAATGCCTCTTGGGGGGGGGGGGGGGGGGGCTGGAGATGCCCTAAGTCCTTGGGCAGGAGCCGCAGAGACAATGTGAGCACTCCACTATTGTGCTATCGTTGAAGGTGGAGACAGACACATAACACGAGTTTTTTAAAACTATTACTATTTTTATTTTTTATTTACTTTTCAACAAAAATATTTATTTAAATACTTATGAATATTTATATAAATACGCGTGAAAATCTATTCAAACTTTTGTAACATTTTTTATCATATATGGAAACAACTCTCATTAAGATGATCTGACCATTTATATATACACATACGGACATTTATTTATACTAGTATGAACATATCTCTTTAAAATTGAACATATTTTTTTTACTATACATGTCGTTAATATAAAGTTGTAAGATTGCGTGCGGGACGGGGAGTAGTAGGAGCTCCCCCCGAACCGAATCCTGCCTAGTTTAAACTTTGCTCACTTAGCCCATTAATATGTTGGGCCGTATGTGAAGTAACTACCTAATGTAGTCATGTACGGGAGCTCCTAGTTGCCGACCAGCGTGGAGCGCATTCCACTGCCCGCGGGGAGGCGATTGTGTGGACCGGCCCAACAGCAACGCCATGCCATCTTCTTCCCAACACGCTAGGTCATCTCCCCCCGCCCCCCTCCCCTCCCCACACACACACCCCTAGCCCTAACGCATGTTGCCACCATCCTCGCCTCCGAGCTCCCCACTCGCACCCCCGCACATGCACCCCCCTTCGCTACGATCCTTCCTCGCCTCCGCCAGGGACCAGTCGCGTCGTCCCCGTCTCCGGTGAGGTCCTGGCCTCACCACCACCGGGACGTCGCAGCTCCGCATCGTCGGTGAGTGGATGATGCGCCGAGCTGAGCGATCTCATCTTCCTCCAGTGATGGTGTCGGTGATGGTGGCCCATTTGAGTCGCGTGAGAAGGATCTAGGGTACACGGAGCGCGTTGGCGCACGCGGCACACGGCAACTAGGAATTACCGCCATGTACATCATGCGTTTTCGTTTTCCTTCTGGGCCGGAACATCGGCTAAATGTTGTGGGCTTCCGATGCCTACTATAGGCAACAATGTACACAGAAGCTTTGAAAATACAACTGAATTTGAGAGCTTTCATTTCACCCCCAAAAAATTGAAACCTGTCCTTGACGTTTGGCAAATGTCAAAGTTGAGCAACCAACATGGTGGTGCTCCGACATTAACCCGGTTCTTCTTCTATGCCACTTTCGTGGAGGCATTTGTTTTTCTTCTTGTAAGAAATATAGGTGGTTGACCTAACGACTATTCCTCTGCTTCCAACCTGTGGTGCGCTCACAATTGCTTCCCGAGGCTAGAGGTTACTATCATCTCCACTAATATAAAAAAGACACAGAGTGGCTGATCCAAATAACATAGACCCTACGATTAACAGGATCCAACGTCCTATGATTGCCCAATAATGTATCAACTTAAGTGATACCTCCGTAATCTTAACCATCAATCTGCTAAATCAAACGCTCCAAATTGTCCTAATGATGTGCAAGCCGAACCCCACTTTCGAGTAACTGTCGACCCGCGTCTCCAGTTCCAGTCCAACCGTCGCGAGCCCACGATGGTCCAAACTGTCACAGAAAAAATTCACCCGTCTGGACCGACGCTTCTCTCGATGGAGGCCATCCGGAACGGTGCGCTACGCCTCTCCGTCTCGCTCGCCTTAAAGACTTCCTCCGCCTCCGAGATCGCTGCCATGGTGGACTGCCGCGCTGCGCCTTATCCCTTGCCTCGGAGTGTGCCGCCGCCATCGAGCTCGCTGCCGTCTAGCTGCCCCTCGATCCCTGCTGCGCCGCGCTGCCCCTCGATCCCTGGCCTCGGAGTGTGCCGCCGCCGGCTCCATCCATCCCCGCCGCCGCCGAAATCCATCAACGCCGCCGCGCCCTATATCCCCGCAGGTCCCGATACCGGCGCCCTCCAGCCCCGCCGCCCACGACCTCCATCAACGCCGCCGTGCCCTCCATCCCTGCTGCGGACGACGTGCGCGCCCTCCGTCCCCGCCGTCGACGACCTCCATCCACTGGCGGATCCAAGTGCAACCAAGGGGGTGCACAGGACACCGGGTAAATCTTGTTTTCTGTGTAAAATAGCAAATTTTCACCTCATGTGCCACCCCTAATAAAAAATGAATTTTGTTAGTTTTGGCACCAACGTGCATCCCGATCCCCACTTCTCTAGCTCCGCCACTGCCTCCATCCCCGCAGGCCCTGCCACCGTCGCCCTCCATCAACACAGGTCGCGCCCTCCATCCCCGCCACGGACGACGTCCATCAACGCCGCCGCGCCCTCCGTCCCGCGGCCGTCGACCTCCATCCCCATAGCCGGCGCCCTCCATCAACACAGGTCGCGCCCACGCCGGCCGAAGACACAGGGCCGCCCGCCCTGCCCGCACGCGGCACGCCCGTCGCCCTAGACGCACGCCACGCCCGGCCAGTCCGCTGCCGGGTACGCAATCCGCCGACGACGCAGACGCACTACACGACGCCCAGCGCCGCCTGCATCCATCTCCCTGGGAAGTGCCTGACGTCCTTGCGTTGTTCGTGCACCCATCATAGGCTGAAGTCTTCGCTATCATGCGCCATCGGCCACTTCAACGATCAACCTGAGAAGGTACGCATCACCCGCATGCCAGCCCTCACTCCAACCTCCGCCCCTGTCTCTTGAATATGTTGTTTCATACTACTCAATTAGTCAATTGCCACCGTCTACATGCATATGGAGTACATGTTTGACGGAATGCTCATGGTACATGTAGGCCTGGGATTACAATTTTTCATCTGGTGTCATATGTGTAAGCGGTCAGTTGCTCACCGGCAGCAGAGTTTCTGTTTTGATAGTGCAAATCGGCAAACCAATTATAACACTAATACTACTGGCATGTGAAAGCTTTGGACAAATTGGGAGATGACTATTGAACTTACGCATTATGTAAGATTATTGTGGCGCCCTGACCCGACTACTATACAGTGATGCTGTGTGTCACCGGTTAAGCGATACAAACGGAGGTTACGGGTTTACCAATTCCCGGCCAAAACCTTTGGCAGGCGTTGCTGGGTACACCACACACCAACAACGCAACACCCCGAGTGATGCCTTAACACGGGCACAACCCTCAATGCATAATAGAGAGATCAAGACTTGTGGAACAACTGGCACATCACAGACTCTACGACACAAAGCATTATAGTTCAACTCTTATAATAGAGAAAGATAGCAAATATTACAACCAGAGGTCACAGACCCAACAGTACATCATGCGGAAGCGAATTAAGTTGTTCTAAACAACAAGATCCAAATTATGGCCTAAGAGGCCTATAGATAAATATTCCAGCGCCAGCTGTTCCGGGATGTCCCAAGCTGCCACCTGGGAACCCCAGACTACTCGTCGACGTCCACAAAGAACCCACCTTCGAGGTCGGTGAAGTCCTCTCCTGAAATAAGCAAACGACGTTGAGTTCGACGAACTCGCAAGATTAAGAGCTAATATATGCTCGATGATTGGCTATCAAGGTTTTATGGCTGTTTTGCATAAAGCTGATTTTATTTATAAAACACAACTCAATGGCATCGACTAATCAGAATATTTTTAAAGAGGTAAGAAGTAAACTCTTTTCTTCTGATCATCTTCAACAGCAACCACCATCAATCACCTCACCTGTCTACAAAGGCACCTCACCGAATCACCCTCGAGGAAGTCAACCTTGCATTCTTGTTAGTACCTTTAGTACTCAGGTTTTAATCATTCCGTTCAAGTTATTCTATGGTCCCTGAATCCGTCACCAAGTCGTCCTTAACCGTGGACACGGCTTTTCGAAAAGATTTACCCTGCAGGGGTGTACAATGTTTGCCACGCGTACCGTCCGGCCCATGGCCTACGTATTAGCTCTCTTCCATGGAAAGCCGGCTGGGTGGGAGCGGCGTCGACTTCTCCCTCGTTAAGGACTTTCAGGATCATCAGTGGCGGCAGGACTGCCAGTGCCTCAGCGACACCCGCCCCACGGCCACTTATTTTCCTAATACCACAATCCTCATCTCAGTTCATACCACCATCATCACGCACACGCAAATGGAAGCCCGAACTAGAGGACCCTGGCTAGCCCCGCCCGAGTTATTTAGTCTATGAGGGTTCCTGCAATTGCATAGGCCTCACGCATGGGTGCACGCTCGGTCTTGGCTCGAAGGGGAGAACTCGCACTTAGGCGGCGAGAACGAGACAACCCACCACATTCCATGTGGCCTCTCATCCCCGCCTTTAAACATGTTATCATATGTCACCACCATTTTCCACCATCATCCGAACATTCCACCACAGTTCCAACAATAACATATCCACCGGACGACTAAGCATTTCACTAAGCATGGCTAAGCATAAACATAGCGGATATAATTAACTCAGGCCAACACAACAATCCTATGGATATTAGGAGGGGAACAGGTAATGGCATCGGAAAACATAATGCATCTAATAGGATACTCTAATCCAACCAAATTGACATTTGGAATCGCATGCAATATTATAGTGGAGAAAATATCTGCGGAAAACATAGGAGGAGACATGCTCAGAGGGGGGGGGGGGGATTACGCTTGCCTTGTTCAACGGGCTGGTAATACGGGTCGTCAGGGTATTGTGGAGAAACCCCGACTGCTTGATCTATCGATGCATAAGAACACCGGAAAGAACACAATCAAACACCACACCATATAAAACAAGTGCAATGCACAAGCACATGATGATATGACTTTTTATAATGCACCAAGAGTGTTTAAACATGCCCAACAAGTTAAATGGGGTCCCAATTATATTTATTGCCTTAATTGGAGTAATCCCCATATGTAAACTTAATGAAATTAGCCATTCTTAACGAAGTACAGTACTGAGGTGTTGCCCAAAAATGCATGCAAATGATGTTACTGGATACCTCATGATTTTGTGAGCATTTTGATGTTTTAAACACATTTTTCTGAAATACCATTCAAGAGTTATTGCATTTTCAAAATTGGGTTTAGTGCTGCCATTTTAGTAATTCATTTTAAACAACACTAAAACTATTTATCCATAATTGAAAATTAAGTGAAACTTGAAATACTTTTGTTGCTGAACATTTTGGTATATCACACTTAATTTTTGGATCAATTTCCATAATTTATGAATTTCACAAAACCCAATTCATTTCTGCCATTTTACAAAAAGGCGAGAAACAATTATTTCCAGTATTCATTTCAACATGAAATTGTCATGAAAAATGTAAGGTTTCTTCCCCTGGTCATTTAGAGACCAAGTTTGCATTTTTGTGGTCTACCAATAAAAAGATATTGATTTTCCAAGATTTATTTCTTTTCTGCCCTTTTCTTCAATTTAGTAAAACAGCAACCAAATGAATTTAGTGGGATGTGTGAGTTATATCAACATACAGGTTGTGTTCTTCTGAACATTTTGGTATATCATTTGTAACTTTTGGACAAGTAAACAAGAAGTTATTGATTTTACAATTCTATACATATTTCTGCCTTTTATTCATTTTTCCAGAAAAACTGCATGGAACGTTTTACACACGGGCTGGGCTAGCCCGTGCCACTGACGTGTGGGGCCCAACGCCACGGTGGCGTCCACGCAAGCAAGCGCGGCCCACGGCGGGGTTTGACCACGTCGTTGCCAGGACCGTGGCGAGCGACGGCGGTGACCGCGACGGCGGCGAGCACGGATCCCTCGCTAGGGAGCGCGCCAGGATGATCTACGGGACACAACAGACGTGCACGGTTGCGGGCTACTTCCTGGCGGCGCCACAACCCAAATGGTCGCCGGCAAAAGCTCCGGCGACGAGCTACGGCGGAGAGGCGCTACGGTCTACGGCGGAGTCTATGGCTACGCGACGATTTAGAGCGCGGAAGAGAGGACGGAGAGGTCCAGAAGGACCGTGAGCTCACCCTCGACGCGTGGGTAGGCTTGGATTAGACGGAGGTGGCCGGAGATGGTCGTGAGCTTGCTCGAGGCGCGGCGGCCGGAGCGGAGGAAGACGAGCAAGAAGGCGGCGATCCCGAGCTCCCCTCTTCGATTCCTCGTGCAGGGAAGGAGAGGAAGACGCGGCGGAGACAATGGCAGTCTTCGATCTGCTCTTGGAGTCCTGGAACGGCGGCGATGCGGCGGCGGAGCTCAGCTACGGCTCGGCCATGGCGGCTAGGTTTAGGGTTAGGGTTCGGGGAGAGGGCAGCGAGGAAAATATCGGGGGACAGAGAGAGCAACGCCTCGGTGGCCTTCTTATCCCCCTCGCGTGAACAACGGAGACCAGGGGACGGCACGGCGGCGAGCTGGCGCGGCGGAGCCATGGCTCGGTCGCTACAGCGTGAAGAAGATGACATTCTTTTGAAAACCCCCCTGGCTGCCTTTTTCTCCTCACGGTCAGGTCCTTTTCAGTTTCTTTCTTTTCCTTTTAAAACCAGTAGCATTTCCACCATTTAATTGAGGCACTTAAACAATTTATAAAAATTTGAGAAAAATCATGTAGCCTCCAAATATCATTTAGAAGCACCACAAAAATTGGTTTGGCAAAATAAAAAGTTTTGCCACACTTTTGTTCATAGTGTTTGTTTATGGCATTTTTGGTAAAACCAAAATGAATTTACTTTTGAATTTTAAAACCAGTGCAAAGTATTCAATTCTGAACCCTTGAAACTTCCTTGACAATATGGATTTGCATTTGTAATTGTGTTTGCCAAGAACAAGCACATTTGAATTACAAGGGTTGAATTTAAATGATTGCTCTTGTTTCCATTTGTCATCATTTGTTCTCATCACTTATCTTCAACTTGACACTGGAACAATGGATGCCATGATGCATGAATAAGAAGCAAAAGTGAAAATTTGGTTCGAATTTTACAGTACCAAAGGTGGGCTGTTACAATTATGACCTATTTTCTGTAGATTGTGGTTGAAAATGTTCAAAGAATGAGGTTCTTATAATCAGCTGGGCAATGAATCATTAATATTACTTATTGTTCATCTCTCAGTTTGTTTGTGTGACTTTGCTCATTATGTTTTCATAGCTCATGAAACATTTATGGCTGAGTTGCAGTCCGTCTATACATTCAACACCATTGCTGCTGGGCGGCAGGCCGTCATGCTCATCACGGTGGCACCTTGGTGTTTAGCTCATATACGCTGTGCTAAATTGATGAGACAAATATGAATAAATGAAAATTAAGCATACACAGGTGAAAGAATCAAACCATGCCGGGAGAACAGTGGCAAGAAAGCATGCCCTGGGAGCAAGTTTGATTATCCAGGTTTCATTTTTTCACCTACAAATATCTTTGTTACTACCCTTGATTTTGAAGAGCAAATCTATCTTTACGTGTTCGTTCTGTAGTATAAAGTCATATACTTTCTGTGTAAAAACCAGGGTATTTGGTTTCACTTGGGGGTATGAACTAATTTGGAAGTTCGTAAATAAAATGACCTCTACTTTTTTTTTTTTTTTGAAAGCCTGCGTACATCAGAAGCACCTCATACACGATGAAGTACAAGAACACGAAGAACAACTCGACGCAGGGGAACAGAGCAAAGAACAAGCTCAAGCCACAACACCGGCGAGGAAGACGAAGATCGACGACCACCTTCTAACCACTGCCTGAGGAAGCCTCCTACCTTGTAGATCGCCGCAAAGCCCGTCCGCCGCAAGCAGCGGAACTTCAGCCGATGAACGAACACGGCGAGCTCCCTCCCTCTCCAGCACCTCCGCCTTGCCGCATCCATCTTCGACCCCAGCACCAGCAGAAGCCGCGAGGCTCGCCCGGCCCTGAGTTCCAGCCTCCGCATCCTCCCTCGTAGCTCCACACCGAGGAGGTCGACCTCCCCGCCGGCCGGCAAGGAGGAGGAAGAAGCAGAGGAAAGCCGGCAGATCCGAAGATCCCCGGCCAGCAAAAGCCGCGTGCGCGACGCCGGAGCTCCGAGGAACACCTCCGCCGAAGGGGAACGCACCGGCACCACACCTAGCCACCGACACCACCGCCGCCTCCACGACGCCGCCGGCGGGAACCAAACGCTACCTACACTATATACAGGCCGGATCTGGGGATCCCCCACCCTCCCGCCGCCGGAGCGGCCGCGGAGGGGAGGAATCCCACAGATCGCCGGCGAGCGAGGTGGTTGCGCTGGAAGACGCCCAAAAATCGCCCTCTGGCTACTGTAGCGAGAGGGGAAAACGGACCGGCTCAAAATGACCTCTACTTGATCAAATCCATTTGGAAGTTCGTACAAGCAATCAATCGATTGGGACATACAGTACATGCTACTACACACTTGCATAATTGAGATAATTTTTCCTGGAAAACAGCTTGGTTGCTTGCATTTGCTCTAGGTGCAGCTATAAGGCTTTTGAAGCTGCTCACACAACTTTTCCTGAGGACCAAGCCCAGCGTCATGGAAACCGGCTTGGAGGACCAGCGTCATGGAAATCTCTATGTCTTGCATGCACAGTGAGCAGCTGGTGAAGCGAAAAAAGATTGTTAGTCCTGGGGAGGCACCAACGACCTCAAAACTAGGCCAGGTTGTTTCCTGATGGCTAGGTATGCTTGTTTTGTGAAACAACCTTCGCTTGGCCCGCCGCAATCACCAGCTGACTTTCAAAGCTAAGGGGCACAGAGAGGAACTCCCAGGTGGATTACTATGTTATTTTGGACATGCCAATAATTTTTTTTTCTTTTGGGCACAATGTTATTGACTATTCTGTTCATTATATATGCTGGTAAAATTAATTTGTGTACTATGTTCATAACAGATTCTCAGCGGGGAGTAAACAGATTAGTTGCTGAAGCTTCTCTGTTGGTGGGTTCTTACGCCAAGTTCATCCAATTTATTTCAGTATTTGATCTCTTTTTAATAAATTCACTGTTTTGACTCCAAAGGTTTTATACTAAAACTCTAAATTGCTAGAAAGGGATAGGCATTATCCCTGCGTTGTTTCTTCAGAGAAAGACAAAGCAAATTACTCCATCAGTGTGTTCAGTTGTAATTTGATTACTTCACTACAATATTATGATCATGTGCATATACTCTACACAAATTATATTAGACATGGAAATATTACCACTTGTTGCTCCTTCCAGTCTTTTTAATTGTGAAGTTTCGGGCGAGTGAAATCCAAAAACTATTGAAATAATTTTGGTTGTTAACTCCATGGCAATACAAGTCCATGTGAAGTTCAAGTTAACATATGAGCTTGATTAATGAGTCCATCTCATACAGAAATCTTGCACATATACACTGAGATGGTAGGTTTATTGTTCAAGTCTTTAAGATATTGCTATATTGCTACATCGATGAATGCTTTTTCTCTGCTCTATTTGAATGTCCTAGATTTAGCTGTATTTTGCTAGGTGATTTAACATCCCAATAAAATGTAAAATCCACACATTAGCTTGCATTTCCTTGTTGAATTATCTTTGGTATCATCTATCTACATGATAGTATGTATGGCTATGCTATTGGTTAGGTTCCTAAATAATTCTCTACCATAATGTCTACTATTTTACTATGAGTACCTTGTTTGTCCTGCCAGGCTCTTACTTTTTGTTCTTTGTTTGGTTACAATTTCATATAATTTTAGTTGGTTTTGTTGTAACCGACGCTGCTTTTTATTTATTATTCATCACACGATGTTTTTTCTAGGTGAGCAATCGTTAGATGGCTCTATACATGCTTGGATTTATTGCCTTGGGGGAGTAACCACTATTTTTGATCTCCAATATCAAATTCGACAACTTATGAATCCTGAAGCAGTTAAAATAACTGACATTGGAAAACCTTCAATCTACGTCTTCACTTGATAAAACCGTGATCTTGCTCAATTTCCGTGTGAGGGGTCTGTTGTGCAAAATGATCTTGTCATAACTAAGAGACAAGTTGTTTAAGAACAAGCTAATCCTATATGGTGGAAGATGTTATTTTCCCTCGCTGGAGTTGGGGCAAGTTTACAGTTGGTAAACTAACATGGTCAATTCATTCAAGTCTCATATCTGACTCATGTTTCTGTAGGTTTGGGTATACTCGGGTTCTTGGTTGAACTGGTTTTTGTTCACAACATTTTTTTAAGACTATGTCGATACCATGTAAGTTAATTTGTTAAATATTGTTTAATAGTAGTAGGAGGCACGTTAATCATGAAAAATGATACTTAAAATAGTTTGTATGAGTCAGGAATTAGGGATTATGCACTTGGTGTGAAATTTCATATTTTCAAGAAAGCTATCCTATATTTCTTTAGAATTGTCATCTCGCGTATTTTAATTTACCTTGGCGTTTCATTTATCATATCTATGTGAGGATTTAATTATATTTGCTATTATTACACGTGTGTTACACGTGCACGTTTACTAGTACTTATAAGACGCGACTACCTAACGAACGTTCTACAAACTTAGCAATGGACAGAACGTTCCGACCGAAAAAACACTTGACGCACTTGGCCAGATCAGTGTGTCCATCTCGCACGCGGCCAGCCCAAGGCGTCCGCCCCGCACAAGCCCAGCGAGCCCAACGCGAGCGATCGGACAGCGAAAAGTGAGGAGAAAAATTGCTTAGCTCATGCATTAAATGCTTAAATCTGAAATTTTAAAAAGTTTTGTAGGACAAACCATTTATCTGATTTAGAATCCGTTTTCACCGTTGGACTAGTCGCGTCGAGATCTTCGAAACTAGATTCCATATTGATATGTTTCGACGATATTTTTTTTTTTGCACTCAAAAGTTACCCACCAGTAAAATGTGAGTTATAAAGACCGTAGTACCTAAGTTATCCACCGTATCAACGACTAGCTTTCGGCTTGAAACAAGATCCCACTTTTGGTTATTTTTTGATTTTTTTTAGTTTTAAAGTTACCATAGACTTACTTTCATAAGTGAGTTACTGATTTGGGATGAAAAATACTTTATGAACAAATGGATAAATTTCATGATTTTTAAGGCGTCCATAAAGACGACGCTTAGACGCTAAGTCGCCCCCTACGCGTTAGAAAAACGACCGAGTTCGGGGCTTAGCCTCCTAAAGCATCCGATGACGACACTTAGGCGATAAGATGCCCCCTCTTAACGCCTTACAAACCACAGTAACTTCATCGTTACTGGGTGGATAACTCCATCAATACCGGTGGGTAACTACTACCGAGAGAGAATGGTAACTATGTAGATTTCGTGGCAGATAATCGTATCATGAAGACATGGAAGATTTATCAGTACTGTGTGGGTAACTATATCGATTTCGTGGTGGATAACTACATTGTAAACATATGGGTAACGTTATAAGTAGTGGGTGGTTAACTACATCAGTATTGGTGGGTAACTAAAGTAGGTTAACTCAATCAGTACGTGGTGGTTGGGCAACACTCCCACGAGATCCCGACGTGGTGGTCCGACTAGTCGTCGTGCACATGCGAGAGACGTTCCTCGGCTCTCGACCAACAACATATACGGTCCGCCCGGTAAGTACATCGATACAATGGTGATAACTATACCCTAAACACCTGGGATAACTCTATTAGTACCAGGTTGATAACATTTAGCAGGATAGCAGCGTAACTACGTCGACTCATACTGTGACCATCTGGTAACTATATCAGTATCAGCTTGGTAACTATTAGTTAAAAGGGCAGGGTAACTATACATCAATTATGTAGTGACAAATAGTTTTTACTTGAAACTATATCTCACTTTGGATTTGTTCTTTGCAATATTTTGAGTTTAGATGTCACCACATAGTTAAGTACATGAGTTGACTTTTTGGGTATGATAATTGTATCATGAACAAGTGGGTAAATATAGCATAAACACTTGGGTAACTCAATAAGTATGAGGGCGATAACTATATCAATTTTGTTGTGATAACTATAGAATTAACACATTAGTAACTCCGTTAGTACTAGGTGCATAACTATACGATTTCGTGGTGAATACCCGCATCATCATAAACTCATGGGTAACTTTATTGGTACATAACGGGTAACTCTATTAGTACAGACTGGATAACTATTACCGAGAGAGGAGTGTAACTACATCAATTTCGTAGTGGATAACTCCATCATTACAGGGTGGGTAACTCAATTAGTTATGCGTGCACAACTATTATCGACATAGTAGAATATATAATTCATGGTGGCTAACTATCATGAAAATTATGGTGATAATAAGAATATCTAAAGACCGGAGCGGTGATAACTATTGCAATCAAACGTATGAGAATAAGGGGATGCAGGGATGCACAAAGGAAAGCTGATTCACAAGATACGTTGCCACCAGAGAATCAGAAACTGTTTGAAACACAAGAAGCAACTTTCCATGCGAACAATCGATAAAAGCAACTTAGCATTTTTGCTTTGAAGGATTAGGGATCAGGGGAAAATGAAGGTACACGGGTGGAATTACGTGATTCTGTGCTTTTCAGTAATGTGTACTCACCATAGACATACATATGCTTGCTAAGTGCGCAAGAACCCAGAATCTTCTAAATTTTAATATTAATGTACTGCTAGAATTCAACATCAATACTTGGGAAAGAAATGACAGTATTACTCACGCCAATCTAGCAAGTGGTAGAAAGTACAAACTGAACATCTGTATCTAAGCAAAGAGTTTAGAGAACAAAAAAGTAGGCAGCTAAAAAGCTATGAATTCTGTTGAGCCGCTACTGTATGTTCAAGCAATCTATACCTCTAGACATCAACCATCTCGACAAAAAGATGCAATGCAGTCCTTTAGTACAATTTAAATCTTCCAGTATTTAAGGAAAAATTAGATGCTGGCACTAGAATTTCAGTTCATCGTTAATTACCCAATAACCCCGTCACTGACTGAAATGTGCAACACAAGAGCTAGAGCCAAGCACCTCCGACCGACGCAGGGGTACGGGCGTGCGAGAAGCGACGCCCGGTGGCGAAATGACCTGGACGCCGGCGTAGCACGGCCGGAGGCGGCCCCCGTCGACGGCGAGGTCGGCGGCGCAGAGCGGGCATGCGATGCGCCGGAGGCCCGACGGCACGGACAGCACGGCGCCGCATCCGCCGCACCTCATCCGGTTCGCAGTCGCCACTCCGCCACCTTGCCTTGGTTGAGCGGTAACGCGCGGCTGGGGCGCGGCGGCTGGGGCATGAGCTCCGGCGGGAGGGCCTGCGGCATGGCGCAGACAGGGCAGGCGAACTCCGTCATCCCCGGATCCACCTCCAGCGTCTCGCCGCAGCCGGCGCACCGCACCTCCAGGACTTCCGGGCTCCGGCGCCGTCATCGGGAGGGAAGCGAGGAGGGCTTAGGGTTTGTTTTCCTCTTTGTAGAGGAGGGCCGCGTCGCCGTCCGAGGCCGGAGGAGCAACGGCCGCGCCGAAGGAGGAAGGGCGCGTCGCTGTCGCCATTGGCGGCCGGGGACCCGAGGAGCAATCTGGACGGGGAATCGGGATAGAGGAGACGAGTCACGTGAGGAGGCGCGTCGCCCACGTTCGTCGTTCGCCGTTCAATCTGGACTGTTGCTTCACTCGTTGATCGTACGGTGCGGAACAAGTTCTACGCATAAGACAAACCACCGACTGTTCTAAACGTAGATTTTCCCTACTTAGAGCATCTCCAAGCATGTCCCTCAAATCCGCCCCAAACGCCCGGGCGGACAGCCCGGATGGCATTTGGGCCAAAATCCTTGACCCAACCAGCTCCCCTATAGTCAGCCCAAACGTCCGGGCTGTCCGGCACACCCCAAAGGCAGCCCATATGTAGGGCGGGTTTGGGGCCGCCCGGACGCGTCCGCCACGTAGGATCTGTCAAGGCGGGCCTACCCAACTTTCCCCTCAAATCGGCCGGAATTCCCCTTCCACCACCGCTCCGTCCAGTTTTGCCCGCCCACTGTTCTCCGCCGCCGCCCCCGTCCGACCGCGCCGCCGCCCCCGAAGGCACAGACTCCGCGCCCAAGTCCGGGGCAACCGCCGGAGCCCTTTGGGAGCCGCCGGAGCCCGTTTTGACATAGTTTTCGGTACGTTTTGCATCGGCGGACATCCATCTCGCTCTCAAAGTGTTTGTTGAAACGCCGGAGCCGGATTTTTGAGAAATTTTTCATGCATGTAGGCATGAATTCTTCGTCCGATGAGGACCATGATTACTCGGCCGTCGATGACTTCATTTACAAGGAGTTCGTCGAAGGGTCGAGTGATGAAGACAAGCTTGACGACGGAGACGAAGAGAACGCCATGCCCATGATGAGCATGCAAGAGGAATTGGAGAAGAAGGAGGAGCATGTTCTTAACTTCAAGGGATCAATTAAGGGGCGGATCACCGTGAAACGTGACAGGCTCAAAGGAGCTCGAGATCTCTATGACGATTACTTCAAGCGTCCGAATCCGGTGTTTCATGAGGGTTTTTTTTCCGACGCCGGTTCCGGATGAGCTCAGAGCTGTTTGAGCGCATATAGGAGGAAGTCACAAAATATGATGATTATTTCAAGTTGAGGTATGATTGCTGCCGGAAGTTATCCTTCTCCCCTATGCAGAAATGCACCGCTGCTTTGAGGATGCTCGCCTATGGGAAAGCTGCTGATGCCGTTGATGAGTATGTCCGAATGGAGAGAGTACATGCATTGAGGCTATGGAGCACTTTGCATACGCTGTCGTGAAGGTTTTTGGGCCAAGATATCTGCGAGAACCTAATGCTGAGGATACCGCAAGGCTACTTGCACTAGGAGAAGCAAGAGGATTTCCTGGAATGCTAGATTCAGTGGATTGCATGCATTGGCAATGGAAAAACTGTCCAACGGGATTGCGTGGGCAGTACCAAGGGCACAGCAAGGAGGCTACAATTGTACTTGAAGCTGTGGCATCCCAAGACTTGTGGATTTGGTATGCTTTTTTTGGCATGCCCGGTTCTCACAATGATATCAATGTGATTTAGCGCTCTCCCCTGTTCAAGAGGCTTTATGATGGGGAAGCTCCACCATGCAACTACACCGTCAACGGACACGACTACACCATGGGTTACTATCTTGCAGATGGTATATATCCTCAGTGGGCGGCTTTTGTGAAAACTATAAGTAATCCCACTACTCTCAAAAGAAAAGCAGTTGCAGCTGCGCAGGAATCAGTTAGGAAAGATGTGGAGAGGGCATTTGGTGTGTTGCAGGCTCGTTGGGGCATAGTTCATGGAGCGGCTATGATGTGGGATCTTCTATGGCAGGTCATGACTTGTTGTGTAATTTTGCACAACATGATTGTGGAGGATGAGGGAGAAGGGGCAGCTCGCATTGACTTTGAGAAGCCCGGAGAACATGTCCACCTACCTGAACAAGAAGCAGAGTATGTCTTGCAATTCCTTGAAATGCATCGACAACTTCGTGATCAAGTTGTGCACACCCAACTACTCACAGATCTGGTGGAACACATGTATGTCTTCATGGGGAGGGACTGATTTGTCCGGCTACTTTTATTTGTTTAAGTACAATTATTAATTGTAATAACATGGTGTGAACTTTTTTTAAACATCAAAACTATCTCTATGATGGACGTTGCATGGCTTGCATGGATTTGTGCGTCAATTTTTGTGCATTGTGGTTGTAGGAGCCCAATTTTAGGGGTCGTCCGGTCGGTGTCCGCGGACGCGTCCGGGCGCGTCCGGGCGCAGTTTGGGGGGCGGATTTGAGGGCTCCGCTTGGAGATGCTCTTATATTGCTATCTCCGGAGTTTAAACCGTATGCAAAATAAGTATCCGAGCTGAACACAACTCGTTTCCAAAACAAACTCCTAACTTGTCAACAACCACGATACAACAAGTCTGTGTACAGGATGTTTGTTTGTTAATTCGTTAATTCCACATATTGTGAGGTATGCGTGAGATACAAGTATCGTATCTTATATGAAGTTCAAAAAACAATAGGCATTGTTCCCGGGTTCCAGTTTTTCTGTACTGTATTCCAATGCGCTATTGCCGACCGCAGGCCTGAATTCAGATTCCACAGGCAAGTGCACACAAGTTCCCTACACTGAACCAAGTAATTCCAGTCATGTAGATTATAATTCCTCAACTTTAACAGTTGAGTAAAAACAGAGGGGAAAGTAAACTGAGACAATTTCCTGTATATCATATAATCACAAACTGAATAATGAAGTCACTGATTCCTACACTTCTCTGTACGAGTGGATCTCGGTGGAAGTAAAGCCTGCTGTGAGCTGGAGCTCGGCGGCAGTAACAGTAAGATGAGAGACCAGCTCCGATTACGTCTCCTTGCTCGTTGCCGACCGTGCGTTATCCCATTCCCATGGTCACGGGCACGTAGCGTCAGCTGGGACAATTCGACCAGTCCTGACGGGGACGAGGCGCGCAAAGCGTAACAGGTGGCGCGCGCACGGCAGCAAGTGAAATCCTCCGTCGCCGCGGACATCACCTGGACGATTTCCGTACGTACTGCGAGGACTCTGCCCGATCAACCAGGTGGCGCGCCGCAAGCTCCAGCCGGCAGCTGTCTCTAGCGCGACGGCGACACGGCGATCTCCGGCGGTGCGCCCCCTCGAACTCCCCATGGCCGGTGATCGTGATCGGGTGCCGACTCTGTAGTCTGTGTTACGTAGACGGGACAGACACCTCGGAGGCAACTGCGTGTTTGCTCGATCGGTCCGGTTTTGGTGATGGGTTTTAGGGTCTGGTCGGTCGCTTACGTCGTCGGAGCTGCTGTGCGACCACGAGCACTGACGGCGATGGTGTATTGGTATGTCACGAAGCTGTGAGCTGAATCTTCATCCGTCCCTTTCTGCTGAGCTCGCGGTTGCACTGTGATTTATCATCCTAATTCACGCACTTAGATTAGATAATTGGCTCTTCATCGTCTCACACGGCCGAAATCACAAAGTCAGAAAAGGAACGCCAAGATCATAGTAAGTAGAACTGAGTCACGATAGATACGCAAGCAAATTAGTTTGCTTGAGGCAAAACCATATTAGACCGGAGCAGCATGACCCCGGACATGCCATCGAACACCATATCTTTTTTTTTAGAAATGGGTAGTCCCGGCCTCTGCATCTAGACGATGCACACAGCCATTTATTGAAGATCAAATCAGTTCAAGGTATCTTATTACAAGCGAAGGAGCCCTCATGGGTCACTCAAGGTAGCAACAAAAATGAGCCAACAAAATAGAGATATAAAAAAGAAGCAACTAGGCATCCTGGAGTCGCCTGTCGTGCCGCCATCCAGCCGTGCAGTAAACGGCCCTCACAATGGCCAACAACCGGGTACATTCAGACTCCATAAGCTCCTGCTGCGGCACGGGCAGAAGGACTGCCCATGTGCGGATCCAGTGTACACCCCTGTAGATTACCTGCAAAAAGTTTGGAATTTGTTGCTTGTTAAACACAATGTTGTTCCGACAATTCCATATTGCCCAAAGAATAGCACACATCCCAATTCTGATTCTTGCTTTAGTAATTTTGTGTATCCCATCTAACAATGTACAAAACATATTAGACACTGTGGTTGGTAGTTTGATATTAAAAGTAAACTGTATTACTCTCCATATCATTTTTGAGAAATTGCATTCGAAAAACAAGTGTTCTATGGATTCCTCTTTATCACAAAACACACACTTTTTACAACCTATCCAATTCCTCCTAGCAAGATTATCTTTAGTTAGTAAAGATAATGACAGCTCCGGGCCGGAGCCTCTTGTTTGGTTGGTCCGGTTTTGGTGGTGGTCTGGTCGCTTACGCTGCCGACCGGTGACAGGTCTCACAATGTTGCTGCGACTAGTCTACTACGAGCACCTATGGCGACGGTGAAGCTTAGCTGAACCTTCATCTGTCCCTTTCTCCTGACCTCTTGGCACGCACGAACGCTAGCTGCCGTTATATATTGACATCTCCTTTTCGTCGTCGCGCGTCTGGTTTCATGCCTTCGCCGCAAAGATCAAATGGCTACTTACGTCGCCCTGCACTGCACTGTGATTAGCCTCATTCCTAACTCCCGCACCTAGATAATTGGCTCTTCACCGTCTCACACGGCCGAAATCACAAAAGTCAAAAAGAAACCATTAGTAGACGAGAAGTGGTCTCGACAGGTACAAACGGGATAAAGTGCCGTGCCTTTTCCTGCCGGCCTGTTCCATACGGAGGGAACGGAGTAGAACCGAGTCACGATAGATACAGAGAACGAGTAGTGACCCAAGTCTGCCGAGATACAGGGAACGAGTATCTGCGTGGACTGCAGAAACGGGACAAAAACCAGTAACGACATCACATCCATCGGAAGATCCCAGGGAGCCACGTTCTGGAATGGAACGTACGTACGGGGCCAGGCGCGAGAATGCTGGCTCGCTGGAAGGTGGCTGGCATCCGCGAACTGGGAGAACGACCAAGAAATTAAGCAGGTGGAGTGCACACGACGGCTGCCTGCCGTGCCGCGCGTACACCTTCCACGGTTCCACCTGCATCCATCCTTTAGCATATGTTCTTTTTTCTACTACATCAACAGGCTACATTTTTATTAATCACTAGCATCCAGTGCTACCAAGTTCCACAACCAATCCGAAGGAGAACCCAACCAACCAGGTGTGTTACCCAGATTATAGATAAAACACAGGTTTAGGGTTACGTGGTTAGGCAATACGCCTCCACCTCTTCTGTATATATATACAGATAATACATGTACACGTACGTTTACAAATACAGCACGTACCGTACTAGACCGATTCTTAACATGCCCCCTCAATCTAAACTGCTACTACACACAAGGTTTAGATTGGTTCTAAACCGGTCTAACATCTACCGTCATTAGAAGAGATCGATGAACCTCACCACTAAAGCGCCATCAGCAACTTGCTCTCGCACAAAATGAAAATCTATCTCAATGTGCTTAGTTTGAGCGTGAAACACTGGATTCGCCGTGAGGTACGTAGCTCCTAGATTATCACACCATAAAACTAGAACTTGTTGTTGGGTAACACCTAGTTCTGTAAGCAAAGAACCGACCCACATAGCTTCAGCTGCTCCATTTGCTAGTGCCTTATATTCTGCCTCAGTGCTAGATCTCGAGACGGTAGGTTGTTTCTTCGAACTCCATGATATAAGGTTCGGACCCACAAAGACTGCAAAACCGCTCGTAGAGCGTCTGTCATCAACACATCCAGCCCAGTCTGCATCGGTAAATATACTGACATTCTGTTGTGATGACTTACGAATGCGTAGACCAGTGTCCAACGTTCCTTTAACATAGCGCAGGATACGTTTGACTGCCTCCCAATGAACTTCAGTAGGTTGAGGGAGGAACTGACACAACTTGTTCACCGCGAAGGAAATATCCGGACGTGTGAGAGTCAAATACTGCAGGCTGCCAACAACACTGCGATACCGAAAAGAATCCTCTGTACCTAGGAGTGCACCAGTATCTCGAGCAAGCCGCTCGGTAGTATCCAGAGGAATGGGAGTGGGTTTACAATTCTCCATACTTACCCGATGTAACAAGTCAAGTGCATACTTGCGCTGCATAAGTGTCATGCCCCCTGAATTGTACGATACTTTCAGTCCGAGGAAGTATTCCAGAGTGTAGAGATCCTTGATAGGAAAAGTGTCTGAGAGGGAGCGAACAAGACCCTCAACGACTGCGGTAGTAGAACCAGCAATAACTATGTCATCGACATATACCAACATGAAAACTTGGACACCGCCCTGATTGTAGATGAACAGGGACGTATCGGCCTTGGAAGGAATGAAACCAAGCTGAAATAAGCTAGCACTCAAGCGAGCATACCAAGCTCGGGGGACTGCTTCAATCCATAAATAGTACGCTGCAACTTGCACACATGAGACGGACACCGAGCATCCTCAAAACCAGGGGGCTGCTGCATATAGACATCCTCTGACAAGAAACCATGAAGGAAGGCATTGCTAACATCAATATGACGAAGAGTCCATCCAAGAGAGACTGCAAGCGAAACAACCAAGCGAATAGTCGCAGGCTTCACCACCGTACTGAATGTATCACCATAATCAATACCATGTTGCTGGGTGAAACCACGAGCAACTAGACGAGCCTTGTGCTTCTCAACAGAACCATCGGGACGATGCTTGGTTTTGAAAACCCACTTGCTGCCAACAATGTTAGTGCCAGGCGGTCGAGGAACCAGAGTCCAGGTCTGTGTCTGAGAGAGCGCTGAGAATTCTTCAGACATTGCAGCACGCCATTCTGGTACCTCGAGCGCATCCTGATAAGAGACTGGTGCCGCAAAGAGAGCACGCCTGCGCGGATTATACCGCACCATGTCGGTGTAGACCTTCTCGCGACGAGTGTTGTCACGGAGGCGCGTGACCATGTGGTGGCTAGGAGCCGCAATCGAGGTAGCAGGAGCTGGCGATGGCGGCTCGACGACGTGCTCGAGAGGAGAAGCTGGAGCCGATCCGGGCGACCTAGCTACGGGCGATGAAGAGCAGCCACGAGAGGCTGAGGCAGGCGACGAAGGAGTGGCAGTGGGCTCGGGCGGGACACGCGTGTCCGACTCGCGTGGGTCACAAGCCGCAACACCCAGTTCGGGAGCACGGGAAGATGCACCCGGGACATGCACATGCACGTCTGTGCGCTGCGGCGCGACGTCGATCGGAGCTTCTGCCTATACACGCAAAACATCATCTGGAGGAGACAGCTTAGTGGACAAATAAGATAAGTCATATTGCCGCACATGGTCACTCGTAGCCGGTTCAGACTCGGGAAAAGTGATAGCCTCACGGAGAGTAGGAAGGTCGACTGTTGCCCCCGGAGTTGCATACGGAAAAACGGACTCATCGAAGACGACATCGCTGGATATATATATACGACCGGTGGACCGATCGAGGCACTTGTAGCCCTTGTGCATAGCACTGTAGCCTAAGAAGACACACATTTTAGATCGAAACTCAAGCTTGTGAGCATTGTACTTGCGAAGACTAGGCCAGCACGCACAGCCAAAAATACGGAGAAACTCATAATTTGGCTGGATTCGAAGGAGTCGAAAAATCGGAGTATCCTTGTTAAGAACCGGAGTAGGCATGCGGTTAATCAAATAACACGCAGTCAAAAAAGCTTCATCCCAAAAACGTAATGGAAGAGATGAATGAGCAAGCAAGGCAAGATCCGTTTCAACCAAATGACGGTGCTTGCGTTCAGTGACTCCATTTTGTTGGGAAGTGTGGGGACAAGACACACGGTGAGATACGCCGGTGCGCTGAAAATACTGATGGAGCCTATGATATTCGCCACCCCAGTCTGACTGGACAACTTTAATTTTAGTGTCTAAAAGAAGCTCAACATGAGCCTGAAAAGCATAAAACACTTGCTCAACATCAGACTTGTGCTTAAGAAGATAAATCCAGGAAAAGCGAGAGTAGTCTTCAACAAAGCTAACATAGTATTTGAAACCACCGGAAGAGGCCATGGCTGGACCCCAAACATCAGAATGAACAAGCTCAAGAGGCGCAGTGGTAACAGGATGAGACAAATTATAAGATAATTGATGGCTTTTATCACACTGACATGCATCACAAATCGAAGGAGTATCAACTGGAACACAAGATAAATCATGGTTCTTAACAACGGTTTGCACTATATTATTGGTAGGATGACCTAGACGCTGGTGCCACTGAGACGAAGTAGTCTTGGCACTGGAAAGAGCATGACGCGACGACGCTGCACGACTAAACGGGATGGGATAGAGTCCTCCATGACTTCTACCGTGAAGCAGAATTCTCCGTGTGGCCTTGTCCTTGATAACCCCCAAGAGCAGGGGATCACTATAGCACCTCTCAATGTGGAAGTAGGGTATCGATCCGCAGGAGCAAGAAGAAAAAGTTATCTATTCCCTACAACTAAAGTGTCACAAGTTTTAGTTGATTATGCACTAAACAAGTTTAAAGAACAAGATGGTTGATTTAATGGATGGAAGTTTAACGTGACAAAATAAGAATGTAAAAGTGTCCCAATCCTCTTCAATGCAAGAGGACAAGATAAAGGTTTCTCTTATAGGAACAATGGACATGGGTTCATGGGTTCACTTAATCCTCTCTCTCATCTACGGTGATTATCATGTTACAGATAAAGTACACACAATTATCATGTTTTAATGGTAATTTTTATGACGGCTATATGTCCTAAAACACATAGTTGAAAGAAGTACTCATTTGTGTTGCTAGGTCACCCTCGTAAGGCTAGCGTGGTTGCTCTCACTCCCACATCATACTCTTCCTTTTTACCCCCAGATAAAGGATGTTGGGCTATATTTCACATGTCACTCAATACATATGCCGTGTCACATCGGCCATCCCGTACCTACATACATCATACTTCATAATGGACAATATTCTAAACACTAGTGCAATGATTCATAATTCGTGTGCATGACCACATCTCTCTCATCTATCCACACTTGGTGGTGTCAATCACCTCATGACAAGGATAAACAAGGCATTATGCATAAATCAAACCATCACATGCATTATAGAATATCTCCAAAGTATGACAAATCATAAAAGCTCCAACACAACGGTAAATGTATAACAAATCATCTCATACCACAATATCCACCACAAGAATAACATAGATAGATCCATACTTATGCAAGGCACATCATATGGACTCCAACAATGATCATACATAGAGAGATTAGATCAAGTTACCACCACAAACCCAAAGTCCAGGGGGTGGACTAGTCCCCCTTCATCATGGAGACGGTGGAGAAGTCGTTGGAGAAGATGGTGATCCCCGGCAGCGCCCCGCCGGAGTTTCCCCTCCAATCTGCAGCTCCAGGTCTCTGTTTCGGTGTTTCGGTGTTTCGGCGGCGCTGCCTCCAGAGAACGTCGGGGGGCTATTTTTATAGGTGGTTTTAGGTCAAACCCGAGTCAGTGGAGAAAAGATCGACGACAACGGAGCGTCGAGGCCCAATTGGAGGGGCCTCACGTGGCCAGGTACAGGGGCCATGTGGGCCCACCTCTTTTGGCCCTTGGGGCTCCGTTTGTTCGCTTCCTTCGCCCCAAGTCTTTTCCTTCCAAATATTGACGCTCGTAAATTTGCAGGTGATTTGGACGTCGTTTGGGTCCCTGAAACATTAAAGGAAAGAAATAGGGTTTTCTGCCTACGCAGGGTTAATTCCATAAAAATAGGAAATAAATAAAATATTCCCAAAAATCATTATATAACAGTGATATAACCCTTATATGATGCAAATATGATTGGAATACAAGTAATACTATCAATGGATATCAAAGATGATTACTATTGCTACATAGAGTCAAATGGTTCATTCTTAAAAGGAGTAGCAATATGCAACATAGATTATGAAGTGATATCAAGTATTCAATGCAAGGATGTTCAATGATAATTCACAAAGTGTAACATAAGAGAAGAAGTACTATGGACCACAAGTATGCATAATAATAAGTAAGAACATCCTACAATGGTCATAGAGTATTGGAGAAAATCGGAATATAAAAGGTGGACACTTTGGAAAGATATATATATGAGTAGAGGTAAAGCATGAATAAATTTCATCTAACTTCTAAACTTCTCTACTTAAGTCAATGATTGTAATATGGTAATCCTTGGTGTCAAGCTCTCATTCCCCTATCAAGCATCTTGAATGATTAAGTTTAAAGTGAAAGCAATACGAGTAGTGTGCTTGACAAAGTACAGGTTGAAAGTCTCATGCCCCTTTAATACAAGTACCTACTCCATGTGTTACTCAACTTGGAAAACAAAGCAAGTTCAAGTTAAATATCATTGTAAGTAATAATAGTATCATTAAGAGCGTCAACTGGGGTACCTCTTGTCCCAGGATATGGAACAAGCCCATATCAAAATGACAAGACAAACAAACACAATGAACAATCTCAACACCCTTTTTATTTACCATTGGATAGCTTTTTATTGTAAGGTGTATCACAGAAGGTTCACCATAGCATGTAAGTAAATTTCCACCATGAATGATGCATGGATTAGATTAGCGGCCCAGGCGTCTCTCTAACCATTTATACAAACTCATTTAAACTCACTTCATTTCCTCATTTATTTCACCCATGGTAAGCATCCATAAACAAAAGTACATGATATCAACTAAATGAGATGATGCAATGTTGAAAGCTTGCCATGTGACAGCACATATGAGCTAACTCTCAACCAAAGACATTTTTCAAGTCCACAACATCATAATTTTAATCACAATGGGTCATATTTTATTTTTGCAATGAAAGTAAAGTGTGCATCAAGTTCGAGAGAGCTATATAACCAACTTTTCCCACAACAATTAACAACATAAGCATTTTCATTCAGAGGTATAGATAACACAAATATCATGATAAACATACTCGGAATAGCATAAAGCTAATAGGTAGATATGGTGGACTCACTAGAAAAACTTTGGTTGAAGGTGTTGGAAACAAGTTTTTGCTTGTTGGAATTTTTGAGTTAGCAAGAGGGAGAAAGTTGACCATCGAAATGCATGCATGAGTGTCCATAGAACTTACTAATCCATGTTAAAACAAGGTAGAATAACATTTAGCATCAAAACATGAATAAGAGATAGCTCTTGATAAAATATTGCAAATTATTACTTATTAACAAGCTCATGAATCATGCAATTATATGTATCTTTTAAAATTAACTCCAACATCCCTTTTTCCAATCTTTTTAATAGCATCCAACATAATTCAACCCAAATTTCCAGTAGCTCTCTCATATATAAATGATAGTGTGGCGGTCTCACAAAATAAAAATCAAACCTAAACAAACAAAAAGACGCTCCAAGTTTATGCGATAAAGTGTTTCGATCAAAAACAGAAGTTAGACGTGTGCAAACCGAGAGTGTGTAGGTCCAGTGGGGTTGTCTTCACATCCCCAAGCTTATGGTTTTCACCATCCTTGGATAGCTCTTGGTGCATCTCTCTAATCCCTGTGAAAAAACTTCAAAACATCGTTTCTCCCATTTCTTTTTCTGTGGGGGCACATTAGTAGTGATAAACAAATCGATTTCTTGCTACATATAATCCTTAGACAAAAATTTATATGGATATCCGGAACATGTATAATGTTGTATGCCTACTCATAAACTCAATTGGATCAAAAAGATTCAAGTTAAAGGTTCTAAACATGCATCAAACAAAATGGGACATAATCTGTTAGAAAAACAGCAGCAGCTAAACGTATTTTTTACCCTACTTCACTTTGTCGGAAAATTCCGAAAAATTCATGCATACAGAGGATGAAAAGTTGCCACTACATTTAAAATATGAGCTCATTCGGAGTTACAGAATAAGAATTAAAAATCATACCGTGCACAGATTCGTGCAGGAATAATATCTCCGAACGCTATAAGCAATTTTTTCATACCAAAATGAGTAAAACTTGGCACTTTATTAAAAATTCAGAATCTAAACTAAACACTAAGTATCTTGTTACAGCAAGAGGACACAAAGAAAATCAAAAATAAAAACAACCGGGTTGCCTCCCGTAAAGCGCTTTCTTTATAGCCATATAGCTAGGCTTCTTACTTGATGTTTATTGTGGACGAATCTCATGAGGGAGCTTGAACTTTGGTGTGTCTCTCTTAATTGGAAAGTATTCATGCATAATACCAGGATTCCATGGTGTTCTCAAACCAATCAAAATAATAGTCAAGTTGAACCCTAGTTGAGAGAAAACAAAACACAAAAGTAATAACAACGAAGTCTAACTTTCTTTCTATGCATTGGCATTTTGTATATGAATGAATCACCATAAATAGAAGTTTCCCAATGCATATTAACAATATTTACTTGCAGCATATAATTATTAGTAGCATAAAGAGGGTTCTTATCACCTCCTCTTTCATAATAGTTGCAAGTAGTAGAAATAAATTCAACCATATAAACACAAGAATTATTCAACTTAGATAATTTAGGCACATAAAGAGGATTATTAAATTTATTATGGAATTCATTAGCATGCTTCCCTCTTTCAAAATAGTTAATAAGATCAATATCAAGTTTAATATCATGGTTGCAACAAAGATTTGGAACTAAAGATAATTGCAAACCACATAAGTATTTCTCAACATAAGCAAATTTATCCTCTATGGTGTAAGTAGGAGAGTTCAAGAACAAATAGGACTCTCATGAGTAAGAGTACCATCACAAATAGCAAGTATATCATTTTTATCCTCACATAATTTAGTAACAACTAAACATGGAGGTTTATCAATAAGCATAGGACCATCATCTAAAGCATTATCATATAGCATATTTAAGCAATACTCCTCATTATCATCAATAAGTTCACTAGTAGCATTAATAGAAAGTAAAGGAGCATTTTAGTTTCACACTCATCATAACATGGGTTCTCATAAATAACAAAAGATTTTTGAGTTTGAGTGTTACTATCATATGTTGATGGTGAAGTTGGGAGATCCAATTCTTCCCCAAGCTTAGGTTGGAACACATCCATTTCAATCTCCTCTTCACATACTTCCTCTTCCAAGCTTATGTTTTCATCATCTCTTGGGGTTGCACGGTCATCCCCAAGCTTAGGTTCTTATCCTCCTCTTCTTGCAAAATGTTAGTGCTTTCCGTGGCAGCAAGAATTCTTTCTTTAACATAAACATTATCAGTAAATTCTTTTTTGCAAATTTGGAGAATAATAGAAACTTGCCCTTTCATTTCACGAGCTATATGACTAGTTGCAAGAAATTTATCAAGAAGAGAGTCTATCTCATGGGCTCCAACATAAGCAATATATTTCTCAACTTGTTCTATATCAGGGCATAAACATTCATGTTCACGATAACAAGCAATTATAGGATCACTATTATACTTGCATTGATAGTGGGAATGTTTAACAATTCTTCTATTGCAACAAGTTATACCATGTAACTCACAAAACTGAATAGCTATTTTGTGAAGAGCTTTAAGCAATTTACCCACTCTATTTCCCTCTTTGGTTGATTGATATTCAGAGTAGGCGTCATACTTTTTAAAATAATCATTACCATAGACATTCCAGAAAGTTTCTCCATTTTTTAATTTTTTTGGGTTTTTGATATATAAAACTGAAAGTAAAACTAATGAGAAACTCACAACCAAACAAGTTTAAAGGAACCTCCCCAAGCTTAGATGATTGCAAGATATAAAACAAGATAAAATAAATCTAAAGTCTAGTGCACACAAGAACAGAAACTTAAGCGCTACGCTCCCCGGCAACGGTGCCAGAAAAGTACTTGATAACCCCCAAGAGCAGGGGACCACTATAGCACCTCTCAATGTGGAAGTAGGGTATCGATCCGTAGGAGCAAGAAGGAAAAGTTATCTATTCCCTACAACTAAAGTGTCACAAGTTTTAGTTGATTATGCACTAAACAAGTTTAAAGAACAAGATGGTTGATTTAATGGATGGAAGTTTAACGTAACAAAACAAGAATGTAAAAGTGTCCCAATCCTCTTCAATGCCAGAGGACAAGACAAATGTTTTCTCTTATAGGAACAATGGACATGGGTTCATGGGTTCACTTAATCCTCTCTCTCTCTCATCTACGGTGATTATCATGTTATAGATAAAGTACACACAATTGTCATGTTTTAATGATAGCTTTTATGACGGCTATATGTCCTAAAACACATAGTTGAAAGAAGTACTCATTTGTGTTGCTAGGTCACCCTCGTAAGGCTAGCGTGGTTGCTCTCACTCCCACATCATACTCTTCCTTTTTACCCCCAGATAAAGGATGTTGGGCTGTATTTCACATGTCACTCAATACATATGCCGTGTCACAACGGCCATCCCGTACCTACATACATCATACTTCATAATGGACAATATTCTAAACACTAGTGCAATGATTCATAATTCGTGTGCATGACCACACCTCTCTCATCTATCCACACTTGGTGGTGTCAATCACCTCATGACAAGGATAAACAAGGCATTATGCATAAATCAAACCATCACATGCATCATAGAATATCTCCAAAGCATGACAAATCATTAAAGGTCCAACACAACGGTAAATGTATAACAAATCATCTCGTACCACAATATCCACCACAAGAATTACATAGATAGATCCATACTTATGCAAGGCACATCATATGGACTCCAACAATGATCATACATAGAGAGATTAGATCAAGTTACCACCACAAACACAAAATCCAGGGGGGTGGACTACTCCCCCTTCATCATGGAGACGGTGGAGAAGTCGTTGGAGAAGATGGAGACCCCCCCGGCAGTGCCCCGCCGGAGTTTTCACCCTCCAATCTGCAGCTCCTGGTCTCTGTTTCGGTGTTTCTGTGTTTTGGCGGTGCTGCCTCCAGAGAACGTCGGGGGGGGCTATTTTTATAGGTGGTTTTAGGTCAAACCCGAGTCGGTGGAGAAAAGATCGACGGCAACGGAGCGTCGAGGCCCAATTGGAGGGGCCCCACTTGTTCGCTTCCTTCGCCCCAAGTCTTGTTCCTTCCAAATATTGACGTTCGTAAATTTGCAGGTGATTTAGACGTCGTTTGGGTCCCTGAAACATTAAAGGAAAGAAATAGGGTTTTCTGCCTGCGCAGGGTTAATTCCATAAAAATAGGAAATAAATAAAATATTCCCAAAAATCATTATATAACAGTGATATAACCCTTATATGATGCAAATATGATTGGAATACAAGTAATATAGTGCAAAGTTCATGTATCCATTTTACATGCATCAGTCCTTCAGACAGAAAAATGACGGTGAAACTCAACAAAGACGTTATTATCACAAACAAGGCGATGGACTGAAAGGAGATGTTGGCTAATGTGTGGGACGTGAAGAATATTATTCAGTTTTAATTGTGAACCGGCTAAAGATGAATGACCAATGTGTGCAATAGACAAACCTGCATCGTTGGCCACTTGAACTTGATCCGTCCCGCCATAACGCTCTTGCTCGTGGAGGCGCTGAAGGTCGTTCGTCAGATGATCTGTAGCCCTGCTATCCATGATCCAGGGTGGAGAGGCGTGGGAGCTCGTCAAGGCGGAGTTCCCGGAGTGCTGGTTGTTGTTGGCACGTACGAAGTCGGGGTTGTAGCGGTTCCGACAGTCAGACGCGAAGTGCCCCCAGTTGCCACAGATTTGGCATCGAGGATGTTGACGGCAACCATTGCCTCCGTTCTGGCGGTTTCCACCGCCGTTGCCGCCACCGTAGTTAGGGCGACCATTGCCGCCACCGGAGGGCTGGCCGTACCCGCCGAAGCTCTGGCTGTACCCGCCTTCGCCACACTGGCCACCACCGTAACCAGCGTTGGGGCGGCCTCCGTTGCCCCGGCCGTAGCCGGGCTGGTAGCTGCCAGCCGGGGGTCCTCCACCAGATGGGGCCGGCGACGGAGGTGTGGGCGCACGCGACTGCCAAGAGGCACCACCGCTCCCGCCAAAACCACCAGGGCGAGATGCTGCGTTGGCGGAAGAAGACCACTCCACGGTCTCGGTCTGCTGTGCCTGAAGCGCCTCGAAGGAGAGGACATGAGAGTAAAAATGGCATACGCGACAGAGACGTTACCGACAGTGAGGGCACTAGCGATGGAGTTGTAGCCGGGGCCGAGACCGATGATGATGTAATCGACGAGCTCGTCGTCGGTGATAGGGGCGCCGGCGGTGGCCATAGCATCAGCGAAGCTCTTCATCGTGTGCATGTACATCGCCACCGACATGTCTCCCTTCCTCGTCGTCTGCAGCTAACGACGGATGTGCCACACGTTTGCGCGGTTCTGAGCACCAAACATGGTGTGGACGGAAGCCCACATTGCTGCCGCCGTCTTGCAGCCGATGAGCTACATGGAGATGTCCTCATCCATGGAGGAAAGCAGTGCTCCGATCACCTTCTGGTCCAGCGCCCACCAACGCGAATACTCGGGGTTCGGGACGTCCTTCGCGGCAGCACCGGTACCTTCGATGATAGTCTTCGCCGGAGCGGGCACGGAATTGTCGAGGAAGCCATGCACATGCGTGCCGCAGAGGTTCGGCAGCGTCAATCCTCGCCACAACATGAAGTTGGAGCTGTTGAGGCGGACATCGATGGGCGGAATCGTCATCGTCGGGGTGGAGGTCACCGGAGCGGAAATGGAGAGAGGTGAGATGATTGGGCCGATGAGTTGTAGGCCAAGAGAGGCTGAGTCTGACATCGCATGGAGGGAGCATCACGCGGAGGGCCGGCAGTGCCGCGCTCGAGGGCGACGATCGCTAGGAGAGGCGATCGCTAGGAGAGGCGGCGGCGGCAGGCTCGGCTCTGATACCAAGATAGAACACATGTTTAGGGTTACGTGGTTAGGCAATATGCCTCCACCTCTTCTATATATATATACGATAGGTTACAGATAATACATGTACACATACGTTTACAAATACAGCACGTATGGTACTAGACCGATTCTTTACAATTATTACCACGGCCTTCCCTAGCTAATCGATGCGCAACTATACATTGCATGTACATCAGCACATGTTTGACCCAAGGGTGCGTTTGGTTGAGTGGCTATCAAAATGTGGTTAGGGCACCCCAACCACGTGGTTGGTGGTAGCCATTTTTCATGTTTGGTTGTGTCGGTTGGTTGAGCCATTTTTTTGTTTGGTTAAAGAGATAAAAAATGGTTAGGGTAGCCATATTTATGTTTGTTTTGATAGATTAAATATGACTAGGGTGATATGGTGAAGGGTTCGCTCGCCGGGCAGAACTACGAGTCCTCACACTTAGGTTTCCCGACGGGGAATCTGGACTGGGTGTAGATGGAAAGGATGATAAATTCGTAGCGGTAGGGTCCTATACTAGCATGAGCAAAGGACAGGCTATGGTCGGCGGCTTACTTCGCATACACCTTGTATGGCGAGACGTGGCAGACACGATGAGTTGCCGGATGGATGGGGGAAAAGCGTGCTACCTCTGCAGAGTGTAAAACTATTCGAATAGCCGAGTCCTCGGATATGGACAGTTGGGAGGCTGTCCTAGACCATGTGCAAGTTTTTGGAAAAGCTTTTATGTTAAAAGAAACTGAAATGGTGATGGTGTGACACAACTATACCAAATGGAGTGGTACGAGTTGTTGGAATAAATGGACCATGGTGAGCCATGGTCAGGAAAAGGAGGGGTTTTGGAGAAACAAATGAGATGGTGACTTCTTTCAAAAATAGTTATAAAACTCTTCTTACCTTTTTCAATAAAGATATAGAGATGTTTTAAACAAATAAAAGTTGTAAGTTAAACTAAAACTAGTGCATACTCATGTTGGGTAGTTTGCGAGTACATTCAAATGTACTCATATTGGTTTCGTCCCTGGCTATTGTCCTAGCCAGACTATGAGGAGGAGCACTACGCCGAGCAGGAGTATGGCGACTTCTACGCGAACTAAGGATTTCCACAAGTCAGCTGCCTGTCGGGTCGTCATCGTTAGAAGATGATGTCTACTACGCCGTAGCTTCCGCTGATATTTTGGTTTGGCCCATGAAGGCACCTATGTAAGACTTGGTCTAAATGACCATTTATGTAAGACTTTTTATTCGGTATTGTAATGGATGTAAACTTTGGTATCCAATTCGTATTATGTTCAACGACAGACTGATCACGGGATCGTTGTGTTAAGCATAATCGGGTATTTCGGACAGCTAGTCCGGGGTCCCCACAGACTTGGTATCAGAGCCATCCTGACTTTAGGAAACCTTAGTTAGCATGGTCGCTAGACAAATGTTACAAAAAGATTAATTTCTAAAAGAAAGGAGTGAAGTATTTACGAAAAATGCTTATCTCCAATCCTCTTACTTATGCAAAAGTTTATTCTCATTAAACATTACATTTTCCTTTGTATCCTTAAAATTTTGCAGACTTGTCATCTCACTAACTTAAAATTTTGCTTAAAAATCTGTAGATGGCACTCCATTGGACCGAGTTCGTTCAGCTTGAGAAGGATAGCAAGCTGACGTTTGAGAGGGACTTGTTCGAGTTGAGCAAGCTGTTAGGTCGCCCCGCTCCAGAGTTTGAGGGAGCTCAGATTGACGTTCACGGTGTCGGAAGGCTGAGCTGGCTCATCAGTCGTCAGTTCGCAGGAACATCAAGTCTCCCAGTTCCAGGACGCTCGTCTTCACCACCAAGGAGGCCACCTGGGTTGACGGTCTCTGTACTGCTACACAGAGGATGCTAGCCCGACTTTGTGAGGAGCACAAGGCGGAGTTAGTAGACTCCCGTTTCCGGTTCTACGGGAGGCGCAACTGCGATGGACACCCTACTCCTTCCCTTACCACCCGATGTTTGGGAGCTACATCATGGACATGGAGATCTTACTTCAGTGCACTCAGGATGATCTGTTGCGCACTAGGATTCAGCTTCACTTTGACCGCGAGTCGCTCGTTGAGCTTCGCGAGAACGAGGAGAAGCTGATGGAGGAGAAGGTCGCTCTTCTCAGGAAGAGGGCCCAGCTGAGGAAGACTATCGTGAAGCTCCGCAAGAAGGTGGCAGAGCAGGACGAGCTGATTGAGGATCTAGAGCACCATACTGACGAGATGGAGGAGGAGGGCGAGGATCTCCGCAAGGAGAACAACGCTTTCCTCAGTGACGATGATGACTTCGTGGAGGAGATGGATTGTGAGGAGGATGATGAGGAGGAGTTAGTTGACGAGGAGGAGGAGCCACTCGAGCAGTTCTCGAGGACGAGGAGGAGGATCCCGAGGAGCCAGCCTACCAGTCAGATGCTGACGTGTTAGAGCTGGAGGTTCCACCTCAGTAGGCGAGTGACTTGATCACTACCGCAGGATTAGGTTGACCCCTATCGCTAGTCGAGTCGAAGTAGTGGTTCTTTTGGAAACCAGATGCTATGTATCTTAGATGTAAGGTGATGTTGTAAGCTTGATGTTGTTGTGAACTCCTTGATGTGATGTTTGTGAAATATAAGTATGTTTGTCTTGTTAAATCTGTGTGAAATATTTTCATATAATCTTAAAATTAATCAACCACTTGAAATCGTCTTTTCCCTTAGTCGAACTTTTCTTGCCTTGCCTCTTATACCCGGTGTGCTTCAGGATGCCGCCCCGTCGCAGCAATGCGGAAGGATCAGGATCAGCACCACCACCACCGGACCCAACCCCCGCCCAACTTCTCGCGCTTATCATGGAGGAACGTGAAAATGCCCGGCAGGAGCGCCAGGCTCATCTCGTTGCCCTACAACAACTCGCAGCCGCTTATAACAACAACAACAATAACAACAACAACAATGGTGGTAATGGCAATGGCGATGGAACCAGCGATCTACCTTAGGCGATTTCAGAAGACCAACCCACCCACCTACTCCAAGGGACTTCACCCACTGGAAGCCGATGATTGGCTTCGCACCATCGACAACAATCTGGAAGTTGCTGCTGTGGGAGAAAATGAGAAAGTGTTGTATGCAACCCACTATCTCGCTGGACCTGCAAGAGCTTGGTGGGAAACTACCAAGGCTCTCCAGCAAGCTGGTCATGTTATCAACTGGGCTGAGTTCCAGGAGAAGTTCCGCAAGAAGCACATTCCCTACGGACTCATTGAGAGGAAGAAGGATGAATTCCGCAAGCTGAGGCAGGGAAGTAAGATGTGGTCGGTTATCTGATGAGTTTACCGACTTATCTCGGTATGCTCCTGATGACACCGACAAAGAAGAGAAGAAGATGGAGCGTTTCATGAGTGGACTTCATGATGAACTGCAGTGTGCTCTGGTTATCCATGACTTCCGTGATCTGGAGTCACTTGTGGACAAAGCCATCCAGCTGGAGACCAAGCGCAAGTCTATGTATGAAGGTCGCAAGAGGAGGATGAATGCTCAGGAAGGTTCGAGCAGCCAGAAACCTCGTATCTTTCAGCAGAACCCCAGGCCTGCCTATCGTCCACCCCAAGCTCCACGCCCCAATTTCCCTAACCGCCCAAACAACTTCAACCGCCCCAATGACAATAACCGTTCTGGAGGAAACTTCAATAACTTCAATCTCCGCCCCAAGGTTGTCTGCTTTGAATGTGCGCCCCAGGACTACTCCAGAGAATGCCCCAATCCCAAGAAGCCTGTCCAGCGCCCCAATGCACCTGCACCGAACAATGGTCAAGGCCGCAATGGAAATGGTAATGGCAAGAATGCCGCACCCCGCGGGAATGCTGCTGTTGTCAGAGGCCGTCTGCACCACATCAATGCTGAAGAGGCTGAAGAAGCGCCAGATGTTGTGCTGGGTACGTTCCTTGTCAACTCAGTACCTGCAACTGTTCTGTTTGATTCTGGTGCCACCCATTCGTTTATTACCAAAGAGTTTGTTTCTAAGGGAGGTTTAGTCGGGAGTCTTTTACCCAAACCAATGTTGGTACAAACCCCAGGACTGTTAGCCAAAACCAACCAGATGTGTTCCGAAACCCCCATAGAAATTGGAGGAGGAAGGTTTGCAGCCGACCTAATTATCTTAGGAAACCAAGGCATAGATGTTATTCTTGGAATGGATTGGTTAGCCAAGTATCACGGTCGTATTGACTGTGCCCGAAGAGCTGTTTCTCTCACTTCTGATGATGGAGTTGAAGTGGAGTATGCATCTGAGACCAGCCAGACCAGACCCGGATGCCATGAGAGCATAGCTCGACCCGCCCTAGATGAGATCCGTGTTGTTCACCTGTTCAAGGATGTTTTCCCAGAAGAATTGCCTGGTATGCCGCCAGACCGGGATATTGAGTTCATAATTGAGCTTATCCCAGGGACATCCCCCATATCCCAAAAGCCTTATCGGATGAATCCGGAAGAACTGGTTGAGTTGAAGAAGCAGTTGGCTGATATGCTAAGCAAAGGTCTTGTCCGCCCAAGCGCTTCACCATGGGGATCACCCATTATTTTTGTGGACAAGAGAGACGGTACCACACGCCTGTGTGTGGATTATCGCAAGCTGAATGACGTGACCATTAAAAACAAGTACCCTCTTCCCAAGATCGAGGATCTGTTCGATCAAATGAACGGAGCCCGAGTCTTTTCAAAGATCGATCTTCGGACAGGTTACCATCAGTTGAAGATCCGAGAGACAGATATTCCCAAGACCGCCTTCACCACCCGTTACGGTTTGTTTGAATACACCGTGATGTCCTTTGGTCTGACCAATGCCCCAGCCTATTTCATGAATCTCATGAACAAGATTTTCATGGAGTACCTCGACAAGTTCGTGGTAGTTTTCCTTGATGACATCCTTATTTATTCCAAGACCGAAGAAGAGCATGCTGAACACCTGCGTCTAGTTTTGGAGACCCTCCAAGAGCACCAGCTGTATGCCAAGCTTAGCAAGTGTGAGTTTTGGCTCAGTGAAGTGGCATTTCTCGGACATATTGTATCTGCTGGAGGAATTTCTGTTGACCCTGAGAAGATACAAGCCATTCTTGACTGGTTATCCCCAACCAATGTGAAATCCGAAGCTTTCTCGGACTTGCCGGTTATTACCGCAAGTTCGTTGAAGGATTTTCCAGTATAGCCAAACCCTGACCCAACTGTTGAAGAAGGACAAGAATTTGAATGGACTCAGAAATGTGAGGATAGTTTCCAAGAACTGAAGAAGAGACTAACCTCAGCCCCAATTTTGATTATGCCAGACGTCACCCAGAGTTTCGACGTGTATTGCGATGCATCACGCCTCGGACTTGGTTGCGTTCTGATGCAAGAAGGCAAAGTTGTGTCGTATCTGTCCCGGCAGTTGCGACCGCATGAAGAGAATTACCCAACCATGACTTGGAGTTAGCTGCTGTAGTCTTTGCTCTTAAGAAGTGGCGTCCCTATCTTGCGGGACATCGCTGTGAGATCTATAGATCATAAGAGCTTGAAGTATATTTTCACCCAGAAGGAGTTGAACCTGCGACAGAGGAGATGGATGGAATTAATCAAGGATTATGATATTGGAATCCATTATCACCCTGGAAAGGCTAATGTAGTTGCCGATGCCCTTAGTCGCAAACCTTGCACCCTGAATGCCCTGATCCAAGCCGAACAGCCAGCCTTGTTCAAAGAGTTCGAAGATTTTGGACTAGAACTTGTTAGCCATGGTTATCTCGCCAATTTAGAGTTAACCCCAACCCTGATGGATCAAATCAAAGAAGCCCAAAAAGGTCATGAAAGCATTGAAGGAATTAGGAAGAAGATTTCCCTCGGCAAAGCACCCGGTTTTACCGAAGATGCTGAAGGAGTGCTGAAATTCAATGACCGTATCTGTGTGCCCAATGTCACGGAACTTAAGGAGTTAATCCTAAAGGAGGCCCATGAGACCCCTTATTCAATCCACCCCGGCGGAACCAAAATGTACCAAGACCTTCGAGAAAGATTTTGGTGGCATGGAATGAAGCGAGAGATTGGTTCTTTCGTAGCCAAGTGTGACATCTGTCAGCGAGTCAAGGCTGAACATCAGCGCCCGCTGGATTGCTTCAACCTTTGAAAATTCCCGAGTGGAAGTGGGATGAGATTGGAATGGATTTTATTACCGGACTTCCAAGATCCAACCGAGGCCATGATTCAATCTGGGTCATCGTTGATCGACTGACCAAGGTTGCTCATTTTATACCCGTCAAGACCACTCACAATGGAGCCCAGTTAGCAGACCTGTATATTTCCAGAATAGTAAGCCTGCATGGTGTGCCTAAGAAGATTGTATCTGATAGAGGCACGCAATTCACCTCAAGATTCTGGAAATCCCTTCATGAAGCCCTCGGAACCAAGTTAGCATTTAGCACAGCTTATCATCCCCAGACCGATGGCCAAACTGAGCGAGTGAACCAGATATTGGAGGACATGCTTCGCGCATGTGTTCTATCCTATGGTTCCAAGTGGGAAGATTGTCTTCCGTTTGCAGAGTTCTCGTACAACAACAGTTATCAGTCCAGTCTGCAAATGGCCCCTTTTGAAGCCCTTTACGGCAAGAAGTGTCGTACACCCCTGAATTGGTCCGATACCGGAGAAGGCAAATTGTTTGGACCAGATACCCTCCGTGAAGCTGAAGAGCAAGTTCAGCTTATTCGTGAACGCCTCAAAACTGCCCAATCCCGTCAGAAGAGTTACGCTGACACCAAGCGCCGTGACCTCACTTTCAGTGTCGGAGATTATGTTTATCTCCGAGTGACACCCCTCAAAGGAATGCAGCGTTTCCATGTCAAAGGAAAGTTAGCGCCAAGGTATATTGGACCCTTCAAGGTCATTGCTCGTCGAGGAGAAGTATCCTATCAGCTGGAATTGCCCCGGAGTTAGGAGATTATCATGATGTCTTCCACATTTCCTTGCTCCGGAAGTGTCTGAAGTTCCTGACCAGCCTGATGTTTTCAAAAACATCGACCACCTCTCCATCGACCTGAACCAAGACCTGACTTATCGTGAGAGACCCCTCAAAATTCTCGAAGAAGATGTTCGTGTTACCCGAAGACGTGCGATCAAGTTTTACAAAGTCCAGTGGACTAACCACTCTGAAGAAGAAGCAACTTGGGAACGCGAAGATTATCTTCGAAGCGAATTTCCAGACCTCTTTAGTACCCAGGCCTAGCAAATCTCGGGACGAGATTTATTCTAAGGGGGGAAGGATTGTAACATCCCAAAAATATTAATCAGTATTATTATTCCAAAAATGAGAGCCAACAAAAACTTTTGCTTAATTATATGTGTTGATCTCATATTGTTGCTTGTGTTGTTTATTTCTTGCTAGTTATGTGTTGCTTGCTCTAAATAAAGACATGAAGAAAAGAAGAGAAATAAAATAAAAAGAAAAGCAAGAAAATAAGTGACAAGTGTCACATAAAATTCTCCAAGTGAGAAATTGTTTTCCTTTACAATAAAATTCAGAGGAGTGGTAATGTAAACACTCCCATTTTATCCTTACTACTTTTCTATCTCAAACAATATTTTAAATTAGTTTTAAAATTCAAAAGTAAAATTCAATTGGAAATAAAACCAAATTCAATAATTAAAACCCTATGAACAAAAATGATTCAAAACATTTTATTTTGTAAAGCCAATTTTTGTGAAGCTTCTGCATGCCATGGGAAGGCTTCACAAATTTTCTTGAATTTTTATAAATAGATTTAGTGCCCTAATTAAATTCGAGAAAAGCTTCTGGTTTGAAAAAAAAGAAAGAAATGAAAAGGAGAGAAGCCAGGGGGTTTTCTGCAAAACCTTCTTCGCCTACCTCTCCGTCGCCGTGTCGACGCTGCACGCGCGCGCCTCGCCGTTCCCCGGGCCCCCCAGGCCCCCCTGCTCGCGTTCACCCTCGCTCCCGTGCCTCTGCACCTCTGCCTCGCAGAGGAGGGCACTCGAGCTCTCTCCCATCGCAATTACGCCGCGGTTCCCCGACGACCGCCGCGGAGGAGTTGGACGGCGCCGGCCAAATTGGCCCCCCTCACAGCTCCCCGACACGCGATCAGCTACGCCATGAACCCTAGCTCCATCCCGGACCCCCCAGACAGCACGCACCGGCCTCTCCCGCTCTCTGGACGCCGCTGGACCGCGACCACCGTGCGCCGACGATGCGCCTATTTAACTCGACCCCGCACCTCACGAATTCTCCACCCCCTTCACCCCTGCTCCCCTCCCTTGCTTCACCACCTCATGTACACCGCCAGGAGAGCAGAGCCGCCGCTGCTCTGGATTTCTACCCGAGAAGCTCCGCCGGAGCCGTAGGTGAGCACGACCACGGCCGTGCCGTCCTGCTGCTCCATTCTCCCCTCTGACCCCTCTACGCTGTTGCCCGAGCTCACCGCACTCACCCCATCCCTTTTCCCTTTGATTAGTGCCCAGACGCGGCCGTTGACCTCGCCGGAGTTGTTGTCCGTGGCCATGGAAGATCGGGACCTCGCCACCGACGAACCAGACCACCCCAGCAAGTGCAACTCAGCCAGGAGCTTCCCCCTCACCGCCGCCGTCGATCTGCCTCATCTCCGCGACCTCCCGAGCCCTCTAGGTGAGAGAATCATCCACCTCGCCGTCGCCGGCACGGCAGCGCCGCCGATTTTAGGTCGCCGCCGATGCTTTTGATCATGGGCCGTTGGATCTCAATCCAACGGACGCGTACCCTTCGGTTAAAGAGAGAGAGAGAGAGAGAGAGAGAGAGAGAGAGACTGACAGGCGGGCCCCGCTCGTCAGGATTTTATTAATTTCCACCCGCGCACTATGTCACTGACATGTAGGCCCCACCTGTCATAGCTTTCAACATTATCCAGAGAACAATTAAATTTGAATTTAAACTTCTCTGTTAAAGTCAGTACTGGATCCAACTTTGAAATTCAATATCTCGATATTTAGGAATCCAAATAAAGCAAACTCAATTGTTATGGAAAGCTTATGAAATTGTTTAACCAATCCAAGTGGTATCATGTCATTTAATTAAATACATAAAAAGTATGATTAAAAATACTACAGAAGGTTTAAATTATAAACTTGTTTATTTATGATACTCTGTTCGTCCAAATAATTCCAAACCAATTTTTCTAGCTTAGTACTGCCATGTATTAGCTTCCCTAATTTTGGTAGAATTATTTGTGCAGTATTAATTGTTTAGTTTAAAGTTGAAGTTTAAACACCCTTCTGCACTCAAACATTTAAATATGTTAAATGGTTACCCCAAATGATTTAGGACCAATTTTGTTAGATCAAATTTATCCATGATTAGTCACCCCTTAAAGGATTTAATTTTAGGAACAATAGAATTTAAATGGTAGCCAAAACTTGGTAATTAAGCTTCTAGATTCAAACAAATGTATAGGGAGTTTGGTAACTCCAATAGATCCAAACAAAATTGTGTTGTCTTCTACACATCAGTAGCTTTCCATAGAATTTTAGTTTGTATTTTTGTGACCAACAGAACTTAAGTTGTGGAATTAAACATGTTCAACAAGTTTCTGCCATACTTTAGAAGTAATTAAACAATGTTTAATTCAATTATTTGAAAACCAAATTGTATGGTTTGATGTGGGCAGTAGCTAATTGTGATGTTTATGATTGATATGCTGTGATGCTTGCTTGAGTAGTTTAGTAATTGTTTTCATTCTTGTTTGACGTTTAGACGAGAACGTTGCCGGAATCTACGAGGAGGGGGAATTCTCTGATCATCAAGCACCAGAACCCGAGAACTTTGCCGAGCAAGGCAAGCTACTCCCTGAGCTTGCACCTAAATACATATGCATCTACTTTGATCAAATGATTTACTCTTAAGGCATTGGTTTACAAAACCTTTTCAAAAAGTATATGGATATTATTTTGCCACCTATGTAGAAATATAAGGTAGTTTATATAAAACTATAGGATGGGAAACAATGTTGTTTATTCAAAACTCCTTTGAAAAGACTTGGTGGTTATGGAATACCGAGATGTACGTGTGAAAGTAAAGAAGTGGAGAATGGTGATGTTTATGAAAAATGCACATTGTGTCCTAGTACTATGACAACCAATCTTACCCTGTGCGACCACATCTACCCACATATGGGAAAGGGCGTAGTCATATAATTTGCTCATATTAGTATGGGATGCCTCAACAACGAGGATGACCTCGTTCCATGAGGGGCTGGTTTGGTGACCTACCCCTGACTTGGGTCCTAACACGTTGGTGGGAGGATTGAAGGGTTCGCTCGCTGGGCAGAACTACGAGTCCTCACACTTAGGTTTCCCGACGGGGAATCTGGACTGGGTGTAGATGGAAAGGATGATAAATTCATAGCGGTAGGGTCCTATACTAGCATGAGCAAAGGACAGGCTATGGTCGGCGGCTTACTTCGCATACACCTTGTATGGCGAGACGTGGCAGACACGATGAGTAGCCGGATGGATGGGGGAAAAGCGTGCTACCTCTGCAGAGTGTAAAACTATTCGAATAGCCGAGTCCTCGGATATGGACAGTTGGGAGGCTGTCCTAGACCATGTGCAAGTTTTTGGAAAAGCTTTTATGTTAAAAGAAACTGAAATGGTGATGGTGTGACACAACTATACCAAATGGAGTGGTACGAGTTGTTGGAATAAATGGACCATGGTGAGCCATGGTCAGGAAAAGGAGGGGTTTTGGAGAAACAAATGAGATGGTGACTTCTTTCAAAAATAGTTATAAAACTCTTCTTACCTTTTTCAATAAAGATATAGAGATGTTTTAAATAAATAAAAGTTGCAAGTTAAACTAAAACTAGTGCATACTCATGTTGGGGTAGTTTGCGAGTACATTCAAATGTACTCATATTGGTTTCGTCCCTGGCTATTGTCCTAGCCAGACTACGAGGAGGAGCACTACGCCGAGCAGGAGTATGGCGACTTCTACGCGAACTAAGGATTTCCACAAGTCAGCTGCCTGTCGGGTCGTCATCGTTCTAAGATGATGTCTACTACGCCGTAGCTTCCGCTGATATTTTGGTTTGGCCCATGAAGGCACGTATGTAAGACTTGGTCTAAATGACCATTTATGTAAGACTTTTTATTCGGTATTGTAATGGATGTAAACTTTGGTATCCAATTCGGATTATGTGCAACGACAAACTGATCACGGGATCGTTGTGTTAAGCATAATCGGGTATTTCGGACAGCTAGTCCGGGGTCCCCACATATGGTCACTTATTCTTATTGTATTGGGCTAAAATATTAGCACGGGACATACGAGTTTGTTCAAATATTTAATGGAAAAAAGTTTTATTGAAATATTTAAAAGGGAATATTTTGTTCAAATATTTAAAAAGAGATTTTTTTTCAAATATTCTTAATATATCAAAAGGGAATTTTTTTTTCAAATATTTAAAAAGGGAAAAGTTTTTCAAATATTCTTGATATATAAAAGGGAAAAGTTTTTTCAAATATTTAAAAGGGAAAAGTTTGTTTAAATATTTTTAATATATAAAAAGGAAAAGTTTGTTCAAATATATATAAAAAGGGAAAAGTTTGTTCAAATATTTAAAAAGGAATTTTTTAAAATATTCTTCATATATAAAAAGGGAATTTTTTCAAATATTTAAAAGGGAAAATTTTGTTTAAATATTTTTAATATATAAAAAGGAAAAGTTTGTTCAAATATAGAAAAGGGTTAAATTTCTTAATATGTTTGAAAAGAGAAAAGTTTGTTCAAATATTTAAAAGCGGTAAATGTTTTATTTAATGGGTAAGGTGAGCGGCCGGAAAACGTTTTAAGCTAACCACAGCAACTCATCCGTGGGTGGTTGGTTTCAACCACCACTCAACCACGTTTTTTAGGGAATATGTCAAAAAAGGGGCTATCCTCAACTACCCCACACTAGGAACCAAACACAGGGTAACCACTAAAAAAATGTCTACCACTAACCACTTAAGGGATAGCCACTCAACCAAACGCACCCTTAGTGGGCTTTGTAAGGAACCAAGTTCAAGAATCGGCGGCTCACCTCCTGTTCAAGTGCCGCTTCACAACTAGGATTTGGACCTCCTTGAAGAAGTGGCTTGGCCTCCATGATGTGGTTCCGGGAGCTTGGCAAAACATTCCAACCGTCAAATATTGGTGGACGGAGGTAATTTAAGAGAGGGCGCCTCATAGGAAAGCTTTAGATTCGTTTGCTATGCTCGTCTCTTGGGAGGATTGGAGGAGAGAAACGCGCTACAGTCTTTCGAAACCAATCAAAAGCCTCCACCATGCTAACCGATAAAATCAAAGAGGAAGCTTCGATGTGGTGTCTTGCCGGGGCAAAAGTCCTTAGTAGCCTCATGCCAGCGAGAGTGAGTTTTTATATTAGACCATGGGAGTTTTTATTTTTGAGTCTCCGTTAAGGTGGTGGATTATTTTTAAGATTTCTCCACTCCTCCACAAGGGCCAGAATCCTTCGTGTTGTTCTCTCTCGATTTTCGATCATTGGTTTGTCTCTCGCATCGTTGCGGGTTTGCCAGATTTGATACAGAGCCATCATACCCATCCCAAGCTGTACGCTTGTGAAATCTGGCTCGTGTAACGAAACGCACTGCCCCTCTGCGTCGCTCCCCGGCGGCGCCAGGGGAAAAAGCGGCGCCGCCTAGCTCTTCTCCCGCCCGACGCCCTCCTGCCGCTGCCGTCGCCGGCTGCGGCCGTGGCGGTGGCGGCACCCCCCCCCCCCCGCTGCCAAAAGGGTGGCCGGGGTTTGGTCTTCGTCTCGGCAGCGGTGGAGACCGGCCTGTGGGGGGCGGCGGCGGTCTGGGGCGGAGGAAGCCGGGCCGGCGGGTCCGGGATGTGGTCGAGGACGGCTGTAACAGCCCAAAGCTGAGAACCTAAAAACCGGTGTAAATTTTTCACTTTTGTGTTAATTGCATCATGGCATCCATGCATAAACATGGCTCTTCTGAGTTAATACAACCTTGATATCGAAATGATATGAAGTTGCTAAAACCAAATGCCAAAGTGCTTCAACAAAGTCCCCAAACAAAGAAGACACTCAAAGCTGCAAAACAAAAATACTTGGACATCCATATTGGTCAAGGGAGTTCTAAGAGTTCAAAATGTTATTTTGGACTTGCTCTAAATGTTTGCTAAAAGATTATAATTTGGGGAATTAGAAAATTGCCCGAATTGAAACCTATGAACAAAGTGGTACCAAACTACTTTATGTTGGAGCCCTAATTTTTGTGTAGCTTCTACTCAATATGGGGAGGCTCCCCAAATTTTCCCAATTTTTTTATAAAATGTTTTGGTGCCCTAATAAAATTCAGGAACTGAAAGAGAGAAAAACCCAGGCGGCGGTACCACCGCTGGGTTAAGCGGTACTACCGCCCGGGAGCTGCCGCCACCGCTACCGCAGCCGCTACCGCCAGAATCGTCGTCCGATGCGCTTGACCGGTACCAACAAGTACCACTGCCGGTACCGCCGCCGGTACCGCCGAAGTGGGAAGAGCGAAACCAGACCGCACCAGCGGTACCACCGCTGGGTTAAGCGGTAGTACCGCCGCTGCGGGATTTTTCAGCGCGGCTTCGGGGCCGCCCCGTTCTCCCCATGCCCCATCCCTTCACTTGCTCCTCTTCCTCTCTCTCTCCTTTTTCCCCACGAGCTCCAAACCGAGCCCGCCATGGCCGAGCTCGCCGTCGGAGATTGAGCTAGGCCCGAGCAAATCGAAGACCATAGGAAGTTGCACCTCGACGTCCTCTACCATCTCACCGAAAGAATCAAGCCAAGGTGTTGTACATTGCCCGGATTCGCGTTCTTCGTCCGGGACGTGCGCCGCACTCCAAGCAATTCGACGATGACTCCGACCTTCCCTTCCTTCGGCAAGCCTACCCACGAGTTCAGGGTGAGCATGCGAACCTTTCCATGTTTTTCCCTCGCTCCCTCTTGCTCTCTAGCTCAAATCCATCGAGGCTCGCCGTTGCACGGCTTCGGTGTGTGCACCGGGTAATCCGAGTCCAACTCTATCGGATTTTCCGGTTACTGATTCCACTGGATAATCCGGTTGACCTGTTCTGACTTTAATACAAACCTGTTCTCCTCAATCTTTGTAATCCGGTTACAAGTATGTTTAATCCCCCCAAACCATGCATCTTCACATGTTCATGTCATTCATATGCAAAGTTAACCATAGGGTTCATCTATTGTGATCAACAAGTAAAGTTGAAGCATTACTTAATTCCCTGGTATATTCGAAATGTGCCCCTTTTCGCATCCGAACTCCGTTTAAGTTGACTAGCTTGATTCATCCTTTTCTGGAGGATTTAAAATGTCATGCCATCATGTGTTTGCGCATTGCATTTGTTAATAAATGTGAGGTGTTTGATTGTTGTCTCCCGTGCGTTATGTTTCGATAGGTCAAGTAGACGGGGTTCCCCGCAATACTTCGACGATCCCTACTACCAGCACGTTGAGCAAGGCAAGCGTAACCCCCCCCCCCTCTGAGCATGTCTTATCCTATATTTCCGCAAATATTTTCTCCACTATAATATTGCATGCGGTTCCAAATGTCAATCTTATTGGATTAGAGTATCCTATAGTTGCATTAAGATTCCGATGCCAATACCTGTTTTCCCTCCTAATATCCATAGGATTGTATTGTTGGCCGAGATAATTACTATGCTATATTGATGCTTAGCCATGCTTAGTAGATGCTTAGCTGTACGATGGATGGGTTGTGGTGGAAACAGGTGATGAGATAAATGGTTGATGGAGGAGAATTGTGGTAACAGGTAATAAGATGCTAAAAGGTGGGGATGAGAGGCCACTGTGGTTGTGGTGCTTTGTCTCGTTCTCGCCGCCTAGGTGCGAGTTCTTTACCTCCCGAACCAAGACTGAGCGTGCAACCATGCGTGAGGCCTATGCATTCGTAGTGCAGGAACCCTCATAGACTAAATAACTCGAGTGGGGCTAACCAGGGTCCTCTAGTTCGGGCTTCCATTTGCGCGTGCGTGATGATGGTGGTTGAGCTGAGTTGAGGATTGTGGTGTTAGGAAAATGAGTGGCCGTGGGGCGGGGTGTTGTGATCCTGGCAGTCCTACCGCCACTGATGATCCTGGAAAGTCCTTAACGAGGGAGAAGTCAACACCGCTCCCACCCAGCCGGTTCTCCAAGGAAGAGAGCTACAAGCTAGGTAATGGGCCGGACGGTACGCGTGGTAAACATTGTACACCCCTGCAGGGTTAAATCTTTTCGAAAAGCTGTGTCCACGGTTAAGGACAACTTGGGAAAGGACGATAAGATCATAGAATAACTTTAACGGAATGATTAAAAACTGGGTACTAATGGTACCACTTCACGATTGTAAGGTGAGCTTCCTCAAGGGTGATTCGGGGAGGTGCCTTTGATGAACAGGTACAGTGGTTGATGATGAGTAAGGTGATGAAAGAAAGAGTACTTCTTACCTCTTTTTGAAAATACTCTGAATAGTCGATGCCTTTGAGTTATGTTTTCATAAATAAAATCAGCTTTATGCAAAACAGCCATATAACTTTGAAAGCCTCATCGAGCTAGAGCTCTATATATAATCTTGCGAGTTCGTCGAACTCAACGTCGTTTGTTTTGTTTCAGAGGAGGACTTCACTGACCTCGAAGGTGGGTTCTTTGTGGACGTCGACGAGTAGTCTGGGGTTCCCAGGTGGCAGCTTGGGACATCCCGGAACAGCTGGCGTTGTGATGTTTATTTGTAGGCCTCTTAGGCCATAATTTGGATCTTGTTGTTTAGACAACCTAATTTGCTTCCGCTTGATGTAATGTTGGGTCTGTGACCTCTAGTTGTCATTTGCTATCTTTCTCTATTATAAGAGTTGAACTATACTGCTTTGTGTCGTAGAGTCTGTGATGTGCCAGTTGTTCCACAAGTTTTGGTCTCTCTATTATGCATTGAGGGTTGTGCCTGTGTTAAGGCATCAATCGGGGTGTTGCGTTGCCGATGATCCATTCCGAGCAACGCCTGCCAAAGGTTTTGGCCGGGGATTGGTAAACCCGTAACCTCCGGTTGTATCGCTTAACCGGTGACACACAGCATCACTGTATAACAGTCAGGTCAGGGCGCTACAACGGCGCAGTGGCTGCCGGCGGCGGTGCGGGCGGCGGAGGCGCCGTCGCCTGCCGTGGTGGTCGGCTGCGCGCCGATGGGCTCTGGCAGGCCCGATCTGGGCTCGCCGGGCCCGAGCAGGGGCGTGTAGAGGAGGGCGTCCGGCGGTGCGGGCGCGAGCTGGGGGTGCGGTGCTGAGGCTGGAGGCGCGTGCCCGGCGCTGAGGAGGAGGAGGGAGGTGGTCCGCGCCGGCGCGGAGGCTGTCCGTCGTCTGTGTGGGCGGAGACGGGGCACCGGTGTGGGCCGCGTCCTGGATCTCGTCTCCGGTTGTGGTGCTGCGGCTTTCGAGCAGCGAGGCGGCCTGGGTCAGGCCGCGGCTTCGTCGGCTCAGTGCGGCAGGAAGGTGGCGTCCGGCGCGGTCTTCCGTGAGGACGGTCGCGGTGGCTGCGTGCGTCATGCCCGGCGCCGTGGAATGAGAGGGAGGTGGTGGCACCGACGCGGAGGCGGGGCGACCGATGAGGCGCGGGCTGGCCACAGAGGCGAGCCGGGGCGGCGGCCCCAGATTTTGTGGCTGTTTCGAGGATCGGCCGCAGTGGGCATGGCGGCTGCCGTGGAGGGAGGTGTCGCGGCGGTGGCAGCGTGCGATGGAGCTAGGTGGTTGACGACATGGCCATGATGCCATCCTGTGGCTCCCGAAGCTTTGCGGTCGGGTTGAACTCCGGGCGAAAGCTCGCACGGACTTCGGTCGGTGCCGATGACAGCGGCGCCCTCGGGTGTCGTTCTCCTTCTTGATTGCGTCGTTGTGGAGCTTTTCGACCTCGACTAACGCGTCTTCGGGAGCGGGCGGCGGTGACGATCTCGTCACTACCTTGTTGGAGGCGCCGCTTTGGAGCTCTTGGCCAGCGCGGTGCGACAGTTTCGCGGCGGATGTGCAAAATGGGTGTGTGGTCGAGGGTGGTGGACGCCGGCGCGGCGGCTTCGGACGGTGGTGGACGCCGAGGCGGCGGCCTCGGTTTCCCAGGCTACGACGATTCTACGAGGCAGAGCCGTTGTTTAGCGTGGGTCTGGGTGGCGACCTGGATGAAGACTGCGTAGGCAGAGGGTTCGTCGACCCGACTAGATCGTCTTCGGGCTATGCGAAGGTCGATCTGGTTGTTACACTGGGGCGGCGGCCCCGGAACAGGCGGTTTTGGTGGCAACCTGGATGAAAACTGCGTGGGCAGAGGGTTCGTCGACCATGACGGGATCGCTTCCGGGCAACGCGAAGGCCGATCTGGTTGCTACGCCGGGGCGGCGGCTCCGGAGCGGGTGGTGTGTGTTGTGACGTTTGTTCGACTTGTGCCGTGTGGGCGGCGGGGCGGCGGCTCCGGAGAGGCTGAGTGTGGCGGCGCGGGAGGTGGAGGGCGGCGGTGGCGGCGGCGCGGTAAGTAGAGCGGCGGCGGCGGCACGGGAAGTAGAGTGGCGGTGGGTGCTGAGCAACCGTAAGGCTCCGAGATGTGCGATTGAGGATTGTTTCTCTGGAGATGCGATCTAGATATTTCGTAGTTTGGACACGCGCCCAAGCCCAAAAATTTTCGCTCCACACGCGCCAAGACCGGATAAGTCCGCCAAAATTTTCGCCACCCAGGAACCACGTGTGCCGGCAGTTCCATCTGCCGGGACTGACCTACGCCGGCACTTCTACTGCCTCGGTATACTTTGTTTATTACCGGCTGTTGACAGCCAGCGCGTCTCTACTTTTGCTGGCTGATAAACTGCCATCCGGGATTTTTGCCGGCTGTTTCTTTCTCCCGGCAGTTCAACTGCCTTATAAACTCTACTTTTGCCGGTTGTTCTTTGCCCCCTAATTTGGTCCGTGGTGTAGTGTCGTCTGTGTGTTTCTTTTGTACAGCTTGTATGGTTTTTGGACCCGGTTTCTCTTATAAACTGGGTCAATTCTTTTCTATCTATTCGAGCGGTGATACGACCACCCTGTCCTCAAAAAAAAACCCATCCCAAGCTCCCTTTCATTCAACAATCTGAGTCAGTCCAACAACCAGCCGATTTTGCACCTCGCACATAGATGGATTTTAGAAGACAATCCTGACTTTGACTTTCGTACACAATAAACGGTAGACTAATCCCGCGACACGTCATTACAAGTGAAAATGAGTTGTATTATTTTCTAACTTCCGCGGCTTATATCTTCCGAAACGGATATGATTATCGAGAAATGTATATCCGGTACTACCATTATAACTCAGCTCTAAGAAAATGTATATTTTGCAATAAGGAATGAACAATATTGGCTTTGGTCTCATCTGTACACACCTGTCGATCTATCACACAATGATAACTTGTTTTTGAAGACAAAGCTAAGATAAGGAGAGAAAAAATGTAGGTCAATGTGTAAGTAATGTAATGTATGTTGGTTGACTCTGTAAAAATTGTAACGTTGAAGAGGCATAGTTCTTCCCAAACTACCACGTATTTTCGTGTGTTTTTTATTTCGTGGTATATCATAGGCACCCCATCTATTCCCGCCATTATGGAGTTCCTCGACATTAATTGGCCGTTGGATTCTGGCGATGACGACGATATTTGGTCGCTCGGAGTGCCGTTAGTACACAAATTGCATATGTGGTTCACCCTTAGGGGAAGACAGTGGACGACAGACAGATTGGCTCATCGCAGTTTGCAGCACTTCTGCCCTCTCTGTTGCGAGGAGCAAGAAACTGTCGACCACCTAACAATGCAGTGCTCCTTCACGCGTGAAGCTTGGTACTCTATGATGCTGCCCTTTCGTCTGCACCGCTTCACTCCGACCCTTGTTAGCAGATCGATGGTTCTCGGTGTCTGAAGTTGTCCCGAAGCGGAGAAGAAATGAACTGAATTTATGATCATTTTGGTGGTGAGACGCCTCTGGCTCGAGCGCAACAGTAGAGTTTTTTACAAGATTGCGATGTTACTTTGGGCAGTCTGCAGGAAAATCAAGGAGTAATTCGAACTTTTGCGGAAAACCAAATTGTGTGGAGTGGTTTTGCAGTTAGTGTCATGAGGTGGAGTTGAGACAGGAATCGCATGGATCACCCCAACTCAGATCAAATCTTGTAATCAAAACTTTTTCTATCTTAATTAATACAGAAGACACGCAACCCTCGTGTGTGTTCTTAAAAGAAATACTGAAAATATCAAATCATTTGACTTTTATACAAAAATAAACAATCACCGGATGTACAGGTCTAGCCATAAGTCTCCCTGCCCCGCAGTTGCCAGAAGATCAAACAAATAGTCTTTTTGACCTAGAGAGAACATGTCTTTCTATTTTATAAGGATTGTTTTGGTTTTTTTGGACATCTAGAGAAAATTGCAAACATCGCCAACGCATGTGGCCAGGCTCTCTTCCAAAACCAGAAGGTCGTATACAGTTTCAAGGCAAGTTCAGCGAAGGCTTCTTAATTTGCACGGTGCGTCGTCTCCAAATTGGCCTATCCACTCTTTCTATTTTACGAAAATAACTGCCGTGACAAAATCCCGTAGTATCAAAATTCAAAAAAAAAAATACCCGTAGAATATTATTCAAACTCTGTCAATCCATATCGCTCTATCAATTTCTGTACATCCATCGGTAGTTAAAACCCTAGAGTATTCATTTAAAAAAAGAACCTGGAGTATTATTATCAGAGTAGGAAATAAACGCAGCAGGCGTGCGAATTCAAAACAGAGTAGGAGTAGGCTTTGTTGTGTGGAGTCCAAACACGGCGCAACCCGTCCGCCGCACATGTTCCGTTCCACCCTCCTCCTATATAGCAGCGCTGGCGCCCCCCGGCGCTCCAACCAGACCAGCAACGAGCTCGAAGCCAACGAGGACTCCTCAAAGGAGTCAAGTCTCCAACCAGCCAGCCAGCCACCCACCGCGCGTAGCCACGACCATGTCCTCCTCCTCGTCGTCGGCCTCGATGGGCGCGCTCGCCGCGGCCACCGCCATGGCGCTCTCCGGCTCCCTCGTCCTCTTCTCCCTCCGCCGCTTCGCCAAGCCCACCCTCGACGACGCCGCGGCCGCTTCCGACGAGCCCACGTCCCTTCGCCCTTGCCTCTCCTCCTCAGGTACGCTGCTGATCCCGTGACTTCCTCTTTTCTTTCTGTGCACGGGATTCTGACGTTCTTGGTTTCTTGGGGTAACGTAACAGAGAAGCGGCCGCGCGGGGGCAAGCCGCGGCGCAAGGGCGAGAAGCGCGTGCGCTTCGCGGAGGGCGTCGTGGACAATGAGGGCGCAGCCCCCCGACCAGGTCGCTCCCGCCGGCGCCGGCGCCCGAGCCGACGTGCAGGGGAAACGCGGCGGCGACGGGGGCGGACCACCGGATGCCGGCTAACCGGGAGGCGCTGTACCGCGGCATGCTCCGCGACCGCTCCGTGCACAGGACCGCCTACTCCTACTGACCCACTCGCCGCCGACCGGGTGGCTGATCGACCCAACGCCGCCGCCGTTCGTGGAATTGTGAAAAGTAGACTAGGCTAGTCCGTCCCCTGCTTTTGCTTAGCTTCGTTCGTTCGTTCCCTGTGCCGTTGGTGCTTGGTTGCTTTGATCACGGGCTGTTGACTTCTCGTAGTAGTGCATCTCTGTACAAATGGATTAGCCGATTAGGAGCAGCAGATTTTCGACTAGATGTTTACCCTTCGTTATTTTTCCTTGTGTAACTCATCTGTACATAGAGTCCTCTTCTTTTCTCGTAAGAAAAAAGATAATGGAAACCTGCTTCTCGATTGATTTGTGGCAACATGTAGTGTATTTTTGAAAAAAAAAAAAAGGTGTGATTAATTTGGTAATGGAGTGCTGGGGAAGATTGGCGTGAAACGAACGGGTTTCCGGCTTCACGGCCAACGCGTGTAGACACCTACCCACTTTTCGCCTTAAACGGGCGGGGACGCGTGTAGGCCGCGGGCTCGGCCGTCCAGTCAAACTCTGTTCCATCACCATGTCGTCACGTGCTCGGCATGCGTGTGGTCAGCACTCCCCCTCTCACTCACCAATGCTCTCGAGAATATCATTCAAATCACGGAACGTGCAAAATCCACACAAATACTACTAGTCCATATAATAGTTTGTTGGTATCTCGGTTTCTAGGATCCCACCAACACAATTTTATCTAATCTTAGTATATACGCTCATCACGTTTTTATGGATCATGTATATGATTAGGTGCCCGGGTCGAAAAACGGCGCTATTTTGGCCCGCCTGGGGGCAACGGCGCTATTTCACGCGTTGGGGGGCGTCGATTCCCAGTCGCCGAACCCAAGCTGCCCCCAGCCGGCGAGTTTGGGACATATTTCGCGCATAAAACAAAGGCCAACAATAAAAATAGTTGGACATACAAATTCACACATAAGAATAGTTCAACATACAAATCCACACACAAATAGTTCAACAATGCAAGCAAATAGAACAAATCAAACTAGGCATTGGCATTGTCGGCATTGGCATTACCTTTGCGCTCCCACAAGTGCTGCACCAGATCATCCTGCAGTTGTGTATGTGTTGTAGGGTCTCGAATCTCCTGGCGCATAGCGAGGAAGGCTGCCCATGTTGCCGGCACCTGGTGATCTACATCTGCAAGAGGACTCTGTCGGTAGTATGGCTCAGTAGTCTCAGGCACCGGATGATCCCGCTCACTCTCAATGATCATGTTGTGCAAGATCACACAACAGTTCATCACCTCCCACATGTTGGCCTTCGACCAAGTCATGGCTGGGTACCGGACAACAGCGAATCGAGACTGCAGCGCACCAAATGCCCGCTCAACATACTTCCTGCAAGCCTCCTGGCACTTGGAAAACTAAGCTTTCGCGCTTCCTGGCACAGGTTTGGAGATGTTCTTCACAAATGTTCACCACTTGTTCAAGCGGCAGTGGACTCGGACATGCGCAGATAATCATCCTGCGAATCAGCGGGAGCACCATATGCAAGCAACCTCATGACCATCGTGCACTTCTGAATTGAGGTAAAGCCTACCGTACCGGTGCAATCCTTCTTCAATTTGAAGTAGGTGTCGAACTCCCGGATGGCATGCATGATGTCGAGGAAGAGCTTGCGGTTCATCCGGAAACGGCGCCGAAACACGGCCTCGTCCTGCATGGGATGATCGGCGAAGTAGTCGGAGTAGAGGATGCAGTACCGTTCGGAGCGCTGCCTCGGCTTGCTCTTGCGGCGGCCGGGCGCCGAGCCACCATGCCGCGGCTGCGCGTCGTGCGCGAGCAGGCCGGTGAGGCACGCGAGGATCAGCAAGTGTTCTTCGTCGTCGAGGTCAGCCTGGGCTTCCTTGTCGAGAAGTTTGGCGAGCAGCTCCTCATCGTCGGAGTCCATGGCTGGGCGGACAAACCGCCGAACACCTAGCAGGCGAGGTGGGTGCGAGCCTTCCGAGAGCCTCCTCCCGGCTAGATCACGGCGGAGGGGAGGAGCGGCGCCGGCGCCGTGGTTTGGGGCGAGATGGTGGGGTTCCTAGCTGCTTGCGTCCGACAGAGGGGGAAGGGGTGGTGCCGACGGCGAGATGGCGGCGACGCGGCGGGATAGTGGAAAGGGCGAGGCGGGGGGTGGGAAATGCGCTGTCTCCCCGACAGTGTTGGCCCACGCGTGTTTTCCCTTCCGCCGACCCCCCCCCCAGGCGCAACCCAACGCGCTGGGTTTGGCCTGGGTACGCCGGCGCCAAAACGGCGCTAAACGGCGCTATTTGGGCTCTTGGGGACGACTGGTAGAAAAACGGCGATATTTGGCCCAAAACGGCGCTATTTTGGGCCCTGGGAGGGCGCTGGGGGGACGGATAGAGATGCCCTTAGAGGATGAGATTTATTTAGCCAAGTACTAGGATCCTATAAATGTTATCTCCTAAAAAAATACCGTGTGGGTCCACTTGTAAGTGGGTTATATTTCTTCCACTACTCCAAAATCCCCACTCCACCGCATCGCAGCCACCATGGCAGCGCCCTGTGAGGGCTGGCCGTTCACCCACTCCTTCCGCCTTCGCGAGCCTCGTCGTCGTTCCATCGACGCCTACGAGCTCGACCGCTTGCTCCAGCAATGCTTGACTACGACGAAAGGTGCCAACGGTTGTCAAGCTCTTACTCGTGTGGTTCGTGCAAGGAACGGTTGCCCGAGGTGCAGAGAAGCTTCATCGTGGCAGGAATCACGCGTCGCCTCTTCTCGCAGTGCCAAGGAGAGGGCTGTGACTACAAGGAAAAGGAGGGAGGAGGTAGGCAGAGAGGTGCGGAGTCGATTTCATGTGGCGCGGTGGCGGGAGGTGACTGGAGATGCAGAGGTGTGATTGGAGTCGCAATATTTCCCTCTCACATGACAGTTGCAGGATAGAGCCTAATTACATGTTTCGGTTTGTTTGTATATTTATAGGAGGAAGGGGAATTTTTTAGAGGCACTACTAAATTAGAGAGATAGAGGGCGTCCTACAATGCCATATGTAGAGGATACTCTTAAGTTCCTGGTGATATAGTTTTAGTAACATGTAGCTCATATTTTATTTCTTAAATAATTTTTAAAATTAGACACAAAATTCCAAATTTCCATGTATTTGAAGATGGAAGAATGTAATATGATATGGTACTTTTCCATATTTTTCTTTATTTTAATTGTTTTTAGAGTACATGTTGTTTTACCATATCTACTATAGTCGATCTTGGAGGTTTGCACGCCACCAAGGTACCAAATCCATAGCTAGGAGTCCTTGGACATGATTCGGTTGAATGTTGGTAGTAGATATCGAATTATCGGTTGTCGAAAATACTATCTCCGTTACGCATACCAAGACGTATATGTTTAGTGAAAAGTTAACATAGTGTTTATAGACAAAATCATGAAAATATATTGTTTGTTGGGTCTATAAGTCTATTGATATTAATTTGATATTCTAAATACTTATATCCTTCTCTTGATCGGTCCCCTACCGTGGTGGCTCGTGAAGCCATTGTATCATGCAAGAATGATGCATTGGGATTGTTTTTGTGTATGTTGCGCATGTGATCTCCGTCGGTTTGGGCCGTAAACGGGTTGGTACCGGAGCAGGATAGGCAGAACATGTTGGCAACCGGCGAGGAATAATCATATTTCCACGTTTTTTGTCTAATAATACAAGTAGTAAGTACGTTGCTGAACTATACTATATATCAGTGGGAGTAATATACCCTGAGCATGCTGATCAGGAGCAGAATAAATTAGGACATGCTCCGTTGAGGAAGGCGTTTTGGCTCCCGGTATGTAAAAAAAAAACAAATTGAAAACTTTTCAAAAAAATCCGAAAAAAAATCATGCACGTACCTGACGATGTCACGCACGACCGTGTCAAATTTCGCACCGAAACGACATCGTATGCCCCCTGTGCAAAAATGAAAAAATTTCTGTCAGATGATCTCATATTCTGACAGAAATTTTGTCATTTTTGCACAGGGTGCATACGATGTCGTTTCGGTACGAAATTTGACACGATCGTGCGTGACATCGTCAGATACGTGCATGATATTTTTTCGGATTTTTTGACAAGTTTTCAATTTGTTCTATTTTTTGAACATACCGGGAGCATGTGCTCCCGGGAGCCAAATTGAATTTCCCATGCTCCGTTTCTTTTCCTACGCAAAGCGATCATGACATTATCAGGAAGCCAGCAGGCAGTTGCTGGAATCTTCTTTAGTTGGGTCAAATGATTCTTAGAGATTGGAGTGGTCTCCATGTTTGTCTTTTTGATGATATGATAGGCGGGCCCTCCGGCGATTTCCTCCCAGTCTCATCTTAGGCCTCGCTTGGGACGTCGTTTATTAGCCAAAATGAACGGTTAGAATTACGGACCTGGGAACCTCCTGCAGAAAATACGAAGGAGCTCCGGAAAGTACTCCGCTCCGTAATTTCCAACCCCCGATCCAAGCGAGGCCTTATGAACAATTTTGCTTCTTTGTTTCCGGCATGTTGTTTCATTTTGTTTGCAGATGTTGGGGTGTCTGTATCTACGCCGACAAATATGGTAGTGGTAGATAGACATAGACGGTATTTTTGTATTTTATACTACCGCTGGTCCCAGTGGTACTACCGCCCCCCCGGGAAGAAAGAACAATAAAACAGGCTAAAAACGGGCTGCAGACAGCGGTACTACCGCTTCCGGTACCACCGAAAACGGCTCTCGGGTGGCACCGGCGGTACCCTGGGCGGTACCGCAGTGGTACTACCGCCACAGGTAAAAACTGCAGAACCACCAGCACCAAAACGGGCATAACTTTTTCATCCGGACTCCGATTTCGATGATCTTGAGCTCGTTGGAATCGTAACGAAGAGCTTTACAAGATCATGCAGAGAAACATCATGGTCCATCATGTGAGGAAGAGACCAAATGTAGAAAGGTAAAACCTCTCTATAAAAGATGAACCGACAAAATCTCAAAACCGAAAACGCAACAAGTTTTCCATACGAAATTCGTTTTCAGTGAACTTAGGCTTGTCATGGAAATCACAACAAGCACCAAAACCCAACAAGGAGAAAAGCCAAATAAGAATCAAGAAGATGATATGCCAAGTATGATAAAAGTTTGAGCTCTCCACAAAGATGCGATCAAGTTACTCATTTGAGAGCCCCTCTTGATAGTACGCCGTCTATCCTATAACCCGGTCTCCCACTAACACCATGAGACCGTAAAATAGAAACCCTATCAAGATCATACATTTGCCTTACGCATTCCACTTGAGCTAGATGATGACGATCTTGACTCCCTCTATTTGGAACATCTTTCTTGATTGTGTTTGCTAGCGCATGCTTGATGAAGACTTCTCCAAATACTCCCCCATACTCCATGATGGAGAGCCTTGCTAAGCTCCATCTGCATGTATCCACTTGCACTTCATCTTCTTCTCTTGATGTATATGATGGCTTGGAGATAAACATGAATGTTCACCCAATCTTCTTTCCAAGCCATGCTTGTAGTAAGCTCAACTCTAGATGACCATTCTTCATATCAACCCTTGGATAGAACCTTGGTCATCATATAATCTTCTAGAGTACAACACATGAACTCCAATCTTCTTCATGGACAAGATCTATAAAGATATCTCAATGCAAACATTAGTCCATAGAGATTGTCATTAATTACCAAAACCACACATGAGGGCACATGCACTTTCAATCTCCCCCATTTTAGTAATTGATGACAATCTTTTTTGAGAGGGTTTATAATATGGAAATTAACGAGCTAGAGCCAATTGTACTAACATCAAATACTACAAAAGTATGTGATGTTAATCCAACAACATATATAGAGAAAACTCCCCCACAATCTATGCACGTGTGTATGAACATGAATTCATTGCATATATTGTCAACCATTACCGGTGGTGGAGTTTTCACTATATACAAAACCAAGCAACGAATTGCAAAGGCAAGAAGGCAAATACTTAAGAACAAATCAAAGTACAAAGTCAAATGCCATAAACCCTCCAAAACTTCTCCCCATTGGCAACAATTGCCGAAATGGTAAAAAGATTCAGAAGGCCAACATAGTGAGAATTCCTCCACAAGTTTAACTTTTCTCATAAAATGAGTAGAATCAAATGGACTGTCGTGGGGCTACCCTTCGACTATCCCACGGTGAAGGTAACTGGGTCACGCCAAGACTACAAAGTGTCGGGGGAATACTTTCTGGATTAACCCGCGGCCGAGTGCGACTTACTTTACTCGCACGGATAAAGGCCCACTTGGGAGCAAGCCCAATATTGAACCGCCATAAGGGGAAAGTTCTAGAAGACATATCCCGGAGGACGTGAAGACCAAGTAGTCTCCGAGTAGGCCTCTGTGGACATATTCCTTGTGGGGAAAGTTTCCTTTGTAACCTAGCGAGCCTCTGTGTATATAAAGAGGACTCGCAGGACTTAGAACGGGTCGAGCTATCAAGCCCTAAACCCTAGTTCATACGGCGAGTACCAGATCGGATTGCCTCCATTGTAACACCTCGATTATCATATCAATACCAATCTAGGGTAGGCAGGAAGTAGGTCTTTTACCTCACATTGAGGGGCCGAACCTGGGTAAATCTGTGTTGATCTTTGTTCCTGCGATCCCAAGCTCGGAGATGCTTGACTCGCGTAATCCCACACCTACGAAGTCATCTATGACACCTGACGTGACAAACCCACGATAGTTGACGCCCACCGTGGGGCCTGCGGTCAAAAGCGTCACGTTTCGCGCAGGATCGAAATCAGGCTTCAAGGACATCGCCATCGGCCAAGTCGAAGACATCAATGGGTCCCCTTCATCGACGACTCAGAGTGGGGACCCGAGGCAGATCGCATCGAGTTTGGATACATTGTTCCCATCGGATCAGTAAAAGTTTTCGTCAGATCCGTCAGTCGCAGATCTGAAGATGCGACTCAAGGAAGCGAATCGGTGAAGGAACTGCGGCCGGTCAGGGTCCGCGTGTTGGAGGAGCTACAACAAGCCACAGCCAAACTACCCGTCCCCGTCCCCGTCCCGTCAAGACCTGTTTGGGGATCTCTACCAAATCAGGAAGGAGACCTTAGGATTGAAGAGATTGAAGCTATCAGGACGGAACTCTGTGAAGAAGCACAAAGACTCGCGGCTGAGCGCGAAAAACTCCAAGAAGAAGGTCGACAACTCCATCGTTGGCAGCCAAAGCGCCAGGCGGTCCGAACCAAGATGACATATGAGCGCAAGAAACTCCAAGAAGAGGATTGGTGACTCCGTCGTTGGCAGCAAAAGCATCAGATCAAGATGGCAGAGGAGAGATGAAATCACAATTCCACGGCGACCCGGAGAGCAATATGTATGCCGCGATAGGAATATTGTCAAGGATAACACCGGTTGGCGACACGCGAGCTGATAAGGAAGCTCGCCGTGCGATCAACCTACTGCAAACCGCTGCCTTACAACACCCTGTCTTATGGATAGAAGACTACGAGGCAAACATGGCAGGAACTGATGTAACTCAGGAAGTACGTGCTAAATATTTCCACTTAGCAATACAGGGAGAAGCTAGGGATTGGTTGTCAAGGCTGCCATCCAAATCAATAAGCTCATGGGAAGACTTGAAGGACAAGTTCATTAACAGAAGACATGAAAAACCTTAGACAATGTATCCAAGAAGACGACGAATCAAGCGGTGACTGGATCAAGAGAATCGCGGAGATCCTTGGCTCTGCCAAAAACTTAACAATACAGGCTGCGATACAAGCTATGAGGAAGAACTGTAGATTTGAGCCGCCGCTGCACAAATTAAGTCGCGCCGAGCACAAGATTGATAGTTTCGACCAGCTTTTGGCAACCGCAGAAAAATACGCAAAGACAGATAAGAGGACAGGCGGCTTATCACAGGACCTAACAGGGAAATCGCAAGTCGCGCAAACTGAACATCGCGCACACCAGATGAAAGAGCCAGGGAACGACAAGGCTTTACTCTCTAAAACTGCAAGGGGGTCTTCGACGTGCCTGCGACTTACATCGCAGGAGAGATGGCAGGCCAGCGGATCATACCAAGGCGCAGTGCCACTATTACAAGAAGTGGAAAGAAGAGAGCCAACACAACGGGGGAAATTCCCACGAAGAAAACCCTAGTGCGGCTCATAACACAAATATTGGGCAGCACGGCACAAGTAACCCCAGGCAAACGGGGCAGTATCACACAATAGTTATCGATGACTCCAAAAGGGAAGAGAAATTGAGTCGCAGAAGTCAGCAGGTGAACGCCGTGATACCAGCAACACCCAATTGGTTAAGGTGGTCAGAACGCAGTAACCTGGAGTCGCGACGATCACCCGCCACAAGTACGGGAACCTGGCAAGTTAGCACTGGTTGTGGGCCGTACGTTGCAGGATACAAGCTGACCAAGTGCTTATGGATGGGGGAAGCAGCATTAATATCTTATACTACGATACGTTCCAGCGTCTAGGACTCAAGGATTCCAGCCTGCAGCCCACGTCAACAGTGTTTCACGGCATTGTCCCAGGAAGGTCCGCACGACCAGCGGGGAAAATAACCCTAGGGGTAACTTTTGGGACAGAAGAAACTTTAGAAGCGAATTCTATGCTTCGAGTGGTAAAATTTCCAAAGCCCATATCACGCCTTGTTTGGAAGAACGGCCTTTGCTAAGTTTATGGCCAGGCCATGCTACGTGTACCTACAGTTGAAAATACCAGGACCAAAAGGGGTCATCACAGTGTATGGAGATAGAGAAAAAGCAATAGAATGTGAAAAGGGAGATGCGGCCTTCGCAGAATCCGCCTGTGCCGCGGAGAGCTAAAAGGTTATAAGTCGCAGGTGGACCCAAACGACATGAGTGTGGTTACCACGCCATCTGCCGAGCCACCAATGAAATTCAAAGCGGCCCAGGACACTAAGCAGATAAATCTTGTTCCTGGCGACTCATCCAAGCAAACCAGCATTGGAGCACACATGGAAGAAGAGCAGGAGAAGGCCCTCGTCGCTTTTCTCCAGGAAAATAAGGACATCTTCGCATGGAAGCCGTCAGATATGCCAGGGGTACCAAGAGAATTAGCAGAACATAGCCTCAAAGTGAACCCTGCGGCTAAACCAGTGAAGCAGCCACTACGGCGTTTCCACGATAGGAGAAAGGCAATAGGAGAGGAATAGCTCGCTTGCTGGCTGCAGGTTTCATCACAGAGGTATACCATCCGGAGTGGGTGGCAAACCCAGTATTGGTTATGAAAAAGAACGGTACATGGCGAATGTGCGTTGATTACACCAGTCTTAACAAAGCTTGTCCAAAGGATCCATTTGCTTTCCGCGAATCGACCAAGTGATTGATTCAACTGCTGGGTGCGAGCTGTTATGCTTTTTGGATGCCTATTCAGGCTACCATCAAATCAAGATGAAGAAGGAGGACCAAGAAAAGACGTCCTTCATCACACCCTTTGGAGCTTTTTGTTATGTCAGCATGCCCTTTGGGTTGAAGAACGCAGGTGCGACTTACCAAAGATGCATTCAGAATTGTCTACATGAGCAAATAGGTCGCAACGTTCACGCCTACGTGGATGATATTGTGGTTAAGTCGCAAGTTAGCCAGGATCTTATTGTGATCTGCAGAGACATTCACAAATCTCAGAAAATACAACATGAAGCTCAACCCCACAAAGTGTGTCTTTGGAGTACCAGCAGGAAAGCTATTGGGATTCATAGTATCAGAAAGAGGCATTGAGGCCAACCCTGACAAGATAAAGGCCGTGATGGATCTCCAAAAGCCAGAAAAGATAAAAGATGTGCAGCGACTTACGGTGCGTAGCAGCTTTGAGTCGCTTTATATCAAGATTGGGAGAGAAAGCACTACCTTTGTACAGACTGTTGAAAAAATCAGACACCTTCGTTTGGGACGCAGAGGCGACGAAGCTCTGACAGCCTTGAAACATCAATTGACAAATGCTCCAGTTTGGCGGCTCCAAAGGATAAAGAGCCAATGCTACTATACATAGCGGCAAATTCCCGTGCTGTGAGCGCTGTCATGGTTGTGGAGAGACAAGAAACAGGAAAGGAATACCCTGTCCAGAGACCAGTATATTACGTGAGCGAAGTCCTCACAGCTTCCAAACAGCGTTACCCACAGTGGCAGAAGTTGGTGTTTGGAGTGTTCATGGCGAGTCGCAAGCTGAAGCACTACTTCCAAGAGCATCCAATAACTGTGGTTAGTTCAGCACCATTGGCAGATATCATTCGTAATCGAGAAGCTACTGGAAGAGTCGCTAAGTGGGCGATCGAGTTGGGACCACATCACATCAGCTACGAGCCGCGCACATCAATTAAGTCGCAAGCCCTTGCAGATTTTATTAACGATTGGACAGAAATCCAAGTCGCTCCTAGCATGGCAGAAACCAAATACTGGACCATGCATTTTGATGGGTCAAGACAGTTGCAAGGCTCGGGGGCTGGAGTTGTTCTAACATCTCCCAAGGGAGACAAGCTGCGGTATGTGCTACAGATACACTTCAACTGCACAAATAACGTGGCGGAGTACGAGGCACTGCTTCATGGTCTACGTATAGCAAAGGAGATGAACATCAGTCGCATACGCTGTTTTGGCGATTCAGACTTGGTGGCACAGCAGGTCTCGGAACGTGGGACAGCAAGGATGCGAACATGGCTGCATATAGAGAGAGGTGGACAGAATTGCTGGACATTTCACTGGATACCAAGTTGAACATATTGATCGGAGACAAAAAAGCTGCGGATGCCCTGTCTCGGCTTGGATCCAACAGACAGTCAGTCCCACCCAATGTTTTCCTGGATGAACTGCACAATCCATCAGTCAAACCTCCAGCAGAGATTGACATTGCAGAGCCAGAGGATGATTCAACTTTAGTCGCAGCCCTGCATGAACAGCCAGGATGGACAGAGCCATACATGGCATATTTAAGTCGCGGAGTGCTGCCAGACGATGAATTGAGGCGCGCAAAATCATACGACGATCAAAGGCCTATACAATCATCAACAATGAATTATACAAGCGCAGCGTGTCAGGAGCATTCCAAAGATGTGTCTCACCAGAAGAGGGACGAAAAATCTTGCACGAAATTCATTCAGGCGATTGTGGCCATCATGCTTCGTCAAGATCTTTGGTGGCAAAGGCGTTCCGACATGGATTCTTCTGGTTAACAGCATTAGCAGATGCAGAGCAAATTGTCAGAGTGTGCGATGGATGTCAAAGATACGCTAGGCAAGATCATATGCCAGCTCAAGCACTTCGCACAATACCCATCACATGGCCTTTTGCCGTATGGGGTTTTGACATGGTAGGGCCTTCAGACGGTCTTCAAACGGAAAAACTCACCTCTGGTCATGGTGGACAAATTCACAAAGTGGATAGAAGCAGAACCTGTGGGAGATTGCGAGGCTGAAACAGCAGTCAAGTTCTTGAAGAAGGTCATATTCCGCTTGGGTACCCCCATAGTATCATTACAGACAATGGGAGCAACACCTCTGAAGGGGCTACACAGATATTTTGCGCAGACAATGGGATAAGATTGGACCTCACGTCAGTAGCACACCCGCAGAGCAATGGACAAGCTGAGCGAGCTAACCAGGAAATTCTCCATGGAATTAAGCCGCGCCTTATTGAAAAGGTCGAAGCATCTCCAGGATGTTGGGTGGAAGAACTGCCAGCAGTACTGTGGAGCTTAAGAACAACCCCTAACAGATCCACAGGATTTACACCATATTTCATGGTCTATGGAGCAGAAGCAGTCATGCCCAGCGACATCATACATGATTCACCAAGAGTTGCGGCTTACATCGAGACAGATAATGAGATAGCTCGGCAAGACTCGGTGGACACATTAGAAGAGGTTAGAGACTTGGCAGCATCAAGGTCAGCGGTATATCAACAAGACTTGCGACGCTATCATGCCAGACGCATCAAAACCCGCACCTTTCAAGAAGGCGACCTAGTACTGCGACTTAAACAAGATCACAAGGGAATGCATAAGCTGTCCTCTCCATGGGAAGGACCCTACATCATCAGCAAGAAGCTAAACAATGGGTCGTACTACCTGCTGGATGTAAGGGAAGAAAGCAGCGAACGCCATGATTTCGAGGATCGTCTCGAGGCACCTCGCCCTTGGAACGTCGCGCACCTGCGACCGTACTATACATAAGAAAAGGCTAATCAGAGCCAAGCATCATCCTTTCCAGCTTTATAGCTGAGTATCATCACAGCCACTCAGGGCTAGAACTTCAACTTTGGTCGCCACCTAGGCGCGACCTATGCAACATCTGATCGCCACCCAGGCGCGATCGACCCTTGTATCAGAAACCGGCTGCCACCTAGGCGCGGCCGTAAACTTTGTATCATCTCTGGTCGCCACCTAGGCGCGACCGACCCCATGTATCACCATGGATCGCCACCTACGCGCGATCCAACCCTATGTATAACACTCGGTTGCCACCTAGGCGCGACCTTATGTGTCATCATAATCAAAGCTTATCATAGCTTAGCCTATCATGGCAATATCATTATGTTTCTTGGGGTCTTTGTTACCCTGAAACAGCCAATTTATTGGCAATTATCAAATTTACCTTAAGTTGGATTGCTACTCGCATTATGTGGCCAAAGTACTGGGGTGTGGCGTCAATCGAGCTTGATTGCCTATCATGGCCGCTCTCGACCCTGAACACACATGTTCCTAGGAAATACTGAGTCGCGCGAGTGCCCACTTAAGGATTCAGATGGCCTAACTAGAGGTCGATGTACTGCTTATAGTACGGCAACACCAATTACAATTACTTGTATCTTAACAATTGTTTTATTCATGATATCAAGTTACAGGTGATGACCTTCAGAGTTCTCTGAGAAGAATTGAGATGATTACCACATACATCCTCTCAATCCTTGGGGGCTACATCATATTATCATCAAAAATTTGAAGATGGGTCGTCATCAAGTTCTGAAGCTATCAGGCTACTCTAACAAAGAAGCTCACGAAGTCAGATGATCTTCCAGGTGCGAGTCAAGGCCAATCCTGCACAATTATAAGTCGCGAAACAAGGAAAAGCGCGGCCTAACATTCAAGATCAAGAATACTATGAAGTTCAGGCCACGCTTGGGGGCTAATGTCGGGGGAATACTTTCTGGATTAACCCGCGGCCCAGTGCGACTTACTTTACTCGCACGGACAAAGGCCCACTTGGGAGCAAGCCCAATATTGAACCGCCATAAGGGGAAAGATCTAGAAGACATATCCCGGAGGACGTGAAGACCAAGTAGTCTCCGAGTAGGCCTCTGTGGACATATTCCTTGTGGGGAAGTTTCCTTTGTAACCTAGCGAGCCTCTGTGTATATAAAGAGGACTCGCAGGACTTAGAGCGGGTCAAGCTATCAAGCCCTAAACCCTAGCTCATACGGCGAGTACCAGATCGGATCGCCTCCATTGTAACACCTCGATTATCATATCAATACCAATCTAGGGTAGGCAGGAAGTAGGTCTTTTACCTCACATTGAGGGGGCCGAACCTGGGTAAATCTGTGTTGATCTTTGTTCCTGCGATCCCAAGCTCGGAGATGCTTGACTCGCGTAATCCCACACCTACGAAGTCATCTATGACACCTGACGTGACAAACCCACGACACAAAGGCCTAAGGAAAGCCCAGCAAGGACAACGTGCGGCCCAAGTTAGTCGACTAGGTCATGCGGCTCATACCTATCTTGTAAGTGCCATCAGCACCATTCACTCGAGACCTAGCCTACCATATAAAGGCTAGGAGGGTCCCTCGTTCTAGGGTACGCTCATAGCCGCCACCACAAACCCTAGCGAGATCGCCATCTCACCATTGTAGCCACAACTCGCCATCAATAACCAGACAAGCAGGAAGTAGGGTGTTATCCTCCGGGAGCCTAAACCTGGGTAAAACGCCTCGCTTGTCAGCCGTCGTGATCACCAGCGCTCAACTCTCTCCTCCTCAATCAACCCGGGGTGCATAACATAGGAATTTGCCGAGTCCACACCTCGTCAATTGGCACCGTCTGTGGGAAAGGATGAGCGCTGGAACCATGGTCGCACCGGCTCCATCGACTTTGAAGACCGACGTCTGCATCACCAAGGAGCCAATCTGCTTCGGCTCCTTCGAGTACACCTTCCACCTGCCGGCCCACCGCTCGGTGTACGTCGATCTGCATGTAGGTATGTGCCTCACCTTCGGTACCATGCACTACTTCGTAGACAGCTGTGGAGTACTCAGATCCACGGCGATCGCACCACGCGTGGTGGCGGCACCCGCATCTGCCGCGATTGCGCCATCCGTGCCGCCGCCTACTGCGGAGATCGCGCCCGCTGCGACTGTGGAGATCGCATCTTCGACTGCTGAGAAAATCGCATCTGCGTCGACTACATCGACCACTTCGGCGACCACCGCGCAGATAGAGTCTACTCTGACTACCTCGATCGCGTCGTTGGCAAGACCAAGATCTGCATCATCTTCGACTGCGTCGACCACGCCTTCGCGAGTGACCAAGGTCGCGTCGTCCTCGTCCGCGCCGCTCGCATCTCCACCGACCCGCAAGGTCTTCACCGAGCCAACCACGCTCGCATCGACGACGACGGCATCGCTCCTCATGTCCGCGGCAAAGATCGCAGAACTCCAAGAAAGAAGCCGCGGCAGCGACTGTGGTACCCACCACGTTGCAGCCATTTTCGACTCCGAGCACGGCTCGGACGAAGGAAGCAGCAGTGGCAGCGTCCATCCCGCTGCCCAGATCTACCCCGCGCAAGCCTTCATGATCGGCCCGACGCCGCAGGCCAACGACGATGAACCCGTGTACCCACTGGATGTGGTCCTGTCTGACCAGGTGACGCGTCTCACCATCACTCGCGACATGGTGATCCGAGCCATGAAGCACGTCGACGACGGCACGTACCCACCACCGGACGCGCCACGAGAGGACCAGTTGGCAGTCCAGTACCTGCTACGCAAGGAAGGCGAGCGACTCCACGCCGAGAAGGCCGAGTTGCTCTGACGCAAAAGGGAGGCCGACGCATCGAGTGCCAGGAGGGCCGCTTACTCCTTCACCTCCTCAACAGAGGTCAACCAAGGAGCGTGGTGCCACAGAGCTCGCGTGCCCCTGATGACGGAGGTCGACCGCACCAGAGTCACCCGCAACCTCGAATCGTCTTACGTAACCGAGGACGAGAACGGGATACCCGTCCCCAAGACACCCGGCGCCGCGCTATGGCAGTCGAGACGTACCTGCGACTCACGCAGCCGCCGGAGGGTGACTCGCGTGCTCTCCTCCACAAACAGCAAATCATGTCCATCAAGGCAGTCGAAGAGGCCCTGGCGAACAAAGCGCCAACTGAACCAGCACGAGAAGAGCGAGGCCGCCACGCCCGCGAGCCCGCAGCGCTCGTCGGCCCAGCAGCCAGACCGCTACGACAACCGCAGCCAGGCGAAGACCTCCGCAACGTCATCGCGCAGAGGACGGTGGACCGTCACCGCACCCAGCAGACGGTTAGCACGCCGAACCCGGACGATCGGGTTGATGGCGACTTCGAGCCGTGCGGCGCCGCGTGCTTCAGCTTCAACATCCGCGACACTCGAATGCCCAAGGGCTTCAAGCTCACGGCAGAGACGACCAAGTACGATGGGAAACAAGACCCGTGACTTTGGCTCGAAGACTACCTCATTGCCTGCACCTGCCAGGGAGGAACTTCGACTACGGCGATGCAATACATCCAGCTCATGCTGACGGGCTCAGCACGCGGGTGGCTCAACACCCAACCCAAGAACTCCTTCAGGACTTGGGAAGAGTTCGAGGAGGCCTTCGTCAAGAGCTTCGTCGGAACATACTCGAGGCCGACGACCTACATCGAGTTGCAGGCCTGCAAACAAGGGCGAGACGAGTCGCTCCGATCGTACATCCAACGATGGACCCTGCTCCGCAACACCATGGAGACTGTCTCGGAGGACCGGGTGATGGACGCTTTCATGCACGGCGTCTCCCGCCGCGACCTCCGCGAAGAGTTTGGAAGGCTCCGGCCGAAAAGCATGATCGAGCTTATGAAGATAGCAAACCAGTGGGCAGAAGGAGAGGACTACGTCCGTGACAACCCTCACTACTCCCCGAAGGACGAAGCCGGACCGAGCAACTGGCGAGAAGGACGCCACAAGAAGAAGCCATGTTACAACAGCCTCGACTCAATCGAGTTAGTAGCGGCGGGATACCAAACCCCCCGCGAAAAAGCACGCGACAGCAGTCGCCAATACGATCAGGGTCGCCAGTACAACCGAAACAGCGGCGACCAAGGTCGCCAGTTCAGCCAAGGGCAGTACAATCGAAGCAGCGGCAGCAACTACCGCAGCGACGGAGGACAAAAGCGCGAGTGGAAGCACGCACTGACCCCAGCCAAGGAGCTGGAGCAACCCTGCAAGCACCACATGTTCCGGAACCCGGAAACGGGTAAGTGGGGCTCCAACCACCTGCTGAAGGACTGCCGCAAAGCACGCAAGATCTACGAGGCCATGCAGCAGATCATCACCCCAGCACCCGCAGCGCAGCCAGTCGCGCAGCTGGCCATCCAGGCAGCACCCGCACCCGCAGCTGCTAATCCAGCACAGGCGGCGTGAGCCTTTCCTCAGCAGCAGTGGCAGCAGCCACGGCAACAAGCCCAGCCAGCGGCACACGACGCCTACCCTGCGGCACGCGGACAGCTCAACATGATACATAAGGGGCACCCCTCAAACAGGGCCCAGAAACTCATCACTCGCCAAGTCTTCCAAGCCATCACCTGTCCACCCGCGGTACCAGACTACCTGAGAGGGTCAGAGACACCAATCACATTCTCCAGAGCAGACCCCGCCTGCAGTACCTCGACCCGGGCACGCCGCCCTGGTAGTCGAAGCTCTGATCGGAGACTACACTCTGAAAAAGGTGTTCATGGACGGAGGCAGCGGCATCAACATCATCTTCGCCGACACCCTCAGAAGGATAAACAGGTCGACGGAGAACTTGACGGAGTCGAGACCACCTTCCACGGCATAGTACCAGGGCAAGCAATCACGCCCATGGGAACAATCACACTCGACGTCATCTTCGGCACACCCGAACACTTCAAGAGGGAGTCGATCGACTTCGAGGTAGTCGACTGGAAGTCACAGTACCACGTGATAATCAGGCGCCCAACCTTTGCCAGGTTCATGGCAGTACCTCACTACGCCTACCTCATGCTCAAGATGCCTGGCCCAAGGGCGTCATCACGGTACTTGGCGACTTCGACCGCTCCAACAGCTGCGACCGCGAGTTCAGCAAGATCTCCGAATTCTTCGGAGTCGAAGAGCACTTTGAGGCAATGGCAGTCGACAATGACAAGACCATCTTCCCACCCCGCAAGAAGCCAGCCAAGGACGCTGCCTTCAACGCGACTGACGACACAACAACCCATCAGGTCCACCCGACTGACGCCAGCAAGACGGTCAAAGTATCGTCGAGTCTGACTCCCGCATAGGAAGGCGCGCTCGTCGAGTTTCTACGTGAGAACTGGAGAATCTTTGCATGGCAACCCTCTGACATGCCAGGAATACCCAGGAACCTCGCCGAGCACTCCTTAAAGGTCCACAAGGACGCCAGACCCGTCAAACAGGCCATGCGACGCTTTTCCGGGCCCAAGCGAGACGAGATCAGCAGAGAAATCGATCGACTGCTGCATGCCAAGTTCATCCGAGAGATCAAGGACTCGGACTGGGTCGCCAACCCAGTCCTGGTGGAGAAGAAGAAGACGAAGAAACTCCGCATGTGCGTCGACTTCACCGCCCTCAACAAATGCTGCCCCAAGGACCATTTCCCGCTCCCGCGGATAGACCAGATCATCGACTCGACTGCAGGCTGCGAGTGCCTGTCCTTCCTGGACGCCTACTCAGGTTACCAGCAGATCAGACTGAACGTCGACGATGAGGAGAAGACAGCATTCATCACACCCGACGGCGTTTTCTGCTACCAGACGATGCCCTTCGGGTTGAAGAACGCTGGTGCCACGTACCAGCGCACAATGCAAGCATGCCTCAAAGGGCTCATCGGGCAAATCGTCCAAGTCTACGTCGACGACATCGTCGTCACCACCCGCAAGGAGGACACCCTCATCGCCGACCTCCGCAAGGTCTTCGCCGCCCTCGACGAGTACCAGATCAAGCTGAACCCAGACAAGTGCGTCTTCGGCGTGCCAGCCGGAGAACTGCTAGGGTACCTCGTCTCTGCAAGAGGAATCGAAGCGAACCCCGAGAAGGTGCAAAACATACTCGCGATGCCTGCACCGACCAAGCTCCACGAGGTGCAACGCCTAGCCGGCCGAGTCGCAGCTCTCAGCCGGTTCATTAGTAAGTTGGGTGAGAAGGCTCTGCCTTCTACCAACTGATGAAGAAGACAGACAAATTCGAGTGGACAGAGGAAGCGCAGGACGCGTTCGACCAACTCAAGAAAACCCTGACGACTCCCCCAGTACTGGTGGCACCACTGGAGAACGAGCCGCTATACCTCTACGTGTCAGCTACAAACAGGGTGGTCAGTACGGTACTCGTAGTCGAACGAGAAGAAGAAGGGCACAGCCACCCTGTCCAGCGACCGTCTACTACCTCAGCGAGGTTCTAACTCTGTCCAAGCAGCGCTACCCGCACTACCAGAAGCTGGCCTACGGAGTCTTCATGACTTCAAGAAAGGTCATCCATTACTTCTCCGAGCACCCGATCACGGTGGTAAGCTCCTCCGGGCTCTCCGACATCCTCACCAACCAATGCGCGACAGGACGAGTCGCTAAGTGGGTCGTCGAGCTAGGACCCTGGGGGCTGAAATACGCTCACCCGAAGTCAATCAAGGCCCAAGTGCTCCCAGAATTCACCACCGAGTGGATAGAGGCCCAGCTGCCAGATGTCCCCGACCTGTCCAACGCATGGACAATGTACTTCGACGGCTCCAAAAAGTTCAGATCAGCCGGGGCGGGAGTCATCCTCATCTCCCCCAAAGGCGACAAGCTGAAGTACGTGCTACAGATGGACTTCCCAACACCCTCCAACAACGAGGCCGAGTACGAGGCCCTAATCCATGGCATGCGGATGGCCAAGAACTGCGGCGCCACTCACCTCATGATCTACGGCGACTCCTACCTCGTCGTGCAGCAAACCATGAAGGCCTGCGACGCCATCGCGACAACATGATCGCCTACAGAGACCTGTACAACCAGCTGGAGGGCACCTTCGACGGCTGCGAGTTGCGGCACATCGGCCGCGAAAGCAACGAAGAAGCCGACCCTCGCCAACCTGGGCTCAGACAAGGCGCAGGTGCCACCCGGCGTCTTCCTCGAGCGCATAACGCAGCGGTCTGTCAAACTTCGACCCGCGCCAGGCTCCTCTACACCGTCAACGAGCACCACTGACCCGCCAAGCAAGGAGAAGGAGCCCATGGAAGTTCTGCTGGTCGAACCCACCTGGACGAGCCCATACCTGGCCTACATACTGCACCAAAGGTTGCCAGTCAACCCAGTCGAGGCCAAGCGCGTCATTCGCCGCTCCAAAGGCTTCACCGTCATCAACGGCGAGCTATACAAGCGAAGCATCTCAGGAGTCCTGCAAAGGTGCGTTGATCCAGTCGACGGCCAAGCCATCTTACTCGAAATTCATACAGGCACCTGCGGGCATCACGCCAGCAGTCGTGCCTTGGTGGCCAAAGCCTGCGAGCCGGGTTCTACTGGCCCACCGCAATGCAAGATGCCGAAGAACTCGTGAAGAAGTGTCTCGGCTGCCAGGAGTTCGCCAACAAGCCGCACGTGCCAGCATCGGCACTGAAGACCATACCACTCGCCTGGCCCTTCGCTCAGTGGGGGCTCGACATGGTGGGCCCACTCAAGAAATCCTCGCCAGGAGGGCACACTCACCTCCTGGTAGCAGTCGACAAGTTCACCAAATGGATCGAAGCCGTGCCCATCACAAGTTCGACTGCATCCTCAGCAGTTAACTTCATCAGGTCCATCATCTTCAGGTTCGGGGTGCCGAACGGCATCATCACTGACAACGGCACGAATTTCACAGCCGAAGAGTTCAAGGACTTCTGCTCCGAACAAGGCATCAAGCTCAACTACGCATCTGTCTCGCACCCGCAATCCAATGGGCAAGTCGAAAAGGCCAACGGCCTAGTCTGCAAAGGAATCAAGAAGCGCCTGCGAGTACCGTTGAGGCGCGCCGCAGGCGCCTGGGTCGAAGAGCTGCCATCTGTGCTTTGGAGTCTATGCACAACACCGAACAGATCAACCCAGTACACGCCATTCTTCATGGTCTATGGTGCAGAGGCGGTCATGCCTTGCGACATCAAGTTCGACGCACCTCGAGTGGTGGCCTACGACGAGTCTGATGCAGAAGAAGCACTCGAGGACGACATGGACACCCTGGACGAAGCACGCGACATCGCCCTCACCCGCTCAGCCGTGTACCAGCAGGACCTGCGCAACTACCACGAACGGCGACTGCGGCCAAGAGCTTTTGTTCCAGGCGACCTGGTCCTTCGCCTCAAGCAGAAGAAGGTGCACAAGCTCGCCCCCCTTGGGAGGGCCCGTACATTGTGACAGAAGCAATCGGCGGCGGAGCCTACCGCCTGAAGGACTCGAAGACAGGACAGTCTGCCACAACCCATGGAACGTTGCGCAGCTGCGCTGCTTCTACGCCTAGTCGACTCCCCTGTTGTAACAAAGCATACATGTCAAGGCAGCAGGTTTCAGACGCACTCTTTCCCTTACCAGGGTACCTGAGGGGACTGGAAGGGTTTTAATGAGGCGGCCTGCTCGCAAAAATCAATGAAGTGATTTGTGGAACAAGCTCTCCCCTTTACTTTTTCAGTCAAAAAGCAACATAAACCTAGGCCGCCACCCGACGCACTCAGGGGCTACGCCATACAGGTCGAACTCGAAAATCCTAGGCCGCCACTCGACGCACTCGGGGGCTGCGCCATACAGGTCCAACTCGAAAAACCTAGGCCGCCACTCGACGCACTCGGGGGCTGCGCCGCACAGGTCCAAGTCCAAACCTTGGCCGCCACTCGATCCACTCGGGGGCTGCGCCGCACAGGTCCAAGTCCAAACCTAGGCCGCCACTCGACGCACTCGGGGGCTGCGCCATATAGGTCCAACTCGAAAAACCTAGGCCGCCACTCGACGCACTCGGGGGCTGCGCCGCACAGGTCCAAGTCCAAACCTAGGCCGCCACTCGACGCACTCGGGAGCTGCGCCGCACAGGTCCAAGTCCAAACCTAGGCCGCCACTCGACGCACTCGGGGGCTGCGCCATACAGGTCCAACTCAAAAATCCTAGGTCGCCACCCGAAGCACTCGGGGGCTGCACCGCACAGGTCTAAGTCCAAACCTAGGTCGTCACCCGACGCACTCGGGGGCTGCGCCGCACAGGTCCAACTCGAAAATCCTAGGTCGCCACCCGAAGCACTCGGGGTTGCACCGCACAGGTCTAAGTCCAAACCCAGGCCGCCATTCGATGCACTCGGGGGCTGCGCCGCTCAGGTCTAACTCGAAACATCTTGGCCGCGCCCGAAGCACTCGGGAGCTGCGCCCTACGGGTTCGACTCCCAAAGTCCTAGGCCACGCCCGATCCGCTCGGGGTTGCGCCATACAGGTTTACAGAAGTTTACAAGATACAATTTACTCACTCGGGGGCTACCCCCACCTCGGCATACATACACTCATATTTCCACTTGGAAAAATTGATTTTACAAGATAACGGTATACAACAAACAGTCTGCTACTCTTATTCTACAGGCTCGCCCTTTGGCGCATCAAGTGGCCCTACAAGATGCTCGCTAAAGTTCTGGACCTGCTGAATCATCTGGCGCACAGCCGCAAGAGTATCGGCATAGTCATCCTCTCCAGGCAAGCCGTCAAGCACCTTGTACAATGGAAGATTAGGCCGGTGCAGTCGAACGTATGCCAATGCCACGTTCGCCCCAGCAACAAGTTGAGTGTGCACGACTTCCTTCAATGCACTGCCTTCACGGAACCTCTCCAGAAGCGCAGTCAGTCCATTTGGCTGCTCGTTGTGAGGAAAGTACACCTTGTTGATCTGCCAGAGGGTTTTTCTGGAACCTTCCAAGAGCACAGCAGCCCGCCAGGTGCGATCCAGCATTCATGCCAGTACACTACCTCTGTATTTGTTCGACCAAAACTGGCGCGCTTCGGGTGAGTCACCGGTGGCCTCTTTCTTTACCCGCTCGTCTACTCGAAGCTGCTCAGCCTTCCAGTCAGAGTTCACATCTGCATCAAGGCCAAGCATTAAGCATAGCAAGAAGACATAGAAGCCAAAGCAGAAATGCCAGAAGGCCAACCTTGCAGTTGTCGACTGATCAAGTCCATCTCGCCAAGCAGAAACTCTTCACGCTGGGAGAATGGAGCAACGGGCCGCGACCTCAATCGCTCCAGCTCCAACTCAGCACTCTTCAGCTTTGACTCAAGCTCAACCACCTTGTTCCTCATGAAGGTGATCACTCGCTGGTCATTTACGCTTCGCGCAGGAGCTGGAGGAGCTTGACGGCGGTGACGAGTAGGCGCAGCCGAAGAGGTGTACTCCTCATCGTCCGCACCAGTCGTTCCCGCAACATCAGGAGCTTCACCCATATCAGACTGTCAAGAATTGACAGCGTCAAACCAGGAAAAGAACCAACATAATTCATCCAAGCTAGATATCAAGAAAGACTCGGCGGCTGCACCCCCGAAGGAACGAATTCACACTTCATCATCAGCATGTTCACTCGCACAATATAAAGTGCATTACAGACTCAAGCCCAAAAGCAGAAGCATAGTCTTAAAAGGAAAAGTCTACACTACAGACTCCGACTGGGACCGGCTCTTCCTAGCAGCAGCCAACTCGGCCATCTTAGCAATCCTCTTCTCGAAGGTGGAGACAAGCTTCACGGCCAACTGGCTCGCCTGCGCTTTCACCCCGCTAAGGGACGCGGTCTTGCCATCAGGCTTTCGAGGGAAGTCGCTGACAACCTTCTCAAAATCGCCTACGACTTGGTGACCAAGAAGCATCTGGAAAGTGAGCCCTGAGCCGCGTACCGTCTGCGCGCGCGTGAAGTCCGCCAGGACATTCGAATCGCCTTCGAATGGAGCCGCGAGTGCGTCTACAGCAGCTGGTGGCGGCTTGTTGGGGAAGATGTTCCGGTGCACAGCCGCTAAGGCCCCCATCGACTTCTGCAGTGCCGCCGTCGACTGCTGCAGCGCTGCCGAGGCATACGCGCAGACGCAGTCGACGAAGCCAACAGCCTTTACGAAGCCGACGTTGTCGCTGGAAGTTCCTTCTGGAGGAGCGCCTCCGCAAGTCTCTGTACAAAAGGAAAAAAAGCAGTTACACCCATAAGCCATCAACAGTCGCCAAACGGGCAAAGTAGGCATCAAGCCGAAGCACTTACGTCCAAGGACATTGGCGAGGGCGAGCAAGCGCTCGACCTGGCCCTTCTCCAAGTCATCCCGAGCTTTTTCGCGCTCCTGCAACTCGCGCAGGGTCTTCTCCATCTCAGCATGAGTCCGAAGCTTCTGCTCCAACTCCGACACCCGCTTCGTGGCCTGCTGCAGAGAAGTGCGGAGCTCATCCCTCTCCTTCTCCATGCGAACGAAGGCGGCGGCACCTTCCACCTGCTGGCGATAGTAGGGCTGCGAAGCATACAAGGTTTATCAAAGTTGCACTCGACTATTCTAGTCAACCACACCTTCGGGGGCTACTCCCATCGGGAGCACTGTTCGCGCACCCGATTCGAATTCAGACGGACAAGTTGAAGATGTGCTTACATGATCAATCAGTCCAGCTCCAGCCGGAGTCGCGTCGGCTGTACACGCCTGTACGGAGGAAGAGGCCTTCAGCACCGTGAGATCATCCACCCAAGCGAGCTCCTCGACCACCTTCGGAGTTGGCTCGACTGGGGGAGTAGAAGTATGCTCCACGTCACGCATAGGCGAACCAGCAGCATCAACATGCTCGCTGACAAGACAGAAAGGAAACTGAAGTACAACTCGAGAAACCAAATAGCAACTCGAAGAAAAGCAAATGGTTACGCAACTAACCTGGTGATGTCCACATCATCCTCGCTGCCTAGAGAGACAGAGCACATTGTCGCAAACACAGCCGGCGGCGCGGAGTCGATAGGAGGCATGACCAATGGCTCAGTCGGGTCGTCCAGGTGCTTGGCACCCGAAGATGACTCGCCATCCTCCTGCATCTCTTCACCTGCCCCCTTCACAAGAGACGAAGTAGTAGCGGAGTCGCCACTTCGACGCTTCAGCTTCTTCCGCACTGGCTCTTCAACATCATCTTCTTCTTCCTCCACCTCTTCACTCGGAGAGACGGCGGAAGGAATGTCATCTTCCTCACCTTCCTCCTCTTCAAGGAACGCTGCTTCATCATGGGGGCCGTCCTCCATCAACGGAGGAAGGCTGACAAAGGCACCCCGACCCTGCAAGCAAGCAGCAGTCGAATCAAAAAACAGACGGACTCGATAAAGCAAGCACAAGACAGAATCAAAAAAAGAAGAAAGAAGCTTACCTCAGGGACAGGGTTCGTTGATCCATACACTTCGACCGGACATTTGACATTGCAAGGGTTCGCGGCTCGGAGACTGGTGACGCTCCTCACCTTCGACTCCACGTCCTCGTCGTCAAGCTCGGGGTCGCCAACGCCCTCGTGCGCCCACATCGGGTGGACGCGAGAACGGAGTGGCTGCACCCGAAGTCTGAAGAAGGTGCCGATGAGGTGAATCCCACCCGACTCACGCCCCAAGGTCTTCAACAAGCCGCGAAGAATGTTCAGCAAAGGTTGAACTGTATCTTTCTCCTCCTTCGAAAGCAGGTGCGCCCACGCGCGCGTCTTCCGCAACTCGCGTTCTCCATCAAAGTCAGGCAACCCCGCCTGGTCGCACCTGATGTAGAACCACTTCTTCTGCCACCCCTGGACGGAGTCCGACTTCTTCATCTGGAAGTACGAGGTGTCGCCGCGTACCTGGATGCCGAAGCCACCGACTGGATACACCAGCCCGTTCTTCCCGACGTTCTTCCGCACCATGAAGAGCGATTTCCACAGCAGCCAGTGGGGTGCGATCCCCATGAAACACTCGCAGAGCATGATGAAGCTCGCGATACTCAGGACGCCATTGGGGGTCAGATCGTGGATCTGAACCCCATAGGCGTACAAGAGACCACGAACGAAATCGTGGAGAGGAAACCCGAAGCCCCGTGGAAGGAAGTCCACGAAGCATGCGCGCTCCCCCTCACGCGGAGCGGGGAACACCTCCTTCCCAGGCCGCGTACCGTCGCCTGATTCGCCGGCGGCAACAGCCCTTGCGCGCGTAGGGCCTCGAGCTCGGCCTTCTTCACCGACGATTTCTTCCTGTCGCCGTCGGGCTTCTTCATCACGCTCGCCTCGGCGGCGGCGGTGGCGCCGGCAGCAGCCTTCGCCCTCTTCATCGCACCTCTTCGCTCGTAGTGGGTGGAGAAAGAAAATTGCAAGAAACGCAACAATGGCGAGAACGGCGCAGGGAAGAAGATGATGTCAGAATGGAGAGGATGCACTGTTCCTCACCACGGTGAAAAATTATATCCCGCGCGGTCAGTCAATCCTGGCCGTCCCTGCTGAAACCGCACTCTGCAGCAGCATCTGGCCGTCCACGTGTCGCGCGGAGAGAGCAATCGTCGCCGGCCGCGCCGCCCACTACGCACGGGAATCAAGGCGCCATCATCACACCGCGCAATTTTCGCGCCCAACGGTCAGTAAAAAGCGGCAACCGCTGTCTCCAGTCAATACTGACAGTGGGACCGCACTGTCACGTCTCATCAGACACAGAGTGCGTCAAAAACGTCAGCACTGACGTCAACCACGAAGGCGTAGGAAGTAAGCCAACGGGCTGATGGAGAACTCGAACAGTTCATTCGAGTGCAAGAAGATTCAGTAAGCTCCCAGAGCTGAATGAGTTCGTACAGTAAGCCAACGAGCTGATTGAGAACTCGAACAGTTCATTCGAGTGCAAGAGCATTCAGTAAGCTCCAAGAGCTGAACAAACTCGTGCAGTAAGCCAAACCAGCCAAATACACAGTAAGTCACACAAAGCCAGTCGCGACTCCAAGTCGAGTCCCTTCTTTACTCCCATCGGGAGCGGGCTTTTCGACTAAAGAAAATTGAGTTTAACCTCAATTGCGAGCAATTAAGCTTAATCTCGGGGGCTACTCCCATCGGGAGCGCTGTTCGCGCTCCCGAGTGACTCAGAACAAAAGCAGTCGAAAAATCACCGGCTAAGGTTGTACTCAGTGTTTTACCCTGCAGTCGACAATTCGACTAAGGAATCCTCCGTAAGCCCTGAACGGCCGGAGTCGACTAATTTTACTTGTTCCTTTCAGGAACTCGAAGGCGTGCCTAGGCGAAAGGAGTCCTTTGCCCTACTCTACAATTCGACCAAGCACTCGGGGGCTCCTGTCGTGGGGCTACCCTTCGACTATCCCACGGTGAAGGTACTTGGGTCACGCCAAGACTACAAAGGCCCAAGGAAAGCCCAGCAAGGACAACGTGCGGCCCAAGTTAGTCGACTAGGTCATGCGGCTCATACCTATCTTGTAAGTGCCATCAGCACCATTCACCCGAGACCTAGCCTACCATATAAAGGCTAGGAAGGTCCCTCGTTCTAGGGTACGCTCATAGCCGCCACCACAAACCCTAGCGAGATCGCCATCTCACCATTGTAGCCACAACTCGCCATCAATAACCAGACAAGCAGGAAGTAGGGTGTTATCCTCCGGGAGCCTGAACCTGGGTAAAATGCCTCGCTTGTCAGCCGTCGTGATCACCAGCGCTCAACTCTCTCCCCCTCAATCAACCCGGGGTGCATAACCCAGGGATTTGCCGAGTCCACACCTCGTCATGGACATTTCCATTGATCAATAATAGGAGGAAATCAAGCTATATTGAGAATCCAAAGAATGCAAATAAATAACAAAGAGAAATATACCTCAACAAAATAAGCACGCAATCAAAGGATCCGAAAAAATCAATTGGACACAAGAAGATATTATGATAAAATCAACCAAGTGTTCTAAAATCAAGAAAGAGCTCCCCAAGGTACGTGCACAAAGTAGGATTTGCATTTTATTATGGAGTGCACAACATGGAATCCTCACTCCCTCCTAGACAATTTTAGAACACAAACAAGTGCAAGAGACTATTTTTAGAATACCAATTAAAGATGTAACTACTCTCATGCATATAAGTTTCTAAGTAGACATCAATCATGAAGATATAAATCCACAAAGAAACATGCACACACAAAATAGATACTACGGTGAAAAGCATGATATCCTAGTGGAAGTCATATATATATACCAATAAGATCATTGCTTTAAAGCATAGCACAAAGCTCAATTTTATCTTAAAAGGATATAGATGAACTTCCAACAAAATCTCATCATAGCATCAAGAATATCCACAAGGGAAAAAAGATAGTTGGGATGCTCCGGGAAATATAACAAGTATCACAAAGGGCAAATGATTTTGCAATCATCAATATTGCATATGAGGGACTTTGAGAAAATTGCTAGATTAACATATTTGGGATTGGTGAATCAATAAAATGATTATATATATTCCCTTGATATGTAATCATCCTGGCTTGCTCACATTTGCAATAAAAATATTTTGATAAAGGCTTTGCAAGAACACATCAATTGCAATAAAGATTCATGCCAAGAAACAACCTACACAAGGTTGAAAGCTAGTAAACTAGGCATGAGGTAGATACTTGTTACCGAGATAGCATTGGTGATGTAGAAGATAAGAGTTCACGGTCATCCAAGCTTGGCTCCAATAAGCACATGGTGACACCACCTTCCTTGTATATGAGACAAGCTTCCAATGCATCTCCAATGTACCGAAAACAAATTCAAGTACAAAATGGTACCTAAACTCATTGGGTCCAAAGTAGTTAGAGCAACTACAATACATAGGACAAACTCCACATAAATATGTGCATATTGATATGAAGTTGAATTTCATGCACATCTTAGCCATTTAGGATTTGATGGAGTTTATCCTATATATTGGATCAACGAAAGTAAGCATGCCATAAGATATACATATAGTAAATATGCATGCACATGACTTCCAAGAACCAAACGAGATACAAATTGGACAAAACACCAATTAAACCAAGAAAGCACACACAAGTGTGACAAGAAAGAGAATTGTCTAAATTATATCAAAATCCCAAATCAACACATGATTGAAGATACCATTTTGAAAAGATACCAAACGAAGGTAAGATACCAAATGATGAAAATACCATCAAGGAATAAACCGAACCCTCTACACTTTTCATGACGGCACAAAGCACCAAGACAAAAAATGTTTGTCTTCCAAAGAGACACGTCATTGGGATCAAATACCAATTGAAGACAACTAATGTTCAAAAGCATATAGGATTGCTCCCCCAAGATTTGTTCATTATTTATGATCTTGCATTTGAATATAAAATGCACACAAATGAGATCATCACTCTCCATACATATTATTCAAACACTAGTCAAGTTCAAGGAAAGCAATAGATACAAAACCAATTTAAAGAATAATGTTCTACTCAATGTAGGATAGCTTCCCCAAGAATAGTGCATTATCTATAAGTATGATTTTAATGTAAATGCACAAGAATGGGATCATTGCTTTTCCTAACTCAAGAAAGCACAAAGCAAATTTTCAGTAGAGCAACAAGGATCCAAAAGATACAAGGAAGACAAGAGAAGTTAGATCAAACCAAACCCTTGGCAATAAAAATAAGGCAATTCAAAGCAAGAGCCAAGGTGAAGATGGTCCACAAATTTCACCACAATATGAGTATCACTTGTCATGGACAAGGAGTATATAGATATATTTCTTGGTGGTATATAGGAATGATATTGAAGACCAATTTCACAATAAATAAGCATATGGCAAAGGATAAGATTTAAAGACCATGCTTAGATAAATAGATATTCTTGATAGCTTCAAATATTCACGTGATCATGCAAAGCAACTACAAAGAGTAGCTTGAAGCAATCGGTTTCCCAAAAAGATATATGCGAACATATTTGGGGAAAGCCGTACCAAGAACGTCCATCACAAACAAGATCCAGAGAAGAGAGAAAAAAGGCATTTAAGCAAATATGGAACTTGTTTGAGAAACATGCCACATAGGAACAAGATTATTAACAATATCAATTATAGGTGGCAATACCTCATATGTTCACATTTTCTAGGCTTGTAATATGCACAAATCTTATTACTCCCCCATAATGTGATAATCCAAATTTTCTTAGTAAGAGGCAAACAAAACCAACTAGAGATAATTAATGGACATTATAGAATTTGAATGAATGACATACCACAAAGAGGCTAGATAAATTGATATATCATCACTAAATGGTATTCCTCATGTACACATTTTTAGGAGTGTGAAGTGCACGAAGCATATCACTCCCCCAAAATGGGATAGTCCATTAATCTATCAAAAAGAGAGCCAACAAGATAAGATATCAATTAAAAGCAATAAGGATCAACACAAGTAAATGGTGTGAAAACCAACATACACATACTTGATTACTCAAGATAAGTGAGTAGAGAGCATAACACATACAAACACTAGCAAGGTACAAAACCTAACACATGCAAGGGTGCAAGAAACTTTCAATGTATATATGATTTAAATAAAGTTATCGCAAGGAGGAACATTGGATATGAGATAGAACAATATAATCCAAATGACTTGACTTAAGAGAATATAATTGATGAAGATCCCTTAATTCTTCATGATGTAGCCAAGTCTCCAATGCCCTCCAACAACACCTATTGATCAAGTTTTAGCTTGTTGGTCCCCAACCAAGTTGGGTCCTAAAAGGTTAGTCACAATAGGCTTGGCAACCCAAATGGTGCTTTTCTTGACACCACTTTGAGTACCAACATATTTGGCAAACACATTGCCAACCTTATCCTTCCGAAGATAATAAACATCATCAATAATAATGGGGTTGGATAAGGTACCATTACTGCATGAAGAAGCAAAGTGGCCCTTCTCACGGCATATGTAGCAACATTGGCTTCCTCCTTTCTTCTTAGTTGGAATCTTGACTTGAGAGGGGTAGCTTGATTCTTCTTGGGAAGAGCCTTGCTTTAACTTGAGAACTTGAGGCCTCTTCCCTTGTTGCTTCTCACTAAGAGCTTCTTCTTCAAAGGGCAAGATCTAACATGGTGCCCTTCAACTTTGCACTTGAAGCAAACAATCTTGGCCGAATCTTTAACTTGTTCTTGGCCCTTGTTCTTCTTGATAGACTTGGACTTGTTCTTGTTATTGGAGTTGAATCCAAGTCCACTCTTGTCATTGGGGCGTCTTTGAACACTCAACACATTGTCAAGTGTGGACTTCCCAACATGACGCTTTTCCAAGTCTTTCTTCAAAGAAGCGACTTGGGCCTTGAGCTCTTTTAATTCCTCTACATGGTTAGTATCAACAAAAACACTAGAGGAAGTAGATGCTTCATTGTTAGAGCAACAAGGCATGGAAAGTAATTCATCACAAGATGTAGCAATATTGTGAGTGGATGAATCACAAGGACTAGCACATGGCAATAAAGCATTTAGAGTAGAAGTAGTGCCATTGTCCACATGAGGCTCACAAGATGTTACCTTTGTAGTGATAGCCTCATGAGCTAACTTTAGCTTCGCATGGGATGCTAGAAGATCCTCATTAGAGCTAGAGAGCTTTTCATGACTTTCTTCCAATTTCCCATACTTGCTAGTTAGCAACTCAAGTTGAGCCCTTAGCTCAACATTCTCCTTCAAAATAGATGCTTCACGAGAAGTGGAGTTAGTAGCACAAGCATCATTAACATTAGAAATGGAAGAAGACAACTTGGCAAGCTCATCATTCAACCTAGCATTTTCCTCAATAATATTAGCATGATCACATGAGGGAGTAGAGGAACTAGGCACATCATTTTTAGATAGTTGAGTTTGGAGTTGATCATGAGACTTGGTAAGGAGAGAGTGTTCACTTTCCAAAGCCTTATGAGCTTTGTCAAGTCTCTCTATATCCTCAATTAGTCTAGCATTGCCAACACCAAATTCAACTTTTTCCTTTTTAAGCACTTTATATTTAGCAATAGCATGATCTCTTTCCTTAATGATTTTAGCAAAAATAAGATCATTTGTTTCATCAAGAGATTCAAGTTTCTCCTCAAGAGACACTCGAAGCTCATGCTCTTCCTCAAGAGCATTTTCTAAGGATGCTTTTTCCATAGCATCCTCTCTTTCGATCCTTCCCTTTTCTTCAATGATTTCCTTGCACTTAATAGCATAAGTCAAAATTTCACACAAATAAGAGCAAGCTTTACTACCTTTAGGGAGAGCACCAAAAACCATCTCACTCTTCTCTTTAAGGAGTCAATATCATCCTCTTTTAATCCATAATAATCCTCATCCTCATCATCACAAGATGTAGAGGGTTCCAAAGGTGGAGATACCTTTGAATCCCTAGCCATAAGGCAAAAGTGAGAAATGGACGATGATGATGAAATTGCTTGAAGCACCATTGAGATCCATGTCTTGTTCCAACAACGTTGGGATTCCTCTACATTGTTAGCCACACAAGTACTAGAGGATATGGAAGCATTATTTTCATGGCAACAAGACATAGAAAGCATATCATCATGAGATTTAGTTAAGCAACTAATACATGATATGCAAGGACTATCAACACTAGCATGTAAACATTTGAGTGCTAGAAGTGTTTAAGTCCAAAGATAGAACATTGCAATGAGATAGAGATGAAGTATAGTCAATAGAATATTCACCATCAACAAAGCAATTTCTATCACCACTCACCATATCATTACCTTGTGACAAATCACATGTTGGTGAGTGGAAGAAGTTGTGAACTCATCACGGCCGGAGGTGGAAGGAGAACAATCATCCTCAATAATGTTGGACACTTCATATTTATCTTGAAGCTTGGTCCAAAGCTCATGAGCGTTCCGAAAAGGCATGATTGATGCAAGAACTACATCGCTCAAAACACAAATGAGACCATTAGATACTTGAGTATCGAGATGAGAGTTTTTCTTGGGAATCCTTTGGAGGAGAAAAACCCACATCTACAATTCTCTCAATATAATTTGGACCCATGTCCCTAAAAAGATTAAGCATGCGAATTTTCCAAACATCATAATTTGTGCCATCGAATATGAAAGTGGGATCGTGCACTAATTCTCTAAACGACATCTTTTACTCTCTAGGCGGTAAAGCCCAAAAAGAGAGCCCTGCTCTGATACCAATTGAAAGGACAAGGATGTCGCCTAGAGGGGGGGTGAATAGGCGATTTAAAACTTTTCCGGTTTAGGCTTGATAATTGCGGAATAAAACTAGGTGTTTAAATTAACAAGCCAACAACCTAAATAAACTAGGTCACCTATGTGCACCAACAACTTATGCTAAGCAAGACAAGCAACAAGTGATAGCAAGATGTAAACTTCAAGCACGAAGGCTATCACAATGTAAAGTGCATAAGTAAAGAGCTCGGGTATAGAAATAACCGAGGCACGCGGAGACGACGATGTATTCCCGAGTTCCTCCTTTTTAGGGGAGTACGTCTCGTTGGAGGGGTGTGAGTTTCAAACTCAAGACGCCACAAATGGCCTCACCCTATTCTCCGATGAACCTTGCCCAAAAGCTCGGTTCACCTTCCACTATTGATTTCCTTTTGGGCGGAAATCGAGTCCCTTACAACAATCTTGAGGCACAACCCACAAAAGGATTGGGAGCTCCCAAGTGGCCACAAAAGGCCTCAACCGCCACAAAAGGCGTCTAGGGTCCAAAGACCCAAGAGTAACAAGCTCACGAACTTTCACTTCCACGAATCCTCGTGGAGAGCACAAACCGATGCACAAAAGCAATGGCAAGAACACAAGAAGTGCTCAAGTCCTTCACTCTCAAATCCACCAAAATCAACTAATGCTTATGGGGGAGAAGAGAGGAAGAACAAAGAAGAACTGAACAAATAAACTCCAAGATCTAGATCCAAAGGGTTCCCCTCTCTTAGAGGAGAGATGGATTGGTGGAATAGTAGATCTAGATCTCCTCTCTCTTTTCCCTCAAGAAGTAGCAAGAATCATTGGAGGGATTGAGAGATAGCAAGCTTTTGAAGGTCAACAATGGAGGTCAAAACTTGCTTAAAAGGTTGGGGAACCATTGGGGAAGAAGGCCCCTTAAATAGGTCAACCCAATATCCAACCGTTGGGTGCAGATTCGTGTCGGGGCAGTACTACCACTGGCCCCAGCGGTACTACCGCCCCCTCGGAAGAAAGAACACTAAAACAGGCTAAAAACGAGCTGCAGGTAGCGGTACATGAGTCAGTATGGTAAATTCTCTTGTTGGAGATATGGTCACCATTTTTCCACAACCAGAATTATAGCTAGACACTCTTTCTCATACGTAGACAAGGCTTGATTGCGTGGACAGAGTGCTTGACTCAGGAATGCAATATGGTGCCCATTCTGCATCAAAACTGTTCCAATGCCAATATTACTTGCATCGGTTTCGAGAACAAAACCTTGACTGAAATCGGGCAGCGCCAACACCGGTGCATTGATCATGGCTTGCTTAAGCAGTTCAAATGCTTGCTGTTGCTAAGGTCCCCACGTGAACACTGATCCTTTCTTGAGTAACAGAGTCAGAGGATGCGCTAGAATTCCATAATGTGCTATGAATTTGCAATAATACTCAGTGAAACCCAACACACTGCGCAATTCCTTCACTGACTGTGGTCTTGGCAAATTTTTGATCACCTCCACTTTGTTGGGGTCGGTAGACACCCCTTGTACTGCTGATGACATGTCCCAGATACTCTAAATGTTGTTGAGCGAATGTGCATTTGATGTACTTCACAAACAACTGATTGTCTCGTAGCAGCTGAAAAATAGAGCGAAGGTGTTGCACATGCTCGTCCAGGGATGCACTATAGATCAGGATATCGTCCACAAATACCAATACACACTTCCGCAGCAGATCAGCAAAAACATGATTCTTCAGACTTTGAAATGAACCTGGTGCATTAGTGAGTCTGAATGGCATAACCATGAACTCGAACAAGCCATGATGTGTCTGGAAGGCGGTTTTGTGCTGTTCTCCAGGAGCAATGCTAATCTGATGATACCCGGAGCGCATGTCCAATTTGGTGACGACTGTGCTCCTGACAACTCATCGAGCAACTCATCTACCACTGGCACTGGATGTTTGTGCTTAATGGTGAGTGTATTCAGTTGACGGTAATCAACACAAAAGCGCCACGTCCCGTCTTTTTTCTTCACCAACAGGACTGGAGATGCGAATGAACTGACAGTTTTTTGTATGATTCCATTTTCCAGCATATCTTTCACTTGATTTTCGATTTCAGTCTTTTGCTGCGGAGTATACCTGTACGGCCGTGCTTGCACTGGCTGTGCTCAGGTGATCAGAGGTATCTTGTGATCAGCTGGTCGAGAGGGAGGTAACTCAGAAGGTGTCGCAAAGACCGGGGCAAACTCTGTCAGCAACTCTTGAATTTCAGGAGCCATGTCAGTCATGTCCATGGAATGATCATCATCTACAACCTCCACCTGGAATGTGTGGCCATTAGGTTTTAGTTGCAGTTGAACTATGTGAGATTTCAGTCAAGGTTTTGTTGTTGCGGCAGAAGGGGTTTGCATGAGGTAACACTGTCCTCTACACCATGTAAAGTGATGCGGCGTTGCAGATGAGTAAAACACATCACCTTCTTGCGCCAATGTACCCACATAGGGATGTGTAAGTCCAACCAATCATGGCCCAATATCATACCGTAGCAGCCAAGAGATAAGACTTTCATATCATGAACAAACGTATGTCCTTGCACAGTCCACTCAAATTGAGGCACCAATTCATCACATGCCATTTTCTCTAAATTGGCCACCACATATGTTGCTGCAGGCATTTTCTTCCGAGTACATTGCAGTCGGTTCACCACCTCTTGATTCAAGAAAGAAGATACACTTCCTGAGTCCACCAAAATCAACAGCTCATGCTTGCCCACTGTTCCACGTAGCCTGAATGATTTCTTCTTCTTGGTAGCTGCCATCTTGTCCACGCCCATTAGCAAGTGCAGATCACCATCAGAATCTGAAGAACTAGAGTCTGGCCCTTCTGTGCTGGACTGAATCTGTAGAACTTCAAGCAACTCTTCAATAACATGCATGGGTACATTTGCTAGACATTTATGAGTTCTGCTCCATTTCTCCCCGCAGGTGAAACACAACCCCTTGTTGCGCCGGTAAGCCTTGAGAGCCTCGAATTTATCCTCTCCTTTGCTAGGTTCCGGAGGTCTAGCTTCAGGTCTTGTGTGATCATCGGCACGATTATGCCATTTAGACCTTGAATAGTCCTTGCCTTCTGGTTTGGAATGTGATCTCTTCTTACTTGGTACAGCCTCCTCTTCCTACAACAATGCAAGTACGTAGATGCGCAGTATCCAAATCCTGGGGCCAGTGTAACCAAATAGCAGAACGGATATCATCCCGTAAGCCAGCAATGAATTCATCTACGAAATGCCCTTCATCTAAATGTGGATTGTAAAGCAAAATCTGGTGCCTAAGCCTAGCAAATTTTTCCCAATACTCAGAGATCGATCCAGTCTGGCGTAGCACACGCATCTGGTGATGATAACTCGCTTGCATATTTTTGCCAAAGTACTCATGCACCAACGCACACATGACACCCCAATCCTCTACCCTACCTGTGGCATCCACACTTTGAAACCACAGCGCAACATTGCCGTGGAACCCTAGAGCGGCATACCGAGTGCGAAGACACGGTTGCACCCTAAACACCTCAAAGTATGTCTCACACTGCTGTTGCCATAGCTTAGGATTCTTGTCATTAAACTTGGGAAATTCAATTTTAGGTGCAGGCGCTCGAAAATTATCATCACGGTGATCATCATAATTGCGATTAACTTCAACATGCAAAGGCCTGGGTGGAATCACACATGTGCCCGGGGCTGGCAAGGGGTTCGTGAGAATTCCCCGAGCATCACCCCGGAAGAGATTTGGCGCGCAGTGGTCATGAGACCCGATTCCAGTGGCGCCGAGTAGTGGTGCAGTCGCAGTAGCCTCGAGTGGTGGTGCAATCGCAGGTCGCGCCGCTGCCATCGATGAACTCGGATCTGTCGATGTAGTCGGGCTTGGCGGTGCCGTGGCCACGCCTCGGTCGAGCTCGGCCGCATGAGCCTCCACTGCCTCCGTCCGCTTCTGGACATCACGGAGTGTCTCCTGCGTCTCGATCTAGGACACCTTGAGGTCTTTGAAACCGTCCAGCAGCTGCTTGATCATGTCCATGAGCGCTTGGCTCTGCTTCGCCGCGTGATCCATGGATTGGGTGATTCGCTACCGGAATTGCTCCTGCGCGTGATCTACGCCCTTGCGAGGCGCCAACATGTCGATCTAGCGAACCGGAGTGAAATCGAACCTGTTGGGGTGTCCGTGAGGAACTTCGCGTGACTCCGAGGGGAATCGCACCCAGCAACTAGGAGAAATCGAAATTTCTCGCGAATTTCAACTCCGATCCCCGGAATTCGACGAACACAAAGCACTAATACCAATTTTTCACGAACCCACTCGATCTACAGCTAGGGAAAGGGGATTGAGGAGGGAAATTGGGTTTCGGTATCAGACAGTACCATCGGGATCGGGGGGAGAAGAACGAGGTTCGGGAGAGATTCAAATAGTTCATTCATAGCATGCCTCGGCCAGACGGCACGACGAGGCTAAGTAGGGTCGGTTTGCCAGCGCAGCTGGACTTTCTCTCCATTACATGGCACATGGGCCCAATCCTGGGGCGCAGCCAAACATGACAATGGGCCTGGCCCGACAGGTCATGACAAGATCCTATATGGCGCATGTGAGCGGCGCTACCCGCATCCGCCGCCTGAAAGAAGCACTTCATGGGCCTCAGCAAATGCAGCCGAACAAAAAGGTATTGCACGATTTTTTTATTTTTTATAATCTAAATATTGTTTAATCAGTATATTTTTAAATACGAACATTTTTTTAAATCTGAACATTCTTCAAATCTTAACATTTTTTAAATCTGAACAGTTTCGATTCTGAACCTTTTTTTACTGTGAACAATTTTTAAATCTAAATTTTTTTAGTTATGAACAATTTTCAAATTATGAACATTTTTTAAAATCTGATTTTTTTTAAAAAATCACATTTTTCAAATTTAAACAATTTTCAATTATGATCATTTTGAAAATTTAAAAATAAAATAAAAACTTAAACTTTTTTAGAATCATAAAGAAGTGGAAAAATAAAAACAGAAAATAAAAGAAAACAGAATGAAATAAAAAAGGAAAAAGTAAAAACAGAAAAGAAAAAGGAAAGAAGACAAAAAAAAGAAAAAATAAAACAAATAAAAAGAAAATCAGCCGAAATGGGTCGGCTAATCCCTGCAGGCGGCGCGGCAGTCTCGCGCAGCTCCAGACGATATGTAGGATTTGGCCTGTTTTCATATAAGACTAGTTGAATTTGGTGTGGCGTCACGCCACGCTGTTGGTGAATTTTTTTGTACAATATATATATATATATATATATATATATATTTCATCAAAATGTTGGCCAAATTGATATGTTCAAACATGTTTTTGTTTTGTTATGAATAGGTAGCATTTTTGTGTGAATTTTTTTGATATATTCTGTAGAATATTCAAAATTTTAGTGGTTTGAAATGTTCGAACATGTTTGTATTTCGGCGTCAATAATTGATTGAATTTAGAAAAATCCAGTTGAATTTGATTCCACATTTGGGGAAAGTTTATTCTTATGATGTCAAAATATTGGCCAAATTGAAATGTTCAAATATATTTGTGTTCTGCTATAAGTATATAGCGTTTTTTTTAGCATTTTGGATATATTTTAAGGAATATCGGAAATATTCGGCCAAATGTTGGCTAAATTGGAATTTGCAAATATGTTTTTTATTTTGTTATGAATAGGTAGCATTTTTTGTGACCATTTTTGATATACTTTGTAGAATATTTAAATATTTAGTAGTTCGAAATATTCAAACATGTTTGTATTTCGGCTTTAATATTTAATTGAATTTAAGAAAAATGCACTTGAATTACCTCTAAATGGCGACAAAATTTGAATATTCTAATTTTTTTTCCTTATCATAAGTAGTTTGTATGTGTTTTTTTTATTGTTTTGACATATTACTTGTATTTATCTGACGGTTATATTTAGATATGTTGATTTATAATTTGTTTCAATTTCAAAAATTGGTGAAAGTGGGAAGCTATTCGTATGTTTTTTTTTTGGGTTTGAAATGCTCAGATTTGGAAGCCGTTGAAAATTTTGAAGTTTTCCAAATTTGAAATGTGATCATATGGCATAAATAGTTGACGTTTATTTTTTTTGCGTTAATGTTGATATGTTTGTCATATTTGTGAATACCGTGGTGGGAGAAATTCAATTTTGAAGCTGTATACATTCAAAATTTATTTACATCTGAATGTATCAAAATTGAAAAGGAGAAGTTTACAAAGTTAAATTTCGTCGCGGCGGCACGCTGCGCTCTTGACGATAATTTGTGATAAAGTTTGTATCTCGAAATATGTTTGTATCTACGAAGTGGAAACATTAAGAGGAAAACATTTGTATCCCAAAATATGTTCGTAATTTGTCATAAATATTTAATTTAACTGCATAATTTAAGGTAATACATTGTATGAGAATTAATCAAATTCAATCCATAATTACAGGAGATAAATTCGTATTTTCTCGATATGGTTAGTAAAGCAACTATCTGTAAAATGCAACTGCATAATTAGAGAAAGTGTAGCTATATTATCTCTAATTGTGGTAACTAAATTGAGGAGATCAAGTATGGCTGTCTTTTGGCATAAACATTTTATTGAACTCCATAATTAGAGGGAATACATTATGATTTTCCCAAAATGTTGACCAATTTAAGCATTTATTAAATTTAGGATCATAATTAGAGGGAGTACATTTATGTTGGCTCCAAATATTCAACAATTTCAGATTCTTTGTCGTTTAGGGTATTTGTAAGGTATCTAGCTATTTGGAATGTTTAAATATGCTTATATTGTGGCATTAATATTTAGTTTAACTTGCTAAATTGGAATGGCCAAATATGTGTTTTTTTCTGACATAAATATTTAAATTAATTATATAATCTGAGGAAATGTGTTGTAGTAGATTTCGTTAAATTCAATCAATACTTAGAGGAAATTTTTTTCCTAATATTTACTAAAGCAAGCATTTGTAAAATTTAACTGCCATAAATAGGCAACGTTTGTTGTTTGTGTCCATGTGGGCTTGCCATGTTGAATATATGGCAATGCTGCGCCTGTTTGGTAAATTTGAAATTTGGAAATGTCTATATTGAAAAGGCTCTGAAATCCAAAAATTATTTGAATTCAAGAGAGTTTGTGCTTCAGAAATTTAGTGAATTTGAGAATTATCCGCATTGGAATGTATTCAAATTTGAACTCTTTTAATGTTCACGAAATGTTCGGAGCTGGAAGGCAAAATTTGTTAATATTATGTTTGAAGCATGTTTATGTTTATTAAATGCTTAGATTTGATAGGCATTCAAAATCTTAGAATATGCAAATATGGAATTTGATCGTGCGGCATTAATAGCCAGTGGTTTTTTTTGTAATATTTTATGGGGAGGGGGGGGGGGAATATCTGTTGTTTGGAATCTATTTTGAAATTAATTGAAAATTTGGGGAGGAAGAATTATTCGGGGAATATTGTCTTTCTGTGCGATTTGCACTATTGTAATTAGTAAATTAAAAGTTTCTAATTGTTGTGAAGTTTTTCAATCCTTGTTGAATCTTAGAAAGAATTTGAATATTTTGGAGGGATTTTTTTTTTGGAAATACAGTTGTCCTGCATTTTTTCCATACATGATTTGCATTGTTGTAATTCATGGAGTAGAACATTTTTTTTGTTTGCGCATTATGTATGTATGATTTGCATTGTTGTAATTAATAAATTCAAAGTTTGTATTTCCTGTGATTTGTTGAAACCTATTTAAGACTTACAAAGAAATTGGATATTTTGGAGGGGAAGAATTATTTGGGGGAATACTTTATTTGTGCATTTTTTTATAAATGATTTGCATTATTGTAATACATAATATTGAAGATTTTAATTCTGTGAATTAATGGATTCTATTTTCGAGATTGTAAAAAAGAAATTGAAATTCAATTTTTTTGGTGCAGTTTGTATGTATGATTTCCATTATTGTAATTAATTAGCTAAAAAAATTAATGCTTGTGGTTTTTTTGGAAACTATTAATGAGGCCTTACGTACTATTTGATGTTTTTTTAGTTTTGGAAATATTTTTGGAAAGGTCCCCAGGTATTCGAAATGTAGATTTTGTTATTTAAAAATTTGTATAGATTGGTTTGAATTGATTTGAAGATGTATTTGAAAAGTTACAAAGTTTTGAATAATAAGAAAAATAAAACAGAAAGAGAAAAAAAAGGTGCCGAGCCAGCCGCACAGAAATCGGCCCAGCCCGGCAAGCAGCCAGCTCCCGCAGCCTGCAGCGTGAAGGACGCCGGCGTCGCGCCGCCGTGATCTGGGACGCACGGTCGAGCGCACTGGACGCGCCTCGACGCGGGCAACACGTAGGTGGCGGCAAGCACGAAACGCCGCGACGGGCACCGACGGCGGCGACGGCGATTCCGGCGCGGATTTGGCGTCCCGGCAGGCGGCGCGCGGCCAAGAGGTGGAGGCGAGGACGGTGGAGCCCGCCGTGTGCCTCGATCTGGACGCGGAGGCGCGTAGCGTCGGCGGCGGCGCGGCGATTCCGGCGTCGCGCGGAGAAGAAGGAGGGAGGGGGACGTTGTGGACACTTTTTCAGAAAAGACCTTGGGTTTTGCTGTAATTTCATATAGGTCATTTTCTTCGTAAAACTGTGGGTTGCGGAGCTATTTGTCGGCAGCGAGGGGCTTTTGTGAATAAGCGTCACGAGAAGCGGCGGGGATCGTTCGATCGGCAGACGATGGTCCGGATCGTTTACTGTTGTTACTGTTCATAACTGTAGCGATACAGTGCGCGAGCGCGGAGGGAGCGAGAATCAGACCGTCTTTCATATGGTTAGTAATTTGGTCGCAACACGAGGGCTGTATTACCCAGCCGAGTTGATTTATCCTGATCTCAATAAAAAAAGAGTTGATCTATCCTGGACTGATAAATGTTAGCTTATTCGGCTGTTCCGGTAAACACTATCTTCCCGATGTGCACTTGCTCCAACGAAGATGGCAAGCAAGTTTTCTTAAAGTGTATATTTTGCTACAGCCGTTGACCCGTTGTGCGCGAAGCAAATCACGAGCAAGTGAGCATACACTAGAAAACTCTACAAGTACCAAGTTGAATTCGTTCTCAGAATGAAACACACTACCCTCTCTGATCCATATTAATTATCGCGGATTTAGTATAAAGTAGTTTAGTTTCCCTTTCAAGAAAAAGTTTAGTTTTCTGAAACACCTTGTTGTGGAATGTTTGGAATTTATGTCATGGTCAGTAAAAACATGCCGTCTCCAAACAGACGAAACAGACTGTGGCCCCACTTTATAAATAAAGCCACGCCGTCTCCAAACACAATCGCCTCGTCAACTACCCTGCATGTTACTGTGTTTTTCGACTATCTCTGCAACCCTCCTTGCGAGGCCACCCCTTCCCTTAAGCGTTGCACAAAACTCCATAAAACCAGGATTTGCTCATGTTGGCGACAGAGCCCTTGGCACCGCGGTCGCCGCCGCGTCATCCCAATGATATGTCAGGTTGTCCCAGATTGATGCTCGCCATTAACGAGTCGGCGTAGCCGCAACAGATGACATTGCAGAGTCGCAACTACATCAGACGCCTCCTATCTTGCCAGAGCCTCCTCTTCTGGCACCGCGTAACTCTACTCAACAATAACAACGACCTTTACCTGGCGACAACAGTATGATTGTGGGGATTGGTTTGTAGAGTAGTTTAGTTTGAAATTTTATTTAAATTCTAATAAAATATCAACAATTTTTACTAAAAGAATTAACTTTGTTTAAACGAATTGCTAGTTCTCAGACGCCTAAGAATAATCTCACTCGCCTTTGCCTACCTAGGCATTTGATTTGCTCGCGATTCATGAAATCAGTGAGCTGCAGCTGAGATATTTTTTGATACACATGGGCTGCAACTCGGCATCGCGATTCATATAATATGTGTGTTGCAACTAATTTTTTTCTGGTTACAAAGGAGTTGCAATCTGTGAGTTGCAACTAATTTCTTGCTACACCTTTGAGTTGTAAATGGTTTGCAACTGACATTAGGAGACAACGTCAGCCGAATCTCAGTCGCCTAAGCGTTAGGCACGACCTTGTATAAATTTGATTGCCCACCAAAAAATAGTGTTACCATTTGGAGGGTCCGGTCACATTACCGTGGATACACACATGTTTTCTACGTATATGTTATGAATTTCATATTTTCTTGAGACCTAAAAATACGGTTTTCGATTTAAAAAAAAATCTAGCACCACTGAGCTCGGAAGTCACTCGCACTTTCCGCCAAAGTCCCAGGCTTTCTTCCCTAGGAAAGGGGCGAAGCCAGCCTAGAAGGGTACTGGGGTCATCTCCATTGCATTGGGGTCATTTTGCACTAATAAGGCATAATATCACTAATTTTCCAATAAACTGCCAAGGGATTCCATCAAGTCGTTGGGTCATTTGACCCCACTAAATGCACCTAGCTCCGCCCTAGCCACCTCCTTGGGTTCGGTCTCCCGTCCGTGTCTCCGCGTTCCGCACCCATGTGTGCTCTCTCTCTCTCTGTTGAGTGCTGGCGCTGCTGACTTTAAGAGAATCTTCCCCTGCACAATTCACAGAGGGGATATAAGGCCAAGGCGCCAAGCTCGATCACCATCAACTAATCCAGCTACGAAATAGGCCCTCGATTTGTGAACCTACGATTTTGCTTACCTTCTCCCTTTCAACACAGGTTGAAAATGTTAGTAGTAAACTCCACAGTCGAGCTGATGACGCTCTGGGCGTCCTCCAGCCCGTCGCTCATGGCGTTCTGCAGTTCTGCTTCTCCCATGTCATCATCGCTGTCCTCCTCCTCGGCAGCCGCGGCTGCGCACTCGGCGTTGACGGCCGCGCCGACGAGCACGTTGCGGAAGGTTCGGAAGCTGAGACGCCGGAAGCTGCTGCCCAGATAGAAGGAGGCCAAAGGGACAGTGGAGCACACGACGACGATCGCCTTGAGTTCACTGTCACTGCCATCGGCGGCCGCGGTTGTGCTCCCGAAGTTCATGGCGGTACAGAAGAATGCTCCGTGGAAGCAGGCGAGGTTGACGCGGCCGTCCTTCGGACACAGCCAGGCGAAAATATTGGTGGGCAAGACGGCGTGTCCATTGCTGCTGATGCATGGTCGTCAAAGGAGAAATGCGGCGACGACGAGGAGGAGGACGAACTAATGATGAGAGCAGAGGAGTTCATCCAGAGGATGAACAGAGTGTGGAGGACAGAGAGTGTGCGCGTTGGCTGATGCTTTGCTGCTATCTGCTACATTGGCCCTCAATTTGGAGTCTCTTCTCTCCGCGGGCACTTGCAAGTTGGCGATGCTGCCCTAGTAGTGGCCTGAAAGTAAGCTACTAAGCTTGCACTGTATTGCGTGAATAAGCTGGAGAGTAGAGAATCTCGGGAGTTAAAATTCAGGTATTAATGCATTATATATGGTGACATGTAATTAAATTCAGTAACCTGAGCTGGAATACTCCCAAGTCCCAAGCCTGTGTCTGAGTATTTTGCTTTTTTCCAAGAGCCAACTCACACGAGTAAGGGTTGCCTCGGGCTGCATGGAGGTGATCAGCAGCCTGGACGGAAACTACATATGAAAGTTTAGCAATGTGCTTCATGAGATTAAGGCCAGGTCCTCAGGCTTTGCTGAAATTAGCTTTGTGGATGAGGGAAGATCTTTGAACACGAAGGCACATGAACTTGCTAGATCCTCGATTTCCCGTGACATTGATTGCCACGTCTGGTTATTCGACAGCCAGCCACGGAGGAGATGCATACCTTCTGCCTCAATTTCATTTTTTCTTGACAGAAGCTTAAAATCGAGAGACCATGTAGCAGCTGATTACAGTATTTGCCACCAAAGACCAGATGCTTTTTAGTCATCAAGATGAAATACCATCTCCTGGATGGATGGATCTAGGCATCCACATATAAAAAGAACAGTAAAAAACCATCAAGAAAGTATGAACAGTTTAGTACACCAAGCAAATATATGTAAGGCAGTGGCAAAGAGTGCAATAGATGTACAGTCAGATCTACCAAACTCTAACTTACACTAAGAGCGCAACTGATACTGAGATGAGATGCGCGAACTACAAAACGACGACAAGCATAAGAGTTCTTGGAGAAGCACTACAAAACGACAACAAGCATAAGAGTTCTTGGAGAAGCGGCCGTACACGTCAAGTTTCAGACACGCTTGGTTCTTAGATAACGTTGCCACGACTACAATAGGCAAAATGAGGCCCCTTCATACATATTTCTGGCCTGGAAAAGCTTTGAAGCATCTGGAAGAACTCCTTGGACTTGCTTTCAGCTACGGAGCAATGGAAAGTTATTGTCATGTTATGTACCAGTGGTGCGCAATCGAATAGCCGTTGATAAGAGCAGCTTCACGTTCAGTTCCTCTCAAGCCACGGATTTTTACTTTTCCGAGGCAATTCAGCACAAGATCCTTAGTTTTCGAGTTTGATGGATGGTCACAAACGCAACCTGATGGGCACCAGGTTGTACCTGAAACAAGGTGCATATATATCAGCTTAATAAGATCAGGTGATGTGATTTAATGCCATGAAATACGAAAGATGGAACTAGAAATGTAAGGCTGACGGGATATATAACATGTTTTAATAAATATAGAAAATAATAACTCAGTCTAATTCACATGACTACCATATAATTCTAATGGGAGCTACCAACACAGCAGGATTCTATCAGGATGGTTCCGTAGCTAACTCTTGACAGTTCCGTAGCTCCCACTGGCAGCAGCTTTTTATTCACCGCTCCTGCACCGCCACACCCGCCTCCCTCCGCGATGGCTGCCGGCGGGTTGGTGACCTCACTGTCTTTGCCTTCCCGCTCCACCAAACCTAATAACCAAAGCAAGCGCCGCCCTCTCCCTCTCCCTCTCCCTCTCCCTCTCTCATTTGCAGATACATAAGCAATATATTTGACACATTTATAATTTGGAGCAAAGCAGCCGCAGTATCAAGCCAACACCTAGAGAGTAGGGCTACTAGTGTCTCAAGCCTAGGTGTGCCAAGAAATATGAATGCATACCAGGCATCAGACAAGTAGAGTAAGGATAGTATTACCTCGGGGCGGTTACTTGCATCAACTGTAAGTATCAGCCTTCTCACACCAGCACATATCCTGAGAACATGAAACACAATGGCTCCAAAGGAATGTCCTTTTGGTGCTATAGTCAGGGCCATGCAAGTAATGTACGGAAGCCTTGTAATGTCTCCCATCATGTACCGCTGGTTAGTAATGTTCTGTTATAGATTTGTGTGAAGACACAAAAATGGATCATTTATAATAATTAGCAATGTCTTGGTGTAGATCCGTTGAAATACAAAAGGACATGATTGTTTACAAAGTCAGTGACACACAACAAATGGTTCTTTTATGCAACTTATGTGCTGCCGTAAATAACCAATATACTAGGGGGCAGTGTAGTGGTTTGTAACATCAACGCTAACTGCTCAAAGGCAGAAAAATGTCACACCATCTCATAGGAGAAAAGCTACAATGAAGGACAAATGACTGGGTGTGCTAAGCCATGTTTCTGGGACTTGAGCAAACAAAAACAAGTGAGAGTAATTGTATGCCTATGCTAATTACTTAATCTGGACTCCAAGTTTACTCAATGTTGGCATGAAAATGAACTCACCAGCGGATAGACAAGCAGTAATTCGAGACCCCGAATGGACTCAAAGTGTCGTAGAAGCCTCATACAAGAGCTATTAAATTTATGCGCATCATCATCTTGTCCATATACAAGAAAACGGCCTGTGGTCAGCCACTGTAGATTTTCCATCTTACCAAGCTGAGTGAATCTTGGATCATAATCATCCCTCCACCCGAGGGACACCAGCTGAGGGGCGGAGATGTTTGCAACCGGTTGATTATTACTGGAACCTTTAGCAAAGCAGGAGGTCACCCTTAACAGTTTGAGTGCAGGTGCCATAATAGTAAGCTGTTGCCGCCCACGAAGATTCTTCAACTCCAAACGCTTGATAGACTCCGAATGCAGGGGCGGAGCCAGGATTTGGGCATAGGAGGGGGGGGAGGGGGGGGGGGGGGGGGGGGGAACCAATGATGATCGCGAGCCAAATATAGTATATCCCATTATCATGTACATAATAAACCACCATATCAACATATATTTGGCAAGAACAATATGTGATATAAACTACTATATCAAACATTAGCAACAAGTGAGATAACCATGACAAAAAAAAACATATATATTATATTCTACAGCGAAGAACGTGTGGATCTGAATTATAAGTAGAAGGCCAGATACGAGATGTAAATAACCAGCATGAAAGTCACTGTTGTATTTGTTTTTCTTGGTTTGTAGACTAATGAAGTACAACCAAACTGAAGTAGAAGGGGATCTAATTAGTATAGAATTGCTGCACTAGCCATCTATCCATAAGTCCGAACTGATGGAAAGGGGCTAGGCAATATATTTATATTCAACACTCCCCCTCACGTCTAGGCTATTTTAGTCCTTAGCGTGGGATAGGAGCGGGCCGCAGGATCTTTTTTTTCTTTTTTTTTAATCCGCGTGAGCGGGGTCTCGAACTCGAGACCTCTTGGCTCTGATACCATATAACCAGGCGGTGAATTTAGATCATCTGCACGTACATGTAGTGTATGGTGGTATAATTTGCCAAATCTGGCCCTTTGCCGGAACTAACGTCGCATCTGGCCCTTTTGCAAAACTATTTCCAGATCTGGCCCCTCGGGTCGGCGCCAGAGGGTTTGGCGCGACGTTGCACAGGACGGCGCCAGACGAGCGCGGCGCCGAACATGGGTCGGCGCCAAAGACCATGGCGCCGACGTCTAAAACCAATGTACTGCCAAATTGACTCGGCGCCGAGCTGTGCAACGTCGGCGCCAAACCCTCTGGCGCCGACCCGAGGGGCCAGATCTGAAAATAGTTTTGCCAAAGGGCCAGATGCGAGAATAGTTCCGGCAAAGGGCCAGATTTGATAAAAAATATTGTATGGTGTACCTTGACAAAATATCAGGCGGTGAAATTTTTTTTTTACATGACCAGGCGGTGATTTAACTGGGCATGGAGGTGCCACCAGCAGCCATCGACAGCAGCGATGATTCATGGCAGCCGCCGTATTCGCCGCTACTCGGCGTCTCGGCCAGCCTGCAGTGCCACCAGCAGCCATCGACAGCAGCGATGATTCATGGCGGGCCGCCGTATTCGCCGCTACTCGGCGTCTCGGCCAGCTGCAGTGCCACCAGCAGCCATCGACAGCAGCCATGATTCATGGCGGCCGCGTATTCACGCTACTCGGCGTCAAATCTTCGACTGTTGCGAGCAGGGGCAGCGAGCGGCAGCGGGTACCTAGTAAGTTTGCCAGCCATATCGATCTAGTTCTGATGGACCAAACATGGCAGTCACGAAATGGCTGTTGCCTTTTGGGCTTCGGTGCCTATAACTGCTCCTCAAATGTTGGGCCTAACAAGTAATTACGCTAATTACGAACATCCAGTGGTATGATTGCAGATTCTCCTCAAACTGTTGCTTGATTTATCGTAATAAAGCATGAACTGTGTACGTAATTCCATGGGGGGGACGGACGGTTGCGGGGGGGGGGGGGGGGGGGGGGTCAAACCCCTGCTAGCACCCCCTGGATCCGCCCCTGTCCGAATGAATAATTAAGTTGCCCGCACCCAGGCATCACGGACGGTGAGCATCCCCAAAGATGGGTACCGTGGCGAGGAAACAGCATCACCGAGCATCCACGGACCACGTAGCCTGATGCAAGCCAGGTAGAGACGAGTGAGGCCGGCGAATACACCCAATGGTGGCACCGCGAGGCCAGACACCCTAGTTCAAGGCGGACCGAGGTGGCCTTCTAGAAGCAGGGCAGCTCAAGGGCACCTCCTTCCGCGGCCTCGTCATTGGTCCCGTTCTGCTGCACCTTGTTGGTAAGTTGTAGATCGCCGGAGAGGAGGCGCGCGGTGATGGGGAGCCAGGCAGCCACGGACTCGGGAGAGGCGTCCTGTAAACGGACGCTGAGGTAGTGGATGGCCGGCGCTTCATGGCATTGGAGGGCGGCGGGGATGTCGATGGTATCAGTTGCGGAGTGGAACCAGAACCTCGGGAGAAGCTTCCAGAGGCGGCGCCAGCAGCTGGAGAGGACGCTGGTCCGCGCGTCGACGGCGGTGTCGAAGTGCTTGAGAAGGATCTGGATAAGAAGGTCATCGGGAAGCACGCTTAGGCGGTCGTCGCTGGCGCCGCCGCCGCCATCGGAGGGGCTGATAGATCCTATGCGACATCTTTCAGTTCAAATAGCTCTCATGCGACATCGTTGGCTGAAATAGCTCTCATGCGACATTTGAGATAGCTCACATAGCTCCAACTGCGTGTGAGGGCGCCGCCATAAAGACTAGTTACGTGATTCGGGGTGAAATGTCGCACGAGAGCTATTTCAGCCAACGATGTAGCATTGGAGATAATTCAGCTCAAAGATGTCGCATAGGAGCTTGGGTCGCTTGGAGGGGAACTCCCCGTCGCAGAGCTCCATGGAGGGGAATGGACGGAGTCGCCGCCGATTCACATGTGCGAGTGTGGGAACTGGCAAGGCTGTCGCTACTGGCAGTTGTTACACAACCTCTGCCGGCTGGCCGGTCCCGAGGGTGTGCAGCGTGGTCGAAGGAGACGGAGACGAAGAACACACGTACAGAAAAGTAGATGACACAGGATGTAGGCAAGGATCTCTTTTATTTCTCTGTTTCTGTAACCAGTACGTACAATATTGCCTTTCTTATACAGGGGAAAGGATAAGGCCCACTAAACCCTTGTTACACAACCTCTGCCGGCTGGCCGGTCCCGAGGGTGTGCAGCGTGGTCGAAGGAGACGGAGACGAAGAACACACAATACAGAAAAGTAGATGACACAGGATGTAGGCAAGGATCTCTTTTATTTCTCTGTTTCTGTAACCAGTACGTACAATATTGCCTTGCTTATATAGGGGAAAGGATAAGACCCACTAAACCCTAATCGTGGGGAGAACCCACCGTAATGGGCTCCCGCACGTACATGGGCCAAGTTTTCCAACACTCCCCCTTGGGTTTTATCCGTATAGCCATGCCTCAAAACTCCGAAAAACCCAATGGGAAAAATATGGAGAAAAGCTCATGGTATACTTTTGCTATGTTGCACGAATTGCCTCATTAAAAACCTTATGTGAGAAACTTCATAAAACTCACTAAAGGGAAAAAGAGTACAACTCACTTAACTTTAGTTAAGTACTCAATCATCGGGATCGAGATTTCAGCGATGAGTTTGTGAAGATTCTCCCCTGAACCTTGCATCTCTCTAAGTCTCATCATACCCATTCCACGAACACATCTCTCGAAAGAAGATGCTGGTAATGATTTAGTGAACAAATCAGCAAGATTTTCACACGACTTAGTATGCAAGATTCTTACTTCGTTCAACTTTTGCAATTCATGTGCATAGAAGAATTTGGGGTCGATATGCTTTGTGAGATTGCTCTTCACATAACCCGTCTGGACTTGTGCAACACAAGCGGCATTATCTTCATAGATGATAGTTGGGGTTTGGACGGTGTTCAGCCCACATGTCAGCTGGATGTGGCCGATCATCCGTCGAAGCCATGCACACTCTCGTGATGCTTCATACAATGCTACGATTTCCGAGTGGTTCGTCGAAGTTGTTACTAAAGTTTGCTTAGACGATTTCCAGGAAATTGTTGTTCCACCACAAAGGAAAACATAGCCAGTCTGAGACTTGTAGTATGTGGGTCTGACAAGTACCCAGCATCAGCATATCCTACAAGTAAGATCTTGATTCCTCCGGAAAAACAAGCCAAGATCTTTGGTCCCTTGGAGGTATCGGAAGACGTCCTTGATGCCTTTCCAATGTCTATTGGTAGGCTCAGAACTGTACCTAGCAAGCAAATTGACGGCGAACGCAATGTCCGGCCGTGTACAATTCGCGAGGTACATGAGTGCGCCAATTGCACTAGGTAGGGGAATTCTGGTCCCAGAACTTCTCCCCCTCTTCCTTAGGCCTGAACGGGTCCTTGTCCCGCTGTAAAGATCTCCCAATCATGGGGGTCTTAGAAGGATATGCCTTTTGGGTGTATGCAGACTGGTGCATTAAGATCCCAGCAGGGGAATGCTCAAGTTGTAGACCTAGCAGAACTTGGTTTTGCCTAAGTCCTTCATCTCGAATTCCGACATCAGGTAGGAACTCGCTTCCTCAATATCCTCAGGTGTACCGATTATGTTCAAATCATCCACATACACCGAGATAATACAGAAACCATCTTGTGATCTCCGTATAAAAACACATGGGCAAGCTTCATTGCTCGTGTAGCCCTTCTGATGAAGGAAATCGCTTAAACGATTATACCACATCCTACCCGACTGTTTGAGTCCATACAGTGACTTTTTAAGCTGAACACTGTATAAACTTCTATTTGCTCTACCTTGGTTCGGAACAGGTATACCTTCGGGTACCTTCATGTATATGTTCGAATCCAAGTTACCATAAAGGTAAGCGGTGACAACATCCATAAGTTTCATTTTCAAGTCCAAGTTTACTGCCATTGAGATCAAGTATCTAAAGGTAATTCCATCCATGACAGGTGAGTAAGTTTCCTCAAATCGACACCTGGTCGCTGAGAGAAACCTTGAGCAACGAGCCTTGCTTTGTACCGTACTACCTCGTTATTTTCGTTTCTCTTTCGAACAAAAACCCACTTGTGGCCAACAGGGCGTATGTGGGAAGGAGTTAGACAAACAGGTCCAAACACCTCTCTTTTGTTAAGAGATACTAACTCGGCAGTTATCGCCTTCTGCCAATCTTTCCAATCCGACCTCTTCTTACAATCAGCAAGCGTGTTAGGCTCGGGGTCAGGATCTATGATTGAGGCAATTTTAATGGCAAAATATATGTCGACATTTGCCATGGCTCGATTAATTGACTCACCAGAATTAACATAGTTAATGGCCATTTCGTCATGGGGTGCATCAGGCACATTTCCTTCCTCCACCGGATTTCCCAATCCAGGAGCAAGGTCCTTTAGCTTTCCCGCTCCAATGTGTGCGCACATCTTCGCTGGGTATTTCCGATATAGGAAAATTCAAGTCCGGAATTTCGTGCACTGAAACTTCCGTGCTTGTGCCAGGTCTCGACTGGCTCCCCTCTTGAGGGGAAGGCTGTGATAAATCTCTCTTGTCCTTTTTCTTCGGGCGTCCCCGAGTACTTGGGATTTGAGAACCGGATTCCGCGTCCTTTTAGGCCTAAGGGCGGGAGCGGGTATACCCTTATCTTTCTTTGGTATTTCAACCCTTTCCGGTGCATTGCGTGCAGGCACATGCGACTTTGTCACAGTCTTTAGATCACTAAAATGATCAGGCAGTTGATTCGCTAGGAATGCAAATCTATTATCTTTTGGACTTCTCTATGACTCAGCAGTGCGCGGGTCATGAGCGTGGATCCCCGTGGCTTGCCACGTGATTTCTCGACTTTCATCATCAAGGGATTGATTATCTCCCCCTAAAGTCGGGAAAAGATCCTCGTCAAAAATGCAATCAGCGAAACGGGCCGTATGACAGTCACCTGTCGCGGGGTCCAGAAACCTGATTATGGACACAGTCTCATAACCAACGTATATCCCCGACTTACGGAGCGGTCCCATCGCTGATCGCTGAGGGGGTGGTATTGGTACATATACCTGGCAACCGAACCTACGAAGGTGGGAAATTTTCGGTGCCGACCCTTGCGCAAGCTGCATAGGAGAGTGGATGTTGTAGGCCGATGGTCGAAAGTTGATGAGATTGGCCGCGTGTAACACTGCGTGACCCCAACATGTAGTTGGTAAGTTACAACCCTGAAGGAGCGGTCTGGCAATGAATTTAATTCTTTTAATCAATGCCTCCGCAAGTCCATTTTGTGTGTGACGTGCGGTACAGAGTGCTCAAGTTTGATTCCCGTTGCCATGCAATAATCATCGAACGCCTTGAAGTAAATTCACCGGTTTGTCCATTCGAATAGACTTGATACGATAATCAGGGAATTTATTCCTCATTTGTATGATCTGTGAGATCAACTTTGCAAAAGCATGGTTCCTTGTTGACAGCAGGCTAACATTGGACCATTTAGAGGAAGCATCGATGAGCACCATGAAGTACCTAAACGGCCCGAGAGGGGCTGAATAGGACCGCATATGTCCCCTTGGATACGTTCCAAGAACGCGGGGATTTCATCCTTCACCTTTAGGGGGGATGGTCTAATGATTAATTTCCCCGTAGCGCATGCGGAGCACACGAAATCATCAGGATTCGGGAAATTTTTGACATTAACACTATGACCATTCGAGTTGTTAATTATATTCTCATCATTCTAAGACCGGGATGGCCTAACCGATCATGCCAGAGGCTGAAAAGTTCAGAGCTTCTAAAAACAGTTTTAAGGGTAGTGTACACAGGCGGTGCTACAATCTTGGTGTAGTACAACCCTGTAGCGAATGAAGGAAGCCTTTCGACAACATGTTTACCATTTTCATCGTGCTTTGTGATGAGTAGGTATTCTTACCATTGTCATCATCATGGGTCTCAATATGGAAACCATTGCACGAATATCTTTGAAACTTAAGAGAGTACGAGTCGATTCTGGGTACAACAATGCTCATTGATGACCAAAGTTGTTCCCATGGGGAGTATAATAGTTGCTCGTCCGGAGCCAACTACATGCGGACCGCATCCGGCGATCGTCGTAATATTCCCCTCAATTTTAGTAATGGACTCAAAGTACTTTGTTTCTCTCAAGATGGTATTAGTGGTACCGCTATCGGCAAGGCACGTTTCCTCCATTCGGGCGCCACACGTGTTCTAAAATATAGCGTCTAATTAATAAAAATGAAGCGAGGAAGATGCTACATTAATACATAAACGCACAAATATTTCAGAACATAACACAATAATCTCTATTAAATGATGGAATAAATGATGAAAACAAATTCATCCAATCGCCGATGAACTAATAAATGTTGGTGAAACAAATATTATTGCTCTCATAGAGCTTACAACCAAATCGAAATAATTGTATCAAATTTATTGCCATAAGGAATCATGAAATAAATGAGGGGAATTTAGGTGGATTCCGCAAAGTATCCATCCACCTCAGCCTAATCTCGAGCTCACTCATCTTCTCTTCATTAGCGAGCATCGCCGCGGCAGAGTCGATGTCCAGCTGTGGCGCTGGAGGGGGCACGGTGTGCGCAACCTCCATGGACACGATGGCGTTCGTGGGAACCGCCACATGTGCCTCCACAGGCGCCTCGCTCTGCGCCACCACGGGCGCGGCGGTGGGCGTGGGGATCATCACGGGCCCCGCTGCGGGTGCCGGTGGTGCCTCCACCTGGACATGGTGTGTCTCGCGCGCCTTCTTGGCCTTGTACGCGTCCACGACGTGCTTTGGGGCACGACACTGCCTTGAGAAATGGGTCTTGGAGCCGCAACGGAAGCAATCCTGGGGCCTTGCCTCCCCCTGACCGCCTGATGTTGCTTGGCCGGGTGGGGAGGGTTAGGTCCCTTCTTGCCTTTCTTGCCACGCTTCTTGAACTTGGGCTGGCGCACCTTGTAGGCGCCGGCATAAACTTCCTGACTTGGACCCCCTCCGAAAGGCTGCGAGTTGAAGTTCTTTTTGAGAACCTCATCCTGCGCCTCAGCCACCTGGAGGGCGTCGATAAGCAGAGCATACTGCGTGAAGTTCTCCTGGCGGTAGACCCGCGCACTCTGGAGAGCTGATGGATGGAACGTGGAGAGAGTCTTCTCAATCTTCTGACTTTCCGTGGTAGTGGTACCACAGAGCTGAAGTTGAGTACAGATCGGTGTAAAGCGAATTGTAGTCTCCCACCGTCTTGAAGTCCGCAAACCTCAGACGCATCCAGTCCGCCTCCGCCCGCGGCTTAATGGTGTACTTCAGCCTAGCGAACCGTGCCTCGAGGGCGGTCCACAGGGCTGAAGCACTCCGTTCTGCCATGTACTCGTGTTTCAGCGTAGTACACATATGATGGCGGAGGAAATGCAGTGCTTGGGCGTTTTCCGCCGGAGTGGTGGTGCTGGGGCCGTCTTGGTCCCCGCATCCAATGCTCCCTTAAGCTTCCGGCCCTCAAGGACGAGTACCACGTCCGAGGCCCAGGTCAGGTAGTTCAGCCCGTTCTGAGCCAACTCCTCAAACTCCCGGTTCATGATTCCGGCCATCTGCGATTTATGCAAAAAGTATATCAGATTACAGCAGGTAATCGATTGCATAAAGCGATGTTGATATAAAAATTCCAATAAGACGGCGTTCCAAAAATTAAAAGACATGCTAAAATGCTCTACTAAGTATTAAAACAATTAAATATTGTAGTAAAGACGTTTCCATTTGGTAAGAGTCATTAATTAATAATTAACGGACGCGTTAATTGCTTTGACGTTTCCATTTGGTAAGAGTCATTAATTAATAATTAACGGACGCATTAATTGCTTTGACGTTTCCATTTGGTAAGAGTCATTAATTAATAATTAACGGACGCGTTAATTGATTTGACGTTTCCATTTGGTGGAGACGTTACCGACTTAATCGTGGGATGCGGCCCACTTCCTACCCGACCTCGCGCGGACGGGAATGGCGGCGCCTCGTGCAGCCTCGTGCAGCAGGCACGGCGCGTGAGAACGCGAGCGGCACATGCTCGGCCATGGCGCGTCTTGGACAACCAGCAGGGTCGCTGTGGCGCGAGCTCGAGCGGACGGAGCAAATCGAGGTGCTCACGGTCGTGGCCAACGAGGCGACGAGCTCGCACGGTGGTTGGGACATCCAGGACCCCGGCGACGAACATGGCGGAAATCAATTCGTTGACGTGTTCATCCGGAACAACGACGGCGCGTCGCACAGCTTGTGCGCCGCGGCGGTACCGTGATCATCTGGATCACGTCTGTACCGACTCCCTACGGTGCCGTCATCAAATCCCCCATGAATCCGACAGTATCGACATTGGTCGGCGACGTATTCCTCAGCTCGACTCTCGCGAGGGAAATCGATACCGTAGGTAACATCCAAAAATTACGATAGACGTAAAAACGGAAAGGAAAATGCGATACGAATCCATTTTTACGATCAGATTGTGGTTATACCTTCGCGATTGATGCAGGGAGCCTGCTTGACGTAGGCTCGACGATGGCTTGAGAGAGAGTCTCGTGCCTGGTAGTTGTTACACAACCTCTGCCGGTTGGCCGGTCCCGAGGGTGTGCAGCATGGTCGAAGGAGACGGAGGCGAAGAACACACACATACAGAAAAGTAGATGACACAGGATATAGGCAAGAATATCTTTTATTTCTCTGTTTCTGTAACCAGTACGTACAATATTGCCTTGCTTATATAGGGGAAAGAATAAGACCCACTAAACCCTAATCGTGGGGAGAGCCCACCGTAATGGGCTCCCGCACGTACATGGACCAAGTTTCCCAACAGTAGTGAGTGTCCTACTAGGTTAAAAGAAGTTAACGGGCCACGAGGGCTTTGTTCGTTTGTGGGCTGCTACGCCCAACACTAAAAGAGCACACGACCCAGTTATAATCTCTAAGAAATCTCTGTTGGTGTCAAAACGCTGTGAATTTTGAGAACGCGTACAGCTGGGAGAATTTGTTCAGCTTGCAGTTTGGGGTTTTATCGAAATTTTTGGATGATTTTTTCAGAACTTCTTTTTGCACAAAGGAAGGACAAGAGGGATGCCATTACTCGATGGGAACAATTACGTGAAGGACCCTTAAAGAAAAGAAAAATTATGCCCAAGTATTTACCATTTACAAGGAGGACCTTGAAAAGATCGGACGAAAACCCATCAACACTATTATTGTGCTCGACGCCGCGGCCATCAGCGTCATCGCCGGGGACGAGACCACTTGGAGATAGCCCGACGATGTGCGCCACGACAAAACACCCGAAAAAATCCTCCATATCGGCACAAAGGTCAAGAGGAAGAAAAGGCTAGGGAGATGATAGCACCCTAGCGCAGAGAGACTCCCAAAGCCACAACTAACGGCGACGAGATATGGTCGCAATTGAGGAACTTTGCCCACGCAGCTCTATCTCCACCGCAGCGCCACAGATCTTGAGTAATCGGCCCACCTTTCGCAACCATGGTGACCCAAACGACATAGATCTAAAGCACAATATCGCTTATTAACCCAGGCCCTCGCCAAATCATGCCACCATGGCCAGCCACCTCTATGGCGACCTAGCATGAGACAGATTCGGTGACTCGTAGTGCAGCGCGCTAGCGCCCACGAGCAAGGCTTTAACGGCAAGACAACAGATGGCCACCAGGGCGAACAACCTAAACATAAACCTACCTCTACTGGGTAATGCCCCTCCATGTGCACGTCAGACGACGGTCTCGCCGAAGAGAAGTAGGGGAAGGGGTTGTGATGACCCTCTGAAGTCGACTCTCAAGAGGAGCGCGAAGAAAATAAAAGAAAGGAGACCAATTAACAAGTTATTGAAGATGCTCCGATTATTTATTTTTTTATCATTTCAGACCTTGGAAGCCTACATATGTGCGCTAGAAAAAATGATCGTAATTAAGACTGCATCCAGTATTGACTTGTGAATCCAGTATTGACTTGTGAAATTATAATATTCGTGTTGTGGAAATTATACCGGAGACCAGAGGTCAATCAATCAGCCCATGTAACCTTCTTGCAAATTTTAATAACTTTACTTCTTGCACGAGTAGATCATCTTGTTTCCCTAGCCAGAAAAATACGATTCAATTGAATATCCAGGGCTATGGTCTCTAATGGATGGTACCTCGCTCATATGTCAAGGGCTGGTAAGGTTTTGCCTGTTGTACAGGTTTCCAAACAGTGGTGTTACCCTACACTCCCTGTAAGGTTTAAACAAGTCAAAAATTAGTCACGCTCAAAATGACAAGGGACACAGTTCGATCTATTCTTTGAAAAGGGTACTAGCTAGGTCCTACATTTATCAATATTATCGATGCTCCAAAAACAACAATAGTGACGTGTCGATACGCCATGGGTGGAGACAACCAGCTTTTGGGCCGGTGTTTGTTGAGTCGAGCGGTATTGGCGGCGGTCATTCTCTGCTCCTCTTTTCGGACGACAAAATGACAACACTAAAAAACACCTAGGAGTTCCCTCATGTCGGACCGCGAATTAGCAATGTTTATTCTTCCCCTAAGAGCATCTCCACCGGGGCCTCCAATGGGGTGTCCGGCACCCCCCAATTGAGGCCTGCAACTCGAATAGATTGAGCGGCTCAATGCCTGCCTCGGCTCATGGCCTCATGTATTTTATATGCACAAGTTACATAAGGTTACAAGTAAACTTGGAGTACAAGTTGATTACCAAAACATAACCTACCAAAACTACCTCCGGGAGATCGTATCCGATCCGGTCTGTCTAACACGCCCTCGCAGTCTGAGCTGGGAGGTTCACCGACGTGAAGACTGGATACAAATTCGTGAAACAATGCCGTGGGCAATCCTTTGGTGAAAATATCCGCAAACTGAGAGCTAGATGGAACGTGGAGAACACGAACCGAGCCAATGGCAACCTTCTCGCGGACGAAGTGAATGTCTAGCTCAATATGCTTTGTCCGACGATGTTGAACTGGGTTTGCAGATAGGTATACATCACTGACATTGTCACAGTAGACTATTGTTGCAGTGTCGATCGAACGTCGGAGTTCCTGGAGTAGATGATGGATCCAACAAGTTTCAGCAACTACGGCAGCAACAGCACGATATTCTGCTTCAACACTCGAGCGTGACACAGTTGGTTGTCGACGCGAGGACCATGATATAAGATTATCGCCCAAAAACACACAAAACCCTGAAGTTGATCGTCGTGTATCCGGGTGAAGGCGACACACATGGGAAGGAAACTGGGGGTTAAGAAAGCCAGAAGGTTGTTGACTGTAGACTTCTTCGTTTAGGTGGCCATGAAGAAAAGCGTTTTTAACGTCAAGTTGGTGAATAGGCCAGGATTGAGAGAGAGCGAGAGAGAGCACAATCCGAATGGTGGCTGGCTTGACAACAGGGCTAAAAGTTTCATCGAAATCGACGCCGGGTTGTTGTGTGAAACTCCGAACGACCCAGCGGGCTTTGTGACGAGCTAGAGATCCATCGAAATTATATTTGTGGCGGAAGATCCATTTGACAGTGACAATATTGGCGCCGGGAGGAGGAGGGACAAGTGTCCAAGTGGAATTTGCCATGAGAGCATCATATTCGTCCTGCATTGCTTGACGCCAAGCAGGATCACGAAGTGCAGTCAAATAGTTATGTGGAAGCGGTGATGATGTGATGGCAGGAAGGTTTAGACGATCTGGAGGGCCGGGGAGGCGACCAGTTGTACTCCTGGTACGATGTTGACGTGGGTAGGCGGCGGTGGGTGAATGGCTATAGGTGGAGAGGGTGGCGCTGGGCTCACGGCAGGAGAAGGAGGCGCGGCAGAGTTTTTTGAGGCGGCAGAGAACGGCGAAGATGGAGAAGATCCTGCCGCGACAGGGAAACTAGGAGAATTGGCTGCCGCGGCAGAGAAACCTGGAGAATTTGCTTCCGCGGCAGGGGATGTAGGGGTTCTTGGGGTTGCAATTGTGGGATTGGTTTCTGTGGTTGGTGGAGGTGTGGGAAAGATGGAAACGGGTATGTCGTGTAGGTTTAGGTCTAAGGAGTCAATAGGGGTTGGGTTGGACTATGGTTTGTGGGAGAGAGCATACGGGAATGTGTTTTCGTCGAAGGTTACATGACGGGTGATGAGTATGCGGCGGGTTTGAAGATCTAGGCAGCGATAGCCGGGATGCTGAGAGGGATGGCCGAGGAAGACACACCTAGTGGCACGTGGGGCAAGCTTGTTCTTTGCGGTGGATGCGGTGTCGACATAGCATATGCAACCGAAGACACGCAGATCATCATAACATGGATGCTGACCGAAAAGAGAGAAGAATGGTGTTCGATTGTTTAGAGCGGCCGTGGTCGTATATTTATGAGATATGTGGCAGTGTGGAGGGCTTCAGCACAGTGAGAAGGATGCATGGAGGCTTGGAAAAGAAGAGTCCGAATGACATCATTTGTGGTGCGAATAGCTCGTTCGGCCTTGCCGTTTTGTTGAGATGTGTATGAACATGAGAGACGATAAAGGATGCCATTAGTGGAGCAGAATGTGTTAAGTGATGTATTTTCAAACTCTTTGCCATTGTCACATTGGAGTGATCGGATAGGTAGGTTGAATTGTGTGCGGGCAAGGGCATGGAGCGCAACAAAGGTGGCAAAGACATCAGATTTTCGGCGAAGAGGAAAACTCCAGAAATAATGTGTATAATCATCGACGACAATAAGGTAGTAGCAAAAACCAGACGAGCTGGGTACAGGAGATGTCCAAAGATCACAATGCAAATGTTCAAAAGGGGTACTAGTAGTTGAGGTGGAAGCATAAAACGGGAGCCTAACATTTTTTCCTAATTGACAAGCGTGACACAGGGACGGCCCTGATTTAAGTGTGGGGATGTGATGCTGGTGATGAAGGCGATCCATGGTGTGATGTCCTGGATGTCCGAGACGGCGGTGCCACAGGTCGGTGGAGTGGTGGGTGGTGAGAGCTTCAAGGCGAGGAGCTTGACACATGGAGTAGAGAGGACTAAGGCCGGCAATCGGGTCAGGTTTGGTCGGGTCGACCTCTTCCAGACCCATGCCCGTTTAACAAATGGGCAAGCTTCTCTGCCCGCGACCCTGCCCATGGGTCAGATTTCATGCCCATGCCCATGCCCATGTCCGTCGGGTCACCCGACCCGTCGGGTCGCCATACAACAGCTCCTCATGTTAATTCAGTCACTCCAAAATGGCATATTTTATGTGTCAAACTGCATCAGTACATCAATAAAATCATAATAAGTGTTGAAGTGCATCACAACATCAGTACATCAATATCATCAAACTTGGTGCCGAGAATTACATCAAATATTCAAGTCATCAAGTGGCAGGCAAGCAGCCACACAAATAAGCCACACAACTGTGTGTCCACTGTCCAGCATTACAACAAACTAACAAGCTTATACAGGAGCAGATAAGAGGAGTAGAGAGCTCCCAGGAAGGCAACCAGCAAACACGTCCAGGAAGGCGACCAGCTTGCTAGCAGCAGGCAGCCACGCCCAGGAAGGCGACCAGCTTGCTAGCTAGCAGCCAGCGCCTAGCTCTCGCCCTTTCCTCGCTTCTTTAATCTTCAGTTAAGATCGATACATCTTCATCCCGAAATTATAAGCAATATATGAGATGATTTATAAAAGCACACCATGTATGAATTAATGAGTACAAGTTAGAATTACCAATGGTTCTTCTTTATCAGCAAGAACAGATTGAAACTCTGCAAAGAGTGTAGAATTGGGGACGACAGGGAGTCGGGGACGTCGGCGTCGGGGTCCTTGGAGATGGCAGGGAGTTGGGGACGGCGGCGTCGAGGCCGGCTGTGAGTTGGGGATGGCGGCGTCATGGACGTTGGGGAGGCAGCGAGTGGCGGCGCAACGGAGCGGCGGCTCGGTGGAGCAACGGCGCGGCGGGTCAGCGCCGTCGTTTTGCTGCCAGGAAAGGGAGGGGAGCGGAGACCGGAGAGCACCGTGAGGCGTGAGCACTGAGCACTGAGCAGAGAGAGAGAGTAGGGGAGAGGGATTGGGGCGGGGACGGGGAGAGACTGGGGAGGGACACGGTCACACCTAGGGTTAGTTGCTTGGTGCGGTGCGTGTTGGATTTGGACTGTTGGGCTGGGCTGGAAATTACATGGGCTCTGGTCATGTCTTACTATGAGACCCCACATGTCAGCTAATCGGGTTACCCATCGGGTCGCCCATGGGTACACATGTCGGCCCATACCCTACCCATGACTAATCGGGTCGCCCACGGACGAGACCCATGGGCGAACATAGCGACCCATACCCTGTCCATTAGGGTCGGATGCCCGTGGGCGGACGTGCCCATGGGCGGAATTGCCGGCTTGAGAGAGGACCGGGACTATTGCATCGAAGAATCACGGTCCGGTTGGAAGAGCCTTCACAGAGAAACCAAGAGGATCAAATTCGATAGAACAATTATTGTCAGTGGTGAATTGGCGAACAGAAATAAGATTCTTGATAATGTTAGGAACAACAAGTATATTGCGAAGATGAAGAGGAATAGTTTGAGATTGAAGAGTTTTTGAACCGATGTGTGTAGTAGGAAGAGTGGCGCCGTTACCGACGGTGACAAGTTGAGAGGAAGAGGGTTTTAGAGACGTGAAATTACCATAATCGGATGCCATGTGCGAGGATGCGCCGGAGTCCATGTACCAATCCCCTCCGTGGAGCTGCATGTTGTTCAGTGCGGTGATGAGCGCGGGATCCAGGGCCGGCTGAGAAGAAGCTGGTGGTGGTGGCGGGTTGCCGTAGCTGCTCGATGGGTGACCGTATGCGGCGTAGGCTTGCGGTGACGCAAGGGCAGGGCGGGTGCCAAGGAGACCTAGATCAGGAGAGTGCCAAGGAGCCGGTGTCGGCGCTGATGGTCGGGGCTGCCATGGTGCCTGTTGTTGCTGATGAGCGCGTGTTGGAGCGCCAGTCCATGGGTTGAACTGCCAAGGGTTGTCGCGACCGCGGCCACGTCCTCCACGGCTGCGTCCGTGACCGCCGCCGCGATAGTTGTTGGAGTAGCCGTTGTTCAAGAAGCTGGAGCCGCGGCCGCCAGTGCGGTTGCCCCCGGTGTTGGCGCCCTTGGAGCGATCACCGCCTGGAGCTGGAGGAGGCGGAGGTCCACCCCCGCCATGGGGACGAAGGCTGTTACCGCATGCCCAGAGTGCGGTGGACGCGGCGTTCTTGGCATCCATTTTCTTCTGTGTTTACTCGAGGATGAGAGCCGACCGTGTCTGCAGGAAGGACGGGAAGGGACCTGAAATGGGAGGAACGAGCGCAAGTGCGCATAAGAGTCATTAAGTCGACAGAGGAGCATGAGAACAAGGGTCTCGTCGCTGATGGCCTGGCCGACGTCTGTGAGGGAGTCGTCGAGAGTCTTGAGCTTGGCGCAGTAGTCGCTGATGGAGAGATCGCGTTGCGGAGTGTTGCGAAACTCCGCCTCCAGCTGGATGGCACGATGTTTCTTGTTGTCGCGGAACAGGTTCTCGATCGCTTCCTAGATGGTGGGGGCAGTGGAGCCGGGGCGCATGACGATGCCGAGAAGGTCGATGGAGATGGAACCATAGATCCAGGAGAGCACCATGAAATCATCGCGGCCCCAGTAGGAAGAGGGTGAGGTGTCAGAGGGTGTGGCGTCAGCATTGCCGACGACAATGGGAGGTCAGGCCGTAACGGCCGAGAGCGACGAGGAAGAGCTCGCGCCAATTGGTGTAGTTTCCCTCGTTCAGATCGAGGGTTATTGGGACGTGTACTTTGATGGATGGAGCATAGGAGGATTGGATGGGTGGGGTAGGGGAGGTGATAGTGTCGGCCGGGTTGGGTATTGAGGGTGGCGGAGCGGGCGTCAAGTTCTTCAACACGACGCTCGAGCTCTTTCTCTTTCTCTGCGATCTCGCTGAGTTTGGCGGCGATCTCGTCGGGGTTCATGGCGGCGGAGGAGGAAGGGAGAGAGGGAGGCTAGGGTTAGCGTTTTAGGATAGAACTTGCTCTGATACCATGCAACTCGAATAGATTGGGCGGCTCAATGCCTGCCTCGGCTCATGGCCTCATGTATTTATATGCACAAGTTACATAGGGTTACAAGTAAACTTGGAGTACAAGTTGATTACCAAAACATCAACTACCAAAACTACCTCCGGGAGATCGTATCCGATCCGGTCTGTCTAACAAGGCCCAATTGGGGAGTGCCGGACACATGTCCGGCCAAGTTTTGGAAGCCACCCACAGCGGCGCCCCAAGCAGGCACTCCAAATTTTTTTGACAAGCCGTTGATAAACATTCTGGCAGAATTTAAACGAGATTTAACAAACTTACAATTTCAAATCTAAAAGAGATTTAACAAACTAAACCTAAACTACACTATTACCGGCTACACGCTACAACGTCTAGCCAACCACTACACGCGCCGGCGTCGAGGAAGATGCCGCTGCCACGGCTTGATAATTTGATCTACCGGCGTTGCATGCCGCGGCGCGCCTGATGGGAAGCCTCGCCGGCTTGTGCCCCCTTCTCCGGTGACCGCGACGTTGCTGACCAAGATGCGCCTGCACTTGTCAACGATGCTGCACTTGATGACAGCGGTGGTAACGGGAGATCGGGTAGCTCGGGGTCGTCGTCGTCGCCCTCGCCATCAGAGCGGGCATGCTCGTCGTCCGAAGCAGACAGCTCCGGCGTTGGCTCCATCTTCTCGCGGCGTTGCTGCCGCGGCGCTCATTGCAGCGGCGAGCATGTTCCGCCGATAGGAAGTCACGATGACGCCGAAGCTTGCGCCCCTCCGGCGTCTCGTGGCTGCCCGCCATGCTTTGTGGCCGATTTACTAGTGGCGCTGTTGGAAGAGGGAGAAGTGGTTGTGTGGGAAAAGAAGGGCTGCGACGTGCCACGTTTTAAAGGCGGCCGGAGGAGCGGGGTTGGGTGGCCTGCATTAACGGCTAGCCACCGGTTCGCCTGGCCAGGCATTGACGCCGACGACGCGTGTGCAGGGCGCCGCCGCTGGAAGCCGCAGCGACGTCAACACATGGACGGCGTGGCTCGAGGCGTTGCTTACGTCTGCCATATGGAAACGGGCGCGGCGTTATTGCAACGCATCGCTTCGCTCTGCGCCCGCCAGGGGAACAGGCGCGGTGTTATTGCGATGCGTGCTGACAGGCGTGCCGCCGTCTCGTCGCCTCGCCATTAAAATCGGGCGCAACGGCCTTCTACACAACCCTAATTAACACGGGCACCGGCGATGTGTGTATGACGGGCGGGCCATACCTTTCGGAGGCCATGTCCGCCCATGTCCGTCACCCCGAGAGGGCCTCCAAACTCGGGGTGCCAGACATGTTTTTGCTCGGGGCGATCCTTTGAAGGGTGCCGCAGGTGGCGTTTTTTGTGGTCCGGACCCCCAATGGGCCTTTGGGGGTCCTTTGGAGGGTGCCGGTGGAGATGCTCTAAAGTGCGTCGATTTGACTCCCGAACTCTTTATAAAAATATAGAAAATAATATTCAATCGTAAAAATTCTAAGTTTCTAGGGAAACGTACATATGTGATCTAAATTTACACAAAGTTTTATTAAATGTAATATAGTGTATTCTGGGTTATGTAAAAAAGATAAATTTGTGGTTCCAAATTGAGAAAATATTTTTTTGTGTGTGTAGTTCACGTCTGATCACATACGTGGACAAATCTTTACACACATATAATAAACATGTCTATGTACTTATAATTTGAGTTTTTGAAATAAGGTTTTCGATAAAATAGTGGGCTCGGAAGTAGGAAGCCAGAACACCGGAACCTCCTCCCCTTTCCCCGTCTACAGTGAAAAAGGGCGATTTTTGGGCGTTTCCTGTGCAACCAGCTCGCCGCCGGCGATCCGGCTGATTCCTCGCCCTCCGCGGCCGCTCCGGCGGCGGGAGGGTGGGGAATCGATGGATCCCGGCGTGTACATAGTTAGGTGTGCGTGGGGTGCTTGCCGGCGGCGCTGTGGAGGTGGTGGCGTTGCCGGAGAGGCTTTTGGTGTCGACGGTCCTCTCCTCTGCTCGGGGTGCTCCGGTGGAGGCTCGATGCAGATCCGCCGTCCTCGGCGCGTCCGCCGCTTCTTGGAGCCGCGGCGTGCCTCCCCTCGAGCCGGCGTTCGTGACGGCGGAGCTGGCTCTTGCTCGTGGGGTTCTTCGGCCTTCACTTCGGTGCTAGGCGGTGCTTTTGCTCAAGATCTGTGGGAGTTGTAGGCGGGAAGCTCCTCCTCGACAGCGGCTCGGATGGATTTGTGGTAGAAGGGTGGTGCTGGTGGCGGCTTGGTGCTGATGGTCGTTCAACGCTCAGATGCCGGTGCTTGCGTCGGTTGGATCATGCGGCTTTTCAACATGTTTGGCCAGGCCGTCGTCTTCGGTGCGAGGTAAGCTCGCCATCTTCTTCTCCGGCGGCGTGCTGCTGGAGCTCGAAGGAGATGTGCGGCGTGGTGGCTCCGATCTCGGCGTGTGGTGTGTGTTTCCTCCCTCTGTTCGAGTGGGTGCGTTCGTGTTGTTGTTGATCTTTGTACTCGAACTCCCTTCAAAAAAAAAAGGAAGTAGGAAGCTAAGAGCATCTTTAGCAGTTTGCCCCCAAAGTGCCTTCCTAGTCGGTTGCTTCCCCTCCTCACGGGTCGGAATCATCAAAGAACACCAGCGTCGACGCCTCCCCCTCCCCCGACGCCGGCCTCAAACTCGAAGGATCCCCTATTCCCGCAGCCAATGGAGACGATAACAGAGAAGCCCCCAAACTTTGGCCGAATCACTCTCTCATATTGGACTGGACTGGATCAACACCTCCCCCTAAACACCTTCCCGTGTAGGACCGACGATGCAGAGTGGAGATGACAAGGACGCTGCATCAGAAAAGGAGCAGGTCTGAACAGGCAACCCAAAGCAAAATTCTTGTGATTTTTAGACAACAGAATTCTGGGCGATTCTGTATAGATCTCGAGACCACTTCTACAGAAGTTTATTAAGTTGTTTGAGTGCTACTGGAGAAGCATCGTATTGCCGTCGACGTTTGGTTGTCTTTGCGAATCGAGCAATGGCGTACTCACGCATAATTACCGCAAGAAGAAGTCTTAGGAAGCTTGAGGAAGCAATGGATGGTATTATGCATTTTAACCTTTGTTGCTTTCCTTTAAGCTTAAAGTATTGTCTGTATGAACGTTGAAAAGTGACATCTGACCAAACTCCAAACTACGTTTTTGTGTTTGCATCTTAAGATTTTGGAAATTTTCTATTCATGTGCCCATGTGGAAAAAAATTTGTGGAAACAAGTCCATATTCTTTTGTTTTTAACTTGAGCTCTGGTAAATATATATTTGAATTTTAAGAAAAATAATGAAATAGGGTTAGAAGCCACCAGGAGCGGGCCTAGCAAGACACGTTGAGGGAGTAGTAGGCTTGCCCCCCACACAAATGACCTCCTCGGGAGCAGCCCAGCAAACTAGTCACCCTCATGCTCAACTCCTTCCACGTCATCCCAAACTGCTGCCCCCTTCCATCTTTTTTTTCCTTTCGAGAATTCCACCCTTTATTCAGTTAGTGTTCTGCCACATATAGACACCCACAGGTGGATCAATAAACCATACATTTCTCCCTAGTTCAAGGTATAAAGAGCTTTTAGCTAGGTGATGAGCATCAACGTTCAACCTTCTTCGCGCAAACTGCACCACCTTGCTAAGCCTTTTACGTAGCATGTAAATTGCTTGTGTCCGAAATCACTAATAAAAGGCTTCCCTTCGGGAAGGAACCTCGCGCGCGTTGTGGTCGTGACAAGTGTCGTCCTCTCCTTTTACGCGGTCCCCGTGGGTGTTTGCATATGTGACAAGTGGCAGCATGAGAGAATTTTGGTGGGTTTTCTTTTCTTGTCCCCCGCTAAGATTTGTATCGCATTTATTTCGAGATTCGTTTTTTAAAAACGAAATATCTTTAGAACCGTTTATCCAAATTATGAACGGTTTGCATATTTGAAATCCTCGCGTCGAGATTTTCAAAAGTAGATCCCATGTTGATAGGTTTTGAGAAACTTTTTTTTCGTACTTTGTACAACCAGTTATGTGTACTTTGTACATCCAGTAACAGCGTGTACATCTAGTAGCAGTGTGAGTGTACATGCAATAGCAGGACGCGATTGTACATCCAGTTGCATCGTGTACATTCAGTAGCACGCAGGTGTACAACCAGTAGTATCGTGTACAACTAGTAGCAGCGTGAGTGTACATCTAGTAGCAGTAGCGGTGTGTACATCCAGTAGCAGCGCGAGTGTAGTAGATCAAGTAGCATCGTGTACAACTAGTAGCAACGTGAGCGTACATCTTGTAGCGGTCTGTACATCTAGTAGCAGCGCGGGCGTACATCCAATCGTGTACAACTAGTAGCAGTGCGTCCGTAGATCCAGTAGCACAATGTACGTACATCCAGTAGCAACATGTGTGTACATCTAGTGACAACATGGTAGTTTGTACTCCTACTCTATTTAGTTTGTACATCGTACTCTGTACTTCCAGTTTTGTGTGTTTTGTACACCTTCTTTGTCTAGTTCGTACATCAAGTTTTGTGTACTTTGTACATCGTGATTTATTTATTTTGTTTTTTGTACTACACAGAAGTAGTATAACGAAAGGATGTACACCGTTCTTTACTTTATTTAATTATATCATTTTTCCCTTTTACTCACCGTCCGTGTGTAGGTGTTGCTGCGTGCATGCTGATCATTTGTGAACTCCACCCAGCAGCCAAGTTGTACGTTCCTACCGTGGAAAGTTTTGACAGATTGGATCGTGTACGCCGCACGGGAGCTACGGGCGCGGCCGGCCGGCTCGCACGTCGCTCAGGGCTGCGTAACGTGGACGCGGACGTCCAGTGCGTGGAGAAATAAGATTTTACCACCTCGTGTATGCCACCACGTGGCACGCTGGTGATGCTTTTCCCTTTCCAAAGGGAACTCTTTTTATAGTGGCACCCGCTTGCGTCTCAGATGTGGGACAAAACAAAACATGATGTCGGCCCTGCTTTTCTCATGCGTGATCCGCCTGCAGGAAAAATTTCTCGGCCTGTATCTGGTCCGGGAGGTATATTCGGTCCACAGAGCTAGCCCACGCTCGCTTTTGAGGGTCAAGCCCGCCATCGGAAATCGACTTCCCGTGATGCGAGCGGGACTTGCGAGCCCGATCGTTGTGTATTTTTTTCCATTCCCGTTTGTTCTCTCAACTAACTACACCTCCACAACGTCTTGAAGAAGTCTGTACTTTTCACTGAAAAATTCGGGTAAAACAATACTGTACATAAGAACCTTACGCAACACTTTCCACAACTAAATCAGGCATCACAAAAACCAAAGTTGGTCAGGCAGGCAGTTGTAATTATTATTTAGCTCAAGATGAGCTTGGCCTCCTGCAGCGCGGCGGCGCCCGCTGGTGCTTAGCCTGCTGCTTCGATACTGCTCTGGTGGCGGAGACGCTCCCGGTGAGAATATAAAATTTGATTAATGCTACCTCTATTTTAAAGGGATTAATGCTACCTCTATTAGTTTGAAACAATTAGAAAAGTCTAAAATGAAACCTTTTATTTTGAAAAATAAAGGGCAATGAATGAGGTCTGACAACGGGTTTGTCAAAAGGCCTGCACGAGGAGCTCGAAGAACTGTGAATAGTTGTTTGAATACCGAGTTACATTTCTGTACGAGCCATGCAAATGTTGGCATTCTCGGGTTTATGGAATGAAAGAGATAATTGAATTAATTAGGTTGTCAACTTCTACTTTTGTTTAGAATTTAGGCATTATTTTCCCCTTTTTTCGTAAAAAAAAAGAGTCACCAAGTGACAAAAAAAAGAAAAAAAGAGCAAAACAGAGACGTGAACAAACAAACTATGTCCAAACCACCGTGTTGGCGCTGACCCAGCCATGCCCCTATAGGGAGGGGGGTTCAAGCTTATTCTCATGCGGACGGAAGGCTCTGCTTGGTCTATAGGATGGACGGGAGCCTGATCTGGGCTCACCTGGGCCGCCTTGTGTTCTGCTCTGTTGCGCTCGTGCAGGCAGATCTTGTTGGTGGCGGTGGCAACAGGTTGCGGTCGGTGGGAGAGGTGGAGGACGACGCTGGTGGTCTTCGGTCCCGAGCGCAGTGGCGGCTGCTCGGGTTCGCTCTGACAATCTCACGAGCATCGGTGATGATCTGGAAGACGACATTTCATTGCGGCAAAGGGTAGCCTAGGCATGGCGGCACGAGGGATGCTAGCCCGACTGCCTAGTTCTGTCGGCTTCGACGACGAACATCATGATCTCTTCGTGGCATCGTCTCATGAGCCTTGGATAGTGCCCCTAGCGCCAGGATGCCCGACTGGGATGTGTTTGCAATACAACATGAATGGGGAGGCGCAAGGAAGGGGGACAAACAACAAGGTGACGCCGCCTCAACGGCGGCTAAACCGAGTCTGGCCTGGAGGTTGTAGTCCGGAGAGATCTTGAAGTGGAAAGAAGAGGGGAAAGAAGGCGGGTGCTGCCGATGACGAGAGGATGAATGTGGGTGGAGGAGCTCAGGAGAGAGCAACAATGGCGGATGTGAGGGTTGGCTCTATGCTGGTGAATAGAGAGCTTACAAAGTCACACGACCTCTCACTAGACAGTTCTATTGGCCCTCTCACTAGACGGTTCTATTGGCATGGGCCAGTGGTACGGCCATATGGTAAAAAAAAATGGCTAAAGATGTTGCACGAATGCGGCCAGAAAACTGTGAGAAAGCAGAACCACTTCAAAAATCAGGGATGGAGCATAATATAAAAACGAAATGTTATATGTCCAATCTGAGAACTCTTCCGTGAACTAGTGGTAGCCGTGCATATGCGCATAAGTGCCAAGTCTTAGGTTCGAGTCCTCACTTCTACCTTAATGACAAAGCCGGTGTGGAGTCCCCCATCCGATCTTGTTATTTTTTTATATGTCCAATCTGGGCTTAGATCTCAAATACTCAACAAACGGTTCAGATAGCAACTTTACCCATGTGTGCATGTACAAAATCACTTTTATTTTTTTTTCATAATTTATAGATGAATAAACTACATGGTGACGCCGCTGCGACGGCAGCTAGACTGAGTCTGGCCTAGACGGGAGGTAGGGCTGTAGGCGGGAGAGATCTCAAAGCAAGCTCGGGAGAGAGCAACAACAATGGCGGTGTGAGGGTTGCTCTGTTTTGGTGAATATGGGAGCTCACACAGTCACACGACCTCTCACTAGACAGTAATATTGGCCCTCTCACTAGACAATTCTATTGGCATGGGCCAGTGGTAGGGTGATAGCCTCATAGGGTAAAAAAGGCTAAATATGTTACAGTTATGCGGCTAGAAAATAGTGGGTAAGCAGAACCATTTCAAAAATCTGAGATGGAACATAATATAAAACCTCAACGACTCGACAAACGGTTCAGATAGCAATTGTACCCATGCGTGCATGTACAAAATCGACTCTTCTATCTTTTCATACTTTGTAGATGAATAAATAACCTTTCTATGAATTTTCAAGTTTTTAGGTTTTTTACATTAATTGGAGCATTGACATGCCGTCGGTTTTGATGTCAACATGGCTAAATAGTTGATTTGATAACCAAGTGATGAAAACTACAACATATTAGACCAAGACATGGTAGAAACTGTAAAACTCCGTCCAAACAGTGATTTATGCATCATATGAAGAAACAGGAGGTGGTGAAAAGTCCAGTTTATTCCTCTAGGAACAACAATCGTAGACCGTGCCGTCCATCTTCTAGCCAAAAGCTAGCCCAACTCCTCCACGCACGGCAGAAACTCTGTCTCGTCAGCCGAAACCGAATATATATCCAGATTGAACTGAACCGAATGTAGGTATCCAAACCAAACTCGGGTTGGATGGTTAGCAGGGTGGTTATACCCTCAGCCCATCAGAGTTCAAACCTCAGGTTTGACATCTGTGTGTTATATTTAGGCGGAATATTCTTCAGTGGGAGGCGACATTCCCGTCGACAGCAAGGCGTGGTGACTTCGTCAATTTTAAGACTCGATCCGTCGGCTCAGTATTTCGGAGGTGCTCATAGGGGTAGGGTGTGCGTGCGTGCATTCATATGGGTGAGTGTATACTGTGTTTCGCGAAAAAAACAAGTAAAAAAAAATGTAGGTATCTCGTATAGGAGCACGTAATCCGTTGCCCAAGGTCGCCGACTCACCATGATCTCTACTATATAATGTGTCTTGAGGTGATGGTCCGTTTTTCACTTTCCGATTTTACCCCTCATCGCTAGGCTGATTTAGGAAATAATTACACACTTTGCCACCGCTAAGTTAGACTTACCGGTTCGCTTGAGACTCTCGCGGCTGCAAATCCTTCAGTTATAAATTATCCCGCAGTCCCCGTAATGCTTCGTTCCTGAGCGAGCAGGCAGCTCCTCGATCCAAAATCTCAAGTCAGCACCCATGGCCGTCGGCCTCTCTGGCCGTGCATGGCCGCCTCCCTGCGATCCCAGCCCTTCCTCCCCATGGCCACTCCAGTACCGCACCCTGGCGCCACTCTTATCCGCAGCCGCCGACCCAGACGCCTCCTATCCACAACGCCACGCAGCGCCGGATCCCGCCGTAATCCCTCGCGGCCAGCACCGTCGACGAGCACCACGGATCGAGGCGCCCTGCTGCCAATCAGCCACGCGAGCCTAGCGAGGCAAGGCGAGGTTAGCGAGGCGCCGCTAGAGCCCAGAGGAGAGGGACTGGTCGCGGAAAGCCTTTCGCCCCCACCTTCGCTGGCGACGGCTCCGAGTGCCGCACCTATCTCCATCTCCACCCAGGTTCACCGCTCCGCCTAGCCGGCGCCTGGCCGACGTAGTCCTCCTGCCTGCCGCGCGCCCCGACCGCTTCACCTTCCGTGTCGTCGTCAAGTGCTGCGAGCGGCTCGGCGACCTCGAGGCCGGCCGCACCGCGCACTTGGCAGCTAGCGGTCAGGCTTAGCTCGGCGGGGGCCGACGTTTACATGGGCAAGTCGCTCCTCACGTTCTAGGCCAGGCTCAGCATGCTGGACGACACGGAGAGGTTGTTCGACAGAATGCCGACCATGTCATCGCCTGCAGTGTTGTCGAAAGGGACATGGCGCACCCTCAGAGCAAGGCGATTCATGAAGTGTCCGACGTCCTCTCGAGAAAGATTTGCGAACCCGTTGTCGACCCAAGAAACCAGGCTGATCCAATCTCTCTGGCGTCAAGGAGAACGACAACGACGCCTGACAAGCATAATGTCAGTCTGGCCTGCCATCATGCGCTAAAGTTGATATCAAAATATTCAGGGCGGAGGATTGTTGTAGGCGACACAAATATCTATCACGAATTCCCGGATGGCTCTTGCTGTCGTGGTGACTACTGGTGAGTTGAACGGGATATGGTTGGATGGCAAAAGCAAGAGAAGGCCAGGATGCAGATATGGTTTCATGGCAAAGTGCTACTATTTGTCACAGTTTGAGACCTCACACGGCTTCTGAATTCTGATGCCATGGTACTACTACAGCACCAGCATAATCTTCAGGCAATTCTCATGTAGTCATCGTATATTGGTGCTGGTACCGGAGATTACACATTGGCCTAGAAGAAGATTCGCATTTTATTATTGAAATTGAAATGAGTCTGACAATTCTTTTCAACTGAATTAGAAAATTTAGAATTTTCAGCATTATTTATACTAGAAAATTGTTTGACCAGCACACGATATATACTGTCCTGAAAAGAAAAAAATTGTTGATCCAGCTTAGTAGCTTCATTTGTTTGTTTTATATACACCGATTTTCTCGTGTCTTGCATTTAATGCCTGGCAATTTTTCTATCGAAAAAACAAATGAATTTATACGAGAACAAGGCCACACTATATATATTCACATGTGAAAGTCCTAGATTTGACATTGTATATGTTTGTCATGTATTCACCCATAGCAACGCACGGGTGTTTGTCATTGTATAGTAGGCTGCATCTCGCACGTCAGGTTTCACTTGTTACGTTCTTAGACTAACGAATCTGCCAGTGGCTGTAGATGCCACGCTTCGACGCTTCCGGTGGAGCTTCCATTCCCGACAAGCAGAATGAAAGCCTCTTGCCCCAATGTGCCGACTTGACGACTACCGAACACATGCGTGACCTGGATTGCCAGAGACAAACACCCAATCAGTGTGGCACAGATGAAAGGGTTCGTAAATTGCTCAACAATTTGGTCCAGAAAAACTGTACAGGTCGCAAAATAAATGATGAGCCGATCTATGTCAGAAATGAAGTGATGAACCCTTGAGGCTGCACCTGCATATGAAGTTGCCCTAAACTGACGAAGACAAGATAACCTAGCCACATTAGACTTGTACAGCCAGGTTCCATGGAAGGCTTCTCAGCACCGACATACAGAAGCTTCAGTTCAGTTCGCCAACACAAGGAAGCACCATTAGGCTCCGTCCCCTCACCCTGTGGAAGAAAAAACGGTGGCCACCAGCAGGAACAACTTTGGCCTGTCGCGCTGCTGCTTTAAAAGATTTGGTTTCTGGAGAGATCTGACACACACTACTCAGTGGAACCTGAGGCATAATGATATCATCAAAACAAGTTATTTCTGTATAACATCATAAGCACCGGCCCGGCATTTCTTAATCCACAGGTATTTCTCCAAAAAAAAAAAAACAGAAATATTGCATAAACAGAAAGCACACTTCACTAGGCGCCACACGAGGTACCAATTAGCAAAATCGCGAGGTACCAGCAGTCTTGCTGCATCAGGAAAATGCAAGAACAAACAGAAAGAAGAGAAAAAGGAAGGCAATACATGTAGAAATTGAGGGATTCTTGTTTTGCCGCCTGAGTTCAGTTCCTGGCAACACCACACTCTCGATCTGTGCGTGTGCCCCACGATGCCAGGGTTACTGCATACTAGCATGGCACACGCGCTTCGCCACGCCGTCGAGTGTAGGGTGTTCAGTTCACTTTTTTCTGTGATAAAAACTCCGTATATTTGTTGGTTCAATGGTCTGGTTAGAACACTGTTATTTCAAGTCAAGTGGAGTGCATTTCATTATTCTAAAATGTGGCCACCGTCTCATCCATGATAACTTGCAGAATCTGCTCCACATGACCACATACGCGAGCTGATTGTTAAAACTTATGTTGTTTCTTTGCTTAGAAATACCATAGCACAACACATCCCTTTTCTTGACGGAGGATCAGTTGCTTCCACCATGAGGTGCCAAGCATCAAGGATGGAATCGGCATGCTCTCAAATTGCTCGAAAAAAAAAGTGTGGAGGCCCATTCGCCAGTTACACAGGAACGGCAGATGCTCTCAAATTGCTCGCAGCTTACCAAACGTACAGCTTAGAGCTCCAGTGCCAGTATAAAGATGCACAGGCTAATATTTCAGCTAGAAGCATCTCATGATCTTCCCTGTAAAATACCGATGATACATATAAGGCTGTCGATGTCAGGTTGAAATTGTTATTGCTACATATAGTACAACTATTAGTAGCTTCAGAACATAGGTTCAGAGTTACAGATCGAGTACTTAAAACAATGATGCTTCATTATTCATGCCCCTAAAACAGAACACCCAGAAACTCATACTGCACAAGTGTTTTACATAAGGAGCAGAACTGAAAACTCTTTACCAGAAATCCTCCACGTTAAAGCGGACATTGCAAACCATTTATTTGAATCGTGAAAAGGAAGATGTTGACGGGCGAGCTGAGCTGGCATGGTACTACGGGACTACAAAGGTGAAATTATAGTATCAGCATGTCGACAGCTACTGTACTGCAGAGATGCACTCGGAGCGGAGCTGAGTGCGGTTTTAGATGGTTTATCTTTGGCATTACAATGGTGCAGCACTCCGTTGATCATTGAAACTGATTGTTTGGAGATAGTAAAGAGCTTAAAGAATGAAGATGTAGATCGTTCAGTCTACACTTCCATGGTTGAAGAAATAAAGGCCTTTGCTACAGGTCCGTGAAACTTGTATTACTCATGCTAAAAGAAGCCAGAACAATAGCAGCCATTTCATGGCTAATTATTCTAGAATGCATTCATGTACGGCAGTGTGGCATTCCTCTGGTCCAGAAGGTCTAGCTACCATTTGCCATAGAGATTGTAATCCCTGATTTTTTTTGAGTAAATACAAGTTCCATTCACGCAAAAAAAAAGTATTGGCACACGAAAAAGGAAACAGAGCAATGGAAAATAAGGACAGATTGGCATCAGGTAACATCTTCGTGAGTCAGACAATTTCTTCCTCTATGGCATCCCTGCCCTGGTAAGGCCTTTGATCGGCGGCTTTTTCTTGGGCAGTGGCGCCGCTACTTCATGGACCGACATCTTGCATTTTTCCAGTTGCCTCCCTTCTGACACGATAAGTTGAAGGATCATCACCATGCTCTCCTCCATTGCGATCATGATGAGGATCAGCCCTCTGCAGTTTGGCAGCCAACGTCTCCATACCCATGTAGTACTGTAGGAGCCAGACGCACGAGAGGTACTCTTTGCCCGTGGCCAAACCCTTGGCGTGCAGGTATCCTCTGCATCTAGCGGCAGAGAAGCACACCATCTCCACCCAGACGCCTTCGATAACTTGCCACATCTTCTCTTCAGGCAGGCCGGACAACACTTTGGCAATACTCCAAGCATCACAGATAATGCCACCCTGTTGCTGTTGGGTACCATCTGGAACTGGAGATCCTGCTTCACCATCCAGCACATTAATTATCCTCCCTGCAAGCTCTCTTTCCACGACCAGCGATTTGTCTCCCTCGACGATGTTCTTCAGTTCTTCATAGGCAGCTGTGAAAAGGTTCCGTCTGGTGCCTGCCATTAACATCTCAGGATTGACAAAGAGTAGGTACATCATGTAGTTGGACATTTCTCTGCACTGAACAGCCCTTTCGTGATGATCTGAACCTTCAGACCAAGCAGGGCATGCATAAACATGATGTACACCAGTGTTGTAGTAGCAGAAATCCGTGGCGAGGTGCCAGAGAAGAACACTCTCATCGAATGCACCCTCTAAGCTCCAGCCCAGTTCCTGGTAGCATCCTTCACGCCCAAGGGTAAACTGGCCCCTGTTATCATTGAACTTCCTGTAACTGGGAACATCTCTTATGTGATGCTTCCACCAACCTTTCACATACTTGAGCACTAACTTTGTAATGCTGAAGGACGAAGAGCAAGACTTCATGCGCCAATGTTGGTGAAGGAAGTCGTCGCATCGCAAGAATTCAACCATCCTCATCATCTTGGGATGCTCCCTGTTGCGCACAAGGAAGCCTATAAGGCTGTACTGGGAAACCATACAATTATATTCCATATTCAGCAATTGAGGTTCAGATGGCCTTAGGATGCTAACGCCTATGGATAAAATCTCTAGGACAGCAGTACAACAGAGTAAGGCATATGTAACCTTGACATCGGCTCCACTATAAGCTTCTCTGTGACTATGGTGGAAGAGACCTACAGCTGCGAACAGAAGGTACACAGCAATTAAACGAAGAAAAAAAGCACCACTCGGCTCAAAGGTATTGGGGAGGGGTTGGGAGCGGTCGGCCAAGGCGTGAAGATCAGGGTTCATCTTTTGTTTGGTGTAGAGGAGTTGGAAGGTCTCGGAGAGCCAATACTGCAGCTTATAATAAGCATGGTTGTCATCAAGTTCTGAGAAGGACAGTAGCATCCTCATCCGATCATCAGGAGAAGGAGATGCAAGGTCCACAAATAGCTCATAGGGACTGAAGTCCACTGGCGTGGCTGCTGTAAAAAGGTAACCATTCGCCCCAGCAGGGCTGATTGCCTTGTCAATGAAATCTTCAAGCGGGCCAATATTGAGCTTCTGTTTGTCTACCGACCTCCGAATAGGCTGGCCGGAGCTGACAAGGCTATTAATGCTAGCTCCATTGAGAGTGTAACATCCCAAATTTTGGAACTAAGAAAAAATTAGTTTTACTAGACCCAAAATTCAGAACCAACAAAAACATTTTGAAATACTTCAATAATGATTGTGCTTTCCTTCTCATTGCTATGTTGAACCTTGTGTGACTTGTTGTTTAAATTGTTTGGTCAATAAATATTAACCTAAAGACCACACCAAGATAAAAATATATTTAACTTTGGTGATCATGTTATGACAAGAAAATATTCCATATATCTTTCCATTCTTATTTCTGGCTAAAGTCCATTTCAATGATATTTGGTTTAGCAACAACCAAAATTAATACCCATTATTTGAGAAAGTAAAAGTATTTCCAAAACTATGTGTTCCCAAAAATATGGAGATCTATATGCTATCTCCTATCTATCTTTTAACCTTGATCTTTTGCATGTGTATGCAACTCCCATTTTATAAACTCTTATTTTCACTCCATTTGAAAATAACACTAGTGGGAAATATATTAACCCACATATTTCCTTTCTCAAATCTTTTTGAAAACTATTAAGTTATGAGTGGAGATATTTCCTAAACATCATCTTGTCATAATTAGGAATGGTCACTTTTCCCCAAGATAGCATTTGTGAAAATGGTGGTATGATTAATTCTTGTGGTTGGATTTGTGTGATCTTGGTTGTGATGTTGATCTTGTGGTGTTTGTTGCTTGTGTGGATAATTCCTCTGTTGTGTTAAACACTAAAATAAAACACACTTGATAACAAATTTGATGTGTGACTTAAATTTAAAACAAACTCCTAAAAATATTCAACAAATGGAAATTAAGATCATGAATTAAAGGAAATTATCTTAATAAATTATTTCCCTACTTAACTATCTATTTCCTTCAAACAAATATTTTCTCTCTGAAAATAAAAAACTATTTGAAGTTAATATATTTGTCAAGGAAGTTCCAAGAGTTCAAAAATAATATTTTGAACTTGCTTTAAAATTTCTAAAGGACTATAAAATTGTATTTAAGAAAAATGCCTTATTTAAACCCTATGAACAAAAGTTGTTCAAAACATTCTATTTTCACACCCCAATTTTTGTGGAGCTTCTACATGTTAGGGGGAGGCTACCTGATTTTTCTCATAAATTTCTAAAATGTTTTAGTGCCTCAATTAATTCTCTAAAATGCTACTGGTTTTAAACAAAGAAATAAAAACAGAGAATTTCAGAAACGTGCAGGGGGTTTTCTGCAAAACCTTCCTCACCCTCGTGTAGCGCGACTGAGCGACGTGCTGCGCGCCGCCCATGTCGACCGCCTGTCGCCGTGCCCCCCCCCCCCCTTACGCTATCCTGTCGCTCGATGAGGAGATAAGGAGGCCCCCCACGACGCTCTACTCTCCCTCCAGCACTCACTTGCCCTCCTGCTCTCTCTCTCTCTCTCTCTCTCTCTCTGCTCCTCTCTGTGACCCGAACCCCATCCAAGGATGCCGTCGCGCATCGCCGGTGATTGGAGCCTCCCCGAGCAAATCGAAGACCGCCATCGACACCGCCTCGTCGTCCTCTGCATCCCTGTCCAAGGAATCAAGAAGGGGCGCCCGGATTCGTCTCCTCCGAGTTCATCCTCTTCCGCTCTGGCCGTCACCTTTCCAGGAAGCTCGCGAGCAGTTCCGTCTACCTTTCTTTGCCATTTTTGCACCCTCGCGATCCCCTTCTTCTGCTCTACCTCATGGACATCATCCTTTCTCTTAGGAACCCCGGAGTCGCCGACGCCGTCCTCGCCTGCTCCCTGCTCGACGCCCCGCCCGGCCGTGCGTGTCGAGGAAGAAGAAGGTTGCGTACCTCTTCGTTTCGCTCATGGGTCGCTGGTTGGGACGTGATCTGCGCCGCACGGCCAGATCTGGCCCATCCGTGTTTTTTCCAGTAGATCTAATATATGCTTTTAGTTTCCTGTTATTTTTACAGTGTAGCTTTAATTCTTTTGTGGTAGATCTGGGATAGATAATTAAGTGATTTAAATTTTGTAGTGTTCTCATGTGTTTTGTTAAACATCCAGAACTGGTGTCTTGCAAAAATATATTGTCAACTGTTGTCTACATTAAATATTGTAAAATTATCTTTTCCACTAAATATTTAATATCTAGAGTTTTATAACTCCAAAATTTGCAAACTAAAATTCTATGGAAAGCCTGAAGTGATACCTTTCCAGGTCTGTTGGTCTTGTATGCAAATGAAGTCTAAAACAAAAGTTCTATTCATTCTTGTAAACACACCAGTGGCTCTTTAGTGATTTTTGTAGATTCTTGTGAGATGATTTTGGAGTAAATCCAATTGGCTTGCCTTCTACATGTGTAGGAGAACATATCCCTAGCTTGGTTTGAATTTAGGAGTCACTGATTGACTGTGGTGCTAATTATAAGGTTTAGGTCTTTTCTGCCTATTTTTATTAGGCCTTTATGAATTGTTGTGTTATAGCTTTATTGTTATAAATATGTTTCCTAGCATGCGTAGGGTGATAATCCACTGTTGTGACATGTTTCCTTATTTTTACTAGCATGTTAGGAGAGCTATTTGTGAGTCATGTGTTTGTTAGGGTTTTATTCCCTATATAGCTTTTTCTCCTAGTAATTAGGAATTTGTTAAGCTTGTTTATTTTGATGTGAGAATATTGTGTGTGATTAATATGTATGCCTTGCTGGTTAATGGTTGTTGTGATACTGTTGCTTGCATGTTACTATTGTTTAGCAGTTATAATATGTTAGTACTGTTAGTGGTATTTGTTAGACATGTTGGTGTGAGTAACATGTTTGCATTGCTTGATGAACTTGATGGTCTTTGAGTTGAGTACTAGCTTAAGTATCTTGTTAATGTATCTACCCTAGCTTGGTGTGATGTTTTCACTTACAGAGATTAATTGGTGACTTATTGTTTTGTCTAAAGTATTTCCTGCTTAAGGAAAATTGTTTGTTAATTACCTTCAAGTGAAGTTATTTAATGCTTCATGTTTTTAGCTTGTGTTTGGTGTTATACTTCTGCTAGTATAATGCCCTTGTGATGTTGTCTGGGTAAAATTGTTTTGTTAAGTAAATTGTTTTGTTACGCATAGAGTTAAACATGTGGTTCTGTGTTGTTTTGCTTGAATGGATTAATTATTTGCTAGCATCTAGCTAAGTGTGGTGTTTGTTGTTAAAGTGCTTGTTTTTAGATTAACTGGTATCCGTTATTTATGATTGCTGTAGCTTTATTAAGTAAATTGTTCTAAGCTTGTTATTAAGGCAGTTTTCCCTGAAGTGTTCTTAGAGTAGGTTTTAGTTTGTTGCTTGATTAAATTAGTACTATGTTTTGGTATGATTCTTTGTTTGTATACCACTTGTGGTTTGGTTTGCTTATTGAGTGTTGTTTTATTTTCATGTTTGCGACGCTAGAGATAAACGCTACCGGAGTGGTATTTGGAAAGGATTTATCGGAGAAGGATGAGAGTTTATTTCTTTGATCAATGAGGAGAAGTCCAGGAACATCATGCTGAAATCAGGCAAGCTACTTCTCTAAGCTTGCATCTATATACATCTATTTTGGTTCACATGTTTTACTTATAAAGAGCATAAGTGATTTATGTGATGTTTGCCACTAAAGTTATGATTTTGAAAACCCTTTTTCCAAAATATAAGTATATTATTTTGACACCCTATATGGAGATATTAGATGGAAATTCTTTTTCAAACTATAGGATGGGAAAAATATTGTTTACTCAAAACTCCTTTGAAAATACTCGTATGGATATGGAATGCCGAGATGTCGGTGTTGAAGTGGGGAAGTGGAGAATGATGGTTTTTGATAAAAAGCACATTGTGTCCTTGTACTTACGTCAACCAGCCGATACTCTGTGCGACCACATTTACCCACATATGGGAAAATGGCTTAGTCATATAATTTGCTCATATTAGTATGGGATGCCTCATCGACGGAGATGACTCCGTTATGCATGAGGGGATGTTTTGGTGACCTACCCCTGACCTGGGTCCTCGCTCAAACTCTATGGAAAGATAAGGAGGAGGATAGAAGGATGTCCCCTATACACCGCCAGGCAAAACTATGAGTCCTCACACTTAGATTCCGACGGGCTGGGTTAAGTGTTGATGGAAAGTGTCATATGGGCAGGTTCCTATACTAGCATGAGCAAAGGACAGGCTAGGGTCGGTGACTCAACTTCGCATACACCTTGTATGGCGGGACGTGGCTGACACGATGAGTTACCGGATGGATGTGGGAAAAGCGTGCTACCTCTGCAGAGGGTAAAACTATTCAATTAGCCGAGTCCTCGGATATGGACAGTTGGAAGGCCCTACTTTGACCAGGTGCAAGTTTTGAAAAGTTTTGAGGATTGAAACTAAAATGGAGGTGTGTCGTATCTGCAACTATACCGACGGGCTGGTATGAGGTTGCTGGAGAATGATTTGACCATGAAGGGCTATGGTCGAGACGTGCAAAGTCTTGTGTTTCAAAAATGAAGTGGAAATGTTTATGCAACTCTACCGACGGGCTGGTATGAGTTTGCAGGGGATAAATGGCCATGAAGGGCTATGGTTGGAAAAGGAGGAGTTTGGGGGAAATAAAACCTGGTGATGAATTTCAGGATTTTTTTTTTAAAAGAGACCTCTTATCTTCTCCAATAAAGACATATTTTCGGGAAAAGTTTTAAAAGAGACTTCTTACAAAGACAGGTTTATGGGAAAAGTTGTAAAAACCTTCTTTTCTTTTTCAATTAAGATATAGAGATTTCAAAACAAAGTTTTAATAAACAAAAGTATATCCTTCTCTTTTTAACAAGGATATAGAGTTTTCAAAGCAAACGAAGTTTTATTTAAACAATAAAAAGAGTAGTACATGCTCATTCCGGAGGTAGTTTGCGAGTACATTCAAATGTACTCATATTGGTTTCGTCCCTGGCTATTGTCTTAGCCAGGTTTTGAAGATGAGCAGTTCGAAGGAGAAGTTTCAATGGCGTCGATGCGAACTAGGGCGCTTCCCAGTCAGCTGCCTGTAGGGTTGGCAAGTGACTTGGACTCCACGTTGATTTGGTGATTTCCGCTACAAGTACCTGATGAAGTTACAGCTTCAATCAAGTAAGTAATTTCATTCGGTATTTATGGATGTTCTTTTGATACCAGTTTGATTGTGCTCAGCGACAGACTGATCATGGGATCGCTGATGTTGTAAGCACAAGGGTATTTCGGACAGTTAGTCCGGGGTCCCCACGGAGAGCCCAGGGCTTCTTGAAGCATTTGAGGATACCGGGGATGAAGAGCAATATAGCAGCGACCGGCAGATTTTTGTCGCCGCCTGGCCATGATTTACAGAAGACGTAGACGGCCACAGTGACCTGAGATACAGCAGTGAGGATGTGCCGCATCCACAGCTCATTGTCTTCAATGTTGTAGGCGGTTATGCCATCCTGTCCACCAAGGTGTATCAGGTCAGGAGGATAGGCGCCCACAACACCTCCAGGATGGTATTGCTGTTGCCGTGTCCATCTCCATTTTCATGCGGCTTCCTGTGGCGGTTAAAGAGGGCGGCGAGAGCATAGATTGCAATGGCATCGCTGCCGAGGTATGCTAGCCAAATGATCGGTCTAAACCAGGATCTTATGGGGAACTTACTAATATATGAAGCAATGAGGAGGATGTATTGAATCACTACGCTACCAAGGACGAGGATGCGCAGCTGCCACTCCTCCCACCAATGCACAGCACCTGGAACATCCATTACCATTAGCTCTCTCTCTCTCTCTCTCTCACACACTCATAACGCCACCCTTATCTTTTCTTCTTTCTACTTTTTTCCCGGCCCAGTGCAAGGGCATCTTTTTATCGTGTTCTCTTTTTCCTTCCGATGGAGGCAAGGCATCACCGATTCTTTGTGCATATATGCATGTTGTTCTCTACTTTTCTCTTTCATTCCTTTTTCCTTCCGATGGAGGCAAGGCATCACCGATTTTTTACCACTCTATTGTCCTTCTGTTTTCCATTTTCTTTTCTTGTATAGCATCACATGACTAATGAGTTATATGCACCAGACTGGCTAATGAGGTTTTAACAACAAACAGCCAGTGGCGGCCAGCAAGATATATGCAGTCACAATGAGATGTCATGTTCTTCCATGGACATGGGAATGTATTAAGGATTAAGTGCCTATATACAGTTCAACATGTTATTTTTCGCATTGTACTTACTTTAGCGGAATAACCAAGTCAGTTAATCAAGCATCTAAATTTGCCAGAAGACTTTTTTCCCGCACATTTGTTGCACCCAAAAGTCAATTACTGCTGTAAGTTGAGTGGAAACTTACTGGAAATGGACAGTTGAACATTGGATGTGATTTTGGACTTGTGAATATACCCCAGGCCATATTGAAGGAAGACCCTCAACTCAATCGATAAAATTATGTTGAATAATTACTACTAGCTTTCGGATATGTAAGGGATTCTGGATAAAGGAGGAGGTGGGCATAGAGATACAATCATACAAAGCACTATAAATTAGATATAGGTCTACAGCAAGTTATAAAGGCTAGGGAGAAGGGGGGATTCTACTACCTGATTGCTTGTTGTAGACCAGAAGTAGATTCAAAACGTCTTAATCTTCTGATTTTGCAAGATGGTTGCCACTGAATAACACCTTTAGCAGGTTGTACAGGAAGCAAACCGAGTCCTACATAAAATCTCTTTTTCATGAGTAAACCTTAGATGTATCGAAGACGGACCATTAATATTTCTGCAATGACAGTACCATCCAGCCATCCTGTCTTTCCAAAGAAGAACATAAAATCTCTGTGTGTTTTCCAGCAACGAAAAACAGGTTTACAAATTTAGGAAAATCTGGAGAGGACAGGTGATAATATTGAGGTTTACCATGAACTTAAACACAAACTTGCAGTGGACATCATGGGGAAGTTGAATTCATCGTTTTTACACCCTGTACGCAGCCATTCAAATATTGCAAAAACACCAAAATTCATTTAGGATCTTTGGTTCAGTTTCTTTTCCCTGTTTTTCAGTTGTCTCTCTCCAGGGCGTGTCTACGAATAATCCAGTATAAAGATGTGCAGGCCAATAATTCCGCTACTTAGTCTCACCTAGCTAACTACACAAGCTAGGAGCAACTCATGATCTTAGACTTCACAAATAAGAGTTCCAGAATAAAGAAACTAGGGGGGTTATGAAATCCCAGCAAATATACTGTTCTTAGCATTTTGTCCGAAGTTGAAAACAGCATGTACTTTACACACAATGTCTAAGGCTCGGTTTCACGGAAATAAACGACGAATAAGGCTGGAGTATGCTGATATGATGGTGTACCTTGTTATCAAACTGTCAACTAGTAAACCAAAGCTCTGCTGACAATGCGTGAGGCATGAATGCTCAAGACTCAGAAATTTGTTGCAAATGGGCACCACGAGTTGCTCTTCTCACCAAAATCGACACGAAAGAAAACCTCAAATTTTTCCCATTAGCTGGTGGTCGCATAATCTGAATTCGCAAAAAGAATGATGACCAACAAACAAACAAACAAACTGCCCTCTCCCCTGATTCTGAATCCGCAAAGAGAATGATGTTCTAGGCCAGAGAAATCTTGCCTGTTAAAGCAACGGTTCCAAATATCCATCAAAATATGCCATCACGTCGGCCGGCAGGGCCTCGTCGACCGCCGTAGGCGAGGGTGCGCGCGGGTTCGGGCGGCGGGAGGAGGAGCGACTTGAGGTGCGCGGGGCAGGGAGGCGAGAGCGAGGTCGAGAAGCGGGAGGTGGCTCCTGCAGGGACGCCGCCGGTGGCTTCCGCAGGGATGCTGCCCCCATCGCCTCCGAGGCCCCCTTGGGGCTTGTTTGGCTGCGAGGGAACAGGGGAGTTTCCCTTGGCACGTGGGATCCCCTTTCTTTTTTTCAGAATACGCAATTGGGTACTTGATTTTATAGAAGGCAGAGGTTTGACTATAAAAAACTGACAGTCTTTGCCACAACACTGTCAAGACACCACTGAGACACCACTGTGGGATCCCTTTCCACCCTGGGAGAAATCACCCTGCAGGCCTGCACCCATTTGGAGTTTTGGACAACACAGGGATAGAAGGGAAGGGAATCAAAAATAGATCGCTGTACGCCAAACAATAAACAAAAAAGCTCTCACATTTTCATAAAATGTCATGAATTCCATAGCATAAAGTATCATATCTATTCCAAAAACTCAGGAAATATGAATAGAAAAGATACTCCCTCCAGCCCCAACTAATTGCGCAGCCTCAATACAAAATAAAATTTACAAAAATTCCTCTAATATATTCAAATCATTTCAAATTTTGGTTGCAATTCAAATCCCTCTCCGTCCTCCCCGCAGTCCCCCGCCTGCTCCACGTATGCAAGCTCCGCATCCTCTACTTGCTGGATGTTGGGGACCCCGCCTTCTCTCCTTGCTTGCTGTCGGGAGCCGCGCCGCCACTCCACTCGCCGTCTGAGGCCTCCCGCTGGCCGGCCTGCTCCACGAGCACCGAGCTCTGCGTCCTCTCCTTGCACGTTGTCGGGGAGCTTCTTCCTACAGTCGCTCTGCTCGCCGCCGGAGGGCTCCCGCTAGGGTCGCCCAGCTCACCATCAGAGGGCCGTAGTGAACGTCTTATTAATTCAGTAACCTGGGCTGGATGCTCCCAAGACTACGTGTGAGTATTCAAGTTGTGAAAACTGGAAATTATACCCAGAACTATCTTTCTTTTCTCCTCCCACAGCTTTCCTTGAGAGTCAACCGCCGCCCTCGCCGTTTGTCCCTGGCTCGCTCCCCTCTCCTCCGCGGCGGCGCTGCCGGCCGGCGTGGACGAGGATGCGCGACGCGGGCTGTATATAGTAGTTGCTTAGGTTTTACTTTACCTCTGTGTGGCTCTGTGTCGACTCAGGGTAGTTACTTGATCTACGCGGCCAGATCCATGGCGTCGTGGGTTTCCTTTGTCGAGCTGCTGAAAGGACAACGATGTCGCCTAGAGGGGGGTGAATAGGCGATTAAAACTTTCCGGTTTAGGCTTCAATAAATTCGGAATAAAACTAGGTGTTTAATTTAACAAGCCAACAATCTAAATAAACTAGGCTCACCTATATGCACCAACAACTTATGCTAAACAAGACAAGCAACAAGGTGATAGCAAGATAAAAGACTTCAAGCAAGAAGTCTATCACAATGTAAAGTGTATAACTAAAGAGCTCGGGTATAGAAATAACTGAGGCACACGGAGATGATGATGTATTCCCGAGTTCCTTCTTTTGAGGGAGTACGTCTCGTTGGAGGGGTGTGAGCTTCACCACAATAGGCTTACTCAACGCCACAAATGGTCTCACCCTATTCTCCGACGAACCGCACCACAAAGGATTGGTTCACCTTCCACTATCAGAATCCTTCAAGGCGGAATCCGGATCCTTTACACCACAAAGGTTGGGGCACACATCCACAACTAAATTGGAGCCTCCCAAATATAACCACAAAGTCGTCTAGGTCCAATGACCCAAGAGTAACAAACTCACAAACTTCACTTCCATGAATCCTCGTGGAGAGCACAAACCGATGCACCAAATACGATGGTAAGAACACAAAAAGTGCTCAAATCCTTCACTTCCAAATCCCACCAAAAGCAACTAATGCTTGTGAGAGAGAAGAGAGGAAGAACAAAGAAGAACTCAACAAATGGAACTCCAAGATCTAGATCAAAAGGTTTTCTCTCACTTAGAGGAGAGATGGATTGGTGGAAATATAGATCTAGATCTCCTCTCTCTCTTTTCCCACTAATTTGAGGAAAGAATCATGGAGGGGTAGAGAGAAAGCAAAGCTTCAAGAGGTCAACAATGGAGGTCAAAGCCGTGCTCAAGTGATGGGGAACCGTTGGAGAACAAAGCCCTTTAAATAGGTTCCCCGAAAATCTGACCGTTATGTGTAGTTTCCGTGCCCGGCGGTACTACCACTGGAACAGCGGTACTACCGCCACTGACACCCAGGCGGTACCTAGTGCAGTACAGCTCCCAGAGGCTGCGGTACCTCAGACAGCTACCGATGCTGCCAGCGAGCGGTACTACCGCCGGGCTGCCGGTACTACCGCCCAAGAATACGCTGGGAAGTTCAAGAAGCAGGAGGAGCACTTCAAGTAGCGACGCGAGGAGGACAACGCCCGCATCTTCCAGCTGGAGCAACTGAATGCCAACCTGAACTCCCAGGCGAGGCGCGCCAAGGATGGTCGTCGCCGCGCGGAAGAGGCTCGCGAACGTGCAGATCAAGACCTCGCCTCCCTGATGGCTGATATGAAGGAGTTGACCGCGCAGGTGGGTCCTGCTGTGGAGCGTGCTGAGGAGGCTGAGCACAGCGTGCAGGCGGCACGGGTCTTAACGCAGCAGCGGGAGCGCATGTTCAAGTCCTTGGTGACTCGGGGGAACACTCTCACGGGGCAGCTAGGAGTGGATGCCCCTGCGGTTCCCGTTCATGGGAACGCTGACGCCGCCACATACCTCGCCTACTTCGATCAGCTCTTCACCGTGCTCGAGGGCCCTGTGGCGGAACTTGGCGACGTTGTTGATGAGGAGTGCCGCAAGCTCTTGACGGTGGCGATCGACCGCGTCTTCGCCAACCTTCAGCGTCTTCATCCCAGCTTCGACTTCGAGTCCGTGACCGAGCCTGTCGAGGATGACCAAGCCCAGGACCTCTCCAACTTGGTTCGAGAAGAAGTCAACGATTACGTCAACCACTTCAAGAGGGTTGGGGCGGAGCAGGCCGCTGAGGAGGATGAAGGCGCCGAAGAAGGAGATGCTGAAGAGGAGGCTGAGGAGGATGGTGCCGGCGATGCCCCTGCTTAGGCCGCTCCTGCAACAAGACGTGCTTGACGCGCAGCTATCTTTGCTTTAAGACTTGTTTTAATTCATTCTGGTTTGCAAGACACTTTAACATGTGCTACTATGTGTATGTCCCTCGAGGGGCCTTTTATCCCTGTCCCATGTCTTTTTTCGCTCTACATCGTCAGGACCCATCTCTTTGCGCTATGACTCCGCCGCTGCGGTATGCCGGAGCTTGACTCGGCAAGGCCGGGGGATGTTTAAGTCTTAGAGAGGTAAGGGCTCTCGAGTCGCGGTGCTCGAGGGCCCCCCTTTGACGCACAAGCAGTCCATGGAGTGCGAGGGAGAAAAAACCCGCTCGAGGGACGGCAGATGCTCGTGATAGAGAGGAAAAACTCCTGAGGCGCGAGCGCTGGACTTAGCTTTGCGAGACTTTGGTCTCGTAGAGGGCGTTGATTTCCCTGATGGTGCGCTTCCCTCTTGAGTCCGGAGCGTGGCTTCACGAGCTTGGGGGGACTCTTGTTCCCTGTATTGGTTAGAGAGGCAAACCCAAAGCAAGTACATGGTAAAAAAACTCATGCACATTTATAGGTTTCCTCATGAGTATCTCGCGAGGAGAGTAAGTACCAAGGTTCTTTGGTGAGGTGGCGTGTTTGGGAGCAAGCCCATAGGCCAGAGTGTCGGGGAATAATTATCCCGCGACTTATTCAAGCAAAGCGCGACTTATTCACCGTCGCACCACTATGTCGGAGGAAGGATCCAGAAGCTGGAAGATAACTTGACCTGGAAGACAAGACATATGATTAGTCTCCAAGTAGGACTCCGGCTCATACTTTCCTTGAGAGAGAAGTTTCCTTGTAACCTTGCGAGCCGCCGTCTTTATAAGGTGGACTCCAAGGACCTAGAACCCGAAGTTAAAAACCCTAGAACATACGGCGAGTTCCACATTGGATCGCCAACCCCTTGTAACACCATATTCATATCAATACCAATCTAGGATAGGCAGGACGTAGGTCTTTACCTCACATTGAGGGGCCGAACCTGGGTAAAAAACATTGTCTTCTCGTGCCCTGCGATCTTTAGCTCGGAGACGCTCGATCGCTTAATCCCCAACTCTACGAAGTCATCTCCATGACATCTGCGTGACAATCCCACGACAGTTGGCGCCCACCGTGGGGCCTGCGGTCAAGAGCGTCATGTTCCGCGCTAGATCTGTGCCAGGGACGGAGGATCTGGTCGTCGATTCAAGCTCGGCGACTTCAACATCGCGCCGGTCTAAACGATTCGGCGGTATCTACATCTATATCAAGATCTACCTCAAGCTCGAGTAGAAAGCATGAAGAAATACGACCGCGTGATTCAGGGCTCAACTTCGAAAACGCCCCTCGCGCGCGGGTTACAGGACAGCAGCAACGCCCATATGGCGGACATCACCGGCGGCGGCTCGAAACTCATCTCGACGATCCCTTCGGTGGAAAGATGCGCAATCGAGTTTCCTAACAGCTGTCGAAAGGGCATCGGATTCCAACGGTTAGATCTCCGTGGGCGATTCAAATACTGAAGCCCTGTCGAAAGCTGACGGAACTCCGCGCGACTTCGAAAAAATAATTATCGAGGTCGACTCGGACATCAATTCGAAGATCCCTCCGGTGAAGACCTGCGGAACACACTCCCAAAGCCCTCCAAGAAATTTTTGACAATTCCAACGGTTAGATCACCGTCAGCGACTCGCGCACTACCACAAGTTTTACAACCAGACGAGTTCGCAAATTCTTCAGTGGCGACATCAACAAATATCGGCGACTCGCCGTACCAAGTCCGTGTGCGGGACTCAACATCGTCATCGCCCTCGTGCACAACTTGCCGTCCTCCATCGCCTCATGGTTGAGTCGGACGGACTCTTCATCAACAGCGGCATCAACTCATTGTCGCATCAGCCAGACGACTCGTGTGCCTGGACATACACAACGACATCCGTGCGCACGGAATCGCCATCAACGAAACCTTTTTGCGTACGGTTGATCATATTCACCAGATTAAAGTTATTTGGCAGCGTGCCATGCACGTTCATCGACTCCCGAATTGTTGCATGGAAATCTTGCCCGTGCGGATAATGCCAGAATTGAGTTCGCCTTGGTTTCTAATGGCACTAAACTATCCAATCAGTACAATAGTTTGAATTAGATCAGTTCTGATAACTACCATGTGATCGTGTTCCCTACGATGGAAAAAATCCAAAGCTTCGCACTAGTACCGATGCTAGCAAGGAAAGATGGCAAGTTGAGAGGCGCACTACCGCTCCATGTATGACAGACCAAGGAAACTGATTTGGCAGGAATCAAGTCCCAACCAAGTCAAAGCGTACAAGCATCATCAAGAAAGAAAGACAAAACCGGATGACTGTTGCTAGTTATGCGACCGTGCATGCAGTAAAAGTGGCTCGCATAAAGAAAAAACAAAAAGGAAAAGGCAGGGAGTGATCAGCTCCATTCAATCGGCATGCGACTCAACTCATCAGCATGCGACTCATCAGCGAGAGGCTCAAAATGCAGAGCGCGGTTTCAAAGATCAGCAGCAGCAGTGCCGGCTCAAGATCCGTCAACTCCAACGACCGTCTGCGGCTTAAGCTGCATCATCAACGTCTGGAATAAAAACAAGATAAGTTGTTATCATGCTCAAACTTTCGCAGCCTTTTACTTTTATCAGTAAAATTAAGTTCTCTTCGAGTTTATCTCGAGGGCTGCATATTTAGGTTATTATGCCTTTTATTAAATGTCTTGGCGACTCATATTATATCATGTCGCAAGCTTTAAAATTCATATCAGCTTTTGTAGATTTAATTACATCTACTTCTCAATACATTCGTCAAATTAGAGTTCTTTATAACTCGCATTGCAAAGTCTAGCTATTTACAGCTTGCATTGAAAATCAAGATCACCGCTACATGTTTAAGCATTGATATTTGGCGATTCATTTGTCATTCTATGACTTATCATTATATCAATTTATGACTGATCGTTATATGATTTCATGATTTATCATTATACCATTTTATTAATCATCATCGACTTATTGTCATATCAATTTATGAGTCGCATAGCGATTTACCCCCATATCATTTTATGAGTCGCAAACAGCTCGTCATTATATCAGTTTGCGAGTCACTGACGAATCCTCATCTTATCGATATTTGAGTTAAAACAGGTGACTCGTTGTATCAATTCTTGGGTCAAATCAGTGACCCGTGGTATCACATTTACAGCTAATCAGAGCTGGTTATCATCAAAGCTAATTAGAGCTCGTCACGGCAGTTGCAGCCGATCAAAGCAATAATCCTGATTATTCTCGCCTTAAGTCAGAAGTATCTTTGCACTATGCGGCCAAAGTACTGGGGTGCGGTGTCAATCGAAGTGCGATCGCCTATCATGGCTGCCAAGCGACCCTGAACACGCATTTTTTACCTGGGAAATACTGAGTCGTGCGAAGACCTACTTAACGGTAATAGAGATAATTCAGAAGGACTAAAGTACCCGCGTGTGGCGTCAATCGAGTCTGAATGCCTATCATGGCTGCCTATCATGGCCGTTCTCGACCCTGAACACACATTAGATTTGGGAAATACTGAGTCAAGTACATGCTATCATGCATCGTACAATATGCTATCATGCATCTTACCAGTTGCTATCATGCAGCTAGTTGCTATTATGCAACCATTTGCTATCATGCAAAATACAATTCGCTATCATGCGACATATCATTTTGCATCATGCAACATATCATTTGCTATCATGCAACATATCATTTGCATCATGCGACATATCATTTGCTATCATGCAGATTATATTATGCTATCATGCAGGGTACCATATGCTATTATGCGGAGTACTAACTTTTTGTCATAATTATTACCAGCCGCCAAGGCTAACATATTATTATCAACTTATTATCATTGCTTCCTTGGGGGTTTGCCTTTTGATTTAACAGGAACCTATAACTCGGCCATACGAGTTTGAATTGGCATGGCCAGATTTTTTATGATTGAGATAATTATCTCCTGATATCGGCTGATGAAGCCACCATTATTTATTTAACTACAGCCACATCAAGTGGAATTTATATCATTATTATCTTGTGGCAAAAATATTTGTCAATCTGTTGCAGGATCAAATTGCAACGATATGCCATCAAGCAGGATAATGAAATCATGTATGCTTAATGCCTGGGGGCTAGGACAATTAATTTTTTTTGTCCAACTTGTGATATTTTTGAGTCCCGAGCAGCATGACAATGCATACAACTCGGCCCTCGGGGGCTACACATCCACCATATCTGGCGGTCTTTATTATATTCATATACCATGATTATATGCAGATTTCATTTTTTTTGCAGCACATGAGAATATATATATCCATTTGCGAGTCAAATTAACGATTCGGAAATTTTTAAATACAGGTTGTGGCTATATGCCATTGAGCCGCCATGTTTCAACATGCGTTTAGATGGCTCGTCATCATAACATGACAGATTATTATACTCTAATGATTGACCAGCTTATTTATGCTTATGGTCTTTTATGCTTTGATGTCTATGACTCAGCACCTTATACACATTTGATATATCTGGTTACTCATAAGTTATTATTCTTATGATTTCAGCTCAGTCTTACACCCTTATACACATTTTCACCAAGTGCTTCGCGGAAAACGTACCGATTCTGCAGTTTCAATGCAACGAAGACAGAAGTGCTCAATTGGCAACATAGTGGCTAAGTAAGTCGCAAAGATAGCAACTCATCGCTTCTACATCAGCGGCTCAATAAGCCGCTACGCTCGTGACTCATCATCAGCGAGTCGCCAAGTGCAACATCGACAAGTCGGCAAGAACTACATACGCGAGCCCGCAAGATCATCATCAAGACAGAATCTTCCGCCTGATTCTACGAATCTCCCGGAAGCTTGGGGCTAATGTCGGGGGAATAATTATCCCGCGACTTATTCAAGCAAAGCGCGACTTATTCACAGTCGCACCACTATGTCGGAGGAAGGATCCAGAAGCTAGAAGATAACTTGACTTGGAAGACAAGACATATGATTAGTCTCCAAGTAGGACTCCGGCTCATACTTTCCTTGAGAAAGAAGTTTCCTTGTAACCTTGCGAGCCGCCGTCTTTATAAGGTGGACTCCAAGGACCTAGAACCCGAAGTTAAAAACCCTAGAATATACGGCAAGTTCCACATTGGATCGCCAACCCCTTGTAACACCATATTCATATCAATACCAATCTAGGATAGGCAGGACGTAGGTCTTTACCTCACATTGAGGGGCCGAACCTGGGTAAAAAACATTGTCTTCTCGTGCCCTGCGATCTTTAGCTCGGAGACACTCGATCGCTTAATCCCCAACTCTACGAAGTCATCTCCATGACATCTGCGTGACAATCCCACGACACAGAGCTCTTTGGAGAGGTAACAGGCGTGAGAGCATGCTCACGTGTTAGAGCTCAGATCCTTTGGATTTTGCGGTGCTGCTGGGGTGCTCTCGAGGCACAGTCACCGTACTCAGCCCCCACTCGCGAGGTGCGCATGGGCAAAAATATAAGCGCGAAATGAACTAAGATGCTGAAAAGTAAAACTCACCACCAAAATTACACAGCGGTGCCTCAGCGCAATGTTTCATTGAGAAACGAATTGGTTCATTACACTTGGTATAACCAAGATAAAGTTATCCATGTCGAGGCATGGGGACCACATTCAGTGGCTGAGACTCTTCACGGCCTGCGGCGGCATGTTATCAGGAGAGCTCAGAGGGGCTGGCCCTCAGGAGGAGAAGCTTTTGTGAAGCTTGGAGGTGAAGTTGTGTGCTTCCCTCTAGAGACAAAAAATGTCTGGCGTGACTATGATCACGGGTAGAACTTGCGTAGATGCGCGATGTTCCATGGGTTCTTGACCGAGATGCCGTCCTCCGTTTCGAGGCGTACCGCGCCGGGCCTGGCGATGTGTGCGACCCTGTAGGGGCCTTCCCACATGGCGAGAGCTTGTGGAGACCTTCCCTGGAGAGGATTCTCCTGAGGACGAGGTCGCCTGTCTCGAGAGTGCGTGGACGTATGTGGTGGCTGTGGTAGCGTCGCAGGTCTTGATGGTACTTTGCTGCCCTGAGGGTGGCACGGCGGCGCAACACATCAAGGACCAGCAGGTCGTCGTTGTGGAGGTCTGCTTGATCGTCCTCGTTGAAGGCAAGGACCCGTGCGGATCCATGCTTGATCTCTGTGGGGAGGACTGCTTCAGCTCCATACACGAGGGCAATGGCGTCTCACCAATGGGCTTCGTGGGGTTCGTGCGGATGGACCAGAGCACGGACGGGAGTTCGTCGATCCAGCCCTTGTCGTAGCCCTTGAGGCGATTGAAGCTTCTTGTCTTGAGGCCCTTGAGGACCTCAGTATTTGCTCGCTCAGCTTGGCCGTTGCTCTGTGGGTGAGCCACCGAGGCGAAGCAGTGCTTGGTGCCGAGGCTCTCGCAGTAGGCCCTGAAGATGCCGCTGGTGAACTGTGAGCCATTGTCTGTGATGATGCGATTTGGCACGCCAAAACGGTAGACCAGGCCTCTGATGAATTTTACTGCTGCCTGGCCGGTATGCTGCGCACTGCTTCTGCCTCTGCCCATTTGGTGAACTTGTCGACGGCGACGAAGAGGAAACGGTAGCCCCCTTGCGATCTCGGGAAGGGTCCCAAGATGTCTAGCCCCCAGACCGCGAAAGGCCACGAGAGCGGGATGGTTTGGAGTCCCAGTGCAGGCTGATGGACTTGCTTGGCGTGGAACTGGCACGCATCGCAAGACTGGACGATGGTGGTAGCATCTTGAAGCACTTGGGGCCAGTAGAAACCGCTCCTGAAGACCTTGCCTGCCAGGGTGCGTGCAGAGGAATGGTGGCCACACTCTCCACTGTGAATGTCTCTGATCAGCATGCGGCCTTCCTCGGGGGGACACACTTAAGTGCAATTCCGTTTGGGCGCTTGCGGTACAGGTCTCCCTGGAGGATGTAGTATGACTTGGCTTGTTGAGCAACTCGTTCTGCCTCTGCGCCTTCTCGGGAAGGACTCCCTTCAGCAAGTAGTCCTTGAGTTCGTCGACCCAGCCTGTCTCTTGATGCACCATAGCCAGCAGCAGACGCTCCCCTGAGGATGGACCGCAGTTGGGTGCCCCACCTACAGGAGGTGGTGGGAGTACTTCGTCTGTGCTTGTGGCTGCTGCTTCTTGTGGCTGCTTTATGGATGCCTTGGAGAGTCTCTCTTCAAAGACGCCGGCCGGCTGGGCCTGCCTTCGTGATGCTCGCTTGGCGATGTCATCTGCCTCCTGGTTCTCCTTCCGCGGGATGTGCATGAGCTCCATGCCTCTGAAGTGCTTCTCGAGCTTGCGGACCTCTTCAAGGTAGGCGGCCATGTGGTCGTCTTTAGGCGTGTAGCTCTTGTTGGAGAAGTTAACCAGGAGCTGGGAGTCACCCTTTATGAGTAAGTGCTTGACACCAAGGGCGATTGCGGCTCTGAGCCCGGCGAGGAGGCCTTCATACTCGGCGATGTTGTCGGAGATCTTGTCTATTGTGAAGCACAACTGGATGGCGTAGTAGAGCTTGTCACCCTTTGGTGAGGTCAGGACAACGCCAGCCCCACCATTGCGGCAGGCGAAAGCTCCGTCGAAGTGCATGGTCCAGTGGCTCGGCATTGTATCTCCAGATGACGCGGTTTCTTCTTCACGAGGCTCTTCAGGAGTTGGGTCTGTCCACTCGGCGACGAAATCCGCCAGCGCTCTCCCTTTTATGACTCTTGTGGTGTCGAAGCGCAAGTTGAATGGTTGCAGCTCGATGTTCCATCCTGCGACGCGATCAGTGGCGTTGGGGTTGCGCAGGATTGCTGCAGGGGAAACGACGTGACCACCGTGATGGGGTGGCCCTGGAAGTAGTGGCCTAGCTTCCTGGAGGCGATGAGGAGCGCGAGGAGGAGCTTCTGCTGCACTGGGTAACGCTCGCGAGCATCTCGCAGTACAGTACTGACAAAGTAGACAGGATGCTCGACGAGGGTCGTTGTGGTGCTGCAGCGTCGGCCCCTCGAGAGGCTTCTCAGGACCTTTGGCGAGGCTTTCCTGTGGAGGAGCCTCGGCAGGGTGCTTGTAGTGGGCTCGACTTGAGGCTGTGGGTCTGGCACTGGGTCTGGAGAGACTATTTCCTTGTCAGGAGGCTCTGGACTTGGTGTGGCGGTGCTTTTCTTGGGGAGGACTGGCTCTTCTCTTTCTACCACCAGGACGGCGCTTGCGGTTTGTGGGGGCTGCTAGGTACAGCTTCAGGTGCTCGCCTGTCCTGGGGGCTACCATGACTGGTGAGCTAGCCAAGTATTTCTTCAGGTCCTCAAATGCTTTGTCTGCCTCTGGAGTCTACTTGAAGGTGCCGGATTTCTTCATGATCTTGAAAAATGGCAGAGCTCTCTCGCCGAACTTGGAGATGAAGCGGCCTAAGCTGGCTATGCATCCTTCTAGGCGCTGCATGTCCTTGAGGCGGCGAGGTGGCTGCATGTCTTCTATAGCCTTGATCTTGTCAGGGTTTGCCTCTATGCCACGGTGAGACACGAGGAGCTTGCCTGAAGGCACCCCGAAGACGCACTTGGCGGGGTTTAACTTGATGTTCACCTTGCGCGGGCTGGTAATATTTCCTCGAGATCCTTCAAGAGAGTGTCTCCCTCGCGAGACTTGACCACGATGTCGTCGACGTAGGCTTCTGCATTTCTTCCCATCTGAGCCCCCAAGGTGATCCTCATGAGCCTCTGGAAGGTGGCACCGGCGTTCTTCAGGCCAAAGGGCATGCAAGTGTAGCAATACACACCACAAGGGGTGAGAAATGCTGTCTTTTCCTCATCTTCCTTGGCCATCTTGATCTGGTGGTAGCCTAAGAAGGCATCCAGAAAACAGAGGAGATCACAGCCGACGGTGGAGTCCACAATCTGGTCTATCGATGCAGAGCCGCCTCCTCCAGTGGGTTTGGGAACACCACGCCGTTGGAGAGCCAAGTGGGTGGGAAACTTCTCGAATGATGTCTGCTGCTTTCAGCTTCTCTACCTCTTTGATGATGAACGCTTGCTTCTCGGGGATTTGCTTACGCGCTTTCTGCTTCACAGGGCGTGTGTTTGGACACACGGCTAAGTGGTGCTCGATCACCTCCCTTGGTACGCCGGACATATCTGACGGGGTCCATGCGAACATGTCAGAGTTTGCCCGAAGGAAGGCGACGAGCGTGCTTTCCTATTTGGGAGGCAAGCCAGCGCCTATGGTGACGCTAGCCCCCGAGCCCTTAGCCCCCGAGCCACTGGTGCTCAGCGACACCTTCTTTGTAGAGGCCTCCTCTTGAGAGAACAGCTGCTTCTTCTTCTTGGGCCTCTCGAGAGGCTCCATGTCCTCATCAGCGGGGAATGCCATGACAGCGGCCTTGTAGGCGATCTCGACAGCGCGCGTGGCGTCCTGTACGTGACCACAGATGGTGATGGTGCCACCGCTGCCTGGGATCTTGACCATGTTGTAGGCGTGTGCGTGACGGCCATGAATTTCGTGAGGGCAGGGTAGCCGAGGATGGCGTTGTAGGGCAGGCCAATGTGCGCGACGTCGAAGTCAGTTAGCTCGGTGCGGTAGTTCTCCTGCGTGCCAAAGGTGACCGCGAGCCTCACTTGCCCCAGAGGCGAGATTGAGCCGCTGGTGACCCCGGTGAAGGGCCTGGAGGGCATAAGCCACTCGTAGGGCACTTGAAGCGTCTCGAAGGTCTCGACAGAGATGACGTTCAGCCCTGCACCCCCATCAATGAGCGTCTTGCCGACGGCGATGTTGTTGATGGTGGGGGTGCAAACCAGCGGGAGGGTGCCAACAGTTTTGGTCGACTTGGGGTGATCTTTGGCGTCGAAGGCGATGGTGTACTGGGACCACTTGAGGGGTCGGGACATCTCGATCCCAGGGAGCGCAGCATTGAGCTCGCGAGCGAACTGCTTGAACTGATTGTTGGACTTGGGCGCTTGGGATCCACCGAGGATGCATGCCATGGCACCCCTAGGGGCCTGGTAGCCCCCGGGCTCTTCGTCGGGGAGGTTGTTGTTTTTCTCGGCGGCGTTCGCCTGAGTCCCCTGTGGCTTCTGGTAGTTGCCTTCGCGTCCGCCCTTGCGGTAACCACGGCCCCTGCCGTGGCCACCGCTGCCTTCTTCTTGCTCGCGCTTCTTGCTCAGCTGCTTGAGGTCGTAGCAGTTCTCCGTCGCATGGCCACGCCTGTTGTGGTAGATGCAGAACGGGCGGTTGTCCACCTTTTTCTCGGCGGCCTCGGGAGAGTCCTCGTGAAGCTGCTTGGCGTCGGGCTCGGCTGCCAGAACAGCTGTAGGCTTGTGCTTTGTCTCGTCATGCCTCTTCTGGGCCTTGGATCCTTCGGCAGGGTCGTCTGTCGAGCCCACCTTGACGAAGAGGAGGCCTTCCTCGCCTTGGCGCACTTGTCTGCGATGTCGAAGAGCTTCACCACGGAGAGAGGGTATCGTGGATGTCAAGCTTCTCGAGCATCCTGTGGTTGGTGACACCCTCTCTGAAGGCAGCGATGACGTGCGAGTCCGAGATGTTTGGAATCTTGTTGCAGACTTGGCTGAAGCACTGGATGTACTTGCGGAGGGTCTCGTCAGGCTTCTAGCGCACAACACGCAGGTCGTTGTAGGTGAGGGCGCGTGCTAGCGCTAGGTTGACGAGGGAATATCTCCCCGGCAACAGCACCGGAAACAATGCTGTACGTCACACGTCAGTTGGGAACCCCAAGAGGAAGGTATGATGAGTGCAGCAGCAAGTTTTCCCTCAGTATGAAACCAAGGTTTAATCGAACCAGTAGGAAAACGAGGTTTGCTTCGAAGGTGTTGGTGAAGGAGTGTAGTGCGGCGCAACACCAGGGATTCCGGTGCCAACGTGGAACCTGCACAACACAATCAAATTACTTTGCCCCAACTTAACAGTGAGGTTGTCAATCTCACCGGCTTGCTGAAAACAAAGGGTTAAACGTATCGAATGGAAATGATGTTTGTTTGCATAAAACAGTAGAGAACAATGATTGCAGTAGATTGTATTTCAGATGTAAAAGAATGGACCGGGGTCCACAGTTCACTAGTGGTGTCTCTCCAATAAGATAACTAACATGCTGGGTAAACAAATTACAGCTGGGCAATTGACAATTGATAAGTGCATATAACATGCATGTGTGAGCTGTGGTGTCTACTATGAGATTCATTTGGGCATTACGACAAAGTACATAGACCGCTATCCAGCATGCATCTATGCCTAAATAGTCCACTTTCCGGTTAACATCCGTACCCCTTCCAGTATTAAGTTGCAAGCAACAGACAATTGCATTAAGTAATGTGCGTAATGTAAACAATACATTCATCCTTGAATAAAGCATTGCTGTTTTACCCCTAGTGGCAACAACACATCTACAACCTTAGAACTTGCTGTCACTATCCCAGGTTAAATAGAGGTTGAACCCAACTATCATGCATAAATACCCCCTCTTGGAGTTACAAGTATTCACTTGGCCAAGGCTTCAACAAGTAACGGAGAGCATGCAAGATCACAAATGACATAGACATGATAATATAATATTCAGCTCCACATAGGTATCAATATAAGTCAGATCCCAGCAAACACAACATGTAGCATTACAATAAGATGATCTTGATCATGATAGGCAGCTCACAAGATCTAAACATGATGGCACAAGTGGAGAAGACAACCATCTAGCTACTGCTATGGACCCATAGTCCAAGGATGAACTACTCACGCATCACTCCGGAGGCGGGCATGGCGATGTAGAGCCCTCCGGTGATGATTCCCCTCTCCGGCAGGGTGCCGGGAAGAGCTTCAGAACCCCCCGAGTTAGGGTTGACGACGGCGGCGGCAGCGAATATGTTCTGGATGAAAGGCTCGGTGTTTTAGGGTTTTCGCTCGGGGAATAAATAGGCGAAGGGGCGATGTCGGCGGACCCCCGAGGGGCCCAAACCACAGGCGGCGCGGCTGGGCCCACTGCCGCGCCACCAGGTGGTTTGGCCACCTCGTGGCTCTCTTCGTCTCTCCTTCGGACTCCGTGTACGTGCTGGAAAAATAGGGACTGGCCTTTTGTTTCGTGCAATTCCGAGAATATTTCCAGAAGTAACTTTCTGAAACCAAAAACAGCAGAAAACAGGGAACTGGCACTGTGGCATCTTGTTAATAGGTTAGTCCCAGAAAATGCATAAAAGTGATATGAAGTGTATATAAAACATGTAGCAAATGGTATAATATAAGCATGGAACAGCAGAAATTATGGATACGTTGGAGACGTATCAAGCATCCCCAAGCTTAGTTCTACTCGTCCTCGAGTAGGTAAAACGATAACAACAAATAATTTCTGAGGAGACATGCTTTCACACAATCTTGATCAATATATTGCAAGGCTCATGTCATGAATGAAGTGACTCAAAGCAATGATCTATAGTTTGCTAACAAATAGATAAAGAGTAAACAATGAATCATATAAGCAAAAACTTTTCATGAATAGTACTTTCAAGACAAGCATCAAAAAGTTTTGCATAAGAGGTAACTCATAAAGCAATAGATTCAAAGTAAAAGGCATTGAAGCAACACAAAGGATGATTAAGTTTCAGCATTTGCTTTCAACTTGTAACATGTATATCTCATGGATAGTTGTCAACATAAAGCAATATAACAAGTGCAATAAGTAAATATGTAAGAATCAATGCACACAAAGTTGACACAAGTGTTTGCTTCTAAGATAGAAAGGAGTAGGTAAACTGACTCAACATAAAGTAAAAGATAGGCCCTTCGCAGAGGGAAGCAGGGATTAAATCATGTGCTAGAGCTTTTTAAGTTTTCGAAAGCATATAGAGAGCACAAAATAAGTATTTGAGAGGTGTTTGTTGTTGTCAACGAATGGTAGTGGGCACTCTAACCCCCTTGTCAACCAGACTTTCAAGAGCGGCTCCCATGAAGGACGTTATCTCTACCAGCAAGGTAGATCATCCCTCTTCTCTTTTGTTTACACATGTATTTTAGTTTCTTTATAGATGACACTCCTCCCAACCTTTTGCTTACACAAGCCATGGCTAACCGAATCCTCGGGTGCCTTCCAACATTCACATACCATGGAGGAGTGTCTATTTGCAAATTAAGTTGCTTACTGATAAATCAGGGCAAAACATGTGAAGAGAATTATTAATGAAAGTTGTAATTAATTGGGGCTGGGCACCCCGTTGCCAGCTCTTTTTGCAAATTATTGGATAAGCGGATGTATATGCCACTAGTCCATTGGTGAAAGTCTGTCAGAAGTAAATGACAAGATTGAAAGATAAAACACCACATACTTCCTCATGAGCTATAAAACATTGACACAAATAAGGAGTAATAAAGTTTTGAATAGTTTAAAGGTAGCACATGAAATATTTACTTGGAATGGCAGGAAATACCACATAGTAGGTAGGTATGGTGGACACAAATGGCATGGGTTTTGGCTCAAGTTTTGGATGCACGAGAAGCATTCCCTCTCAGTACAGAGTTTAGGCTAGCAAGGTTGTTTGAAGCAAACACAAGTATAAACCGGTACAGCAAGAATCACATAAAAACATATTGCAAGTATTATAAGACTCTACACTGTCTTCCTTGTTGCTCAAACATTTTACCAGAAAATATCTAGACCTTAGAGAGAACAAATATGCATCCCAAGTCTCAACAAGCTCTACGGTAGTTCTCCACTACTAGGCTTTAACTACATGATGCAAGAGCTTAAACATGATCTACTTGAGAGCTCAAAACAATTGCAAAGCATCAAATCGAAACAAGACAATGATCTACAAGAATGCATATGTCTTTTCCAATACCAACTACTACATGTAGCATTTTCTTTCTTCCAAACAAACACCAATAATTTATTTAAACATAAACTCTCCAAATGATAATATAATGCAGCAAGAGAGTATTTATAAACAAGTGCTAACAGCTCGAAGAGATGCATGAAAAACAGGAGCTAAAAGCACTGCAGTAGCTAGTTAAGAATACTCAACAAATATAAGTGAAGAACATGAGTATTCACATGAAAAAGCGGAGCGTGTCTCTCTCCCACACAAGGATTGCTAGGATCCGAATTTATTCAAACAAAAACAAAAATAAAAACACACAGACGCTCCAAGTAAAGCGCATAAGATGTGAAAGAATTAAAATATAGTTTCACTAGAGATGACCTGATAAGTTTGTTGATGAAGAAGGGGATGCCTTGGGCATCCCCAAGCTTAGACGCTTGAGTCTCTCTGAATATGGTTGGGATGAACCACGGGGGCATCCCCAAGCTTAGGCTTTTCACTCTTCTTGATCACATAATATCACCCTTCTCGCTTGATCCTTGAAAACTTCCTTCACACCAAACTCAAGACAGTTCTCATTAGAGGGTTAGTGCATAATCAAAAATTCTCATATTCTGTAATGATACAATCAATCCCAAAGCTTCTGGACATTAGCTACAGCCACCAATGCTTTGTGGAGCAAAGAAATCCACACAAACACAGTAAAAGAGCGAATGCAAAACAAAAGGCAGAATCTGTCAAAAACAGAACAGTCTGGAATGACGAATTTTTTCGAGGCACTTAAGTTGCTCAGATGGATCTGGCCTAAAATAATGAAAGTTGCGTACATATCTCAGGAATATGCGTGATTTTTTCAGAATTTTTTGAATTTTCTACAGGGAGATAAGCTCAAATCCGTGACAGCTAAAAATCTGTCACTGCGCAGAAATCCAAATCTTGCATCAACTTTCAATATAGAACTTTACTTGGCACAACATTGCGATAAAATAAAGATACAAAGGAGTTGCTACAGAAGTAACAAAACTCCTTGACTCAAAGAAAACAAAAATAACAGCAAATAAAAACGATGGGTTGTCTCCCATAAGCGCTTTTCTTTAACGCCTTTCAGCTAGGCGCAGAAAGTGAAAATCAAGTGTTGTCAAGAGAAGAAGCATCAACATCATAACTTGCTCTAACAATAGAGTCAAAAGGTAACTTCATTCTCTTCCTAGGGAAGTGTTCCATACCTTTCTTGAGAGGAAATTGGTACCTTATATTACCTTCTTTCATATCAATGATGGCACCAACAGTTCGAAGAAAAGGTCTTCCCAAAACAATAGGACAAGATGCATTGCATTCAATATCCATAACAATAAAATCAACGGGACAAGGTTATTGTTTACTGTAATAAAAACATCATTAACTCGCCCCAAAGGTTTCTTCATAGCATTATCAGCGAGAAAAACATCCAAATAACAATGTTCCAAAGGTGGCAAATCAAGAATATCATAAAGCTTCTTGGGCAAAACCGAAATACTTGCACCAAGATCACACAAGGCATTGCAATCAAAATCATTCACCTTTACCTTAATGATGGGTTCCCAACCATCTTCTAATTTCCTAGGAATAGAAGCTTTAAGTTTCAACTTCTCCTCCCTAGCTTGCAAAAGAGCATTTGTAATATGCTTTGTAAAAGCCAAATTAATAGTGCTAGCATTGGGACTTCTAGCTAATTTTTGCAAGAACATAATAACTTCAGAGATGTTACAATCATCAAAATCAAAATCATTATTGTCAATGGTGGTGGAACCATTGTCTCCAATAGTTTGAAAAATTTCAGCACTTTTATCAGAAAAAGTTTCAGCAGTTTTAGGCAATTTCAAACGCTTTGCAGAAGTAGTAGAGACATTACCAACACCAATAACATTACCATCAATAGTAGGAGGCTTACTAGCATGTAAACATTAGCATTACTAGTGGTGGTGATAGTACAAACTCTAACTATACTATTCTCTTTTTCAAGTTCTTCCTCTTTTTCCCACCTAGCATGCAATTCAGCCAACATCCTAATATTATTATCAATTCGAACTTGGATGGCATTTGCTGTAGCAAATGACTTAGTATCTTTAACTTCATTAGGCATAACTTTCAGTTTTAGAATTTCAACATCATGAGCAAGACTATCAACTTTAGAGCAAGATCATCAATTTTTTCAAACTTTTCCTCAACAGTTTTATTGAAAGCTTTTTGTGTGCTAATAAATTCTTTAAGCATAGCTTCAAGATCAGAGGACACACTTCTATTGTTGCTGTAGGAATTACCATAAGAATTGCCATAACCATTTGAAGGATAAGGCTTATATTGTTGCTACCAAAATTATTCCTATAAGCATTGTTGTTGAAGTTGTTGTTTTTAATGAAGTTTACATCAACATGCTCTTCTTGAGCAACCAATGAAGCTAAAGGAACATTATTAGGATCAACATGAGATCTACCATTCACAAGCATAGACATAATAGCATCAATCTTATCACTCAAAGAGGAGGTTTCTTCAACAGAATTTACCTTCTTACCTTGAGGAGCTCTTTCGGTGTGCCATTCGGAATAGTTGATCATCATATCATCAAGTAGCTTTGTTGCTGCACCTAAAGTGATGGACATAAAGGTTCCTCCAGAGGCTGAATCCAATAAGTTCCTTGAGGAAAAATTTAATCCTGCATAAAAGGTTTGGATGATCATCCAAGTAGTCAGTCCATGAGTGGGACAATTCTTCACCAAAGATTTCATTCTTTCCCAAGCTTGAGCAACATGTTCATTATCAAGTTGTTTAAAATTCATAATGCTACTTCTCAAGGATATAATCTTAGCAGGAGGATAATATTTCCCTATGAAAGCATCTTTGCATTTTGTCCAAGAATTAATACTATTTCTAGGCAAAGAAAGCAACCATTCTTTAGCTCTTCCTCTCAAGGAGAAAGGAAAAAGTTTCAGTTTTATAATATCCCCATCCATATCCTTATACTTTTGCATTTCACAAAGTTCAACAAAGTTATTAAGATGGGCAGCAGCATCATCAGTACTAACACCAGAAAATTGCTCTTTCATAACAAGATTTAATAGAGCAGGTTTAATTTCATAAAATTCTGCTGTAGAAGCAGGTGGAGCAATAGGAGTGCATATGAAATCATTGTTGTTTGTGCTAGTGAAGTCACACAACTTAGTGTTCTCAGGAGTACTCATTTTGAAAAACAAAATCAAACGAATTAAACAAGTAACTAATTTTTTTGTGTTTTTGATAAAGAGAGCAAACAAGACTAAATAAAAATAAACTAAGCAAGACAAATAACAAAGTAAAGAGATTGGGTGTGAGAGACTCCCCTTGCAGAAGCAATTCGGTTTTCCCCGGCAACGGCGCCAGAAAACGTGTTGCTGCTAGTTGACGAGGGAATATCTCCCCGGCAACAGAGAAACAATGCTTGTACGTCACACGTCAGTTGGGAACCCCAAGAGGAAGGTATGATGAGTGCAGCAGCAAGTTTTCCCTCAGTATGAAACCAAGGTTTAATCGAACCAGTAGGAAAACGAGGTTTGCTTCGAAGGTGTTGGTGAAGGAGTGTAGTGCGGCGCAACACCAGGGATTCCGGTGCCAACGTGGAACCTGCACAACACAATCAAATTACTTTGCCCCAACTTAACAGTGAGGTTGTCAATCTCACCGGCTTGCTGAAAACAAAGGGTTAAACGTATCGAATGGAAAATGATGTTTGTTTGCATAAAACAGTAGAGAACAATGATTGCAGTAGATTGTATTTCAGATGTAAAAGAATGGACCGGGGTCCACAGTTCACTAGTGGTGTCTCTCCAATAAGATAACTAACATGCTGGGTAAACAAATTACAGCTGGGCAATTGACAATTGATAAGTGCATATAACATGCATGTGTGAGCTGTGGTGTCTACTATGAGATTCATTTGGGCATTACGACAAAGTACATAGACCGCTATCCAGCATGCATCTATGCCTAAATAGTCCACTTTCCGGTTAACATCCGTACCCCTTCCAGTATTAAGTTGCAAGCAACAGACAATTGCATTAAGTAATGTGCGTAATGTAAACAATACATTCATCCTTGAATAAAGCATTGCTGTTTTACCCCTAGTGGCAACAACACATCTACAACCTTAGAACTTGCTGTCACTATCCCAGGTTAAATAGAGGTTGAACCCAACTATCATGCATAAATACCCCCTCTTGGAGTTACAAGTATTCACTTGGCCAAGGCTTCAACAAGTAACGGAGAGCATGCAAGATCACAAATGACATAGACATGATAATATAATATTCAGCTCCACATAGGTATCAATATAAGTCAGATCCCAGCAAACACAACATGTAGCATTACAATAAGATGATCTTGATCATGATAGGCAGCTCACAAGATCTAAACATGATGGCACAAGTGGAGAAGACAACCATCTAGCTACTGCTATGGACCCATAGTCCAAGGATGAACTACTCACGCATCACTCCGGAGGCGGGCATGGCGATGTAGAGCCCTCCGGTGATGATTCCCCTCTCCGGCAGGGTGCCGGGAAGAGCTTCAGAACCCCCCGAGTTAGGGTTGACGACGGCGGCGGCAGCGAATATGTTCTGGATGAAAGGCTCGGTGTTTTAGGGTTTTCACGTCTCGGGGAATAAATAGGCGAAGGGGCGATGTCGGCGGACCCCCGAGGGGCCCAAACCACAGGCTGGCGCGGCTGGGCCCACTGCCGCGCCGCCAGGTGGTTTGGCCACCTCGTGGCTCTCCTTCGTCTCTCCTTCGGACTCCGTGTACGTGGAAAAATAGGGACTTGGCCTTTTGTTTCGTGCAATTCCGAGAATATTTCCAGAAGTAACTTTCTGAAACCAGCAGAAAACAGGGAACTGGCACTGTGGCATCTTGTTAATAGGTTAGTCCCAGAAAATGCATAAAAGTGATATGAAGTGTATATAAAACATGTAGCAAATGGTATAATATAAGCATGGAACAGCAGAAATTATGGATACGTTGGAGACGTATCAGCGCGCTCGTACGTGCCCTTGAAGTTTGCAACGAACTTCTGGCAGAGCTCCTCCCACGAGTCAATGGAATCCTCGGGGAGGTTCAGGAGCCACGACAAGGCAGAATCCTTGAGGGCGTGGGAGAACCAGTTGGCCATGACCTTGTCGTCTCCCCCGCAGCCTGGATGGAGGTGGTGTAGAGCTGCAGGAACTCGATGGGGTTGTTCGTGCCATCGTAGCCCTTGGGCAGGTCAGGCCTGAACTTCTGTGGCCAGACGACGCGACGCAGGTTGCGGGTGAAGGCCGCACATCCTGTGGCGTATGAGGCAATGCCGCCCTGAAGAGCTCGGCGGTTTCTGTCGCCCCGCTTGGCCCATCTCCTCGACGATGCGCTTCTGGAGGTCCTTCTGGCGCTCCATTTCCACCTGTGCATCTGGAGGAGTCCGCTGCATGATTTGGCAATCGCACGGCGAAGACGCGTGGGAGGTGGCCTTGTGGGCCGTAGCTGGAGGCGGACCTGGCGGAGGCGGCGGCGGAGGTACGCCATGCGCGGCAGTCCCTGCACGTCCGGAGTTGTGGTGCACCAGAGAGCGCGACGTCGCTGGAGCTGCGCGCGGTGGAGCCGCGATGTCGACGAGGTGCTGGAGACGGCCGAGCCAGTTGTCGTGCGCTTCGGTAGTGGGGCGGTAGCGGAAGAGCTCCGCGGCCATGAGCAGCGCGGTGTTCGGGCTGGGCGCTGGACGCCCAAGAGTGGAGGCGCTGTGGCGCTGGGACGGATGTGAGGACTCAGCGTCCTCGCCGTGCCCGTGGTCGATGTCTTCGTCGAAGCGGTCATCGTGGTGGCCGTCCTCGTCCTCGGGGTGCTCCACACGCGGCTCAGTGGTGTTGCGCCCCGAGGCACGGCTGGCACGGGGAAGGCCGCGGGTGTTGGTGGTGTTGGCAGCGGGCTCGGTGGTAGCCCTGCCTGACGCCCGCCGGTGGCGCGAGCTGCGCGAGTGTCCGCCATGGTGCAGAGGTCGGTGAAGGTTGAAGACGTGCCTCAGCCCCCTACCTGCCGCGCCAATTGTCGGAGAATGACTCCCACGAAACAGGGATAGTCAAGCTCACGAAGAGAGTTCGTGTAAGGGGCTGAACACGTTGGTTAAACAACCTTCAACCTGCACGGCGACGGTGCTCGTCGAGCATGAGGAGGGACATCACGGCAGAGATGGACACCAGCCCGTACCCAGGTTCACGGCCCTCGTGTGGAGGTAACACCGCTACTCCTGCTTGTCTGTATTGCACTGCTTATGGAGGTTACAGTACAATGAGCTTGCCGAGGGCTCTCTTTTGGAAGTGGTGTGCACAAGGAAGGGGAACTGTGGTTCTTCTTCCTTGCGCGTAGGTGGTAGGCTAGAATGAGAATGCGATCCTTTGCTACGGTGGAGCACCGCCTCCTTTTATAGGCGCTCCGGGCCTCTTCCCTGCGCTTGCGCAGCGGAAGGGCTACCACATGGCGACAGAAGGGGGAGCGCGGTGCACCGTAGCCCTGCCGTCCATGGAGGCGGTCCATGGGCGTAAAGCTGATGCCTGTGGCAGAGAAACCACCGTCCATGCAGGACGGCCAGCTGGGGCTGCAGAGGAACGTGGGGGTGCCCACGGTGACGTTGGTCGTGGAGCGTAGCGCCGGCCGGTCCCTTATCACCAAAGAGGAAATCCTTGTAGTCCGGTGCGGAGGGCGCAGCTTTGTTGACTCCTTTAATCACCAGAATGGCAACTGCGGCGTCGTCGTCACCGCGCACAGAGGCGCGCGTCACTCTGTGGCCGCTGCAGAGCCCATGTGCGCTCTGCAGAGGTTGCTTTGCAGCGAAGCAATCCCCACGAGGGCTAGGGTGCCCTGTGGAGGATTTGACGTTGACCTCTCTCCAGGAGAGATCACCTTGAAGAGGGGCAGCAGTGGATGGGGCCTCCATAGGCCTCCGCTGCCTCTAGAGCCCCCGCGAGGCGATTTGCCTCGCGAGTCTCTCCAAGCCGTAGGCTTGGTCCTTAGTGGAAATTGGCCATCGAGTGTCGAGGGCCGTGGAGGACAGGCCCAGCACACCCTAGTTCTTACTGGGCCGACATTATGAGCTACCTACATGATTAAGATCATCTTTATGTAATGCTGTAGGGATATGCGCGACAGAAAATCAAAATTTTCTCTCACATGCGGAAGCAACACCCAAAGATCTTATCTAAGGAGATGCAAGTAACGGGAGGGTAATCAACATACCCTCGAAGAACACGAGTGTTGGACGTTTGTCACAACGCAGCTTGGTGTAGACCTTGATGCGGTTCACTCCGATCAGCACCACAACGAGCGGTGCCTCCGATATTTACACACGTACGGCTCAGCAACGTCTCCTCTTCTTGATCCAGCAAGCTTGAAGGAGAAGTAAATGGGATCCAAATTAGTAGCACGACGGTGTGGTGGTTCGGTGAGCTCTCACGCGGGCAGGGCTTCGCCAAGCCAAGACCACAAGAGAAAGGATCAAGAGGAAGTGTACCGGCTTAGGAATCAATCCTTATCTTTCCCAAATGGTACCTCCTTATGTAGGACGTGGGGAGTAGCTATGAGGCTTGCCTCCTAAGCTTGGAGCTGGCGGGCCAACGGGGAGACTTGGTTGCTAAGCCTCCAAGGCTTCTCAACCAAGGAACCAGCCTCCAAGGCTTCCCCACGAAGGAACCCGTCTCCAAGACTTATCCACGAAGGAACCTAGCTGCCAAGACTTCTCAAGGAAGGAACTTGGCTGCCAAATATCATAGGTGGAACGTTCGGGATAGTGGGCCCCACCATGGCACCCACTGGAACATTTAAGGAAAACCCCGATACAATATCGGTTAATTCTTGAACCTTTCCGGAACCCAAAAACCACATTCCTATATATGAAACTTTATCTCCAGACTCTTTCGGAGCTCCTCGTGATATCCCGGATCCTATCCGGGACTCCGAACAACTTTTGGTCTCACCATTATAATTATCCCAAAGCTACTCTAGCATTACCGAGCTTTAAGTGTGTGACCCTACGGGTTCGAGAACAAGTGGACATGATCAATACTCCTCTTGATCAATAATCATTAGCGGGACCTGGATGCCCATAATGACTCCCACAGGTTCAACGAAGATCGTTATCGGAGTGAACCACAATGTCAACGTATTCCATTTCCTTTGTCTCACGATATTTTACTTACCCGAGATCTGATCGGCGGTATCACCATACCTAGCTCAATCTCGTTACCGGTAAGTACTCTTTACTCTCGTTCCATAATACAACATTCCATGTGACAAACTCTTTAGTCACGTGCTTGCAAGCGATACCGAATGTGCATTACTGAGTGGGCCCATAGTATATCTCTCCGTCACACGGAGGGACAAATCCTAGTCTTGATACATGCAAATCAACAAGCACTTTCGAAGATACCTGTAAGACACCTTTATAGTCACCTAGTTACGAAGTGACGTTTGAACTCCCCAAGACGTATTCCTCAGTACCCGGGATAGACATAATCTCATGGTCAAAGAAACAGGATGCTTGACAATACAAGACATGGCAATATATACTTATTGATCCGATCAATATTGCTATGCTTGGTTGGGTCTGTCCATCACATCATTCTCCAATGATATGACCTTGTTATTAATTGACAACTCATGTCCATGGTTAGGAAACCATAACCATCATTAATCAACGAGCTAGTGTAGTAGAGGCTTACTAGGGACTATGTGTTGTTTACATAACCACACATGTATTAGGTTTCCGGTTAATACAATTATAGCATGGAGAATAAACATTATCATGAACATGGAAATATGATAATAACACTTTATTATTGCCTCTAGGGCATATTTCCAACAAAAGCTACATGTTATTTTTGCGGGGATCCGATGAATTATGGAGTCATGACATTATTGTTCAGATTGTTTATTCATATGTTTTATTTATGATCTTGCATGCTCTCCGATGCTTGTGGATGCTTTGGCCGAAGTAATTGCTAGTATCTTAGAGAGGGTATTTATGCTAGATAGTGGGTTCATGCCTCTCTTGTCTGAGCTCGAGTTGACAGAAACGATTAAGACTTGAGATGTGCTCTTGCTACTAGGGATAAAACAGCGGTGTTTATTACTTTATGTTGTTTGCATTGCTTACATTAAGCACCATGCTTATTGCAATTATCTGTTGCTTGCAACTTAATACTTTCAGGTGAAAGGCTAGATAGCGATCCCGGGGTGGATTATTAGTCATAGATGCAGTTGGATAACGGTCTATATATTTTGTCGTAATACCCATATTAAATGAAATGGTGAACTTAGTGTCATGATAGTATTGTGTTGCGCCCATGTTTGTCAATTGACTCACTGTAATTTTTTTACCCAACATGTTTATCTTTTGGAGAGACACCACTAGTGAACTGTGGACCCCGGTACTATTTTCCTATATTGTTTACAACCGTTCTAATAGCCTTTTTAAGTCATTTTGCTCGCTGGTCATTTTTGCTCTCATACTATTTTACACCCATACGTTTAATCCTTTGTGTTCAGCAAGCCGGAGAGATTGACAACCTCTCTGTTTCATTGGGACAAAGTAGTTTGTTCGTGTGTGCGCATGTTCACGTCAATATACGTAAACGGCGCCGTTGACACCTTTCTGAAGCCTTCTCCAAATCCTACTGGATTGATAACCTTGGTTTTGTAATCAAGGGAAAACTTGCCGCTAATTATATCAAACCTTACACTTGGGGTCTCCCAACGAACGTGCTATTCCACGCCATCAAGCAAGTTTTCTGGCGCCGTTGCCGGGGATTTGAAGAAGGCAACTACCAAACCCTCCGTCAACACGCCAAGTTTTCTGGCGCCGTTGCCGGGGATTTGGAAGCTTCGGCGAGGGGAGTTTCGCACATCCTTACACTATATTTTGTTATTGTCTTGCTTAGTATATTTTTTGTTACTCTTGTTTTGCTTTTCGTTTGCTTTAAAACTCAAAAACACAAACAAACAAAAAATTCCAGCAAGTAGTTTATTTCGGTTTTGCTTAGTTTCTTGTTTTTATTTTGCTAAAATGGGTTCAGCTGAGAACACTAAGTTGTGTGACTTCACTAGCACGAACAACAATGATTTTATATGCACACCAATTGCTTCACTGGCTTCCAAGCCGAGTTCTATGAGATAAAACCTGCTTTACTAAATCTAGTCATGAAAGAGCAATTTTCGGGTGCTAGTTCTGGTGATGCCGCCGCTCATTTAAATAACTTTGTTGAGTTATGCGATATGAAAAAATATAAAGAAGTACAGAGCGACATTATAAAACTGAAACTTTTTTCCTTTCTCCTTGAGAGGACGTGCTAAAGAATGGTTATTATCTTTGCCTAGAAATAGTATTGATTCTTGGACTAAATGCAAAGATGCTTTTATTGGGAAGTATTATCCACCTGCAAAAATTATACAATTGAGGAGTAACATTATGAACTTTAAACAGTTTGATAATGAGCATGTTGCTCAAGCTTGGGAAAGAATGAAATCTATGGTTAAAAATTGTCCCACTCATGGACTGACTACTTGGATGGTCATCCAAACTTTTTATGCAGGTTTAAATTTTTCTTCAAGGAATTTATTGGATTTGGCTGCTGGAGGTACCTTCATGTCCACCACATTGGGTGCAGCAACAAAGCTCTTGGATGATATGATGGCAAATTATTCGCAATGGCACACCAAGAGAGCTCCTAGTGGTAAGAAGGTAAATTATGTTGAAGAAATTTCCTCTTTGAGTGATAAGGTTGATATGATTATGTCTATGCTTGCAAATAAACAAGTACCTATTGATCCTAATAATGTTCCCTTGGCTTCTTTGGTTGCTCAATAAGAACAAGTTGATGTGAATTTCATTAGAAATAATTTTAACAACAATGCTTATAGGAATAACTTTGGTAATAATAATTATAAGCCATATCCTCCAAGTGGTAGTAATTCTTATGACAATTCTTATGGGAACTCCCATGGTAATTCTAGGATGCTTAGTGATGAGAGAGTGTTGGAAATTGAAAAGGCCACGAAATTTTTTATGCAGACACAATTTGAGCAGAATAAAGTCTTCTCGAAACAGTTAGATGAACACTCTTTTATGTTGAAAAATATAAGCCAACAACTTGAGGGATTAAATAGGGAGATCTCTAATTTGCAAACTAGGCTTTCTAATACTGAAACTTGTATTTCGAACATGTCTGAAGCACAATCCTCTTTGATAAATAAAATGGCAGCAAAACCTGAATCAGCTGAAATTGCTGAAACTAGTAAGATTGCTAATGTTTGCACTATTTTTACCTATGATGATATTAAAATTTCAAGTGATCATAAGTCATCTACAGTACCTAAATATGCTAATGGTAAAAAGGTTGGAGTAGGAAAAATTTCTATTGTACCTATTAAAAATGAAAAGCTATCCAATAGTGCTAAAAGTGCCTCTAAAAGAAGTGCTGAAATTAATCCTGATGATAATGATTCTTTTAGAGATAATGCTCCTGTTATTTTTGATGACAATGATCTTGATTTTTATAATTCTAATTTTACTAAAGTCATTAAGTTTCCACAAAATCTTGCAAAAAATCCTAATGCTAGTAAGTTGAACCTTACTTTTACACAACATATTACAAATGATTTGATTAAAGTTAGGGAAGAAAAGATCAAGTGTGAATTTTCTATCCCTAGGAAATTGGGAGATGCTTGGGAACCAACTATTAAAATGAAAGTTAAAGATTTTGAGTGCAATTCTATGTGTGATCTTGGTGCTAGTATTTCCATTATGCCTAAAAAACTGTATGACATTCTTGATTTGGAACCACTAGAAGACTGTCCTTTGAGTGTTTATTGTCTTGACTCTACTTTTAATAAACTATGGGAAAAATAGATGATGTTCTTATTATGGTTAATGGTAATTATGTCCCCGTTGATTTTATTGTTATGGATATTGAATGCAAACTTTCTTGTCCTGTCGTGTTGGGAAGACCTTTTCTTAGAACTGTTGGTGCTATCATTGATATGAAAGAAGGAAATATTAAATTTCATTTTCCACTTAAGAAAGGGATGGAACATTTCCATAGAAAGAGAATGAGGCCATATTTTGGGTCTTTTGTTAAGTCAAGTAATGATTTGAATGCTAATATTGATAATACTTGATCATTTGCTATTGTGCATAGCTAAAAGGCGTTAAAGAAAAGCGCTTATGGGAAGCAACCCATTATTTTTACCTTTAGATTGTTTTTATTTTCTTAGTTTTGGGGTGTTGTTGCCTCTGTAGCAACTCCCTTATGTCCTTTTTATTTTGGTTTTTGTGCCAAGAATAGCCTCTAATGGGAGGAAAGTAAAAAATTTGAGTTGCTGTCCAGAAACAGATTTCTGTCCGTCACCGTACAAAATTCTAAACAATCACAGAACGTGATCTGTAGCTGATTTTTTTTACAGTAAGCATCTGTGTTTTGTCTAACTTTCATTAGTTTTAAGTTTTTTGATTCGAGGTGTCCTAGTAGGCCGAAAAAAATCATCTTTACTTTATGTTCTGTTTTTGACAGATTATGTCTTTGTTTTTGCATTGCTTCTTTTACGAGCAAAGTGGAGTTCTTTTATCCACGGAACATCACTTAAACCTTTGTGGCAGTAGCCAATGTTTAGGAACAAGTTTATGCAATGTGCCAAATGAGAATTGAAGGTGGACTATTTTGTTCGAGAACTAACCCCTCTAATCAGTTTGTGAGAAGTTTTGTGTGAAGAAGTTTTCAAGTGTTGAGAGAACGAGGTGATAAAAGAAGATCAAGAAGGGATTAAAGTTCAAGCTTGGGGAGGCTCCCCTGGACCTCCACAAAATATTCAAGAAGACTCAAGCGTCTAAGCTTGGGGATGCCCAAGGCATCCCCTTCTTCATCGACAATTAATCAGGTCAATCCCATGAAACTATATTTTTATTCCTTTACATAATATGTGCTTTCTTGGAGCGTTGTTTGTGTTTTGCTTTCAGTTTTGTTTTGTTTTGTTTGCTAGTCATCTTCAATAATGAATCCTTGCATTCTTGTGTGGGAGAGAGACACGCTCCGCTTTTTCATAAAACACTCATGTTCTTCACTTATATGTGTAGAGTGTTTAGCTTTTATTATTTTAGCTTCTAGCTCTTGTTTTTCATGTATCTCTTGTTCAGAGCTATTAGTTTCTTGTAGTTAGGGAGTACTCTCTTATGTTTCATGCGTATTTGCTTAGAGAGTTTGCTCAAATAAGTTGATTGGTGTTTGGTTGAAAGGGAAACTTTCATGTAGGAAGTGGTAAAAAGAAGAAGTTTACATAATCTTGTAGGTCATTGTCTTGAATAATTTGATGCTTGTCAATTGTTTTGAGAGATGAATTAGATTAAATGTTTAAACTTGTGGATCATTTACTTAAGAATGGAGTAGTGGAGAAATACCGTAAAGCTTAAATTATGACACTTGTTTTGATTGGTATTTTCTCAAAGTCTAGATATTCTTTTTGTAAAAGCATGTTTGGTTGACAAGGAGACAGTATGAGGTCTAATGGTTATGCTTAATGTATATCTTGTGGTCATTCATGTATTGGGTTGATGATATGTGTGTGCTTGATACCTTGCTAAGCCAAAAACTCTGTACTGAGAGGGAATGCTTCTCGCATCCAAATCCTTGAGCCAAATATCCATGCCATTTGTGTCCACCATACCTACCTACATGTGGTATTTCCTAGCCACTCCAAGTAAATTTTTCGTGTGCTACCTTTAAAACTTCAAAATGTTATTACTCCTTTTTGTGCCACTGTTTTAGCTCATGAGGACGTAGTAGTTGGGATTAGCATCTTCCATACCAAATAATGTTTATATGACTTGCATGCTTCATCTGCTCGTCAAAAATTTGCACATTGCTGGTTAGTCCAATATCAGAAATAAAATAATAAGGCACTCCTCCATGGATATGTGATTGATGGAAGGCACCCGAGGATTCGGTTAGCCATGGCTTGTGTAAGCAAAGGTGGAGAGGAGTGTCAAAAAATATACAAAAGAATAGTTGGTGTGGAAGATGTTAGGACCGCTATTGCTATTCGTTGACAAGGACAAACACCACTCTAAAAAAGAAATATTTTTATGTCTCTATATGCTTTCAAAAACCAAAAAGCTCTAGCACACGATTAATCTCTGCTTCCCTCTGCGAAGGGCCTTTCTTTTACTTTTATGTTGAGTCAGTTTTCCTTTCCAATCTTTATCTCTCAAGCAAACGCATAGTATCAATTTTGGTGCAAGTCTACTACATTTTATCTTTATGTTTAACTATGAAAACTTTTGTATTGACATTATCCAGTGATAAGTATGTTACAAGTTGAAGCATTTGCTGAAAACTTAAATCTTCCTCTGTGTTGGTTGAACACCTTTTTCAAAGTATATTGCTTTGTGAGCTATCAAGCATGACGAGTTTTATAATTTTCAAGTCTCCAAAGTACTATTTGCGAAAAGTTTTTGCTTAGATGTTATACATGGTTAATCATTGTTTACTTCATTTCAAACTATAGACCATTGTCTTGGATCACTTTCATTCAGTTCATGTGCTTTACATTATTATTTGATCAAGATTGTGTTAAAAGCATGTCACTACAAAATTATCTTGTTATCATTTACCTACTCGAGGACGAGCAGGAATTAAGCTTGGGGATGCTGATACGTCTCAAACGTATCTATAATTTTTTATTGTTCCATGCTTATTATATAACATTGCCACATGTTTTTATAATGTTTTTATATCATTTTGGCATGTTTTATGGAACTAACCTATTAACAAGATGCCCAGTGCCAGTTCCTATTTTCTGCTGTCTTTTTGTTTCAGAAAACCTAGTCGGGGAATTTTCTCGAATTGGCTGAAAATTTACATGAATTATTTTTACGAAGAAACGAAGACGGAGCCAGGAGGGAGCTGCAGGGGGCCCCACAGCCCCCAGACGCCACCCAGGCGCGGTCAATGGGTTGACCACGCCTGGGGCCCACCTGGCGCCCTCGGGCGTCCCCCGAGTTGCCCTTTCGCCTATAAATTCTATTCCTCCCAAAAACCCTCGGTACCCGATCATATTTTCCAGAAAAGTTCCGAGGCCGCCGCCGTCGCCAACCCTAGATCGGGAGGGTTCTGAAGCTCTTCCCGGCACCCTGCCGGAGGGGGAGATCGTCACCGGAGGCATCTACACCACCATGCCTGCCTCCGGAGTGATGCGTGAGTAGTCCACCACGGGACTACGGGTCCATGGCAGTAGCTAGATGGTTGTCTCTTCTCCTTTGTGCTCTATTGTTTAGATCTTATGAGCTGCCTACATGATTAAGATCATCTTTATGTAATGCTACATGTTGTGTTTGCGGGGATCCGATGAATTATGGAGTCATGACATTATTGTTCAGATTGTTTATTCATATGTTTTATTTATGATCTTGCATGCTCTCCGATGATTGTGGATGCTTTGGCCGAAGTAATTGCTAGTATCTTAGAGAGGGTATTTCTGCTAGATAGTGGGTTCATGCCTCTCTTGTCTGAGCTCGAGTTGACAGAAACGATTAAGACTTGAGATGTGTTGTTGCTACTAGGGATAAAACAGCGGTGTTTGTTGCTTTATGTTGTTTATATTGCTTATATTACGCACCATGCTTATTGCAATTATCTGTTGCTTGCAACTTAATACTTTCGGGTGACAGGCTGGATAGCGATCCCGGGTGGATTATTAGTCATAGATGCAGTTGGATAACGGTCTATGTATTTTGTCGTAATGCCCATATTAAATGAAACGGTGAACTTTGTCATGATAGTATTGTGTTGCGCCCATGTTTGTCAATTGCCTCGCTGTAATTTGTTTACCCAACATGTTTATTTTTGGAGAGACACCACTAGTGAACTGTGGACCCCGGTCCTATTTTCCTATATTGTTTACAACCGTTCTAATAGCCTTTTAAGTCATTTTGCTCGCTGGTCATTTTTGCTCTCATATTATTTTACACCCATACGTTTAATCCTTTGTGTTCAGCAAGCCGGAGAGATTGACAACCTCTCTGTTTCGTTGGGACAAAGTAGTTTGTTCGTGTGTGCGCAGGTCCACGTCAATATTCGTAAACGGCGCCGTTGACACCTTTCTAAAGCCTTCTCCAAATCCTAATGGATTGATAACCTTGGTTTTGTAATCAAGGGAAAACTTGCCGCTAATTACATCAAACCTTACACTTGGGGTCTCCCAACGAACGTGTTATTCCACGCCATCAGTAAGTTGTTGCAACCTTCTTTTCCTGCCACCTCTGATCCATGGCAGGAACCGTAGTTCTAATGGCGGGTCGGTTATCAAAGGGCGGCGACGAATCTGTGTCGCTTCGGCCTCGTGTCGTGTTGTGCCGCTGTGCATCTTACCCGTCACCATGGTGGTGGAAGGGGGATGCGGTGTGACAGCAGATGGTGGCTCGCGGTGGCTTTGGTGTGATGAAGCCCTCTGTTTTTCGAGCTCATCTTTGAAGGTCCATGGCGACCTGAGGATTTTGCTGGTGTGCTCCAGCTTCTATTCAACCTCCGATGTGAGGCCCTGTCGAAGTCAGCTGCTTTTGTGGTTCATGTCGGCATCGAAGCAAGTGGCAAAGTCCCAGGTGTTCGACAACGGCAAGCTCGGCTTCTTGCTCGACGGTGGGGAAAGAGAGGGACTCGATTGTAATTTTCCATCTTTTAGAAAGCTCCTTTCTGCATATGCTAGGGACCTACATGTTATTCTTGATCTTATGGGGTCCTTTGTAAAATATTTTTTCACCCACCGTATGGAATAAGATGAGGCTTCTAGCCCCTTCGGGGGCCCTCCTTGTTCAAAAAAAAATTATACCAAGAGATCAGAGCTCAATCAATCAGCACATGTAACCTTCTTGCAAATTTAGATAACTTCTATTTATCAATATTTTCATTGTTCCAAACACAACAATAAAGTAGTCATCTCGTGAACTCGGACATCGATCACTAATCATAGCTCAATCAATCAGCACATCTAGGGCCTATTTGGTTTAAAGGATTTTCAAAGGAATTTTATAGGATTCCAATCCATAGGATTTTTCCTATGGAGTCCATTTGGTTCAAAGGAATGAATCCTCCAAAATTCCTATGGAATTCTTTCCTGCACTACAATCCCATAGGAATTCTCGCAAGAGCTTGAACCTCATGGAAAAATTCCTATGAGTCTATGACAACTATGACTTGCACCCAACTCCATTGACAATTCATGTTGTTTCCCTGTGCTACAACCAAACGACTAGTGTGTATGGTTCTTCCGTTTTCATTTCCTGTAGGATTCCACATGTCATGACATTCTATTCCTGCGTTTTTCCTATTCCCCTGATTTTCAATTCCTATGAACCAAAGAGGCTCGTAACCATCTTGCAAATTTAGATAACTTCTATTTATCAATATTTTCATTGTTCCAAACACAACAATAAAGTAATCATCACATGAACTCGGACATCGAGTAAAGATATGCAATGGTCACATCATGATGTTATTCTACTCCATACTTCATTCGAATATTTTAACACGACTTTAGCATTTTGTTTTTGCGAATGGCTTTAGTGTTTTCCCAGGTGACCAATAAATAACTATTACTATGCCTTGATAATAACCACTTGATCTATGCATTAAGATGCGTGCAAGAACGAAAGATTGATATTATTTTGATAGAAGAGTCATCATTGTTGACTTGGAGATGACTATTTTAAATCACTGAGAAAATAGTCATTTCATTATATTATCCTATTATAATCCAAACTACTCAAACAAGATACAGAATTGTCTGTTTTACCACATGGGTGGTTGTGTGCGTAGTCATAAGAGTTGTTATCAAATTGGTTTGCGCTTAGTCCCTTCAAAATGCTAGGTAATTATGCAACCATCTTATCCAAAAATTATTTTGTTGTGCCCCGACATGGTTAGGGTTGGGGGTGATGCCAAAGTGGTGAGACATCGGCGTAGTCGAAGAAGCAGATACCGCTCGAGCAGAGTGAGCACACCCATTCACCAAGGCCATGGACATGAAGACTTAATTTGATATCGGATCAGACAGTTGAAGCCACCAAAATTAACGACACAGAGGCAATGTTGACGCTGCCATGCCAAAAATAAAAGGTTATGTGTCAAATGTTGGTTGTCAATGGACGGTCTATCCGCTTCGCTCGTGAGGCGCTCGAAGGCGACTCGCGAGGCGACTCAGCTTTCCTACCCTAGCCGCCGACGCCGCCTCCGCAGGCCACCGGCGGAAGAGCTGGGCCCCTCTCCTTCCGCTTGCCGCTCCGGCGACAGGAGGGAGGGGGGCCCCATTTTTTGCATAGTAATTAGGGTTAGGAAGTTTTTGGCATGGTGCGCCGTTGGGGTGGTGGGAGCGACGCCCGGGCAAATAAATCTGTCTCAACTCTACTCCCACACCGGCGTTGTCCTTCATGGCGGCGTCTCGGAGTTGGTGGCACTGTGTGCTTGCCGATCTTTCAGATCGGTGGCTGTAGGGTTCATGGATGGTGTCGGCGAGGCGGCGGTGACTCCATCAGATGGGTTTTTCCTCCTGCTCTGTCCCTGTTGCTGCGGCGTTGTCTCCGGCGCCATGGTGGAGCAGAGAGGATTCGTCCAGGAGTACGTGCAGACGGTGGTCTGCACTGGTGACAGCTGGAAGATGGTGCACCTTGTGGTGGGTTCGTGGTTGGAGGCTGACGGTTCTGGTTCCCTACTGCGACGTCATCGTGCGGGGGTGCCAGTGCTGAAGTTCGATTGCGTGTCCGGGGTCGTGCTGCCCCGGTCTGATTCTTTCAACGGCAATGGTTTGGCCAATGGCAAACTACTTTGGAGGTCCGAAAAGCTGATGATCAGCGATGGAGCCGCGTCGAGATCGGGTGAAGAGGTGATATGTCAATTTTTTCTTTGGTGGCTGCTACGGTGGTGACGAAGAAGATGGATATGCGTTGGTTTGTCACATAGGTTTATCCTATCTTTTTAGATCGGTGTATACATACTTTGTATCTCGTCTTTTATTTATAATGGGAATCGTATTACCATGAAAAAAAATGGACGGTCTATCCTTCCTCTCATACATTGTTGCTAAACGGTTGGCCAAATGATAATGGGAGATTCGTTCGCCAAAAAACTGGCAAGCCATCATTTGAATAAATCCAGATTAAACTGAACGGAACATGTCTCCTCCTAGTGGTAGGAGCACGTAATCTCTTGCCCAAGGTCACTGTGGTAGGAGTAGATCTCTACTATATAATACGGCTTCAGGTGATGGTTGATACTTTTTTTATATTTCCAATTTTACCCTTCCTATATTGGTACAAATTATCCACCACGCCACCAATAAGTGAAAAAAAAAAGATTTCAGTTAATTGTTTTTAGCTCGTCTGCGGAAGGGCCTCGCATCAATAAAGCCGCAGTACGTACCTGTTCGTACCGAGTCAACCGCGAGCGCGGCGCCGCGGTGGTAGGCGCGGGCGTGGTCGGCGATCCCGGCCTCCGCGGCCAGGCAGAGGGGAGCAGCGCGAAGACGGCGTGCGGCCAGGCGGATGGGAGCAGCCCGAAGACCGCGTCCATGGCCATGTTGGAGGACGCTGCTCGACCTCCGCGCAGATCCGGACTTAGAGAGCAGCTGAATCTCGTGCACCACGGGCAGGCACTGGAGCGAGGCGAGGGCGAGGCCGAGCTCGACGACGGGCAGGAGGCCGAGCAGCGTGGACAGGTCGTGGCGTAGGTCCCGCAGCTCGGCGTCCATCTCGTCCGACCGCAGCAGCAGCGCGCGTGCCTGCTCGTGGCCGGAGCCTGTGCCTGCGCGTGGCCGGAGCCCATGACGGCCTCATGTACCCGAGCAACGACGCGGGCGCGCCCCGCCAGGCGCGCGTTCCCCATTCTTGGTGGCATCGGTGTTGCCTCTGGGCTTCCTGCGCGCCTACTTGCAGTGCACCGTGGTCTCGTCCGTGCCGGGGGCGGCATTTTGACTTTTGAGGCAGCGAGTCAGCGATGAGCAAGGACAAGGTTCTCAAGATACAAGTCAGATCTTCCTTCCTTGCGTTGCTTCCTTTCCACTCAAGACATTCTTTTTCCACATGTTCGTTCTTGGTTTGGCTACCTTGAGATTTCTTGACTCTGCTTGCTCCCGTCTCTGAACCCTGCATGTTGTTTGTGTGTCTGTCTTCCTCCCCAAATCCACATACCTGCCTGTTCAAGGTGAACATCCACGCGAAATGGCCATGCCGCAGCCAACGCCACAGCAGATACACGTCGCCCTGCCAGCGCGCGGCGTCCTTGAGCCGAGCCTCGCAGCTTCGCTCTCCGGCGGACCGGCGGTGACGGGGACGGATACGGAGGCCGACACCCGGCCAACCCTCGCGCCGGAGCTGCTCGTCGTCGGCCTCATGTACCCGGGCAGCGACGCGGGGCGCGGCCCCGTCAGGCGCGCGTTGCCCGTTCTTGGTGACATCGGCGTTGCCTCTGGCTTCCACGGTTCCACCGCGGACAGGCACGGCCAACACGGCCAAGGTGCGGTGACTACGGCCCACTGACGCGTTGACTCCGTCCTCTCTTTGCCACGTCAGCACTTACATCGGGCCCTACCTGCCAGAATTATGATTAAACGTTAACAGGGCTGAATCAGTGCTCGGCGTCACACTATAGCCCCAAAAGCGGTAGTTATGTGTCGGAAATCTGAATTGTGGTGGTTATGTGACAACTCGCGCTAAAATGTGGTGGTTCCTTGTCATTATCTCCAACCGCTCGATACAAAACAGGGCTCGCTCACGTGCCCCCGCGTTGGGCGCCGCCGACCCCCCGTTCTGCTCCTCCTCCGGCGAGGCACGGCCTGCCGCCATCTACAACCTACTCGATCGGATGGCGACGGACGGGGGTAGCGACTCCCCTTGCTGCCACTGCGGGATTCCTGAGCAAGGAGGGCTCATCGATCCGTTCGATGTCCTGCCGCCGCCGAGGTCTCCCGCTCCTACCCCGATGCCGGGAGGCTTCCTCCATCCTCTCCCTCCGGCCATGAGTGCCGAGATGGAGGTCCTCTCTCTGTTCCCCTCGCCGCTAATTCCTCGCCGCCTGGTCGGACCCCTCGCCGTGGCGCCCGTTCACACGCATAGCCGGTCCCATCAAATCGGCCCATTCTCTGGCACAGCCGTGACTCGGAAAGTAGAGATTGTTCGTTACTAATGGCGTTGTTGCAATGAGAATCCAGTCAATGAAAGAGAGTTTTCTTCCTGTTAGTACATGCAGCCGAACGAGCAGCCCAAGACCCCGCCATGGCTGATCTTTTCATATGCAGCAAACGCAAGTTTTCTTTTAAAAATGGAACCGCCATGCTCTGCTGATCATGCACATACTCCGTATCGCCGCTGGTGAGACTCGCAGGCGAAGCAATCGTCAAATTCGTCGCAGCCAAAGTCCTCTGTTTCTTATGAACCTGAACTGTTCTCAGTTTGTTCTGAACCTGATCCGTGCAGTTATTTGTTGAGCATTTTTAAGCCTAGCAGTGATTCCTTTTTTTCTCCACGAGCCGAATCCAATAGATAGCACATGCCAAACCAAGTCCTATCCCATCTATTTATCATTTTATTTATGTGATTTATTCGGTTGTATAGAGATGTATAAATGTTTATGTGTTTGTTTAAAAATTTAGACCCGTTACAACGCACGGCCATTTTTGCTAGTAGGAGTAGTATAGGCTGCATCTTGCACGTCAGGTTTTCACTCGTACCCACCAGCTCTCAACTAATCCCGGGGATGCCCCACCTGTCATCCTCCTGGCCACGTAGGCCCGCAACGGAACGCCAACCAACTGCTGCAATGATTCCCCTCCTCCCTTCCGCAAACCCAAACAAAAGCAGCCCGCAGATAAGGGAGGGAGGAATCCGCCATCATCACCTCCACCTAATCGTGTCCTAATCTCCCCTCTGCCTGCTCCCTCCCTCCCTCCCACCATCCAATTCGAAAAACACAAAGGTAGCACCGAGAGAGCGGCGGCGCGTGCCCCGGACGGACGGACGGGTCGTTCTAGGGTTAGGGTTTGCGGCGGCGGTGGCGGGTGCGTTCGTGCGTGCGCCTGCTTCGACGGCGAGCCTGATGCTATGCTGCTAGGCTGCGGCTCGCTCTCCTCGTGGGTGCGTCGCCTCGTCGCCTGCGTGGGGTACGACTTCCTTCCCTCTCTGCCTTGTTCCATCCCTTTGATTTGATTAGAGGAGACGGATATGGCGTGGGGCAGGGATCATCGATGCCCCCGATTGATTTGGATGATTGAGTGATCATCGTTACTTAGTTGGGCGTGGGCGGTTTCTCGGAGTTATCCGATCCGGCCTAGGTGATTTGTATTGGCATGTACGCCTGTGGTTGATTCGATGAAATCTGTTTATGGTAGTGCTACCGGTCTGCAATGATCTCTGTTTTGATTGCTAGATTAGATAGGTCATTTAACATCAAAGTGTTCACTTTTTTTTTTGGACAAAAGAGATCTTCTTCCCGATTCCCATTAATAGAAACCAAGCATTAGTCTCAGTATTCACCTAATCACCTACCTGACGAGCCCCTGTCCGTCAGAAATAACTGGTCACCGGGAGGGGTACGTTGTTTGAAGTCGACCTGAATGATTGCTTGATATGATATCATGTCTTTTTGTTAGTGGCCATTACCTGCCCAAAGAATGTTTGGTGGTTCTGCAGCAATGCTGTTTATAGGCTGATACTGCTACTTAGTTGTCTGCTGTTAGGTTCCTTGTAGCTCCTTTTTCTTTCCTGCCCCTGAAGCTTCCAACAGCGTCTTTCTAGGGAGGTTTAGGATAAAGCTGTTTGCACGGAACAGAGAAACCTAAATTTGTGTGTTACCTGGTCGAGTAAAAATGAAGTTTGTATTTGCTTGCAGAACTAGAAAGGAGACCTTGTAACTTGTTGCTCAGACTAGCTGATATTCCTGAATAATCTTGAAGTTAAGAATACAAGTATACCGTGGAGTACTATCATTAATATTTTTTTTCCTGCAAAGAGCATGGATTCTACTTCATATGTAGCTAACCACCTTCTGAATCTAATGGGCAAATGCGCCGGACTACTGATGTTTTACCATGCTCTTGAAAATGAATATGGTAACCTTCATTGATTTCCACTTGCCCCAAAACAAGCCATTTATGGATATTGTCAGTAAGTATGTATCCTGCATAGCGTCTTTTCAAAATCAGAATATTCTGTTTCCAGTTTTAAATGTGCATATGTAGAGTTATAATTAGGCTGGCCATTGCCTTTTTTTGCAGATATTATATAAAATATGAAATGATTGATGCACATGTTAGATTTTGGTTTACTGTTCTGTTTTGCTTGTTCTAGCTTGCCTCTGTTTAATTTTATTTTCGTATTGTGCACATGTTTCATGTAACTATAATGGTGAAACCTGGCAATGACTGTAAAAACTTGTTATAAGCTTGCAGTGGTAGTTCTCACAATAGGTCCCACACAAGCTTTTCCCTTTTCTTTTTGTGTCTGCAACTCTCTGAAATACATGGTTCTAATCATTTATTGGTCAATCCTGGTTTGCAACAGAGCAGAAATTGTTTTCGATGCGCGAAGTCTACTCCTATAACAACCGTTGATGAGCCTTCGAAAGGTTTAAAGATTCAAGGGCGCTCGATAAAACGGCGCAGTTTGTCTGAAGATTTTTGGAGTACAAGTCCACGCGAAATGGAGAACAGTGCCTTGCAGTCACAGCGTAGTATGTCTTCCATCAGCACAGCAGCACAATCTAGTGAGCAGCATGGAGCTGGAAGTAGCAGCAACCCAAATGAGTTTGTAAATCAAGGTAAAAAACATCTAGCCATCCACAATGACCGTCCCATACTCCCTTATTCTTTCAGTTAGATTTGTCTCAACATTGTCTATTCGTGTGTAAGAATTTCTTTGTTTTATAATGAGAACCATAGCCATTCTAGAAGATAAATAGACGATGCATTCTAGATTTGTTCACAACTGATAATATCATATGGCCATAGGCAGTAGTTGTACCCACTTCATATTGATGCATCCTACTCTATTGATAACTAGCTACTATTGTTAGCTGTGCTTTATGATTTTGAAAATATAGTCATGAAAATGCTAACTGAATCCATGGCTTGAGGTAATCGTACTGAACTGCTGGCAGTGGCTAGTCAGCCAAACCATCAGTTTGACTGACCATTTGATTTTCCTATCTGTAAGGTCTTCTACTATGGAACCAGACTAGACAGCAGTGGGTTGGAAACAGAAGGCTTAATTCTCAGCATCAGAAGTCTCGGGAACCAAAAATAGGGTAACTTTCATGCATTTTATTTGTTTTAATGGAGCCTCAAGATCTCAGATATTCAGAAGATTTTGCAATGACCAAAACAGCCTAGTAGTATAGCATAGCATTGAAAATACCTCACCTTCTTGAAGATGTGTACACAATCTCTGGCATCCTCATGCCCAGTTTTTGTCAGTTTTGCCACATTGTGATTCCAAAGATATGCCATAGTATCATAAGTCTGTTGGTTTCATGATTATCAGTATGGTAGTGATAGTGGATTTTCTGGGACTGCAGAATCTTGTGTACCTTCCTTGAAATCTCGTAAAAACTACGAACTGTTGGTCCTTAGTTTTGCTACAATGTTTGAGACTGGCGCTGGGCCCTTTATCATGCATGTGCCTGTTGAATGTAGTTGGAATGCTACATATGAGAGCTTGCTAGGAAGCACCAAGGCATTTGCACAACCGATCCCTCTTGGCGTAAGATCTCACGCAAACCTGCATATCATCTTACTCTTTTGTATCAATCTCCTGCGAAACAACGTGTTTACTTGCCTGTTCGGTTTTCCCAATGGCAGGAAATGGTAGATTTCCTCGTGGATGGCTGGGAGCAGGAGGGCCTGTATGATTAGCTGCTAAATTTAAAGGGTTGTATTGTTTGAGGTCTCGTTGTTAATCGCTGGAATGTACTCAACTTTGCTTTATCAAAGCGTGTGGGTGATGATTGTGCATTGTCCTCGTGACAGGATGACATCCCTCTTAAGTAAATGTAACATAATTTTATCCTACCAATTGTGTTCATTTATATTTAACATTGTGATCTTTCCTTCCCCTCCGAAGTTTCCTTGCTTCGTTTTATCACGTGTCATATGAAGCCGAGTGTTGTGCGGCTGCTGCAAGAACCGTAACTTTGTAGCGTGATTTTTCTTTTTATTTCTTGTTTTTATTGTCTTTCGGCTGTGTGCATCCGTAATAGATTTGGTTATTGCGTTGTTGCAGAAACTGGGTGTAATTTGTATCTCGGCGATATTAATATACATTCTTTATCTAAAAAATATGAAGCCGAGTGTGCGTCAACCTCCCCGCAAAAAAAAAAAGAGTATCCGTCAACCTGACTAGACAGTACACACAAATTCTAGTGTTAAGTCTTCTCGCAAAAAAAAAAAAATCTAGTGTTAAGTCTGTTTCTTTCCTTAGTCGCTACTGGTCGCTACCAGAAGGTTATGGAAGTGTTCGCCTTCGTTCCAGATGCCTCCCTGGGATTCTTCTTCTTTTGTGTCGCCTGTCTCCTTTATAATGCAACACGTCTCCGTCTCTCCAAGCACGCCGACCAGAGTGCACACTGCAGCTGAACTGAGCAGAGTTTGTTAGAACACACATGGCCTTAGCTCGCCTCTGCCTCAACAAGGCCCTCGCTGGCCGTGCGCCAGCACTGGCGAGACCAGCTATAGCTAGTTCTCATGGAGGCATGGATCTTCTGTCCCTCTTCTCGTCCGAGCGAGCCTACAGCACCGGCATGACTCCCCACGAAGGCAAGACGAGCCACGGTGAGGTCGCGGTGGCAGACCGTTCAAGCTCCGCCACCGCTAGCCATTGGCCTTGGAGAGACCTCCGGCTCCGAGACTTGGTCCCGTTCCGGCTGGTCGACGGTACATAGTGCCTTACATCGTGCTGTAGTTTCTACCAAACTAAGCCGTCGTGCACGGCGGCGCCCACTGACGCACGCGTTCATGCAGGGGTTGGGAGCGCGCTGTCGCACATGGCTGAGACTCTGAGCCGGCCGCTGCTAGGGAAGGTGCGGGAGGACGAGGAGCTGTACCGGCTGCGGTTCGAGGTGCCGGGGCTAGGGAAGGAGGACGTGCGGGTCACCGTGGAGCACGGCGCGCTGGTCATCCGGGGCGAGAAGATGGTAGAGGATGAGCACGGCGGCGACGGCGAGTGGTGGTCGGCTAGCAGCTACGGGCGCTACCACGCGAGCCTGCTGTGTCAGGTATATGACCTGAAGATACCCTTTGGAGGGTGAAGATGAAGGCGGTGTCACTTCAACGGCTCGGATCGTTCCACCGCGGCATGGACTTGGTCAAGTGATAGTCACGCTTGTCGTCTACCTGTTGGGACAAGCGACCTCTCATAAGACCAGCTGTGCCTGGGTTATTATCTATAAAAATGCTTGTAAGAGAAAATCCCCAAATACTCATACTCTCTATACTCTAGTAGAACCTTAATGCAGGCACCTTGCGGAGCAATTTCCCGCTGAATCATTCGTGTTCTTGCTTGTTTGTGTGAACTGAGTGTTTAGCTAGCTTATTCTCATGTCGATCCCCAGTGGGACCTGACAAAATTGGTATCAGAGCACTCGTTCCTCGGAGGCGATTCCGTTTTGGTGTGCGTGGAAGGTTGGGCTCTCCCCTAAAATCCCTTCCCACCCACCCAATTCGCGGCGGCGGAGGTTGGTCGACGAAGGCGCTGGTGGCGGTAGATCCCACCACTGGGTTGTCGACGGCGGCGGCTTGGCGGCGGCGGCACAAGTTCGGGTACAGATCGGTCAAGGATGGGGCGCTCAAAATCTGGCGCGGATGAAGACGGCTTAGTGGCCCTGCGCAACGAGTTCATCGAGCACCGGCAGGAGACAGAGCAGATTCGAGAAGATATCGCACAAATCTAGACGGATGTGGGCGCAATCCAGGTGCGGCAGGACAAGGTGGTCACGGCAGTCGAAGGTATGCAGACAGCGGTGAGCCAAATCAGTGTTCAACTCACAGCTATGTCCCAAGCAATCGATGATTTGCGTTCAGCTCGTGGCGATCTGCGGACAACTCGTGCAGATATTCCAGAAACATCAAACCAGAATCAGCAATCTCCAACCTTGCAAGACAAAGAGCATGAAGAGACTGAAGCATTACGCCAACGTCTAGCTTATGAGAGAGAAAAGACAAAAGCAATTGAATTCCTCACCAGTGCACCACTTCCTCCAATCAACACAGTACGCAAATCAGCTCCTCCTGGTTTTCCTGCTGCAACGCACCTTGCTCGGGGTAGACCAGTGACACCCACAAACCCAGCAGCAAGGCCACCCAACACACCTGTGTTTCACAACTTCCAGCCTCCAGATGTGCGGCGCCAGTGGGAAGGTTATTACAGGAACTATCAAGATTAGATGCGTGCACAATTTCTGAAAAATATAACAAAGGGTCCTCGTCTTGATTTCCCTCGTTTCGATGGTGATAATCCGGTGGGGTGGATTCGGCAATGTGAGAAATTCTTTCAAATGGCTGCTGCACCAGAGGAATTTAAGGTGAGCCTGGCCCAGTTATACTTTGTTGACAGAGCAGATGTTTGGCTACGTCGCTCTGGACTGCTGAAGCAGCAGCTGTTATGGACCCAGTTCAGTCAAGAAGTGGTTCACAGATTTTCTGGTCATAGTTCATATGAGCTGACAGAAAAATTCAACAACTTGCGCCAGAACAATATGTCAATTGCAGCCTACACTGACTTATTTGAAGAGCTCATGGCTGATGTTCAGGAAGAAAACCCCGAGCTCTCAGAAGGATGGTTTGTAAAGTGCTATGTGAATGGGTTGCGTGATACAATCAAAGCTCAGCTCCGACCTTTGCATCCAGTTACCTTAACGGATGCTTATTGGCAGGCTAGAGATATGGAGAGCTGTCAACCTACTAAGAGACCATTTGTACCCTCTTTCCAGAGATTCAGTGCATCACCAAGTTACAAACCATTCTCAATTCCAGTGGTCAGTAAACCACCAGATGCAGCTCTGGGAATAGCCAAACCTAAGAAATCTACTGATTGTTGGCGTTGTGGAGCACCATATTTTCCAGGGCATAAATGTAAAACCATCCCTGTCTTAAATTACATGACAACTCAGGAAGACCAGGACAACCAGCAATCAGATGAGCAAATGCAGCAACAACAGGAGGAAATGGATAATTCACCTGAACCTGATACAGAAAACCTCACGGCAAACGTCATGCGAATATCACTGCAGGCATTAGGGGGCCCACGAGTAGAAGCATCACCTTATGTGAAGATATCCATTGCAGGCAAGGCTGTGATTGCTTTGATTGATTCAGGAAATAATGCATCATTCATCGATTTCAAGTTAGCCACTGAACTGCACTGCAATTTGCAAGCATCAGATATATCACACATTAAGGTCGCTGGAGGAGGCGAGCTAGCATCTAGCTCGATTATCAGAAATTGTTATTTCTCTGTGGCTAAACATCAATTTGTGGAGGACTTCAGAGTGCTAAATTTGCCTGATCACCCGTGGTTCTTGGTTGTGACTGGTTGAGTAGGCACAGCCCTATCTCTTTTGATTTCCACAAGAGGTTGTTCACATTAACCAAGTTTGAAGACTTGCGCTCCGGCTATCATCAGATTAGAATGAAGCCAGAAGACATACATAAAACAGCATTTCGCACATTCTGCGGGCATTATGAATACCTGGTCATGCCGTTTGGGCTATCAAATGCACCTGCAACTTTCCAAGCCCTGATGAACCAAATATTCCAGCATTATCTGCGCAAGTTTGTCTTAGTATTTTTCGATGATATATTGGTTTACAGCCCTGACATGGCGACACATATCACTCATCTCAAGATCGTGCTCCAACTACTGCGTGCTAATCAGCTCTTTGCAAAAGAAGCTAAATGTGTTTTTGCTGTTCCTCAAGTAGAATATCTGGGTCATGTCATATCAGCGGCTGGGGTTTCTACGGACCCTAAGAAAATTGAAGCTATAGCAACATGGCAAGTTCCTGATTCTGTCGCTAAGCTCAGAAGTTTGCTAGGTTTCGGTGGCTATTATCGCTGATTCATCAAAGACTATGGTCTTATATGCCGTCCTTTGTATGATCTTCTCAAGAAAGGACAGTTCAAGTGGCTACCGATTCATGACGTTGCTTTTGAAAATTGAAACTAGCTCTTACAACGGCACCAGTCCTAGCATTACCTAACTTTGCAGAGGAGTTCATCCTTGAGACAGATGCCTCTGGCACAGGACTGGGAGCAGTGTTGATGCAGAAGGGCAGACCACTAGCCTATTACAGTGCACATTTAGGCCCACGAAATGCAGCAATGTCTGTGTATGAAAAGGAAGCTTTAGCCATTTTGGAGGCATTAAAACGGTGGAGGCACTATTTCTTGGGAGGAAAAATGGTAATCAAAACGGATCATCAGAGTCTCAAATTTATTTCTGACCAACGAGTCACAGATGGTATCCAGCACAAACTCATGATGAAACTCCTAGAATTTGATTACTCAGTACAATATAAGAAAGGGAAGGAGAATAAAGCTGCTGATGCTTTGTCGCGAAGGGACCATACGCTGCTAGCTATGTCAATAGTCCAACCTACTTGGCTCCAAGAAATTGCTGATAGTTATGCCTCTGATGCAACAACTGCGGCACTAGTTCAGAAGTATGCAGTTACACCACCTACTCCTGATGCGGTGCATACATTTCACCAAGGCATTCTTCGGTTCAAGGGTCGAATTATGATTGGCAACAACAGAGACCTTCGGGACAGAATTTTCACTGCATTGCATTCCTCTGCTATTGGTGGTCATTCAGGCATGCGAGCCACATATCAGAGGATCAAACGCCTGTTCCATTGGTCTGGGTTGAAACAGTGGGTTGAAACCAAAGTGGCAACTTGCCCTGTGTGTCAGCGTTCTAAACATGAAAACTGCAGTTATCCTGGTCTCTTGGATCCACTTCCCACACCAGACATGGCCTGGACTCACATTTCTATGGACTTCATTGAGGGGTTGCCCAAATCACAAGGAAAAGAGGTAATTTTGGTGGTCGTTGATCGACTTACTAAATCAGCTCATTTCATACCTCTACCACACCCATATTCAGTAGAGACAGTTGCCCATGCTTTCATTGATAACGTCATTAAGCTACATGGACCACCATTATGCATTGTCTCGGACAGGGATCGAATTTTTACTAGTAACATGTGGAAAAGTATCTTTAGCTCCCTTCAAGTCCAGCTACGATACAGCTCTGCTTACCACCCTCAGTCGGATGGACAGACTGAGAGGGTGAACCAATGCTTCGAAACATATTTGCGGTGCATGGCTTTTGAGGAGCCTAAGAAATGGTGTTCCTGGTTATCTCTTGCTGAATTTTGGTATAACACCACGTACCACACTGCTCTTGGTATGACACCATTCCAGGCTCTCTATGGGTTTCCTCCTCCTTTGATCAGTGAATTATCTGCTGCTGGCCCTGTGGATTTGGATGCTAGATCCTTCCTGGAAACTAAACAGCAGATTCTGAGTAAACTCAAGCATAACTTGGAACAAGCTCAGGCTCGAATGAAGAAGTACGCAGATGCTAAACGCACTGATCGCACATTTGAGTTGGGCGATATGGCTTATCTGAAGATGCAGCCGTATCGCATGGCAGCGTTCGGCCTGCGTGGCGCTATGAAATTGCACAGCAAGTACTATGGCCCTTTCCGTGTGATTCAGAAGGTTGGCAACCGCGCTTACAAGCTGCTGTTACCAGATGGAGTACAAATTCACCCAGTTTTCCACGTCAGCCAGTTAAAGAAGCACGCTGGCGCTCATGCAGTTCCAACTGCGGCACTACCACTCATAGCTGATGATGGCAAGATCAGGACTGAACCAGAGGCTGTTCTCCAGACAAGGCAGATTCCTCGTAAAAATGTAGCAGTGGTGCAATGGTTGGTACACTGGATGGGACTGACACCTGAGGAAGCAAGCTGGGAAGATGCGGATTTCATTAAAAAGGTATTTCCTGCATTCTTCAAATCGACTGTTGCTTCTTGGTTTGCACCGGCGGCTATGCCTTGAGGACAAGTCACCTTCTGAGGGGGAGGCACTGTCAGGTATATGACCTGAAGATACCCTTTGGAGGGTGAAGATGAAGGCGGTGTCACTTCAACGGCTCGGATCGTTCCACCGCGGCATGGACTTGGTCAAGTGATAGTCACGCTTGTCGTCTACCTGTTGGGACAAGCGACCTCTCATAAGACCAGCTGTGCCTGGGTTATTATCTATAAAAATGCTAGTAAGAGAAAATCCCCAAATATTCATACTCTCTATACTCTAGTAGAACCTTAATGCAGGCACCTTGCGGAGCAATTTCCCGCTAAATCATTCGTGTTCTTGCTTGTTTGTGTGAACTGAGTGTTTAGCTAGCTTATTCTCATGTCGATCCCCAGTGGGACCTGACATGCTGCTGCCGGAGGACGCGCGGGTGGACGGGATCACGGCGGAGGTGAAGGACGGCGTGCTGTACGTGGCGGTGCCGCGTGTCCCAGGGAAGGAGAGGAACGTCACCGAGGTCGAGGTCCAGTGAGAACGGCGGCCGCCACGTAGTGGTCAGCTGCCTTCGGCCTGGGTTGACACTTGTCTGTGCTTTTCAGTGTGTCAGTATGCACGTGGCCTCTTGTTATGCCGCTCTTTGAGTCTTGAGCGGTGCAGAGCTGGAGTTAGCGTTTGTAACGTTGTGAAGTGGGCTGTGGTTTGGGTTTGTTTCCCGCTGCTTTGGTTGTTTCCTGCTTGGGTGCGTTGGGTTTGTGGCCCGTTTGAACCAATGGAAAAGATGATTCTTAAAACAAAACAAAAATTAAATTGGAAGAGATACCTTGAAAAAAGGCATTCTTTAAGTCAATTAAATATTGGAAGAGATCGATTGTGGATGCTTAAAGGCAAAGTTTCAGACCCACTATTTTTCTTACCAGGTACCTAAGGGGACTAAAAGGTTTTTAATGAGTCGGCTTGCTGACTTGATATATGGGGTTTTTAGTTTTAATTTTTTTTTGGAAGAGATCATGTGCAAAAAAAAAAATTGGAAGAGATACCCTGATTTTTTTTGGAAGAGATACCCTGAAAAAAGGCATTATGTAAGTCAATTAGGAAGATACATAAAATTTGATTGAACCACTTTTTTTACTACATAGTGGATCTCAAGCTTTTTGCAGGAGAAGAATATGTATCAGAGACGCATACTTTATGTAACACCGGCGTATCTTGACCATTGTGAAACAAACTCTTCGCCGGTTCAAAGTTTTTCTTCCTACGACTCAGTGCCATGTTGGATTGCGCTAAGACCACCTATCACGGCCTCACGGGCCATCTGTTAGGAGAAGAACGCACAATTGAATAATTGTATATCTAAATTTTTCGAGGTGCTGCTCAAAGGGATGTGACCAGTCACCATAAAAGCAGTCCCAAAGACATGAACCAAATTAGCTTTTAAACACAAAGAATATTTCAGACAGCTAATAAAAAAAAACATGTAACCGAGACATGATCAGAACCATGCATTTAATTACTTTATTGGTCTCATCTACTCCCTCCGTATCAAAATATATGATGTTTGTGGATGTTTGGGCCCTAATAGAACTAGACATGTTAGCCTTTTATTTTCTCCTGTGTGGGATTAGTCAGGCTCAGTATCCCTTTGCAGCAGATATATAAACGCAACCGATTGATATGTGTAGATACATCCAATTTTTGGGAAACTTGAGACACTTATTTTTTGACGGAGGGAGTACTAGCGTAAATACATCCAATTTTTGAGAAATTTGAGACACTTATTTTTGGACGGAGGGAGTACTAGTTTAAAGTGAACCCTGCAACAATGGAAGCTACAAAGGATCTAAGCTTCCAAAGTCACTGTTGAAACTGATTGGGATACGGATGCCTCCGCACTTACGTGCGAAACTATCTCGAGACTAGCATCACCGCATTTGTTTTGCATTGAGCTCTGTTTTATCTACATAAAGGGAGCATTTTTTGGTTCCGGAGAGAATACATTTCGTAGAGTACATTCACCTCGGCTAAAAATTCTTCTACATCAACTTCTTCCTCAGATTGGTGCCATTTCGGATAGCACCAAAATGGCTTAGGCACAGGCCATCTGTTAACACAAATAACTCGCTGAATGATACATAAAAAACTGAATTTTGCAACGTGTTACTGACTGCATACTAAATAAACGATACCTGTTTGGGCTATCATCGTCGTCGATAGCAGTAGTCCTACAGAAGACACGGAAAATAGTTTGAACATACAATTTCGCCCAAACCAGCAAGCAACAATAACCAATATGGTTTTCTCATTCACATACAAAAGAGAGGATTGTCTAGATTTTATTTGCACAAGATTTACAAAAAAAAATCTTTTTCAGGAATAAGGCATGTGAGAAGATCCTAGGATTTTGGTATGAACATGCCAACATTGGATATTAAAGTAAGTGGCATAAGACATTAAGTTTATTAGTACAACTTCAAGAATATAAATAAAGAAGGCATGCAACTTGAAACTTTCCAAGTTCACTTCTAGTCCTCTTTTAAGTCATGTTCAGTTACCAATGTACATAGAAATCTAGTCAGAAAGTGAAAGCAAGTAGTGGACACTGTAATCTACTCAGTTATGCTTCTGCTTATGTTTGTTTAGCTGATTGAGTCTTGACAAGGTAGAAACTCTGATTCTTGTACCGGTATACTGTTTAAAGAGAAAAGCTACTATAAATGAATCATTAAAGAGTGTTGTAAAGATTAGATTATTATCTCTTAATTGTATCAGAGTATTTCAAAACATTAATCTCTGTATGCCAAACAACTATTGGGCATTGGGGATTAGGGATTGGGGTGGAGTTGAGGAGATTCACCACATCTCTCCCATCCCCAATCCCCTTGGGGCTAGATTTACACCCTTGGGTAAACGAATCATCAAGCTCGAATATTGTACAGATGAAGAACAATTACATATTGTACAAAACATAATATAAATATAAAAGGAATACCCTTGTGCATCGAAATTCCTCAACAGTTCCAGAATTATATTCGTTTGTATGTACGGAGTTTCTTCCAAGCCATAGAAGTTCATGCCAATAAAGTTTCCATCAAAATCAATAAGAGGCCCTCCAATCCCAACCTAGCACAAACACAAAAGTAACAAACAGGAAAACACCGCATTTAAAAGCCATACAGATATGGCGATGGATTTAATTACTCATATTCTGATGTAACTATTTATTTTCACCATACGAAAAAACACAACATACGTTGGTGATTTTGCAAGTAGAGATCACAAGCTCTTTGCAATTAAGCTCACTTGGTTTGTCAGTCACTACCCCACTTGTGGCCATTAATTTAGCTGAATTGTAAACGCGCCCTATAGCTACTACCTCCCCATGAGGTTTAATTTACACCTGATCATCGATCCGTGCAGTCTGAGTAAAGCGGAAATTCGTGATCCCGACGACGGCGATGTTATACTTTAGACTATAATGTTGTAACGTCCCTCGGATAGTTCGATTATCTGGAAGGCACACTACAATCTGCAATTAATGATATGGTAAAGATTAAACCAGCATTGTAATGAATGAGGAGGAGCAATTACACAATTATTAGTAGAGTAACAACCATCAAGTTATCAGGAACCTTGTTTTCCTTGTCAGAAGTTCTAATTAGACTTGCGGAGGTGAGAACTCTTGTGGTGGACTCATTGCTTTCTATGACTACGCCAGTGCAAGCAAAACACCTTTTTGTTCCTACAAGAGTAATAATTCACATAATTTAGTGTTGAAATTGTAAAAAGAGTACCAAAAGTAAATGAGCTTATAGTGAATACAATTACGATTGAATGAAGCCAGTGCAACAACACTTTCAGACATATTTGAAGCAACCTTTTCTTTTATAGATTGCTTAAGATATCTTCATTAAATTCTTCTTCAAAACTATTAACCAAACGTCTGCCGACTGGCCACAACAATAAAAAGGTTGAGTAGTGCTAGAGAGAGCGGTCAAATGTTCAGCAGAATAAAGTAAAGATAAAATACATATAAATAAACTCACAATCCTCCCAAAGTGGAAAGGGATAACCACGGGACCTCAGCTTATCTTTTTCAGCATAACCTGATTATTGCAACATAGAAAAGTGATTGATGACACCACGTTTTTATAGATAACCAGGAAAATTGAAAGCAGTGACTCACCATAAAAAGAAGAATTTGGCCATCGAGCATGAAAACACCTAGACTTTGATATTCTATCCTTGAGTCCTGGTGCCACAGGGTGAAACAATCAAGGACTGTGACCAATGAACAATAACTAACATTACAAGGTAATAACAAACCTGGTTGACATTCTGGATCACAGAGAGTACATATGGAAGGTTTCTGCTTCTTTTTTTCTCCACCCGTGGAGCTTTCTAAAATGGAGAAGATTAGGAAAAAAGTCAGAGCCAAAACACCAACAGGGCGCTCTCGCGACCATGGCTTCCACGGGCGATGCGGCGGCATCACCAGCCTGATCTCCTCGCTCTGTTGCCCTCTCCGGCCGCCGCGACCAGATCCGGCCACCCCTCTGCGTCCTCTCTCCACCCATCCCCGCGGTATGTAGCGGCGCGGTCTACCGACGCCGCAGCGACGCTGCTGCTCCCGGAGCTTCCGCCAACGGCCCATGGCCACCGAGCTCCCGCGACCCGCCAGGCATCAAGTTCAGGGGTTGCCGTCGTCATCCTCCGCGTGCCCTGCCGCGTCCGAGCCTGAGGAGGCGGTCCCGGAGGTTCCGGTCGGGCTGCAGCACACCGCCATTCAGAATCTGGCGCTCCTGGCCCCGCCTGTTCTGGGCCGCCCGAGATTGGGAAGCAAGCTCTCGGGAAGGCGACGGTTGACGCTGGCGCCGCCGTCCTTCAATGCCTCGAGTGCCTCGAGTAGGCAACAGTTGGCTCTAGCGACGCCGACCATCAACGCCTCTTCGCCGAGCTACGCATCCTCGTCGTCCGGTTCACGTTTCTCGTGCCTGGACTCTAGCATGGGAGACGGAGAGGTGGAGGCCTCCCCTGTGCCCACGTCGGCAGCACTTGCCGGGCCGGTCGCACCAGCTTCGTGAACCGCCTCCGCCGCGCTGGCCGTGGCCGTCCTGGCGTCCCGCAAGGCCGACCCAGCTGTTGGGGGCGGTTGGCTTGTCCTCGTCGCCCCATATGCCTGCAATGGTGGCCGTGCCTTCCCCCTGCCGTCCCGTCAACCCTGCTGCCATTGTCCAGCCCGAGGTGTGCTCGGAAGAAGTCAGCGTTGCAAGGAGCTGTTGTGAGGAGGCTGTTCTGGCTGCTGCTGAACCGGCAGGTGGTGTGGGGCATGAGGAGGGTCTTGGGTCCGACCCGGCCATGGTGGTGGTGGGCCTTGGGTTCTTGTCGCTGCCGTCGGCTGCCTCGGGTGGTCCGGTCTCTACAGAGGTGAGCTCCGTCGAGGACGTCGACGGCGATGAAGAGTTGGCTCCACAGATTTCGATGGCCTCCACCAAAGGCGCTGTTTCCGGCTCGGTTCATGGCAACGCTGATGTGCGCCATGTTGAGGTGGCTTCTGCGGAGCCGTGCGGTGGCCTCTCTGCTGCTGTTGCCGCTCTAGATGACAAGAAAGGATGGGTGCAGATGGGTTGGGGCGACCGCCCGGTCCGCGCACCATCGTCTCCGTCTCGAGAAGAAGGTCTCGACCGTAGCCTCGCCTTCAAGCGTTGGGCTCGAGGGAGGTGTTTTCGCTGCCTTGAGCGGGGCCACCAGGTCAGCACATGTCGTGGGCCTTTCAGATGCATCCGATGTCGTCGTCCTGGTCATCGGGAGCATTTCTGCCGTGTGTGCTCTCCTGCTGCTCGTTCTCGCTCTCCGGATGCTCGGGCTCGTTCCCCGGACGCTCGTGCTCCTTGCCAGTGGAGCCGTTTGTCGTCCACTCAGCCTCGTCATCCCTCATCGTCTCAGAGTCTGGCCGAGGTTGTGTGCCACTCTCCGTTCTGTCCTGTGGTGCAGCCAAGGCCCTCTCCTAGGTGTTGCGAGGAGTTCAGTGACTCTGCCTTCTAGTCTCGCTTTGCGTTGCTGCGTTTGGAGCTCTATCAGCTGGTCGCTGATCACATTGAGGAGGCGTGTCGCCCTCTTCGTGAAGAGGTGGCAACTCTCAAGTTGTTGTTGGCAGGCGTTGATGGTCCTTCGCACCCGGCGGAGGCATGTGATTCTGATGGCCTGGGGCTCACCCAGGGGGAGGCTTTGTTTTCGCTTGACTCCGCTGAGCAGCAGTCGTCTGTGGTTGAGGAGGCACTTCACTATGGTTGTTTCTCTCCTCGTGGCAGTCCTTGCCCGTCGACGCAGTTTGTTGCGACGTCCGCCCCTGTGAGCGAGGATAGAGGTCCGCTGGACTTCGAGGAGAGTGGTGTTGTGGACGGTGTAGCCTCTCTCGCGCCCGAGTCCATTGAGAGTGTGGTTCCTGTAGGTGGTGTGGTTGCTACATCAGAGTCACCCTTGGGTGACGAGGTTGATAAGACAGGTGTGTTGACGCCTAACTCCGAGACTCTCTTTGGAAAAGATATGTGTGACTTACTCATCGATTTGGCGGTGGCTTTGCCTGGATATGTGATACGTCTCAAACGTATCTATAATTTTTGATGTTCCATGCATGTTTTATATCAATTGTCACATGTTTTATATGCACTTTATATCATATTATGACATTTATTGGACTAACCTATTAACAAGATGCCACAGTGCCAGTTTCTGTTTATTATGTCTGTGCATTGCAGAAAAGGTCCAAAATTGAAAGTGCTCAGAAAAATCTGAAAAAATTACAGAAATTCTATTTTGCCAGAAGACTCCGGAAGCCAGAAGTACAAGTCCAGGGGAGGCCCACAGACACCACACGCACCCTGGGCGCGGTTGGGCCTTGGCCGCCCCAGGGGTGGTGTCGTCTCCTCGGGGCTCTCCAGCCGCCGCCCTTTCGACTACTTATTTCCCCCGACGCGAAAACCCTAAGTGCCTGGACGATTTCCCCAGAAAAGTTCCAGAGCTCCGCCGCCATCCGAAACCCTAATTCGGGGGACAGAAGTCTCTGTTTCGGCACCTTGCCGGGACGGGGAATTGCCCCCGGAGCCATCTCCATCGACGCCACCGCCTCCATCATCGCCGTTGCTGACTCCCATGATGAGGAGGGAGTAGTTCTTCATCGGGGCTGAGGGCTCTACCGGTAGCTATGTGGTTTATCTCTCTCTCCCCATGGCGTGATCTTTATGTGATCATGAGCTTTGTAATCTAGTTGAATCCATAGATGTACTCTTCATTATCTTATATGCTACTCAAGTGGTTTTATTAATGTAATCTCCGGAGTCACCTTTGTCTCACGGTGCGAAGTTGACAGTGTGCGCCCCGTGTGTGGCTCTTAGGCTAAAGATAACAGGAATACTTATCATGAGTTATTATTTGCGTTGGATGTCTCTATGAAATTGCGGTGTTTATCTAGTACTATTTAGGGCGCTCAAGTTGACAGTGTGGGTTCCCTAGATGTGGAATGCGACTTTAAGGTGTGCTGTTATAGCCATACACAGTGGATTGGTGTTCGTTATCCAACGAGAGAATAATTCAGAGTAGCATAGTGAAGAGCAAATATTTATGTATTCAATTATATTATTATTGTTGAGAGTGTCCACTAGTGAAAGTATGATCCCTAGGCCTTGTTTCTAAGCATTGAAACACCGTTTACAACAAGTTCTGCTACATGTTTGCTTGCTGCTATTTTTATTTCAGATTGCAATTACTACTTATAATCATCCATATTACTTGTATTTCACTATCTCTTCGCCGAACTAGTGCACATATATACCTGACAAGTGTATTGGGTGTGTTAGGGACACAAGCGACTTCTTGTATCTTAATTGCAGGGTTGCTTGAGAGGTATATAAAGGAAAGGAGCATAATATAATATAGCATAACCATGTAGTTTTTTTTTTTCGAGAAAACTCGTTTCATCGAAAAGGCAGAGTTTGAGCATACCTATGTACTTAGCATGAACTAAATAAGTAGAACGTCATATATGTTATTACCTCTGTTCCGAAATATAAGACGTTTTGGTAGGCTGTTTTAGGCTACCAAAACATGTTATATTTTAGAATAGAGGTGATTGTAAGATAATAGGTACAAGCATAAAAGCATAAAAGTAAATTTGTACGGATATTCTACAAATAATCATTGAAAATTAACGTTGGTGGTGATGAATTGCTTGAGCGCATACTTTAGCAATCTTTAGGACTGAGCTTTTTTCTCACCTCCTGAATCAGACTTATGAAGTTTGGGAAATCTTTCGATGATACTACCAGGTCCTTTCTTAGCACTGCAGCAGAATGGGATAAACTCGTCAAAGTAATAAAGACATCCACAAAAGTAATAATAAAGAAATCCATAAACAAATTTATCTACTAATAGTTCTCATTCCGTTAGTATTACAGACATCGAGCATGTTAGAGTCCTCACTAAATAGCAATTGATTATCATGCTTTAATTGTTCTTAGCCTTTTATAATGCATGCTGTAATTTACACAATATGATTATTCTATGCAAAATTGCCGGCAATTTATTGAGAACGAGTGTGACGTGGGTATACCCTTTGAATCTCCCACTATTGATGTATCTGGTGCGTTCCAGCCGAAGGCCCAAACGAAGCCCAAGAAGCCACGCCTTGGAGTACAAGGCGAGAACTTATGTAAACCCTACCTAGCTGCATATATAAAGCCAGGCATGAGCATCCCTAGAGGACAACTAGAGAGAAAACAACTAGAGATGCACGTACGCATCATCTTCTTCTACCTCACGCCAGATCCCAATCTGTGCACATCGCCGTTACGGCCACCATGTAACCTCATATACATATAATCAGACAAGCAGGAGTAGGTCTTTAACTCACAATGAGGGGCCGAATCTGGGTAAATCCCTGCTTGTCAGCCGTCCAGACTACCAGCGCGCCAACTTCTCCCCTATACGAAACCTTAGGTATCTCATATTGGGATTTGCCGTGGTATCCCCACGTCAATTGACGCCATACGTCTGTGGGAAAAACACGCATTGGATCACGGTTTCGGCGGCTCCAATCTATATCAACAACTATGGCGACGGCGATTTCCGAATATGCGGCACCAACGATCCAATCTGGCGGCGGCGTTCCGTTTGCGCTCAGCGTGCGGCGGTGTACGATCGAATATTGGCTGCGCGAGCGGGTCAAGCTCTGCTGCAACGTCGCAAGCCTCTACTCCGACTACTGCATGCGACACGGCTCTACATCACCGTTGCCCGCATACGCTGCTGATCGGATCCACAGGACCATGTTGCCTCGGCGGCGCTCCGATCCAAACCGTGGCGGCAGCAAATCAGCCGACAGCCGGCCCGCTGCACCAAGGAGAAAAGAAGGAAAAAAGAAAAGTGGATCATCAAGCTAATCACGTACATGCATGGATTTTCCGGCCGGGATGCCGCAGATCATCAAGCTAATCCCGTACATGCATGGATTTTACGGCCGGGCTACTAATCACATGCGTGGGATTCACTGCCTCACATCTCACGTATCATACTCAAGCTGGGCGTTCGGTTTCGACTCAGCGATTCCACGACCTTGGCGACGTGCGCGTCCAACTCGGCGGAACGGCGTGTCGACTCCGACCACGCGTACCAGACCGTCGACACCGTCCGACAACCGCGACAGAGCGTCCACGTTCATGAACATCCAACTCGATCTGTTCTCCAGGTGATATGTTTCCAATATCTATTTTAATGGAAATTAATTGCAACGAAACTCTTTTTGCTACTACTATTACTGCTTATATGCACAGACTACCTGGATGGACATGCCATCGTGATTTGCACACGCATTTTGCCAAGGAAGCCGTCAGCGGACGGACAGGCGACTTTGTTCTGAGGAGCAGCGTGACCATTGTCGACACTCCGTCGTCGACTCCGCCCTACAACCGCATCGTCATCGACTACGACCCCACTGCGGGCAAAGGGTCCGCTCCCTAGAAGGGCATGACGCGCCCTCGGGGGCTGGCGGTTCGTCGCCAACCACGACAACACGCCTTAACTGCTGGCTCCGATCCAGGCAGTCTACGACTCGTAGACTTCGTAAGGAGCCATCTGCTTCGACTCACTCAACTTCATCGATAACCATGACCGCAATCAGCGGCAGTACAGGCACAAAGAGCCCGCCCCCTAGAAGGACACCGCATATCCTCGGGGGCTGGTGCTTCGACATCAACAATGGCGCAACTGCATCGCTGCACCCGATCAGGTGACTCCGCCTAGCCAACTCGACAAGGTGGACTCGGGGGCTGAACGCTGTCACCGCGTCGATTCCCCGCCGCATCTACTCCGTCCACCACATCGACTACGCCCATGCCGCGTCTACGCCAAGATCACACAAAGCTAAGTTCCTCCGTTACGAATCGTTAAATAGCATTTATCATGTTTTTAACCTGCTTTGGCCACACCCGATGCACTCCCGGGGGCTGCGCCTTAATAACCTACTGGGTGCACAGCCACCAGGCGCGTTCTTGATTCCGCTCAGTTTTGCTTTTCGTGAAACAATCCGAGTAGCTGGTACAGCCTGACGCCAAACCCTTGAATTCTAGCCTGATCGATGCACTCCCGACTGACAGGGTGGCAAGGCGCAGCGGCTACACGGATCTAACGAAAGGATCCATCACAAGGCAAAAAAGGGTGTCAAGTTGAAACCACCTAATAAACTATCGCCTCACAAAAATTAACTCGTTCAAGTTCCGTGCACACGGATTTATATTTGTTCTATGCATACTGCAAGGTACGTCACTTCTTTGTTTATTGATCTCCAACTCTCTACACCCTGTTAACTCTGCCGCGTCGACTCTGGTCCGTCTCGTCGATTGCATTGGCTGCACAACTCCGCCGCGTCGACTCCCCAAGCCGCACAACTTCGCCACGTTGACTCCTGTCCGCCGCGTCTAGTCATTTCGGCTGAACGCCGTGCTTCTCCGCCGCGTCGATTCCGGTCCGCCACGTCGACTCTTTCCGACTAACACGGCATTGGGCGCACCTGATGCTCTACCAGGTGCCGCGCCGCACAGGCCGCAACAAACTTGTCTTGGCCGCACCTGATACTCTACCGGGTGCCGCGCCGCACAGGCCGCAACAAACTTGTCTTGGCCGCACCTGATGCTCTACCGGGTGCCGCGCCGCACAGGCCGCAACAAACTTGTCTTGGCCGCACCTGATGCTCTACCGGGTGTCGCGCCGCACAGGCCGCAACAAAATTGCCTTGGCCGCACCTGATGCTCTACCGGGTGCCGCGCCGCACAGGCCGCAACAAACTTGTCTTGGCCGCACCTGATGCTCTACCGGGTGCCGCGCCGCACAGGCCACAACAAAATTGTCTTGGCCGCACCTGATGCTCTACCGGGTGCCGCGCCGCACAGGCCGCAACAAAATTGCCTTGGCCGCACCTGATGCTTTACCGGGTGCCACGCCGTACAGGCCGCAACAAAATTGCCTTGGCCGCACCTGATGCTCTACCGGGTGCCACGCCGCACAGGCCGCAACAAAATTGACTTGGCCGCACCTGATGCTATACCGGGTGCCGCGCCGCACAGGCCGCAACAAACTTGGCTTGGCCGCACCTGATGCTCTACCGGGTGCCGCGCCGCACATGCCGCAACAAAATTGCCTTGGTCGCACCTGATGCTCTACCGGGTGCCGCGCCGCACAGGCCGCAACAAACTTGACTTGGCTGCACCTCATGCTCTACCGGGTGCTGGGCCGCACATGCCGCAACAAATTTGCCTCGGCCGCACCCGACAGCCGGGAGGACACTCGCCGTCGGCTCGAGTGCTGCGCACCTGACAAATATCTACGCCAGCAGACGCAAAGACTGGAGCACTCTCAAGATACTCGACAACAACAAAATGAAGGCAAATTGAGCCTATGCCCAACTACAAATAGTTGCGCATAGCCTCGGGGGCTACTCCCATCGGGAGCGCTGTCGCGCACCCGACGAGAAAATTCATTGATCCTCAACAGAGTCGATCCAAGCTTATCACGCCAAGCAGGCACGCAGTCGAGCTCAGGCCGCACCCGACACTCTATCGGTTGCTGCGCCGCACATGACCTAACAAATTTGCCTTGGCCGCAGCCGATACTCGGGGGATGCGCCGCACAGGTTACTCCCATCGGGAGCGCACTCGCCGCCGGTTTGAGTGCTACGCAATTCTCAAAGTCGAGTTCTCTATAGCTCGCATCAAAATTGTCAAAGTCGGGTTCTCTATAGCCCGTACCGGATTTATTAAAGTCGGGTTCTCTGTAACCCGCACAGGATTTCTCAAAGTCGAGTTCTCTATAGCTCGCAATGGTATTCTCAAAGTCGGTTTCTCTATAGACCGCATTGGATTTCTTAAAGTCGGGTTCCTTGCACCCGCATCGGATTTATTATTATCAATTTTATTACACCTGCACTGGATTTCTCTTAAATAATTCAACTCTCAAAGCATGGTTAATACAGTCATCACATAGTCATCAACATACCCGACGCATCGACTACGCCTACTCGACATGCTGCTATGAGTCTCTGCCCGATTCTGCGAATTGACCCGACACTCGGGGGCTACTGACGTGGGCATACCCTTCGGGTCCCCGCTATTGGTATACCTGGTGCGTTCCAGCCGAAGGCCCACCTGGAGGCCCAAACGAAGCCCAAGAAGCCACGCCATGGAGTACAAGGTGAGAACTTATGTAAACCCTACCTGGCTGCATATATAAAGCCAGGCACGGGCACCCCTAGAGGACAACTAGAGAGACAACAACTAGAGATGCACGGACGCATCATCTTCTTCTACCTCACGCCAGATCCAATCTGCGCACATCAACATTACGGCCACCATGTACCCTCATATACATATAATCAGACAAGCAGGAGTACGTCTTTACCTCGCAATGAGGGGCCGAACCTGGGTAAATCCCTACTTGTCAGCCGTCCGGAACTACCAGCGCGCCAACTTCTCCCTATACGAAACCCTAGGTATCTCACATTGGGATTTGCCGTGGTATCCCCACGTCAGCGTGAACAGTTCACATAATGTTTTGTCAGAAAAAATCAACAACGTGTGAGATTTATATAACACATGCTGTATAAGCTGCAGTATGACATCATAAAAAGCCACTATCGTACCAAGTGCAATCTTGATTAAGCTTGCCACCACTACGAATTTTTTCTAAGCATGTGTGGAAAGAGACGCATTCATAAGCCGAATCTTTGCCTCACAAGGAGTATAGAGGACATACCAGCATGGTATTATTTTGCTAAACTGCGCCAGGAGTTCAAGAATTTTATTCCTTGGTAGGAATGGAGTCTCTTCCTTAGCATAAAAGTTCATCCCAATGAAGTTCCCACTAAAATCGACGAGGGGCCCTCCAACTCCAATGACACTCAGCTAAGAGAAAAAAATAGTGATGCTGAAGAAAGATTGTATGACTGAAAAGGGGAGTACCCCAAAAAATTGCCCAGTGCATATAATGATAGATTAAGCCAATCGATCATATCATGACACCATTATATATTTTCGCTATGTCCAGAAAGTAAAGAGAGAAATCAATAGTGGACCGTGGACGTACCATGCTAATTACACATGTGGATATCGCAAGCTCTTCGCGATAAGCTCCCTTTGGACTGTCAGTCAACATCCCAGCTGTGGCCATCAACTTTCCCGAGTTGAAGCAGCGCCCTACAGCAACTACTTTGCTATGACACTCAAATTGCTGCTGATTATCTAGACATAATACTCGAAGAGGATGAAAGTTAGGTATGTTGATAACAGCGAGATTGTGTTGTAAATCGCCCGTGATTCAACCATCCCCGCTCAACGTGGTTATCTGGAAGGTGCACTTCAATCTGTAAGCACCCCGGTGAGCAGGATGATTAATTAGCATGAATGCATGATGTTAAACAAGCAAGCAGTAGATGACTAAACAAGAAATCGGGAGTACGTAGCAACCTTCATCTCGTGAAAGATCTTGCTATCGTCTTGGGTAGATCTAACCAAACTCAATGTAGTCAGGAAACTCGTAGTCTTGGGATTGTTTTCGATGATTATGCCCGTAGATGCAAAAAAAGACCGAGTTTCCTGCACAAAAGATGGCATTTCCAAATCTTCAGTCATAAACTACCGACGATTAGATGGAAACATGCACAGCCGATGTATGCAATCACCGTCATCGAACGAAGCAAGCGATACGACGGTGTTGGCTAAGTTGGACGCGACTTCTTCGCTCAGTTCCGTCCAGACACCTTGGCCAGAGTCACTCCGGCTGCCGAATTCCTCGTCCAAAGGATTGTCCGGACGCAGATTTCCTAGTCCAGTGAGAAGCATTATATTAAATTGTAACATAATTCTGATGTAGGTGTAGAAATTGTACGTTCAGGGAAAAAAGAAAGGAAGAAGGGCGAAATTGAAGAACCCAGTGACTCACCTCCCTTATTACTACTTGTGCCAGCCTTTTGTTTCTTACTCGAGCTTCTCGTGAGAACGCCGCCTCCTGGCTTGTTCTTCTTCATATTTCCAGTCTAGAGCGAGAGGAACAGATCGAGACGGCGCGCGAGGTCTAGCAAATCAGTTCATTCTGTCTGAACCAAGAAATGGGGGACCGGTCTTGGTGATTAAGTCTTTGATGACACCTGTCTTGATGAATAAGTCGTCGATCTCTTTGTCCCCTTCATATTCTGTGTAATCAGATTGAATAAAAACAGTAAATGCACAATCAGCTAAGCCTAGTTGTAGTAGCTCAATGACTGAAAGAATGACTCTTCAGTTCATCAAAATTCAGACTTTGCATTATAAACCAAAATAATACTACCTATGAGCAGAGACAGATCAGCGGGCAAGAAGATGGCCAACTGCGCCGAGGCGCCGACGAGGAGATGAAGATCGGAAAGTGCCTCGGTGTGGCGAGGCGTGGGCAGCGGAAGCCGGCTGCAACAGCACTACGGTCGTTTCGAGCGGTTATGCAGCCATGCAGGTAAGATCTCAAAGCGCAGCGGCGATGTCCTCGCGAGGTTGAGACGAGAACGCCTGCGTAAGCCAAAGTGGACGCGATTTCGTGACTGACCGCTGCTGGACGCGATCAACTGGACAGGACCTGGCCGCTGGACGCGATTTCGTGAGCGCAGGAGGCGGCGATCGAAACGAGAAGTTTTTTTTCAGATCGTATACCAAAGTTAGATTGTTACCCTATTCTCCGCTCACCGCAGGCAGGAATGCGCTCCGCGCACGTCGCTGCGCATTTTGAGCCCGCCCAGCTGCTTTACGTTTCTCGGCAGGCGGAGCCACGGCGGGCTTTTCAGTTTGTTCGTGTTTTTTTTTCTGGGTTTCTGTTTTCGGTTATTTTTTCCCTTTGTTTCCCTTTTTATTTTTCTTCTTTTACATTTAATTTTTTTTTCTTTATTTTCTTTTTTATTATATTAAAGAATAGTGTAAGTTGTGGAAAATATTAGTAGTTTTTTCTTGTTGAAATAAGATAAATTTTCTATTCGAATGGTTAAAATAGCATAATATTTATATTATGAAATCATTTAGATAAGATAAACAAAAGTTGTTTGAAAAATCGTAAAAATAACATAAATGTTCATACTGAAAAAATTCAAATAAGATAAATGTTCTTGATAGAAAACCGTACAAATATGGTAAATGTTGGTATTAAAAAAATCATTCAAATAGGGTATTTACTTATTGAAAATCGTTCAAATGAGATAAATGTTCTTACTGAAAAAGTTCAATTGAGATAAATGTTATTTTTTAAATGCGTTCAAATAAGGTAAATGTCCTTAGTGAGGTAAATCGTTCAACTGTAATTCTACTTTTAAAGGGAAAACATAAAAAAATAGAAACATAAAACACAAAAAAAATACAAAAACTCCCTTTATCGAAAAAACAATGTAAGCATAAAAGTTAAAAATAAAAAAGAGAAGGATACCAAAATATAAATTAAAAAATAAAAGGAAAACAACATAAACAAAAAGGAAAATACATTTTGTTGGGCCGCATTGGAGCGGCCCATGAGAACGCCGCATCAGACGAAGGGTCGCTCGCTCGCGCTTTGTGTTGGAAATAGGAGCACCCGATCCCGCCTTGGCGGGTTTACGAGCTGTTGGCGTTCTGGGAAAGGCACATGGGTTGTACCATTAAGATACATAATTTCTGGTGAATTTACTCCCTCTCTGATTCTAAAAAGTGTTGCCGGTTAGACCACCGAGTTATACCACCTCCGTTGTTTTCGAGCGGCACTTAAAATGGACCGGAGGGAGTACGAGGGATGTAGCGGTACACATAGGCCAAGCCCGGACTGACCGAGGCCCAGTTTCACCCCTGACTGCTTTGGGGAAAGGTTTTTTGCTTGTTCGTCGTATTTAATGTGTAAATTTCTTGTGAAAAATCATCGTTGAAAATAGAGGTGAAGGATGGCCAAAGTTGGTGCTTGTTGGCTCTTCAAGATACTTCTCTTGTTCTAGATTGTGGACAAGATTTCCGTTCACAACCATGTTTCCGAATTCCTATAAACATTCAAAAATAAATCAACATAAGCAAATAATGCACGAAACATTATGTATTTGTCTAACCATCATGATACCGGTGGTATTGAAGAAATAATTAATTTGTGACCTATAGAAAGAAGAATCATGTCATTTGTACTTGTAAATCAAAAGTTACGGGGGTTTGAAATTATATATTTTTAGAGGGCAGTGCTCTGGGCTGGGGCGCTACTCGGTTTGACTTAGGATTTTTGGGACGACTGCTTTCTGAAACTTTTTTGTACTAAGCCTGGAGTTACCGAGGCCGATTTTCTTTTCACACGGCAAAGCCATGTTGGGAACTTGGGATCGACCATTCTCCCGATCTACTGCTGACGCTGACGGCGCGGGCCATCTCTAGGCGTGAAGAGGCAGGCTGCGGCGGATCGGGATGCGTAGCCGACGCTTGATGCACAACGCGCCACGTCGTCGCGGATCTAGCCCGGGACCACGGATCCTTTGACAGGTCACGGGCTACAGCGGCTGGTCGCGTAAGCAGACCAAACACTCCTGTGTTTATGACGTCATTTTTCTTCTTTGTTTTGATGCTTTTAAATGAGCCAAGAATTGGGCACTCGACCGGGTCGTTGTTTCTTCTCCAGCTTAGAATTGTTGATCACTCCACTGAAACCGTAGAAGGAAGGGGCGTCCTTCGGAGGATGGAATCCCCGCATCTACAACTCAGACACGTGTCGCTCCCCACGAACAAAAGAAAAAGACGACCACGTTCATGGGTCCACCGATTCATCCCCTCCATCTCGTCTTCGCCTGTGAGCACGGCCATCCCATCAAGCCCGATCTCCCTGCAATGTCTCCCACCACCGCCTGCACCATGTCAACTCTGGCGGGTAGCACCACCGGCCACTCCTTGCTGCACCACCTCCCGCGTGAGCTGGCAGCAATGCCTTTCGCTCCCTTACAGCACCACCACCCGTCCGACGATGATCCGGCCGACGACACATCGACAACCACCGTCGACAATACCACCGGCAGCCGATGGCGGCATCGCCGGCAACAGATGGCATCACCGTCGGCCTTTCGTGGTAGCACCGCCACGCACATATGGTAGCACCGCGGGTTGCCGGTGGTAGCACGGTCGGCCAGCTATGGCAGCACTGTCACGCAACTATGGTAGCAACGTCGGCTGCCGATGGAAGCAACGTCGCCGACGGTCGGTAGCACCGTCGGCCTTTCGTGGTAGCACCGCCACACACCTATGGTAGCACCGCGGGTTGCCGGTGGTAGCACGACCGGCCACATATGGCAACACCGTCACCCAACTATGGTAGCAACGCCGGCTGCCGATGGAAGCAACGCCGCCGACGGCCGGTAGCACCGACAACCGTCGGTAGCAGCATCTGCGCCCTTGATCTGTAGCATCTCGGCTTTGGCTCGTAGCACCGCCGCTCACGGCCGGTAGCAACGCCGCCCCCGTTTGCAGCGTTGCCGACCAACGTTGGTAGCACCATGGAAAAACAATTGCAGCATCCCTCACTCCATCTCGCCGCAGCGCAGCCATTCCTCATAGCGCCGCCGCCCACGACCGGCGAGGTGGGGAAATAACGGTTGGGGAGCAGCAGGCCACGGCAACGGGCGAGAGAGGGAAGCGGAGGCGCGTGGATAGGAGAGAATGATGACAGCTTCGAGCCAGAGTGAGGCGGCAGAGGCGCATGGCTAGCAATGACACACCGGCGTACCGGCGTTGGGCGAAAAGGAGCAGCTGGTTTTGCTTGGGCGAAAGGAGTAGAAGAAACGAGTGGAAGAGAGAAGCTGATCGAAAAGGATAAGGATAAGGAGTAGGTAGCAACGTGGGTGGGCCCATCGCTTCTTAACGTGGGTGTGCGTTTTCTTCTGCCACAATACGGACGCGTGGCGCGCGGAGCGTGCGGAGGACGCGGACGCGCGATCCTCCGCCTGAAGAGAAGCGTTTTCCTAGAAGGAAAGAGCTAGAAACTCGGTGATCACGCTAGTCACGCAGCAAGGCCTGGCCTTATGGGCTCTTTTGACCTTTTCTTTGGATTTGGAGTAACCATTGTGCACTTTTTTTTAACAAGGGCTGGGTCAAAAGTAACCGGAAGCTTCGTTCATGTCACAGGGAACAAATTACAAGGAGCATCCTAAAGAAAAAGAAATTTACATTGAGCTTCTCATTAATTCTAAAAATAGCCTCAGGAAAACCTAGAAAATGTGATCGAGTCCATCTCCTTTGCCGACGAGGAAGAACCTCTAAGAAACGACCGCCAAGATCATCGCCGAGCATGAAACAACTTGGGGCAAAATCGACGTTGGACGGCGCGCCCAAGTTGACGAAGATCCTCCGATGTGGCTCGCGGGCCTGAATGAAGCAGATCCATCAAAGCAACTAGCTCCGAGGCGCGAAGTGGCCCTTTGGCCAGAAGAAGATTCAGGCTCTCCACATCTGGCCATTCCCATGGTTTGCCCCCTACCACCCCTGCATGGTGATCAACACGAGGGCAAATCGCCCGATTTGTAACCCCCGGAGCTTATTTAGGGCAGGGGAGGCAGGAGCAGAGCCGTCGCCCATCATCTCCATCTTTTGGAGCTCCAAGAGCAGCGGAACTACCACCACACATCGCCGGCCGGCACTCGCAAGCCGTGTCACTGGTCTTCCCAGCTGCATCACGCCATACGCCACGCGAGACAACACGCGAAACCTAGCAAAGCAACAATGCTATACATAGGAGGTCGGCCTCCCCCTCCCATCGCCACCGGGGCAAAGACGCCTGAGAGGAGGGGGAAGGGACCGAAAAACTTTTGGACATGCGTGACCTGATTTGGAGGAAAGATACATGTTCGCAAGGCCAGGCCGTCAAAACCTAGGGCGTTATGCCAAATTCCAAAATGTGGTGTGTCTTTATTTTTCTTAATTTCTAAAATGGAAAACTATTTATATGCATTCGTCCCATATGTCATAGAAAAAAAAGGAGATAACAAAACTGATTCGAGGAGCACCCTCAAGATAGGGAGACGGTAGGAGGATTTCAAAAGCACATGTTTCACACTTTTCCATCATTTTAGTAATGTTTCACCCCCAAAATATGGAACTTTTCACGAGCTGTAGGGTTGCGTTCCAAGTGTCGGAACACGTTCCGATAGAGCGGCCGTTTCATTCCTCCTCTGAACATGATGAACATGCGTGCACCTGGTGCGGCTCATCTGGACTGGACGTCAACGGCACGTTCACGTCGCCGAGATCGATCCAGGACGTGGGCGCCCCCTCGCCAAACCCGCTGCCATCCATCTAGAGATCCCGACGCATGACCAGGTGTAGTTCCTACCTTTGTACAGGTTTTCGCCCGGATTTCCTCAATAATCCGTACAGTTCAGGTCCTTGTACCATCTTCTTCTATCAATGAATCTGGCAGCTCTCCTGCCATCGTTCCCCAAAAAAGACAGCGCGAGGCAGGCAGGTTCGAACTCCACACGCTGTCGCGCACCGACGGCGACGTGCTGTGTTGGTCTGCAATTCTATTCCCGCGTCACGATCACGAAATGTCCATGTGCAGCTCGCCTAAATGGAACGCACCGAGGCCGATTTCCCTTTCACATTTTCACACGGCAAAGGAGCACCACACCGGCCGTGTCTTCCATGCTTGCTCGCTGGTCGTCGTCGCCGGGAGCGAAAGAGACCCTGGAGCTGAATCTTCAACAAACGGAAAACACATGGACAGCCGGAACACGCCATTAAAAACTACCGGGATTTTTCCTCCGGCGAGATAGGAGTAGCAATCGAGAAAATCTGTCCATTCAAAGATTTCGTTCATTCGCCCTAGGGAATTGGCGCCGCAGCTGGGAACTTGGGATGAATCATCCTTCTCCGATCTACTGCTGACACTGAAGAGACAGGCTGCGGCGGATCGGGATGCGTAGCCGACGCTTGATGCAGGACGCGCCACGTCGTCGCGGATCTAGCCCGGGGCCACGGATCCTTTGACAGGTCACGGGCTACAGCGGCTGGTCGCGTAAGCAGGCCAAACACTCCTGTGTTTATGACGTCATTTTTCTTCTTTGTGTTGATGCTTTTAAATGAGCCAAGAATTGGGCCACTGGGCAGGGTCGTTGTTTCTTCTCCAGCTTAGAATTGTTGATCACTCCACTGAACCTCAACCCGTAGGAGGAACGAGATAGAAACTCAGTGATCACTCTGGTCACGCCTGACCTGATGGGCTCTTTTGACTTTTTCTTTGGATTTGGAGTAACCATTGTGTAATAATCTTTTTTTTAACAAGGGCCGGGTCCAAAAGGAACCAAAAGCTTCGTTCATGGCATGGCAGAGGGTACAAATTACAAGGAGCATCTTAAAGAAAAAGAAAATTACGTCGAGCTTCCCATAAATTCTAAAAAGAACCTCCGGTAAACCTAGGAAACGTGATCGAATCCTTCTCCTCTGCCGACGAGGAAGAGCCTCTAAGCAACAACCTCCAAGATCGCCGCCAAACAACTTGGGTGGCTTGCCCACCTGCATGGTGGGCAACGACAGGGCAAATCGCTCGATCGGCATGAGCTCCAAGAGCAGCAGAACTACCACCACACATCGCCAGTCGGCGCTCGCAAGCCGCGGCAGTGGTCTTCCCAGCGGCATTACGACATACGCGACGCGAGGCAACACACTAAACCTAGCAATAATATACATATGAGGTCGGCTTCCCCCTTCCATCGCCATCGGAGGCAGAGCCGCCTAGGAGGAGGGAGGAAGGGACCAAATTTTTTGGACATGATCTGAATTGGAGAAAAGATATACATGTTACCATTACCAAGGCCAGGGCGTCCAAACCAAGGGCCTTATGTCAAATTCTAAAATGTGGCGTGTCTTTATTTTCTCAATCTCTAAATAGAAAATTATGTATGTGCATTCGTCCCATATGTAATAGAAAAAAGCGATAACAAAACCGATTCAAGAAGCGCCCCAAGATAGGGAGACGTAGGAGGACTTTAAAAGCACATGTTTCACACTTTTCCTTCATTTTAGAAATGGAGAATACGAAGAGTGTGATGGTACAATTGGTAGACTTTCTGATCTAACTAGCGTGGACAGCGGAATCGCTGGCCACCGCATCAACAAAGATTGGTGTCCAACAAAAGTTTCAGTACCCCTTGATCATCATCTCAGCCGATCGCCTTCAGCACTCAGACAAAAGTTGCATGAAAACGTCTAACGGCACGTTCACGTCGCCGAGATCGATCAGGACGTGGGCGCCCCCTCGCCAAACACGCTGCCATCCATCTGGAGATCCACTACTCCTCCACGTACGGATGCATGACCACGTGCACTTCATTCGTCTACGATCGAGCGTGGGTTCCAATTAAGCTTTTCCCATCGAATGTCCCGCCAGCTACTGTACCTATCAGCGAGGTGATTAAACAAGGAGGAATCATTGATCAAGTTGGCCATTAGAGAAGAACGCCGTCTGGCAGCCTTGCCCTAATCAAATCCGCGAGTAGCGGTATTATATCGGCAAGACGACGAGGGGAAGCGATCCTGTGCCCGCTGGAATTGATCCGGGGCACGTATCCCGCGCGCTGTTAATGCATTTCCGGTTAGCTGGATTTTTTAGACTTCGGATTTTGAACATGGTTTTTACCCTTTTCATTATTTTAAACGTATTGTTAGGTAAGACCGACACGTTAGACCGATGTGGTGTGACGATTTATGCAAAGCTAGAGGGAATCATCGGTGATCATATCCAGCCTTCTCTTATCAATTTGTTCCATTCCTCATCGCATCACCTTTTCGGATCTCATTCTATCACCTCACATGTTACCCAACGAACATGCATCAGAAAAAAATGGTTCAGAGTTTCTAAAATAGGTAAACTATACCAATTTGACTAGATGGGGTAATTCATGGCACAAATGTATAACTAAGGGGAAAAGGTGAAACACACTAAAAAGTAAAAAAAAAAAAATGGGTGAAAGGTGTATGATTTTTGTCAAGTCTAACTTCATATTTAACAAAGGAAAAGTCCAAACTCTAGACTTTACGGATGGACCGTGCATCCAATTTGATGACCCAAATTTTCTCCACGGTGATAAAGGTTTTAAGAATTGAAATTCCGCTTATCCCCGAGGTTGATCTAATGGCTCTGTCGAAAATCATTCTTTGATTTGTTAAAAAATTATCCCCCATAAAATTATTGTTATAAGGACTTTTTAGATTGCAGGAATTTGAAACGTAGTAAGTGGAAAAACATGAATATATGAGTTTAAAACACATGAATTATGTAAGAGATGTCTTTTGATGGTGCACGAGAAACAAACATGTAAATTCCTATGAAATTTCTTCCATTCAAAGAGACCCTAAGCTTTCAAGTACGAGTAGTTTATAGAAGACAGATCAGTTCTAAGGAAATGAAAATGGCTAAAGTAGCCTAGACTTGAAAAACTTAGCAGCCGGATCAGATTCAGCAGGCAAAGAATCGCCCTCCTTGTCGTTTTGCTGATATAATATGGAGACTTGCCAGTACTACTCATACTTATCAAGGCTCCACTTGCGGTTCCTCCAGCTTGTTTATCTCGCAAATGACCAAGCTGGCTTTCTCTAATGACCAAGTTGCTCAATGACTCATCCAGGTTCTCTGCACACGCGAGAGGCTCGAGTCCTTCTCTTCGTGCTCTACTGTTGTTTTTTTTTTTTTTTTTGACGTGGAGTACTGTACTGTTGTTTATTCCGGAGAAACGGGTGGAGTCGCCTCTACATGAGAAAGCCTCTTTGCTCTTGCGATTTGTTGCGCCTTTTCTCAGTCGCCTTCTCCACGTTTTTTGGGTGGTCAGTGGTATTTTTTAGTGGACTCTAAATGCGCATTATTTCATTCAAATAATAATAAGATAAAGATATGAAACCGTAACAAGAGGCCGATTTGGTAGGTAGTATTGAAAAACGCAGAATATGCACATGACACGTTTGGGTAGGCATAGTCGTTTGGATAGAACACGTGTTTTTTTTTAATCCTACACGATTGAGAGTTAAAAAGAAGTTGGGGTAAATGCTCAAATTCTTTTGAAAATGAGACATAGGAGTTCCATCTATATGACTTTAAGTAGCATCATCTTTTTTATCAACGTATTTTTAAGCAATAAGATTCGTCCAGAACGTTTGGGTCAGATTTATCAAAAAATTGTTTTTATCGCAATTACAAAATCATAGGTCGAACTGCCGAATTGGCAAAATTCGGTACTATAGTATCTGCAGGTAAAACGTATCGTTCGTAATGGGAAGAAAAACGCCACTAATATGCCTCTTTGTTGGCCCGCCGACGCGAACACGAAGTAGTGGCTCGGCAACATGCCTTGCAATGGGTGTGTCCTTGGTTACTTGCACCCAACAATCTTAGAGGCTAACCAAGTGGTGTATGCGGCTCATCTCTCACGTGGATCTTCAAAACTCATGTGGTTAATCCAGGGAGTGCATGATTGAATTTTTTTCAGCGGTGAAAAAATTCAAGATGCAAAACATAGAGATAAAATAAATGATTTTGAAAGACTTTGACGTAACCTTGTAGCCGTGTCAAAGATATTTGGTGTGTGCGTGTGTGTGTGTGTGCGTGTGCGCGTGTGTGTGCGCGCGCGTGTGCGTGTGCGTGTGTGGTATAGTTCTTGATACGTGTGTAGTTTCTTATCAGTGAATTAATTTGGACATACATGAAAGAAAGTAGGATATACACAACCAACTTATGACAATAAATAAATGAACGTGCAAAATGCATGGAACAAATATAGAACACTATGTTCATGCATAACAAGATGACAGTGTTGTAACTCCTAGAGTTGATATTCACCTTCGACGTTGAGACATTAAACATATATATGCATTTTGAAGTTTATTATGTTATTTTCTTGATATTTGCCATTGTTATAGTGTTTTTAATGTTTTACGTGATTATTTGAATTTCTAGCAAATTCCTATTTATTTTCTACTATAACATATCGGAATGTCGAAAACCCCCATATTTTTTAGTTCTACACTAAGAGACCAAGCATCGGTGCTACCCAAAGGGCCCTTAGTAGCACGACCTAGTGGTAGCTCCTCGATTGTCCCGGATCGTGTCAATTCTTTCGCCAGTGTCCTCGTTTTGTTTAAAAAACCCCTATATACCCTCAGAGACTTCTCTCGCAATAAGGAGCAACATTTCGAGACAAAGAACAAAACAATGACAACAGAGCCCACATGGCTCCGTCGGGGGAAAATTGGTGGAGGACCGTTGTCGAAATCGCCTCCGGTCAAACCCTTGACAAGAAAATTTATGTTTATGATATATGGTTTGAATTGTATGAGTTAGTATCACTTTCGTCCCTATTTTAGAAATTTGAAAATTCTCCGGAGGAAAAAAAAGAGATTTTATAGACCTCTGAGCCGAGTCTTTCCACGTGTCGATAGCCTGGAACAGGAATCTCGCAGCAAATCCACTCTCCATGAAAATGAAAAGTATGGGGGAGAGGAATTTGCCGGAATAGCAGGTCCATAACACCGAAACGGAAGGAAGAAGACGCGTGCATGTGCAACGTATGTAGCACGAACGAACGAGTGCTCATCCATCCATCCAACTCACACGGGCACAGGTTCAGTGCATCCAGCGCAAGTTGCCTGCCCCTTGGGAGCACCGAGGGGGCCACCGTCCCTCTCCTCCGTCCTTTTCTTCCTCCCCGGCCTATACCCTCCGTCCGCCCAAGGTCGCGCTTTCCCCTCCCTCTCTGTGTTCTCCGCACAGAGTTTCTCCCCCTTCTCCCGTCCCCTTTTTTCCCTGTCGCGGCGGCGATAGGGTTCGGCTTTCCTTCCTCCGGTGTTGGTCGCCTGTAAATGCTCAAGGCCTTCTCCGGCGGCGGCGACTCTGTTCTTGGTCGTGCTCTTCTTCTTCCTCGGAGGGATCTCTTCGTGCTCCGTTGATTCGGCATGCCTGCTTTCCGCGCATACGGAGGTAAGCGATTGAGACCCTTCTTGTTTTTCTTGGAAAGATTTCAGTTTTGTTTCGGTTGGTGTTTCTTGGAAGGAAAAAGGTCTGTTCTTGCGCGCGTGTGCTGATGATGTGTTCCTTCGATTGGCGCAGATGGTGGGTGCCTCGTCTCCGCCCCGGCGGATCTGTCCGGGATGTTCTGCCGCCGGGGCGGCGGCGGAGCTGCGGTGGTTCAGCAGCGGAAGCGCTCCCTGGTGGCCGCGTCGGCGGTCTTCTCCGCGGCGGCGGCGGAGTACGTGAGGGCCAACAAGAAGCTGAGGCAGCCCGCGCAGCCGTCCCTCGACGCGCTCCCGGACGAGTGCCTCTTCGAGGTGCTGCGCCGCCTGCCCGGCGGCCGCGAGCGCGCCGACTCCGCCTGCGTCTCCCGCCGCTGGCTCGCGCTCCTCGCCACCATCCGGGCCTCCGAGCTCGGCCCCCATGCCCCCTCCCTGCCCGATCTCAACGAGGAGTTCGTCATGGAGGAGGACGCGGACGACTCCCCCGCAGATCCCTGCATCGAGAGGGTCCTCGAGGGTAAGGAGGCCACTGACGTCCGCCTCGCCGCCATGGCTGTTGTTGCTGGATCCCGTCGCGGGCTGGAGAAGCTCGCCATCCGCGGGAGCCACCCGACGCGCGGCGTCACGGACCAGGGCCTCTTGGCTGTTGCCCGTGGCAGCCCCAACCTCCGCTCGCTCGCCCTGTGGGGTGTGCCGCTCGTCACCGACGCTGGCCTCGCCGAGATCGCTGCCGGGTGCCCTGAGCTGGAGCGTCTGGATATCACTTCGTGCCCTCTTGTTACAGACAAGGGCCTTGCTGCTGTTGCTCAGGGGTGCCCCAACTTGGTGTCTCTCACCATCGAGGCGTGCTCCGGGGTTGGCAACGACGGCCTGAGGGCGATCGGCCGGTGCTGCTCCAAGCTCGAGGCTGTGAACATCAAGAACTGTGTGAATATCGGTGACCAGGGCATCTCTAGCCTCGTGTGCTCGGCTTCCGCCTCGCTGGCCAAGATCCGTCTGCAGGGATTGAACATCACTGATGCTTCGCTTGCCGTGATTGGGTACTATGGGAAGGCTGTCACTGACCTTACACTTGCTCGACTTGCTGCTGTTGGAGAGAGGGGATTTTGGGTGATGGCCAATGCCAATGGCCTGCAAAACTTGAGGTGCATGAGTGTCACCTCTTGCCCTGGGGTCACTGATCTCGCGATTGTTTCTATTGCCAAGTTCTGCCCTAGCATGAAACAGCTTTGCCTCAAAAAGTGTGAACATGTGTCCGATGCTGGTCTTGAGGCATTCACAGAATCAGCAAAGGCGCTGGAAAACCTGCAGCTTGAGAATGCAACAGGGTTACTCTTGTCGGTGTTCTTGCCTGCCTCATCAACTGCAGCCAGAAGTTCAGGGCTCTCTCTTTGGTGAAATGCACGGGTGTCAAGGATATCTGCTCTGCTCCTGCACAGCTTCCTGTCTGCAAATCACTTCGCTTCTTGACCATTAAGGATTGCCCGGGGTTCACTGATGCAAGTTTGGCTGTGGTTGGAATGATTTGCCCTCAGCTGGAGCAAGTGGACCTGAGTGGTCTTGGTGAGGTCACTGACAGTGGGCTTCTTCCATTGATAAAATCTTCAGAGAGTGGTCTGGTCAAGGTTGACTTAAGTGGTTGCAAGAACATCACAGATGTTGCTGTCTCTGCCCTGATGAAGGCACATGGAAAATCTGTTAAGCAAGTTAGTCTTGAGGGTTGCAGCAAGATAACAGATGCAAGCCTCTTCTCCATTTCCGAGAACTGCACTGAGCTTACAGAGCTTGATCTCTCTAACTGCGTGGTTAGTGACTCGGGTGTTGCAAGCCTGGCGTCTGCAAAGCACTTCAAGCTTCGTGTCCTCTCACTGTTCGGCTGCACAAATGTCACTCAGAAGTGTGTGCCGTTCTTGTGCAACATGGGTAAGCTGGAGGGCCTCAATCTTCAGTTCTGCAACATGATCGGTGACCACAACATTGCATCGCTGGAGAAGCAGCTCTGGTGGTGCGACATTCTCGCTTAGTCAGACAAGATGGTTCATTGCTGGTGGGGCTCGTGTACTGGGTCAGCCGCCTCCATATGCAGATATATGTCCGTAGCAGCAGTAGCGCAACCGTCACCGTATTAGTCAGTTTTTCGGCTCATGGATGAGCCGTGGTGGGCTTCTGAACTTTGTTCAGGGACCGGTGATTTTTTGGAGGGCGCCTTTAGCCAAGTGCTTGTTTTTTCACAGATCACACCTCAGGAGGTGATCTGTTTTTTGAGCATTTGGCTGCCATCACTGGCATCCTGCCCCTCCGTCCAGGCACCGGTCCTTGCCATTATAGTCACACCATACTGGTTTTTAGGTTGCTCTAGTGCCCAGTGTCATTTTTTCACTGCTTCATGGTTAAGAAGTTGCAGGCGCCAGCGCCAATGGCTGTTCTGAAGCACCACAACTCGACTGCTGGCATTTCCTGGCGGTTCGACGCTGGTATTCAGGGTTGCTAATGCTGGAAGGTCTGTTAACTTGTCTGGTTGGTATCGCTATTGAGTTTGGGTCTGTCAGTGTCTTGAGGTGTTGTGTGTTGTTCTATGTAGTGTGTGTGTGTGTGTAGGGTTGCTTTTTTTTTTTTTGCAGCTTCTCTTTGGAATGTCTGGTCTTTGTGGGGATCTGGCGGTCGCAAAGGTGCATACTAGAGCCTCTGCGACTACAACCTTTTATGGTTGTTTTTCTTCACAGATCCCGATTTTACTGGCAGATTGTTGAGGACTGTAATCTTGTGACCTTATCAGAATAAATGAAGTATGTGTTTGTTTTTCCAAGTTATGTCGTTCATATCTTCTTCTGTAACTTGGATCGATGCATTCATTGCAAAATAGTCCCGTGGACTACTCCGTGATGCTTCTTATGAGATCAAAATTTGACATGTCTTAGATTTTATGCTGCTTATGTAGAACTGTAGAAAACTAGAAGTATGTTCTGCCTATCTACTGTGTCCTGTGTGGATGCTATTGTTGACTGAAAATCTATCAGTTCATTTCTTAGGCCTCAGCTTGGTTCAGCGTATAATAGCCAATATGGCCGGAAAATTTCACGGACTGGGTGAGGTCCTGCTAAAAATTCAAGCGGGCCCTTAGTCTTGACCAGTTGTTGTAACGAGGCGCAAAAGTTTGTTCTCTTTCACAATGGTTTCTGTTGATCAAGGATGCCATTTTCTTCACCATTTCAGCTGGCGTGTTTTCAGTACTGTTTTGGCTAAGTGAGTCATGGCAGTTTGGCTGAGAATTACTTTACAACAAAGAAATCATTGGAAACCTAAAATATCAAGACGAATAATAGTTTACCCCGCGCCCTGTGGTTCAGGCTTGCATGTTGCACCACTAGCTCAGAATACACAAATTACTGATACGGAGAAAAGTCTCGGAACTCGGAAGTCACTACGATGAATGTATGTTCCCAGAGAGGCATATAGTAGCAGTTCCGTTAGGTTTCAGTCTGATAAATCGGATGTATAACCGGACTCAGCTATCAAAGTCATCGCCGAGACTTTGTCCACCCATCTACCATCCGATTTTGATCCAACAGATAGGAATGACCAAGACTAAATTCAAATTGGTCAGAAAATTTAAAAACAAATCCAGTATATCTGATATGTGATCTTATATATTCTGAGAAATTTCGTCGAATTTGGACATGCGGTTTGTGAGTAAATAGCATTTTAAATTTCTCTCCCAAATTTTGAACTCAAATTCAAAACTGCCCTGAAAAATCTGAAAAATCCAATAAATCAAATCTATTGCGTTATACATTCTGGGAAAGTTTCGTTGAATTTGGACATACGGTCTGTGAGTAACATCATCTTAAGGCTGAGTGATTTTGCCTTTGTTCGTTCCAATCCGTTGGATTAAAATCGGATGGCAGATAGGTGGCCTAAGTCGCACTGTGACTTTGATACACCAAGTCACTGAAGCTGAGTACCGTATAATCATATGATTTGAAATAAAGTTATAGATGTATGTAGTGTTCTTTTAACAGCTACGAAAACTAACTCCACCAAAATAAACGACGATTTGTTTGATTTGTTCTCTCTGTTCCGAGTAAAGATTTATGAACGGGAGACATTGATATAATGGATCAAGTGTAACCTTTATTCATCTAGATGTATACATATATACAAGGAGGGGCAATTGCCGGAGGCGACCCTCCGAATGAACCGTCTTGCAGTTGCTAGATAGCAATTGCACGGGAGACGAGGAGAGTGGAGATTATCGCCTATTAACTCTTTAGTTAATTAATCCAATACTCTCCCTAATCGTCGCTTGATTGTGAGTGTCTAACATCTCTATGATATCTCCCCCAAAACCCTGCGGGGAAAATGTGGGAATCAGTGTAGGATATGATGTTAAAACTACTTTAAATTTAGTAGCAAAATAAGAAGAAAATGATACACAATATATTATGGTTAGTGTCTCTTCGGTACGAATGAAATATCACAATTAACATGTCATGTATACTTTCTTAAAAACTCTGGTTAGGAAAACTGAAAGTATGACATATGTTGTTATGTTGATTTTGCTTAGTATATTTGCGCGCCCATCGGCGCTTCCACGGAAAAATCTCAAACACCCTTTGTCTTCTTGTCCGGCTATAGGGAGATAAGAAATGCGACATCTTAGGGCATCTCCAACGGTTGCCCCCATCAGTGTAGATGGGGCTTTCCCCAAAATAGACGGGGAAGAACAAGTGGCGGGTCACCCAATGGTTTGCCCCATCTATCTTCCCTTATTTTTTTTTCTACTCCCTTCTTTTCTATTCTATGCACTGTTCAAGATATCTTTCGATAGTCTGATTTATCATCCGATTTATCGCTTATCGGTGTCTGACCGATAAGCTAAATCGGCCGATATGCCGATAAACCGGCCGATATGCCGATAAACCGGCCGATTTATCTCTTATCTTGGGTCGACCGATAAGTTCCCGATAAGCGATATCCCAACATTGATTCTATGACAGTGCTATATTTTTACCATGCATATGTTCAAATGTCATGCTTTGAACTTAAATTCACATATCAATCATCAATTGAAGTACCAAAATGAGCAAACATAGTTCATGAAAAATTATATCAACATACCAACATAGAGGTCAAAAGGATTGAAAAAGTTCGTCATTCACAACCACTGCCGAAGGATTGCTTGAGAAGTTAAGGATCGATAGTTCTTGTCGAAATCGATTTCCAAAAAAATGGATTCGGTCTTATACATATACGCAACGAAGTTAATAAAAAGAAAAGAAGACGAGTTCTTCTTTCTTTTATCACTTAGGAGCCGAGGGAGTAGCTTTTAGGACATGTATAATTATGTTAACTTAGGAATGCCAAATATACGATTGTAGAGGTAAAAGGGAGAGAAATTAAATTAAGAGTTCTGCCTCATCTTAGCTAGCTAAGAGATGACCTTGTAGTAAGAGAAGGTAAGACAATTTCTCTGAAGCAATAGATGTCTTATCTTACCAATATGCCTTTTGTTTAATCTTAGTAACTATTTCCTCTATCCCTAAATATAATCATCCTACCAATTCAAATTGAACTTTTAGAACGTCTTATATTTGGGTCCGAGCGAGTAATAATTACATCAATCGCTAGAGATAACTTAAAAATCTGTTGTATGCTATGTTTTGTCTTGTCTATTCCGTGTCATGTTTTAGACAAGAAAAAATCGTTTTATGAAACTCTGTATATGCCCGTCTTATGAACCTTTGTATATGCCCTTACACGTCCCTTTTTGTTCCCGTTCCAAACGCAGACGCATTGACTTCATAACCATAAAACAGGAGATAAAGTTCATCTCGACCATAGCAGCACCGGAAAATAGGGAAAAAAACCATTTGCAGTTGCACACTTGCACATGACGATTTGGAGCCTCTCTTACGATTATGCACAGAAGCACTACAGATGCTAAACTCCAGGAAGATGAGAGACAAGTGTTGGTTACAAACACAGGCCACCGAACATACTATTGAAATTATCAAGCACAATACACAATATCGCCTGAGGCCCACCTGCCATCACAAAATCGAAGAACTTGTCACCGTGATCTTTGCTACACGGACTGCTCGTCAAGTTCTTGGTCGTCCAGAGTAACACTAGCTCGGATTGGCTCCTGGGCGTTGTCAGGGATCGACTCGGTTTCCTGAAGCTGCTTTGTTGGCGACCCTGGCTCCTGATAACTATTTGTGTTTAGGTCAGTGCCTTTTAGCTGTTTGGCCTCTAGTGGACCGCTTTCCTCTGATGGTAATTTGGGTAGTGACTTCCTCTGGGGCTTTTTCGCCAGATTTGATGGTGTTGCTTTCTTTGTGCCATTTTGTGAAACCTTCTCATCAAGACTCATACGAATAGGCCGGCTTGGAGGAGTGGTACTTTCTTCAGTCTCTGTCCCGGATTTGTTCTTCGAACGGCCAAGCTTTGGTGATTTAGCTCTAGTGGGAGGAATCTACAACAAATAACATCTAATAAGTATTGTCCAATGTTTCGAATGCAGCAACACATTATTTACTGTTCCCAATGCAGGATGTGAAGAGGAGCATGAGCTGTTTGGTTATGGACTCATTCAGGCAATTGGGCACTACGGTAAAGTACAATAGTCAACAGTTACTTTAAATGATGTCTAATAAAAGAGAGATGTATGGTTTCTCTTTTCTTATGCATCAACTAATCAACTGTATTATTGGTAGGTTGTTAATGATGTCTACTTTCTGTGATATGACGAATTCAGAATTTTCGATCAGACAGATCTCAGTATAAGTATATTGTTCTTGTCTCAAGGCTCTGCAACTTTGCATATACTTAAATGCAGAATTTTTATGTGTGTAAACTATAAAGGCCAAGAGATGGTATAAATGGTTTGCTGAACATATCCTTCTAATATATTTTTAGTCTCTTTTTTCAAGGGATGAAGTTCCATCTCAGTGTACTTTCTGAACATAGCATTTTAATATATTTTTATGTCTGTTTTTTAAAGGACGAAGTTTAATTTTCAGTATCCAACAGAAATGCAAATATTGGAGATTTGCATGGCCAGTTTCCCAGTAGAGCTCACACCTTGTGACGGACAACCCCAGACTCGATTTCTTACATAAGTCACAACACACGGTCATGAATTAATTTGTTGAAATGCCATGGATTCAAAAGGAATGAGGAAGAAAGCAGGATAACCTTTTTCAACTCAATCTTCGGCGGTGGGGAGAAGCTTGGCATCGGTGTTGCCTTGAACTTTAAGCTTTTTCTAAGCATTTTGAGTTCAGCTTCTTCAGTCTCCTGCAAATTATAAGGCAACAAATGTAAGTAGGCAAGTAACGTTTGAGATGCAAGATAGGTTATTGTTTTATAACATGTTCGAGGGAGAACAAAATGTTACCTTTGATTTTGCTTGCATATTGCTTATTTCCATCTCTCGTGCATGAATCTTCTCCTCAAGCTTTGAGTAGAACTATAAAATGCGTAAACAAAATAGCTAAAATAAATCTGCATATGTTTTCAAAGGAAAAAAAAGGAAAAATGATAATAGGCCCAGAAATTACCTCTCTTCTTTTTTCAGCTCTCTCATCACACTTGAAACTGAAACCATAGGCAGGAGTGCCACCAGCCCTTGGAGCTTTTGAGCTTTCGCTATTTAAATCTTCTTCATCTCTTTTGATGGAAGAATTCTGATCTAATGGCTTTTGAACTTTACTTCTCTCCCTGGATCTGTGGGATGAATATAACAGCATAGGTGGCTTATGAGTATCCAATTAAACTAGATAAAATTAGAGTTTAAAATCTAAAGAGAAATGCTCAAAGATCTTTGATGCAATTATGCAAAAATATCCAAAGATTCACGTTGGCCCTAAATTACATGACACTCAAAAGATGGAAATCCTAAAGTAACTTTGGATATTTAAATACTTGTTGAGGACACGTGGCAGATAGGAAAATGACAAGAGATGAAAAGGTGTAGGTTCAGCAATATAGAAAGAGAAATAGCCCAAATAAGCATTAGTTCTATTGAATTGTGGGTAAATCATACATGTGTTTTTATCCCTTAAGCATAATGCACAGTAAGGTACTCCAAGAAACACAAACATGACTAATTTCCCTGTTCTAGCTAATCACTAACTAGCAACTAAAGCTTTACCTCTCAGTGGTACCACCATTGGTTGAAACTTATCTTGATTACTAAGAGCTAGAAACACATATAAAGATAGATCAAATTTTGATCTATCTTACAAAGATGGTAAAAGTACACAAGAAAGAACACGACAGGAAAGAAAGAAACATACTTCATGTCCTCAAGCAATGATGTCTCTTTGGCAGACGAGCGAGACTCAGTCTTTCCAGTTTTCTGATTAAACATTACCAAACAAACTATTTCAGATCTAGCTGGCTTGGATATGGAACCAATTCCAAACAATTTAGATATAAAAATTCAACCAGAACTGAGAACCTACCTTCTTATCAACACTCGAATCACCATTGGTACATGAGCCTGAGTCTGCATGCGATACTCTCGCAATGGGTGCCTTACGAAGAGAGGAACTAGGGGTGCTTCTCCTTGCTAGACCTTCATCTCCACTCTTTGGGCTCCTAGTCTTTGCAGCCTTAGGACCATGACTTGGAGATCCCTATAAGCACATCATGTAGAAAACACCAATCAGCACAGTACTGTCACCAGACAGATACAAAACATCGATGTCACAGGATCACCTTAGAAGAGCGGGTCTTCCTCCCTTCTGGATGTGAGGTGGCTTCCCCACCCGCCTCTTCGTGGGGGTTGATAACCTCGCTCTCCCCCGAATGGTCCCTATTGGCCTGTGCATCATGCTGTTCGCTGTGCTCCTCTACACCGTCAGGCAACACAAGCTTGCCATTGACCCCATTCTCTATAGTCACCGCACCCATAGCATCGGCAACATCAGCAACGGCATCCATCTCGTGTACGTCTCGCCTCTTCCTTGGTTTATTAGAAACCCCCTGTTGAGCAGAGTCTCGTGTATCCCTAGCTCGCCTAGCTCGCCGCCATTCAGCCTTGCCACGGAATCATGCTATGTTCCCCTGCATCCCCCCACAAGAAGGCACAATGTCAGTGTAGGATTGCTAATCACGGTGCTACTTTAAAGGTATTTTACTTGAACGAGTTCCGACAACCCACGGAACTTGGTGGAACAAATGTGCATAGGTTACTTGTGAATCCACGCATACGTGAACAAACTAACACCGATAAACGATCGAACGCACACGCTCTACGATCCTAGAAGCCGAAAATGCGGCCTTTCGTTCCCACACCGAGGAGGACCGAATCGGGCCAGCACCGCAGAAACGCCGGATCCACGTCACTCCGGATCCGGGAATAGGAGGATCTGCGCTCAAGATCTACGCCCAAGAAACGCCAAATGCGGGCAGATCTGGTTGAGTAACAGCGGAGGCCGGTGGCACCAGCAAGCCTGCGGGGAGGATGTGGGAAATGTGAGAAAAAAATGGTTTCTTTACCTCGCCGGACGAGAGCAGATGTGACTGGCGTGGCGGAGGATCTCGGCGCCCGGAGACAGAGACGGGGGCTGCGGCTCGCCGGCTCCGACGGAGGAGGAAGGAGGCGAGGGCCGAGGGGGAACGGAGGGGACAGCGGGGGCGTGGAGGTGGTGGTGACTGTGTATGATGGGTTGCAGGTTGTTACTAGCTTAATTTCCAATCTGGGTGTCTTTCCTGTCCCCTTTTCTATTTTTCTTCCGCTCTTTTACTGTTTTGCTTCTTTGTGTCCTCTAGCTTTTCGAAAAAAGAAAGGTAGGAGTAGCTCTTTATTTTTCAAAATTTTAAAACAAAATTTTGAAGTTTCGAAAATATTTAAAAATCCTATAGATGTAGACAATAGTGCATCCTACCAACGTGCAAAATCTAAACTTAAAATAATTTGATGCTGCTCCCGTGCTCGTGTCGAACAGAGGCCCTGTGTGTTCCTATGTTAGATCAAATTTGTTCCTTTTTGGTTCTAGTGTCGTGGCTCCTGCTGAGTTCCTGGTTCATGTACTGGTTACTACTGCTGCCCCTCCTGTTATGCGCTCCTAGCTCCTTCTTAGCTCTGTTGCAACCCATGTTTGATGTTTGCCTAATGTTTAATGGATGATCTTATGAAATTGCTTAGCTTCTTGTGCTGGAATGTGAGGGGTCTGAATGATCCTGACAGACAAGCTGTTGTAAACGACCTTGTTGCCTCCTCTTCTTGCCATATCGCTTGCCTACAGGAGACCAAACTTCAGAACGTGGACCAATTCACTGCTGCCTACCTTGGTGGTGGTAGACTGAGAGGGTATGCCCAGCGCCCTGCTCTTGGGACCAGAGGAGGAATTCTATTGCTCTGGGATGAAAACTTCGTCAACATTAGCGATGTCGAGGTCACGGAATTCTGTCTCTCCGCCAAGATCACTTCGATGCACTCTGATGCGAGATTCAAGATCACTACGGTCTACGGCCCAACGCTTGCCTCGCGGAAAGACGACTTCTTTGCCGAACTTGTTGCGGCGAAACCTACACCGGGCACATTGTGGTTGGTCCTCGGGGACTTTAACCAGATCTTTAGAGCGAGGGATAAAAACAACACCAATTTCAACAGAAGACGGATGAACAAGTTTAGAGCAACTCTTGACAATTGCGACCTCAAGGCTATTCATCTTCAAAACCGCCGCTTCACATGGTCAAATGAACGAGCCACTCCCACCATGTCGAGAATCGACGGTGCTTTTTGCAACCTGGATTGGGACCTAAACTTTGGCCGGCACATCCTACATGCCCTTTCCTCCTCGCTTTCCGACCATTGCCCTTTGTTGCTTGCCGATGATTCCGGACCGCGCCGTCCACGCTCTTTCCGCTTTGAAAACTTTTGGACTTGCCTTCCGGGCTTCAAGGAGGTGGTTGCGGAGGCTTGGAACGCTGATACGCCTCACCGAGAGCCTTGTCAAATTCTCTTCCATAAGCTTCACAAAACAGGGGCTAAATTGCGGCGATGGAGCCAAGGTTTCTTCTCCAATGCCAAGCTCCAAATGCACATGGCGCACCTTATCATTTTGCCGCTTGATGAGGCCCAAGACTTTAGGCAACTTTCTCCGGGCGAAAGAGACCTCCGTGCGCGTCTCAAACGTCGAGTTATAAGTCTCGCGGTGGTGGAGCGCTCTAGGAAAAAACAATGCTCCCGGGTCACCAACATTAGAGAGGAAGATGCAAACACCAAATATTTCCATCTACGGGTCAATGCGAGAAGGAGGAAAAATCACATCCACCGGCTTAGACGCAATCAAGGTTGGGTCACATCTCATGAAGACAAGGAAGCAATTGTGCATGAGCATTTCCATGCGGCTATGAGGAGAGGTCCACCACGTGAGCTTGACTTCAATTGGGATTTGTTTCCACAACCCAACATAAATCTTCAAGACCTAGACGTGCCTTTCACGGAAGAGGAGGTCTATCGGGCTATCATGCAAATGCCGGCGGACAAGGCTCCGGGACCCGACGGTTTCACCAGTGCTTTCTTTAGATCGACTTGGGACATTATCAAGATGGACGTCATGCGAGTCATCCACCTCTTCAGCAACCTCCACTCCGACAACTTTCATTGGCTAAACTCGGCCAACGTGGTGCTCATTCCTAAGAAGGAGGGAGCCGAGTGCATTACGGACTACCGGCCCATTAGCTTGATCCACGCCATTGCTAAAATCATCGCTAAAGTCTTGGCTACCCGGCTTGCCCCTCACATGAACACGTTGATCTCTCCCGCTCAAAGCGCCTTTATTAAAAATAGAAGCATCCATGATAATTTCATGTTCGTGAGAAATTTCGCTAGAAGGCTACACCGCAACAAGACCCCGGCCCTCCTCTTCAAGCTAGATATTCGGAAGGCGTTCGATGCCGTGCGTTGGGACTACCTTATTGACCGCCTCCGTCGTCTTGGGTTCCCAGACCGGTTTTGTGATTGGATCTCCGCCATTCTTCGCACTTCCACATCAAGGATTCTCCTCAATGGGGTGCCTACTTCCCCCATCCGACATGGACGCGGTCTTCGGCAAGGCGACCCTCTTTCTCCGCTCCTCTTCGACATTGCGATCGACCCGCTGCAACAAACCCTTGAGCTTGCTACGGCAAGAGGTGACCTTTCCCGTCTCCGGGGACGTGGTGCTTTCTTTAGGACTTCCCTCTACGCGGACGATGCCGTCATTTTTGTGGCACCGATCAAGGAGGAAATCACCAAGCTCGCGGGCATTCTCACTTCCTTTGGCGAAGTCACGGGACTATGCACTAACATGCAAAAAACTTCCGTTGTCCCTATCTGTTGTGGTGCCATTGATTTGGACGACGTGCTCCAACCGTTCCCGGCAACTAGGACCGGCTTCCCCATGCGCTACCTTGGCCTACCGCTCTCTGTTTGGCAACTTAAGAGGGTCGACCTACAACACCTTGAGGACAAGATGGTCGGAAAGGTTCCCATATGGGCGGGCAAGTACATTAACCCGGCGGGGAGGAGAGAGTTGGTTAGGTCGGTCTTGGCCTCCCAAGCCATCTTCCACCTCACCTCTCTTAAATTGCCTCCCGGTTTCATCCAAAAAATCAACAAGATTGAGCGCTCGTTCCTTTGGGCGTCCTCAGATAAAGTCTCCGGTGGCAAGTGCAAGGTCAATTGGAAAAAGGTGTGCCGCCCAACCGATCTTGGAGGATTGGGGATACTCGACACCGAAAAGTTTGGGTCGGCTTTGCGCCTTCGGTGGCTTTGGCATGAATGGACGGACTCCTCCAAGCTTTGGGTTGGGATGGGCAATCCTTGCACGAGCGATGACACCAAGCTCTTCTATGCGTGCACTACGATCACTCTTGGCAATGGTCATAAGGCGCCATTTTGGGATTCGCCTTGGTTGGAGGGGCGTAGACCGTGTGACATAGCCCCACTCATTTACTCAATTTCGAAGCGGAAGACTTGGTGTGTGCACAAGGCCTTGCTTGATGATGCTTGGATAGGACAAATAAATACTTCCGATGGACTCACACTTGCTCACATACAACAATTTGTTGCCCTTTGGACATTGCTCCAACAAGTGCACCTCAATGAAGACGTCCCTGACTCCATCATTTGGACTATGTCATCCTCGGGTATCTACACTACAAGCTCGGCTTACCATGCCCAATTCCTAGGGTCCACCTCCTCCAATATGAAGAAAATGGTGTGGAAGGTGTGGGCGTCACCTAAATGCAAATTCTTCGCATGGCTAATCATCCAAAACCGGGTTTGGACCGCGGACAGGCTACATCGGAGGGGGTGGCCAAATTGTGATATATGTTTGTTGTGCAAGCAAACTAGGGAGTCGGCCGCCCACCTCATGTTTCAATGTCGCTTCTCCAAGTGTATTTGGAACATGGTGAAGGATTGGCTCCACCTCTCTTGGTTAGACATGAGCGCTTGGGAGAACTTCACTTGTGTCCAAGATTGGTGGCGCCACATGACATTGAATAATTCCTCTCGGCGAAAGGCAATTGCCACCCTCACAATGCTAATCTCTTGGGAGTTGTGGTCCGAGCGCAATGCTAGAGTTTTCCGACACAAATCCACCCTCCCATCGCTAATTTTGGGACGGATCAAAGACGAGGCTCATACTTGGGTGAAAGCGGGTGCTAAGCACTTGTAGTTTATTCTTCCGGGAGATTGATCCCACATTTTTTTGATTGGGGGCCTTTTGGCCGGTGATGTAAAAACTATTGCCTCTAACTCCTCCTTAATCAATAGAATGAGGCAAATCTTTTGCCCCCTTTCAAAAAAAAAAATTTATATTCTAGGCTACACAAAAATAACAAATCTGTTAAATTTTTAAAGAGTTGAATTTTTTGCACTGTTCACTAATTTTAAATTCAGATTTTATCATTTTTACATAGCCCAAAATACAACTTATTTCTGGTTGATATTTTACACATCGGTGGAATACAACATCATCCACACCCATGATTTTTGCAGATATTTTTGAAACTCTAAATATGATTTTTGAATCTTTCAAAATAAAAAGCTACATGTAGCTCGGCCTCCATATCACCGCTCTCATTCTTTCTTAGTTTCATATGATTTGATCATTTTTACACTTTATCAAATATTCCTTAGCAATAGACCATCCATCACACTATTCTCTCAAGCTCAAGTTGTTGTTTGGAACACACAAAAAATCATTTTCTCAAAATTTGGCCACTACTATCGTTAATAGATGTTTACACGTATCTAGCCAGGATTGCCAACTTTGGCAAGATGCTGGGTCAAACTTATTCCGTTATAAATTGTTTGTCCTCGGATATGTTGGTGAATAATCCTACCAACATGATTTCTTCCTTGTGTGACCGAATTAGCTTTTCGAAATCATTATCCGTATATTGGCTCCATCTTTTACGAGGGCTGATACCGTAGTAAAAGCATAGGTGCGGAGGAAAACTGAAAAAACCTAAACTACTACATCATCTGCCAGTTTGTTAAATGTTGTGTATGTACAAACCGGTAGGACGTAAGTAGAATATGCATCATAAAAAATATCTAACAACACTCTACCGGAAAAAATTATGTAAAAAATGCATTATCAAATTTGACTAAACATTAAAGCATCATCAAAATCACATACACAACACTGCATCATTGACATTATCCAAACAACAATATTCACCATCTAAATTAACTAAACAACGAAATGCATCAAAAAAATCTCTATGAAGAAAATACATCAGAAAAATGACTTAAACAACTCAATACATCATCTAAATTACGAAAACAACACAACGCATCATCATCTAGAATACCACTAGTTAAACAGATAATTAACACACATATAGCACACTGACCAAATCTGACAACGTGCATGTCGGGTTTGCGTTAAATTCCAATACTTTAAATCAAACCTCATTGCACTTGGGAAAAACAAAACTTACATCGGTGAAAGGGAATTTCCCTCCTAAGTGGTTTTGGGGTGTTTGTTAACAGCATAAGTGAGATCTTACCGTGTGCTAAAATACTATAGGTACATTTGATGAAATGCACAACCCGGTGGTTCACCCCTCAAAAAGGAGAAAAGATCGAAAACGGTGGCTCGTAGATTTAATATTTTGTTTGAGTCGTAGGGCAACCATATTATCAAGAGGGGTTCTGAAAGGACAAGGCTATCGCCTAGAGGGGGGTGAATAGGCGATTTAAAATTTTTCCGGTTTAGGCTTGATAATTGCGGAATAAAACAAGATGTTTAAATTAACAAGCCAACAACCTAAATATATTAGGCTCACCTATGTGCACCAACAACTTATGCTAAGCAAGACAAGCAACAAGGTGATAACAATGTAAAAGACTTCAAGCACGAAGGCTATCACAATGTAAAGTGCATAAGTAAAGAGCTCGGGTATAGAAATAACCGAGGCACGCGGAGACGATGATGTATTCTCGAGTTCCTCCTTTTTAGGGGAGTACGTCTCATTGGAGGGGTGTGAGTTTCAAACTCAAGACGCCACAAATGGCCTCACCCTATTCTCCGATGAACCTTGCCCAAAAGCTCGGTTCACCTTCCACTATTGATTTCCTTTTGGACGGAAATCGAGTCCCTTACAACAATCTTGAGGCATAACCCACAAAAGAATTGGGAGCTCCCAAGTGACCACAAAAGGCCTCAACCGCCACAAAAGGCGTCTAGGGTCCAAAGACCCAAGAGTAACAAGCTCACGAACTTTCACTTCCACGAATCCTCGTGGAGAGCACAAACTGATGCACAAAAGCAGTGGCAAGAGCACAAATGCTCAAATCCTTCACTCTCAAATCTCACCAAAAGCAACTAATGCTTGTGGGGGGAGAAGAGAGGAAGAACAAAGAAGAACTCAACAAATGGAACTCCAAGATCAAGATCTACTAGGTTCCCCTCACTTAGAGGAGGAATAGATTGGTGGAATTGTAGATCTAGATCTCCTCTCGCAAATCTCTCAAAGATATGCAAGAATCATGGGAGGAATTGGGAGAGGGGCAAGCTTTCCAAGGTCAACAATGGAGGTGAGAGAGGGGGAAATTTTGTGCTTGGAAGAGCTAGTTGCTTTGGGGAAGAAGGGGGCCTTTTATAGGTCCCCAGAAAAAGAGCCGTTGCAGAAAACTTACACCGGAGACTCCGGTCTGCTTAGACCGGCGACTCCGGCCTACCCGGAGACTCCGGGGACATTCCGGGCAGGTTCTGGACCAGGGACCAGTAGATGTCGTCGATTAGGACGAAAAAATAAGCGCGCAGACCGGAGACTCCAGTCTAGAAAAATCTGCAGCAACACCAACACGAGAACAAACATAACTTTTTCATCCGGACTCCGATTTCGATGATCTTGAGCTCATTGAAATCGCAACGAAGAGCCCTCCAAGATCATGCAGAGAAACATCATAGTCCATCATGTGAGGAGGAAGCAACAAGGAGAGAGTTTTACCTCTCTTAGAAAAGACAAACCGGTAAAACCTCCAACACCAAAAACGCAAGAAGATATGCATATGAAATCCGTTTTTGATGAACTAGAGCTTGGTATGAAGATGAACACAAGCTCTAAATTCTCGCATGGATAAAAGCCAAATAAGAACAAAGAAATATGATATGCCAATTATGCAAAGGTTTGAGCTCTCCACAAAGATGCGATCAAGTTACTCACTTGAGAACCCCTCTTGATAGTACGCCGTCTATCCTATAACCCGGTCTCCCACTAACAACATGAGACCGGTAAAATAGAAACCCTATCAAGATCATACCTTTGCCTTGCGCATTCCACTTGAGCTAGATGATGTCGATCTTGATCTCTTCAAGTGGACCACCTTTCCTGATTGCGCTTTGCTTGGTGAAGACTCATATATAGCTCCCCATACACCACTATGGGAGAGCCTCTCTTAGACACATCTTCACTTGGCCATTATATCCAAATGGGTGACAAGCTTCAAGCATAGAATTTCTGCGAGATACTTCTCTTGAACTTGCACTTCATCTTCTTCTCTTAATCTATATGGTGACTTTGAGATAAACATGAATGTTCACTCAATCTTCTTTTCCAAGTCATGCTTGCAATAAGCTCAATTCTATATGACCATTCTTCATATAAACCCTTAGATAGAACCTTGGCCATCATATAATCTTCTAGGGTCCAACACATGAACTCTAATCTTTTCCCATGGACAAGATCTATAAAGATATCTCAATGCAAACATTAGTCCATAGAGATGAAGGGGATCGTAGACAGAAAACAAAAAAATTCCTACCGACGATAACCAGAAACTAGCCAAGATCTATAACTATGCAGATATACTATACGGAGGAGAACGGAGTACATACCCTTGTAGACCGAAAGCGGGATTACGTTCCCGCACAAACGTTGTCGATAAAGCCGACGAAGCCGACCTCAAGGTCGTGTAGAGTAAGTAGACATACTCCCAGCGCTACCCGAGTAGCACCTCGTAGTTCCACACACGTACGGTGTAGATGACGACCTCCGGGCTCCAGATCCAGCAGAGCAGCGGAAGCGAAAGATTGGATCTAGCAGCATGACGGTGTGCATATAGTGGAGAGACTTCCCTCCTCGTATGCAGCTCCAGAAACGGAACCACGCTCAAGGTAGGAGAGAAGAAGAAGGAGAAGGATGGATTTCCAAGGCATGGGGGGGTCCCCTATTTAAAGGTGGAGGAGGGAGGCCACACCCATCGGCTAGGCCATGTGGGACTATTCCCACATGGCCACCGCCGGTCATGGGGTGCGCCGGCTCCTAGGTGGGCCCCATTCGGCCCACCTAGGGCGGCTGGCCCTCCTCTTTTTTTTCTCCATTTTCCCTTTTGGGGTTTTTCCCTAATGGGCCTCTAAGGCCCATTTAGGTTTAATGCCTTTAAAAATTCAAAATTAATTAAATAAAAATATATTTAATCACTAATAACATTTATTAATATTAAATACATATTATTTAATTCATTCGGGCTCCGAAACATATTTCGTTGCCTCCGATCAACATCGGACATATCCCGGAACACTTCCGGAGTCTTCCGTTTCTTTCTCTCTTATATCCAATCTAATTAAAACGTCACCTGCCCTTAAGTGTGTTACCCTACGGTTCGGGATCACTCCAGACATGATCGAGACACGTTCCCCGATCAATGACTAACAGCGGGATCTGGATACCCATGATAGCCCCTGTGTGTCCACGAATGTCTTTTTATCGTTTGAACCTTTAGACGTCCAATCTCATCCTTTTGCGTGGCGATACTTAGATTGTCCGAGCATCGTTCTCCAGTATCACGATTACCGAGCATGATCTCGTCATTGACAAATCTATTTTTACTCTCTATGATATTACATCCCCGTGACCTAGTCACATGCTTGCAAACTCATTGATTTAATCTCACCGAGTGGGCCCAGAGTATCTATCCTGCTATGTGGATCGGCAAATCCCGCTTTTGATCACTCGCCTGCACTACGTCCTTCGGATACCCGAAATTGACTCCTTTATTGTCACGCTATATAAGACATGTCGTTTGATGCGATCAAATCATCTTCCCGAAGCAGCGATTTGATATGATCTCACAGTCGAAAGTATGAGCACTACGTTTCTATATCTTTTGGGTATGTCCACCACGTCATTCACCCAATGACATGACTCCGTTGTCAACCGACGTAATTATCCATGATCAGGAAACCTTGATCATCTGTTGCCCAACAGACTAGTTAAACAGAGGCTACTAGGGACCTGGTTGTTTACATACCACATGTGTATTAATGTTTCTGCGTAATACAGTTATAGCATGGTACAAAAACATATTATGAACAATTGAGATATGACAAATAAAATCACTTTATTAATTGCCTCTAGGGCATATCTCCAACAGTCTCCCACTTGCACCAGAGTACAATTTAATCTAGTTTACAACTTGGTAAAAGCCTAACACCTATAGCAGCTTGGTGTTTCTCATGCTTGTCTCGTGGAAGAGGTTTCGTCAGCGGATCTGCAACATTCAGGTCCATATGTATTTTGCAAATCTTTACATCGCCTTCCTTGATGTACTGTCGTATCACATGGAAGCGTCGGAGAATGTGTTTGGCAGTTGAGTGAGACCTTGGTTCCTTCATGTTGGCAATAACACCTGTGTTGTCGCAGTAGAGGTTCACAGGGTCTTGCGTGCTTGGGAACACTCCGAGCTCGATGACGAACTTCCTCAGCCAAACAGCTTCATTTGCAGCATCCGCAGCTGCAATATACTCTGATTCCATTGTAGATTGGGCTACTATGGGTTGCTTCCCACTTCTCCAGCTCACAGCGCCTCCGTTCACCTTAAACACGTAACCTGTTTGCGATTTTGAGTCATCTGGATCAGTGCAGAAACTTGCATCAACGTAACCTGTTACGCCAAGTTCCTCTTCACAGCCTCCATAAACAAGAAACATGTCCTTGGTATACTTAAGATACTTCAGTATGTTCTTAACAGCTATCCAATGATCCTTGCCAGGATTACTTTCGAATCGACTCGTCAAACTGAGAGCCAATGCTACATCGGGTCGAGTACTTAGCATGGCGTACATGATCGATCCTATAGCCGAAGCATATCGATTGCCATCCACATTGGCTTTTTCAAGAGCCGTCACTGGACACTGAGCTGTGCTCAATGTCTTTCCCTTGACAACCGGCAGAAAACATTTCTTTGCCAAATGCATACTGAACTTCTTCAATATCTTGTCAAGGTAAGTACTTTGACTTAACGCTAACAGGCGCCTTGATCTATCACGATAGATTTTAATGCCTAGCACGTATGCAGCTTCTCCTAAGTCCTTCATCGAAAATTTACTGTTTAAATATTACTTCACGCTTTTCAGAAGTTCCACGCTATCCCCAATTAGTAATATATCATCCACATATAGAACTAGGAATGCAATTGAGCTCCCACTCATTTTCTTATAAATGCAGGTCTCTTCCGCATTTTAGACAAATCCAAAACCTTTGATCACTTCATCAAAGCGAAGATTCCAGCTCCGAGATGCTTGCTTCAGTCCATAAATGGAACCCTGAAGTTTGCATACCTTGCCAGCATTTTGTGGATCGACAAAACCCTCCGGTTGTACCATATACAACTCTTTCTCAATGTTTCCATTTAGGAACGTTGTTTTGACATCCATCTTCCATATCTCATAATCATAATATGCAGTCACTGCTAGCAAAACCCGAATAAACTTAAGCATCGCTACAGGTGAAAACGTTTCATCGTAGTCAATTCCATGAATTTGTCGGAAACCTTTTGCGACAAGTCGAGCTTTATAGACGGTCACGTTACCGTCAGCGTCAGTCTTTTTCTTAAAGATCCATTTATTCTCGACGGCCTTACGCCCTTCAGGAATCTCCATCAAAGTCCATACTTTGTTGTCATACATGGATCCTATTTCAGATTTCATGGCTTCAAGCCATTTCTCGGACTCGGATTCTTCCATCGCCTCTTTGTAACTCGTAGGTTCGTCTTGTTCAATTAACATGACGGTGCAAACAAGATTTCCGTACCACTCAGGAGAGGTACGGGTTCTTCTAGACCTACGAGGTAAAATAGCCTCCTTGACATTTTCTCCCACTCCATCTGTTATGGAGGACGGTTCAGGAACAGCTTCCGTTGCGCCACTCGGAATTTCGAGTTCAGGATCAACTATCTCGTCGAGATCTATTTTCCTCCCACTTACTCCTTTAGCGAGAAACTCTTTCTCGAGAAAGGTGCCATTCTTCGTGACAAACGTTTTGCCCTCGGCTTGATTGTAGAAGGTATATCCTATGGTTTCCCGCGGATATCCTACAAAGACGACCTTCTCTGATTTCGGTTCGAGTTTGTCGGGCTGTAGTTTCTTTACGTACGCCTCACAACCCCAAACCTTCAGGAACGACAATTTAGGTTTCTTGCCATGCCATATCTCATACGGTGTCATTGCTACGGATTTGGATGGAGCCCTATTTAAAATTAATGCGGCTGTTTCTAACGCATATCCCCAAAACGATACGGGCAAGTCGGTAAGAGACATCATAGACCGCACGCTATGTAATAAAGTACGATTACATCACTCGGACACACCATTGCGTTGCGGTGTCCCGGCAGGCGTAAGCTGTGGCACAATTCCACAGGCCTTTAGATGTGTGCCAAACTCAAAACTCAAATATTGCCACCACGATCGGATCGAAGGTGCTTGATTTTCTTGTTGAGTTGATTTTCAACCTCACTCTGAAATTCTTTGAACTTTTCAAACGTTTCAGATTTGTGTTTCATTAAATAGATATACCCGTATCTACTCAAATCATCAGTGAAGATTACAAAATAACGATAACCATTGCGTGTCGACATGCTCATTGGACCGCACACATCTGTATGTATAACTCTCAATAAGTCCGACGCCCATTCCATAAATCCGTTGAACGGTGTCTTGGTCATTTTGCCCATAAGACATGGTTCGCAAGTGTCAAGAGATTCAAAATCTAGTAACTCCAAAAGTCCATCAGAATGGAGTTTCTTCATGCGCTTTATACCAATATGACCGAGACGGCAATGCCACATATACTGTTGGAGATATGCCCTAGAGGCAATTAATAAAGTGATTTTATTTGTCATATGTCAATTGTTAATAATACGTTTTAATACCATGCTATAACTGTATTACGCGGAAACATTAATACACGTGTGGTATGTAAACAACCAGGTTCCTAGTAGCCTCTAATTAAATAGTTCGGTGGGTAACAGATGATCAAGGTTTCCTGATCATGGACAATGGCGTCGGTTAACAACGGAGTCATATCATTAGGTGAATGATTTGATGGACATACCTAAAATATAGAAACATAGTGTTCATACATTCGACTGTTGATCAAATCTCTGCTTCTGGAAGATGCGGCTGATCGCATCAAACGGCATGTCTTATATAGCGTGAAAATAAAGGTGACACTTTCGGGTATCGGAAGGAAGCAGTATAAGCGAGTGATCAAGAGCAGGAATTGCCAATCCACAAAGCAGGATAGATACTCTGGGCCCACTCGGTGAGATTACATCAATGAGATTGCAAGCATGTGACCAGGTCACGGGGATGTAATATCATAGACGAGTAAAGATAGATTTGTCGATGACGAGTCCATGCTCGGTAATCGTGATACCGGAGAACGACGCTCGGACAATCTAAGTATCGCTAGGCAAGAGGATGAGACTGGACGTCTAAAGGTTCAAACAATAAAAGACATTCGTGGACGCACAGGGGCTATCATGGGTATCCATATCCCGCTGTTAGTCATTGATCGGAGAGCGTGTCTCGATCATGTTTGGAGTGATCCCGAACCGTAGGGTAACACACTTAAGGGTGGGTGACGATTAGATTGGATTTAGAGAGAAAAGAAACTGGAGAGTCCGGAAGTGTTCCGGACATGTCCGATGGAGATTGGAGGGCAACAAAATATGTTTCGGAGTTCGAATGAATTAAATAATATGTATTTAATATTAATAAGTGTTATTAATGATTAAATATATTTTTAATTAATTTTGATTTTTAAAGGTATTAAATCATAAATGGGCCTTAGAGGCCCATTAAGGGAAAAACCCCATTTGGGAAATGGGGGGAGGGCCTAGCCGGCCTAGGTGGGCCGAATGGGGCCCACCTAGGTGGTCGGCTGCCTCCTTGGTCGGCGCTCCCCATGTGGGGTTTAGTCCCACATGGGGGAGCTAAGGAGGTTGGCCTCCCTCCTCCTCCTTTATATAGGAGTGCCCATGCCTTTGAAAATACACCAATTCTCCCTCTTCTTCTCTCCTACCTTGAGCGTGGTTCCGTTTCTAGAGCTGCGTACGAGAAGGGAAGTCTCTCTACTATACGCACACCGCGTGCTGCTAGATCCACTCTTCCACTTCCGCTGCTCTGCTGGATCTGGAGGCCGAAGGTCGTCATCCACACCGTACGTGTGTGGAACCGCGAGGTACCATTGTTTGGTGCTGGGAGCTGTCTTCTTCCACTACACGACCCTGAGGTCAGCACCATCGTCTCCACCGACAACGTTTGTGCGGGAACGTAATCCCGCTTCCGGTCTACAAGGGTATGTATTCTGATCTCCTCCGTATTAGTATATCTGCATAGTATAGATCCTGACTAGTTTATGGTTATCGTCGGTAGGAATTTTTTTGTTTTCTGTCTACGATCCCCTACAGTAGTATCAGAGCCGATCTATGCGTAGATATATCTGTACGGTTTGAACACATGTTGAAGGTGGGCATTGATTCTACATTTGTTACCCTCTCACGTGTACTTGTTTATATCGCGGTATTGTCGGATGAAGCGGCCTGGACCGACTTTACGCGTACTCTTACGCGAGACTGGTTCCACACTTGACATACGTCTTGTACCATATATGTGGCTGGCGGGTGTCTGTATCTCCTACAATAGTTGATATATCATTTGCAATGGAGGGCCCTGAAAGGGGTGTAATAGAGACAATTGTCTTATCGCTATTGTGGTTGTTTTCGTAGGTAAGAAACGGTTCTTATGCGGAAGCCCTAGCAGCCACGTAAAACATGCAAAAGATAAAGTAGAAAGCGTCTAACTTTATTTTGCAGGGGCAATGTGATATGGTCAAGGTTGGTTTATTAAATTGTTTATAAACTGTCGGTGCAAAGGAGACCATCGGCGCGGAGGAGACCATATCATGTCGCATTACATTTTCATTTTAGATGTTATGTAGATTATGTGCATCTTATATTGTGTATGTATATATATGTCTATATATTAGTTACACGGCGGTAGTAATATAAGATGATCCCTCCCAAAATTCTGATAATAGTGTTCTCCCTCTGTCGTGCACCACCAATAAAGTTCTACGTTAAGGGGTACGCCGCATTGCGGTTACACTCATCTCTTCATTCGCATACAGTGGGTGTAAGCCACGTTGCACGCGCGAATACGTCAGAGGGTGTTATGGCAAGCCTAGCATGTACAGACATGGCCTCGGAACACAAGTACCGAAAGGTTAAGCACGAGTCACATGCGGTGATGTGATCGATATACGATGTCTACCTTTGAAGTTATGCTATCTGCCTGATCGATGGGGGTAGTGTAATGGATGGGGGTTGTGTAATCACTAAGACGATGGGAGGGATAATCGTCTTGAGTGGGAGTTCTAGTAGTTTTATTTTATTAAAACTTGAATCCATATTTTATTATGAACAAAGTCTTTATGTTTTGCAAAACCTTTGTAGATAATAACCTGTTTGATAGACCTTTTAAACTTAGGTGCTTTCCTGCGATTGAGAAACTTAAAAGGTTGGGTCCAAACTTCATTTTTTATACCGTAGCTTGAGGATACTCCTTGTTTAAACCATTAGCTATATTTGATACAAAGCCCGATAGGAGATAGACCCGGAGATTCCGCTAAACAAAAGGATAATTTGGATTATCAAGTTTTGTGCGGATAATTCCATCATAGTCTAGTATATGCTATGATCTCTGCCATAGAGAATGAACTGTGGGTGCGTGTTGACAGATCGCGAACATTTTGGAATGGTCGTGAGACTGATGATCTGTATCCACCGTAAATCGGTTTTTTTCTCAACCAAGATGGAAGAGAACACTCGCATTAAAGGAGCGTGTGGAAGTCATACTTGATGACATTGGTCATACTTGATGACACTAGTCATACTTGATGACATTGGTCATATTTGATGACATTGAGATGCCTCGTTCAACTCGATCACTGGATCACAGAAAATGTTGCCAGATGCAAATGTTTTTGTCATAGACTATGTCATGCAAGGGGAATCATTCACCTTCATGAATTCTTTATTACGTTGAAGAATCAAGAAGATGAAACAAATCACCGGGAAGTCATCAATGATGATGGTGTATATATGATATACAAGTTATGAATGTTTTACCTAACAAGTACTTGCAGCAGTGACTAAGCTTTGATACTAGTCATGTTTTATGAAAACAAGATTTTCTGCTTGAGTAGCTTGAAGGATGAGGAGACAATGAGTGTGTTGACGATGGCAGGCAATATGTTGTGATGGCCATAAACACTCTCACTTTGCATCTACCATTTGGATTAATTTGATTTGAACAAATTCCATTTGATCGCTTGTTAGCATGATCATTATAAGTGTGTCTTGCCTCTAGCGAGACAATTATTCATATTTGTTAGTGACAAATCATTGTCCTACATTTATGAGTGATATCTTTAATGATCATACACCGATTATGAATGGAATGTTGTTATTTGAATCTAGAGTAGTAGCTCTCACATTTATAACATTAATGCCAAAGATACAAACTTAATAATGACACCACATTATTGTGGCACTAACGTTTAAGTCATGTCAATGTTGTATGCATTAAGAAGCTCCATTCAGATGGACCTCCAAGTCTTTAGATTTCGATCGTATGACACTTGCAAAATGACCGAGACACCGTTCTCTGGAAACGGGCATCTAACTTGTTGAGAATCATACATATCGATGTGTGTGAATCAATGAAGTATTTCAACGTGTAGTGGAAATCATTATTTTGTAGAACTTCACCAACGATTTGAGTAGATATGGCATATCCACTTGATGAAATGCTGGTCTGAAAAGTTTGATTCGATTAAACAAGTTCGGAGTGAAGTATGTAGAAAAATAAACATAACAAAAAATCAAATTCCTGCGATACAGATCAAGGAAACAAGATTTGAGTTATGAGTTTGGCATATCATTTGAAGACTTGTGAAAAGAGTTCCACAAATTACGCCGCATGGAACACCACAATGTTATGGTGTGTTAGGACGTCGTAATCACACTCTATTGGATAGTGTGTGGTAAATAAAATCTCTTATCGAATTATTGTAATCATTGAAATCATATGGTAGAAACAAAACATTCACGTTAGATAATAAGGAAACCATCTAAATCTGTGGAGGCAATACCATATGAGTGATGGCATGGCTTTTAACCTAGATTGTCATTTTGATATTTTAGTGTTTTGATGTGATCAAACCTAAAACGGATAAAATCATCTTTGTAAAGTATCTAAGAAATCAGTTGGATACATTTCTCATGACAAAGGCAAATTTGTTGCCGGAACATACCTTGATCAAGAAATAGTTTCTTTCAAAAGGGCATAAGTGGGAAAGAGAGTAGAGCAAGACGAAGTTAATGAACTTTCTCTCCAGACATCAGAGTGGCGCAACGGAAAAACGTTCCGGTACGTCCTCCACAACTGGAAGGAAGCTGATGTTAAATGATCATGATGCTCTGAGCTCATACTAAGGTCGTAGGCGTATGAGAATGTGTTCCGCATTGTGTGGTACGATAATCTTGTTATGAACATCATGTTAATAGAACATGACAAACCTACAAACTACAAAGAAATGATGGTAGACCTAAGTCCGAAAAATGGCTTTTGAGCCATAAATAATCCGAGATAAAATCCATTTATGATTACCAAGTAAAGACTTGGGTAAATCTTCTTGATGGGCTCCAAGCCGTTGAGAGTAAATGGAAATTTATGACAAAATAGACGCTGACGGAAAGACAACCGTCTATAAGGATCGATTTGTCATAAAACAGTTTTGACAAATTCAAAAGTTGACCACAACGAGATTTAGTCTCAAGTGACGATGCCTGAGTCTATTTAGGATTGTTCTAGCAATTATTTTCAATTGAGAAATTGATAGGTGGATAAAGAAACCATGTTCCCTAATGGCAACATTAAGGAAGAGTTGTAATCGGTACAACGAGTAGGTTTGGTTGATCCTAAGGATGCTAGACACGTATGCAAACTTCAGTTGTCCATTCATGGGCTGAAGTAAGCATATCAGAGCTGGAATCTTCACTTTGATAATGTGATCAAAAGATTTTGGAGTCGTCCAAAATAGTTGAGGAAACCTGCATTTACAAAGAAGTGAGTGGGAGCTAAGTAGCTTTTGTTGATCTTATATGTGAATGGCATATTTGAGTGGGAGCTAAAAGAAATTCCCTGGTCTTATATACAGATTGTGTATTTAGGTGGGAGCTAGGTATCATTCCTGATTTTATATGTAATATTGAGAATGATACAGATCTTCTAGTAAAGTATAAATAATTATTTACGTGATTAAATTTTCTATGAATGATGTTAAGAGTATTAAGCTTTAAATCTATAATTCGTATAGATCATAAGGGGCTTAATAACATTAGGTCGGAATATTTTCCTAGGTTAAGATTCTGAAATTTTTCAGAATAGAACAAGCGAAGAAAAGTTCTCACTTGTATGACTGGGTAAAATATTAAGATTATCTTCGCATTTCAGCGATAATTATTGAAAGAAAAGGATATCCAACATTCTCTATGCCTTAGCCATAGATTCTGTCACAACTAAAGCTCGACTTGATGTGACCCAAATTTTTGGTTGAAGAACGGGTTCTAGAGTGATCCCTGGATGAATCAATGAACAAACATTAAGTATATCCTTCAGTGTCTAAAAGAGAACCGAAGAGATGTTTTCTGGTATAGGGTAAGAGTGTAAAGACAACTTGCCGTAAAAGAGTTACGATGATGCAAGTTATGACACTGACCCATATGACTAGCAATCTCATATGGGAGAATTACTTTGTTTTGAAGAAACACAGGGTTAGCTTGCGAAGTTGCATATGAATGCACTGTCGTATAATCTGCATAGGTATAGGAATATATGGCTACTTCAGAAGTAGAAAGTGTGACTGAACTGAGCGGTTTTCCAGAGCATGCGTGGTTTCCCTTAATAGGTCTCTCAGACTATTAAGGCCCATGCTACGCGAATTTTTGAGTCTCACTCCATCGGCAAACATATATTTCACCTTTATCATATGATACGGGATGATGTCAAACTAGGTGACATAGAAGTGTTGCAAAGCACATACAGATTTCTTTGTGGGAGATTTGTTGACTTAATACCTCTTCCACGAGGCAAGCATGCACCATGTTGCTATAGGTGTTAAGCTTTTACCAAGTTGTAAACTAGATTAATTGATACTCTAGTGCTAATGGGAGACTGTTGGAGATATGCCCTAGAGGCAATTAATAAAGTGATTTTATTTGTCATATCTCAATTGTTCATAATACGTTTTAATACCATGCTATAACTGTATTACGCGGAAACATTAATACACGTGTGATATGTAAACAACTAGGTCCCCAGTAGCCTCTAATTAACTAGTTTGTTGGGTAACAGATGATCAAGGTTTCTGATCATGGACAATGGCATCGGTTAACAACGGAGTCATATCATTAGGTGAATTATTTGATGGACATACCCAAAATATAGAAATGTAGTGTTCATACCTTTGACTGTGAGATCATATCAAATGTCGGGGATGTGACCCCGGGTACCCCAGAGTTGTTGCTTTGACCGAAGCTCCTAGGACGTCAGATGCGCTCCAAATCAAGGCAGGTGGCCTCGACTCTTCATCCTTAACCGGATCACTCTCCGCAGACGCTGGGACATCCTTAACCGGATCACTCTCCGCCGACGCCGGGACATCCCTAACCGGATCACTCTCCGCAGACACCGGGACATCCTTAACCGGATCACTCTCCGCCGACGCCGGGACATCCTTAACCGGATCACTCTTCGCCGACGCCGGGACATCCTTAACCGGATCACTCTCCGCCGACACCGGGACATCCTTAACCGGATCACTCTCCACAGACGCTGGGACATCCCTAACCGGATCACTCTCCGCAGACGCCGGGACATCCCTAACCAGATCATCTCCGCCGATGCCGGGACATCCTTATCCGAATCATCACAAATATCTTCAGGAGAGGATAAGAAGAGGACGTGGAGATTCAGAGGACAACGGCTAAAAGACAAAGGCAAGGACGGCATCTCCCAGAGATGCCGGAGACAAGTGCTAGAAGACAAAGGAGTCAACTCATCAACAGTGTTTGTACAGTGCATTGTGCCTCCTCATCCACTCATTGTCCCCTGGGTTCCCCTTTATAAGGATCACCAGGGGGAGAGCTCGAGGGGAGAGAGGCGCGGGTGCGCGCAGCCAGAGGCTCTTCTCCCTTGCCTCTTCTTCTTCCTAGAGTTTCTCACCATTGTTGGATCAAACAGCTCGAGGAGTATTTGTAGCCCACCGTATGCAAAGAGGAGAATACACCAAGTAGGCTAGTGCTGCAGTAGGGGTTTTACCTCCTCACAAGGGCCCCGAAGAAGGGTACATCGTGTGTGCCTTGTGTTCTTGGTTGTTCGTTCTTGTTCTTGCAGTGTTCTTCGTGTGTTCTTCGTGTGCGGTTTCACCGCGCAATCCCTCCCCGAATCCACAAGCACCCGTTCGGCCCCAGAATAAGCCACCCCGTGGCATCTGCGTGATTCCCACCACGACAGTTGGCACCCACCGTGGGGCTGATAGTGGCGCTTGCTGGGCTAATTTCGGATGGGATCTTCATCATCAACGCGGGGACTCGACATCGCCATGATCCTCCGCGATTTAGCTTGCAGCAGCGAGCAGAGGTTGGCGTGGCCTTCGTCAACGGCATCTTCGGCAGGTCCTAGATCTGCTCCTGCTTCGCTTGCGCGCCCGCAGAGCCGCGCCTCGCCGGCTCTCTGGCCGTGTTCCGGCCACGTATCCGCTGTCCAGGTCTGCGCCGGCCGGCCGGCCGTGGATCGGCCTTCCCCACACATCTGCGTCCGTGCCCTGCATCTCCTCCGCGCTGTTCGTCCTCTCGCGGGTCATCTTTACCGCGGCTTCGTCAAAGCTATTGTGGCCGCCCTTTGTAATCCGACATGTGCAAAAGCTAAAGCAACTAGGCAGGCAGCTGGATCGTTGGAGCGTGCATGTGTGGCTAGTGGCCATGCTTCGTGCATGCTTGACCGAATTTGCTTAACCGAGTCTGCTTGCTAAGCAAGCACCCAGGCAGCTGGAGCCAAGCAAGCAAGCAACTAGGCAGGCAGCTGGATTGTTGGAGCGTGCATGTGTGGCTAGTGGTCGTGCCTCGTGCATGCTTGACCGAGTCTGCTAGCCTGTCCGGCTTCTAAGCAAGCATTCAGGCAGACATGTTGATATCCAGGCCGACGTTAGCGTTTTCTTCGACTACTCCAACAACATTGCCTTGTAAGTATCAAATATATGTCTGCTTTATGCTTCTGCGTAATCTCAAATAGTACTCGGGGACTGGCCCCTCGTTTCTACCTTGCTTTGATTAGTTGTTTTCCCCGGGGTAAAGTGTTTTGACCCGGGGACTGGATAGCCAGCCCAGTTTAGTTTTGTCTCAAAGGTTACTCGGGGACTGCCCCTTTGCTTTTTGTCTAGTGTTTCCCCCGGGACAAGATGTCTTGACCCGGGGACTGGATAGCCAGTCTGTTTTACTTTTTCTCCTAGATAATAAAAGTAACTCGGGGACTCGGTTGAAACCGAGTCTAGTTTTTTGTGCATAGTATCTGCTGTTAGATTCGTTTTCTATCAAGTGCTATAGCTAGTTTTCCTCAGTTAGTATAATGGTTGTTTCCGTCAAATATTCTTCATTATATGTATGTTGGACTAACATTGAAAGGTGACATCGGTTTTGTTGAGAACGATCGTTACTGAGGTATCCTGGAAATCCGAAGTATTCCAGAAATCTGAGGTGCGTTGTAATCCGGATCATATTGGTAATCCGAATCACATTGGAAATCTGGATCCTATTGGTAATCCGAATTACATTGAGAATCCGGATCATATTGGTAATCCGGATCATATTGGTAATCCGAATCACATTGGAAATCTGGATCGTATTGGTAATCCGAATCACATTGGAAATCCAGGTCATATTGGTAATCCAGATCATATTGGTAATCCGAATCATATTGGTAATCCGAATCACATTGGAAATCCGGGTCATATTGGAAATCCGGATCGTATTGAAAATCCGGATCATGTTGGAAATCTAGGTCATAATGGAAATCCAAGTTATCATGGTTATATTGGTTATCTCAAATTATCCAAGGTACCCTAGCAATATCGGTATTCTCTAGATCGTCGTGTATTTCGTTTACTACAGTATCACGGTATCATTCCCCATCCCAGATCGCCGTTTATTTCGGTTTGTCACAATATCATGACATCATTCCATATCTCACATCGTTGTTTATTCTGTTTGCCAGCGTATCATGGCATCATTTGCATACCAGATCTTTGTTTATGTTAGATAGCCAGAGCCAACCTTTGAGATATGTTTTTGCAGGTTGTATGTTAGTCCAGCAGTGGCTGGAGACATCTATGTCGGTATACGTCCAAAGTGGCTAAAACCGGCATTTGAGACATGGTTACGTCAAACCAGCAGTGGCTGGAGACATCTATGTCGGTATACGCCCGAAGTGGCTAAAAACGGCATTCGAGATATGCTTATGTGAGTCCAGCAGTGGCTGGAGATATCTATGTCGGTATACGCCCAAAGTGGCTAAGAACCGACATATGAGTTATGCCCAAAGAGGCCGAGGTACCGAGACATGTGTGATATGCCCAAAGAGGCCGAGGTACCGAGATATGTGATATGCCCAGAGGGGCCGAGGTACCGAGACATGTGTGATATGCCCAAAGAGGCCGAGGTACCAAGTTATGTGATATGCCCAGAGGGGCCGAGGTACCGAGACATATGTGATATGCCCAGAGGGGCCGAGATACCGAGACATATGAGATACATACTTGCAGGTTTATGTCGGTCCAGCTTATGCTAGCGGCATCTGAGTTCGGTAAAAGCCAGGAGGGCTAACCGACGCTGGCGGCATCCGAGTTCGGTAAAAGCCAGGAGGGCTAACCGACGCTGGCGGCATCCGAGTTCGGTAAAAGCCAGGAGGGCTAACCGATGCTGGCGGCATCCGAGTTCGGTAAAAGCCAGGAGGGCTAACCGACGCTGGCGGCATCCGAGTCGGTAAAGGCCAGGAGGGCTAAGAACCGACATATAATGGTGACTATGCAGGCGGTGTGCTGAATTGCACAATGTCGGCAGAGACATATATGTATGGCCATGCCCATGCAGGCAACACATTTTCAGTGCAAACTGTCCATCTCGTTGTTGATTCGGGTGAGCTCGGTCAACCGGATATCGCATGTGGCCAGGAGGGCCAGGAACCGACATATGATGATGCCCATGCAGGCAGGATGTGGTGTACATGGAGATGTCTGGATATGCTTATTTATCTTTGTAAGTCTGCGCGCGACTCTGCGAGTCCCCCACAGCCTCGGGGACTACTGTCGGGGATGTGACCCCGGGTACCCCAGAGTTGTTGCTTTGACCGAAGCTCCTAGGACGTCAGATGCGCTCCAAGTCAAGGCAGGTGGCCTCGATTCTTCATCCTTAACCGGATCAACCGGATCAATCTCCGCAGACGCCGGGACATCCTTAACCGGATCACTCTCCGCCGACGCCGGGACATCCCTAACCGGATCACTCTCCGCAGACGCCGGGACATCCTTAACCGGATCACTCTCCGCCGACGCCGGGACATCCTTAACCGGATCACTCTCCGCCGACACCGGGACATCCTTAACCGGATCACTCTCCGCAGACGCCGGGACATCCCTAACCGGATCACTCTCCGCAGACGTTGGGACATCCCTAACCAGATCATCTTCGCCGATGCCGGGACATCCTTATCCGAATCATCACAAATATCTTCAAGAGAGGATAAGAAGAGGACGTGGAGATTCAGAGGACAACGTCTAAAAGACAAAGGCAAGGACGGCATCTCCCAGAGATGCCGGAGACAAGTGCTAGAAGACAAAGGAGTCAACTCATCAACAGTGTTTGTACAGTGCATTGTGCCTCCTCATCCACTCATTGTCCCCTGGGTTCCCCTTTATAAGGATCACCAGGGGGAGAGCTCGAGGGGAGAGAGGCGCGGGTGCGCGCAGCCAGAGGCTCTTCTCCCTTGCCTCTTCTTCTTCCTAGAGTTTCTCACCATTGTTGGATCAAACAACTCGAGGAGTATTTATAGCCCACCGTATGCAAAGAGGAGAATACACCAAGTAGGCTAGTGCTGCAGTAGGGGTTTTACCTCCTCACGAGGGCCCCGAAGCAGGGTACATCGTGTGTGCTTTGTGTTCTTGGTTGTTCGTTCTTGTTTTTGCAGTGTTCTTCGTGTGTTCTTCGTGTGCGGTTTCACCGCGCAATCCCTCCCCGAATCCACAAGCACCCGTTCGGCCCCAGAATAAGCCACCCCGTGGCATCTGCATGATTCCCACCACGACATCAAATCTCTCCTTCTGGAAGATGCGGTTGATCGCATCAAACGGCATGTCTTATATAGCGTGACAATAAAGGTGACACTTTCGGGTATCGGAAGAAAACAGTAGAAGCGAGTAATCAAGAGCGGGAATTGCCAATCCACATAGCAGGATAGATACTCTGGGCCCACTCGGTGAGATTACATCAATGAGCTTGCAAGCATGTGACTAGGTCACTGGGATGTAATATCACAGACGAGTAAAGATAGATTTGTCGATGGTGAGGTCATGCTCGGTAATTGTGATACCGGAGAATGACGCTCGAACAATCTAAGTATCGCTTGGCAAGAGGATGAGACTGGACGTCTAAAGGTTCAAACGATAAAAGACATTCGTGGACGCACATGGGCTATCATGGGTATCCAGATCCCGTTGTTAGTCATTGATCGGAGAGCGTGTCTCGATCATGTCTGTAGTGATCCCGAACCGTGGGGTAACACACTTAAGAGTGGGTGACGATCAGATTGGATTTGGAGAGAAAAGAAACCGGAGACTCCAAAAGTGTTCCGGACATGTCCGATGGAGATCGGAGGGCAACGAAATATGTTTAGGAGTCCGAATGAATTAAATAATATGTATTTAATATTAATGAGTGTTATTAATGATTAAATATATTTTTTATTTTATTAATTTCGAATTGTAAAGGCATTCCCATTAAGGGAAAAACCCCATTTGGGAAATGGGGGGGAGGGCCTAGCCGGCCTAGGTGGGCTGAATGGGGCCCACCTAGGTGGCCGGCTGCCTCCTTGACCGGCGCACCCCATGTGGGGTTTAGTCCCACATGGGGGAGCTAAGGAGGTTGGCCTCCCTCCTCCTCCTTTATATAGGAGTGCCCCATGGCTTTGAAAATACACAAATTCTCCCTCTTCTTCTCTCCTACCTTGAGCGTGGTTCCGTTTCTGGAGCTGCGTACTAGGAGGGAAGTCTCTCTACTATACGCACACCGCCGTGCTGCTAGATCCACTCTTCCACTTCCGCTGCTCTGCTGGATCTGGATCCCAGAGGTCGTCATCCACACCGTACGTGTGTGGAACCGCGAGGCACCATTGTTTGGTGCTGGGAGCTATCTTCTTCCACTACACGACCCTGAGGTCAGCGCCGTCATCTCCACCGACAACGTTTGTGCGGGAAACGTAATCCCGCTTCCGGTCTACAAGGGTATGTATTCTGATCTCCTCCGTATTAGTATATCTGCATAGTATAGATCCTGGCTAGTTTATGGTTATCGTCGGTAGGAAATTTTTTGTTTTCTGTCTACGATCCCCTACATATACATGGCGGTATCATTACTAAGTCTAATCCTCTTGGCATCTACGTTATGGCTGTGAGTACTACTACCGAGATTCAACAAGAATAAACGATTACTCTCAGGAGCATTAACATAAAATATATCATTCATCGAAATAGCACAACCATTTGATACTGAATTGAACGAATATCCATCTTGCAACAAGCAAGATCCACTTATAATGTTTACACTCAAATCCGGTACAAAATACAATTTATTTAAAACCAAAACTAATCGTCACCTCATCCTTCGCCAGACGCCGTTTATTCCATAACTCCAGCTGAGAGTTACAAATATGAGCAACAGAACCGGTATCAAATACTCAAGCATTACTCCGAGCGCTAGTAAGGTAAACATCTATAACATGTATATCAAATATACCTTTCTCTTTGATGGCAATCTTGCCTTTCTTTGCTAGGTACTTGGGGCAGTTGTTTTTCCAGTGACCACCGTCTTTGCAGAAGAAGCAGTTGCTTGCTTTTGGTTTGACGATCAGTACCATCCTTTCCATCTTGATTTCCAATTCGGCCACTTCGAGCATCAACAGTACTTCAGATAAGGATTTTGACGTCCCTAGGTCAAAGTAGTTCATGATAGCATCCTTATAGCTAGGAGGCCGCGAAAGCAGCACCCTGTCTATAACTAGCTCGTCTAGAATCCCATATCCCAGATCACTCAGGAGCTGGATGCAGCCAGACATTTTGGCCAAGTGCTCGCTTATGTTGCCGTGCTCTTCCATCTGGGCTGAGAAGAACAGCCTGGTAGCTTCATACTTCTCAGCCATGACTTGTGGTGCAAAAACAGTCATGAGTTCAGTGATTATCTCATAATCACTCTTCTTCTCAAAAAGCTTCTACAGGTCAGCCTCCATGGCAAAGAGCATGCCACTCTGGACATAAGAGGAAATCTCCACCCTCGACTGATAGACATTCTTCTCGTCATCGGAGGCGGTGTCTGCAGGCTGATCACCTATGGCGGCCTCAAGAACGTAGGCCACCTTGTGGGAAGTGAGGAGGATCCTCAGGTTGCGGAACCAGGACATGAAGTTCGACCCATTGGTCTTAAGCTTTTCTTTCTCAAGGAACAGGCCTAGGTTAAAGGTGGGGCGAGACATCTACAATGGAATTTGCAAAAACATAAGACTTTGTTCATAATAAAATATGGGTTCAAGTTTTAGTAAAATAAAACTACCAGAACTCCCACTCAAAACGAACATCCTCGCATCGTTTTAGTGATTACACGATCCTAATTCATTACACTACCCCGATCGTCACGGCCGATAGCATAACTTCAAAAGTGGACATCACTTATGTTGATCACAACAACTATGTGACTCGTGCTTAACCTTTCGGTCACTGTGTTCCGAGGCCATGTCTGTACATGCTAGGCTCACCAAAATTAACCTATAGTGTATTGCTTGTGCAACGTGGCTTACACCCACGTTATGCAAACGCAGATACGTCTGACACCCGATCGTCATGGCCTGCCTCGTATCGGAGAACTTTCGGTGGTGCACGCTAAGGGGAGACCACTATTTGGTATTTTAGGAGGGATCATCTTATATTACTACCGCCGTGTAACTAATATATAAACATATATATATATATATATACAAAATATAAGATGCACTCAATAACATAACATCAAAATGAAATGTAATGCGACATGCACTACTAGGGAATAGGCCTTCTGTGGCGCACCCACTTTGCCATTCTGTGGCGCATGGTGGGTGCGCCACAGAATTGTCGCCACAAAAATGTGAATTATGTGGCGCACCCCCTGGTGCGCCACAGAAATCCCAACATTCTGTGGCGCACCCAGGTCCATGCGCCACAATAACTGTTTTAGTGGCGCATCCGCAGGGGGTGCGCCACAGAAAAGAGTGCGCCACAGAATTTCTGTACATGTATTTGGAATTTGCTGCTGCCCGCTATACAAATACAGGTATATTACAGGAATATAGGTATATTACAGTATTTATACAGATATAACAGAAACAATAATATATTTTGACAGGCATATGAAAACAGAAGCATTACTATGTCATCACATTACTTATATCCCGAGATACATACATATAGTGACAAGTGCAGAATTTTTACACAAGTGTTTGATACAAAAGTTCATCATGTCACACGTTACAAATGAAATGGTCACCGCCTACACTAGGATCAAATCTAGTATATCGGCGATGATGGTGAGCAAGAGCGGGAGCACGACGATCATGGAGCTTTCTTCTTGAGCGGCACCGGGAACGGTTTATACATCTCTTTCGTCGTCCACGTCATGTCGTCATTCTGCAACTCTAGGCGTTCTTCGATGTCCCTCTGGCACAACCCTGGAGATGGATTGGGATATATATCTCTACTATATAATATCAGTAAAGTTTCTTCCTCCAAAAATTTCGTCCGTCCGTGGTACGTCGTACGTGCCGGTCGTACGTCTTCCTTGGTACGTCGCCGTTAGATCGATTAATTCTCTGATTCGAGTCGTTAGCTGGATCCTCAAGCGGACGTACGAGTCCGGGTCAGGTTCCAACCTGGCTCGCGGAAAGGAAACAACAGCCGAAGAGAAAGAAAAGTCGTGTTCGACTCTAAAGGATACTATTTCTGTGAATAAACCCGCACTCCAGAGGAAGGAGGCCGCGTACCTCTTCGTTCCCGAGCTCCTCGATCCAAAATCTTCTCCTCGATCCAAAATCTTCCCCATTCATCGGAGTTCCATCACCCACGGAGAGAAGACAGAAGAGAGACGAGTTGCAGCGCTAGGGCTTGCCGCCGCCGCCCCTCTGCCGACAGCCCCGCGCCGCCTCACCTACCCCGCCGCGGGAAGCACCACCGTCTCCCCGCCATTCCCTGCGACCGGAAGTCCCCGTGCCCCGGCGCCACAACGGCCCGCTCCCGCTGCACGGGACAAGTGGGCAGGGAGAGGAGCCGTCGGTGCTCAGGACGGGGCTGCGCTGTGTAAAGTGCTGGGAGGGCCTGGGCTTGAGGAATTTGTCCTGGGCGGCGCCGGCTCGCCGGAGGTTTGCCCGCGGCGGAGGTGATGTCCACGAGAGGAGAAAGAGAAGGTCTGGGACAGCCGATGGAGCTGGAAGATCGGATCTCCTCGACGGAGGATAGCTCGGCGAGCTGCGCCCGGGAGTCGACGGCGGGGGGCGAAACTTGGAGCTCCTCTCGCACGCGCGTGACCTGCGCGGAGGCCGCTGCCTTCCCCAGCGTGCCTGCGTCAAGTTTCTCGTCGTCCCGGTGTCGACGTCTTCGTCTACAATACATAGCTGCGTGACTGCGTCAAGTCGCCGCAATCCCTGTGTCAAGGACGAGGCAATCCCTGACTTTGCATAGCGCACTGCGTGTTAAGTTCCACCCATCGAGTCGTCTACAGATTCTACATAGCTCTTCTGAAAGTTCTAACTCGGTGGTCACTGCAATCTTAGTGCAAGAGACATGCTCAGCTAGGATATAAAGCTGCTTACTAGCACCTGATGTCTTCTCATAATTGAAGTACAAGGGGATGCTACTGTCACTGAAATACCAAGAATCTACAATGATCAGTATATAGAAATTTCAAGGCAACGGAGAAGCTAAAAAGGCTGCCAACAAGGTACTTAAATAATCTGAACTTGAAGCTTTGCCTTCTTTGCTTGGCAGCCCAGTCTGCATTACATGATAAATCTGATTTCTTCTGTCCTGATTGGGAACAGCGTTTTAACAGAGTACACATGATGCAACGCAACTGGGAACGAAAACAAAAGGCATGGCAGGTGATGCAGCTAACCATGGGCGAAGCGGCTGCAGTTCTGAGCACATCAGGCATGTAGTCTTGGTTTGATTCAAGGTAGCCTCGTGTGCTTGCTCTTTCTTAGACTGCATGCATTGATTTGCCTTCATTTGGAAAAATATTTGGTGAATGTAATCAGCTAATATTAAGTTAAAGTCTTTGCCCCTAAAGTCTGCACAATATGGATGTTTATATTCCTAAATTTCTCTTTAATTAAAACACATACCCTGGTTAGTAATGCTGAGATGATCTACTAATGTTGTCAGATTGTCAAACTCGCACATGAAATATTTCATACCGAAGTTGCTAACAGATGTTTATGCCCTAGCATGCTTAATATAGAATAGCCCGTAGCAACGCACGGGTAGCTGATGATTTTTCATGGTCCATGCTACTGATTCATTGCTCTATTTCAATTAACTATGGTTCTGAACATGTAGTTGGGCAATAGGTTGATTTCTGTGGAAGAAGTCTGATGATTTTTTCATCTGAACAATGGTGAGCTACATGTCATGTTTATCTCGATGATTTCACGTGACTAATTAGGCGTGTCTTTTTTTTCCTCTACTTCGTGATGTATCTTTGGTTAATGTATACCCAGATCAGGCTTGATGGAAGATACGGGCGTGCCCACGTCGCCGTCGTCGGACCTGGCTTAGCGTTAGGCTGTTGCAGCTGTGGCTCTGGACCAAACGACGCCTTCAAGCATGCTGACCATATTATGTGTGCCGGCGAGAGCTATTCATATTAAAGGGAAGAATCTTATTTTTCTTGCTCGATGTTACTAAATTTCTTTTTTTTTTGTTCTGCCGCTATGATATAGCGATTCATATACTCTCTTGCACACAGATGTGTCTTTAGCGTATAGATTTCTATGGATATGGTTTAAATTGGCTTGATTAATATGTCTTAGCAACATATCTATTTCTTTAAAAATCTTCATAACCGTAGCTATTTTAAGGAAATAACTATTTAACTTATGTTTCATATAACATTTATTTTCTGAGTATGTTCGATTTAGTAGATAACAAAAAAATTAAAATTAAGAGCCAAAGAATAAATTGATTATAGAGATAATACAAATTAAAAATAATAGTAAATAATAGTAACACAATTACTAGATCAAGCTAAAACATATTGTAAAATTATTTTAAATTTGTACTTATAATTTTTGTTATCATTATCAGCAAGTGGATAGTCGTATTGCATCATTACTTTGTGCGCCTTCTCGATGCATTTTTTCTCTCCCGTTGCAACGCACGGGCATTTTGCTAGTTGGTTAATAATATAAATAGAGTATGATTTATTCATCTAAGTTTATAAGTCTATAATAAAAGAAAATAAAGAAGCACTTCTTGCGAGTGAGGCAAGGCTTTCTTTTATAATACATCCTACCTCGGCCGCGGTAGTTCAAGGCCCCCCTGCTGTGTTGACATCTTCGACAATGATTTCCAATAACTTCATCTGGATGCGATGGAAGTCTTCTCTAATATCAGCATCGGTGAGCTTCTCGTCAAGTTGGACCCAATCTCGCATACAAGATGGCATCCTGCTCTGCATCTCGGACATACCCTTTAAGTTGATGGAGGGCGTAGAAGGCATCCTTCACGCTGCCAGGCTGCTGCTTGAGGCAAGGGAACTCAGTCACATGCTTGAACCGGTGCTTCTTGTCTTTTGTAAAAGCTTCCGACTTATTTTCTAAGGAGCCTCCCTTTTGGGCATAACCCTCGATAGCATCATCGAGAACACCCTTTATTCTGGTGTAGTCTTTCTTCCTCTGCACACTCCCCGAGTCGAAATAAGTGGCAAGGGACCACCCCGGGTTTAGGACGATGAGGATGCAGAACGTGTCCCTGCTCAACACAATGGAAACGGAATGTTGGAAAGGATCAGCAATGGAAGAAATCGATAAGAAAGAATAAGTTACGACGGCGGCGAGCGGATGTGTACTTACTCGGGAAAGAAAGGCACAAGAAGGTTGTTCTTCCTCTTGTTTTTCAGCATGAACCTCTGGAGGTACTCCGTCGCCCTGGTCCGTGTCCTTGATCCTTCCACCAGCTGGCTGTCATGCATGTAGTAGGGATCCGCTACCGCGACGTGCAGGAGATTATCTCTCGAGATCTTCATCGCCGCATTGAGCGCGTACAGGCGGACCAAGTTATAGTTCAGCTGTTTAAAGTGAAATAGATTGAAGACATCCTCGTACGCTATGAAGAACAGATCCGCGGGGGCTTCACGGACGAAGTCAAACTCATCATCCATTGGCACTTGGACCGTGAACACCGGGTAATTTGGATACTTGTCTTTAAGAAGGAGGCCCTCTAGGTGCAGGATAGATTGATGCAAAGAGTGCATGTGTCCATATGTGAAGCAGACCATCTCCGGAGGCAGTATCAGTTTACCAGCTTCATGAATTCGGTGCGCCAAGCCATCCGGACGGGGTGGTACCAAGTCTTCACGACCCCGGATAATCATAGGAGGTGGCTGGCTCGAAGAGGCGCCTAACTTTCTCTTCCTGTGCTTCTTGTTCTTCACCTCCCCTGGAAGCCCCTCACGAACCGTATTCCGTATTGTGCCAGGGGTGAAAACGTTAGTCGGTTTGTCTAGACCTTCATCGCCGGCCGCTGGAGGCGTCTCTTGAGATAAACACTGGAAGGTCAGGCGCTACGTGCATGTAGTGGGATGAGCAGGTTGATTGGCGTGAGCACGGAAGGGTTCGTCATCCACAGGAGGCATGTATACATCTTTGCTGGCGCCAGTGTTGAGGAAGGCATCGATGTCGACATTCTCATCATCATCGTCGCCGTTGCCATCAAGTTGAGGTGCAAAGGCGTTGCCTAATTGGGAAGGTTGCGGTTCAGATGCTCCCAACAGTTTTAAGTGGCGGCTGGTGGTGGCGACGACCGCCGGTTCCTTCCGGGCAGTGGCGACGGCTGCAGGCTTCGAGGGCTTCGGGGGACGGATCGGTGCTCAAACTTCGAGGTGGCGCCGGTGGTGCGCCTGCACCCCTCATCAAGAAGACCCCCCCAAGACGAATCTGGTTCTTCGGCCATGGCGTGACCCAGTTGGGGCACTTTCCAAGGGCCATGTGGCCATCGGCTCCCGGAGGTTGAATGGGGGGGTCGATGTCGAAAAACGCAGACACTGCCATAACTACCTTGACCTTCATATTGGCCTCGTCCATTCTAGTGTGGTGCATTTCGCGGCTCTTTGGTTGTATGACAAGGCCCGCAGCAACTTCCTTCAACTCGCCGCCGGCCTCTACCCTATGCAGGAGTATGCAAGGTGAGTCCTGAGTCAACAACACATGTTGGACATCATGAGATGGCAGTCATCAAAGCAGGCATAGTTATAGAAGATGATGCGGACTAACTAATTAGTTACCTTGGTGATGGCGTCCAGCCCGGCTAATGTCGAGACAAGGGCGCCGGTGCCGGCGGCCAGACAATTATTCTTGGGTGCCGGTACCGTAGGGGGCGTCGGTGTGACCAAATGGAGCGGCGGCTGTGCCACGGCGTTGGGCGGTGGGGTCACCAGGTCCGGTGATAGGTTCTGCTGGTTCATGGTGGAGTTGCTTCCGGAGAAGCTGGGCACGTGTATCGGCCCATGTTGACCTCCCGCATTCCAGGCAGCTATCCCCTCCAATAACGCAGGGGGAAACATCTCCCGGAGCCTAACGGTCACTAACTTGTCAACCGTGCTGGAGTTCACTTTTTCCTTCTCTAGTGACTCCACCTTCTTACTTAGCTCCACAACTTCGGCTCTATCCTTGGTCGGCTTCCTCCTCTCCTTTCTGGTCACGCCGCCGTCCGAGCTGTAGTACTCTGTGAACTTCATGCTCATACCAAAGCCGGACACACGGCCAGCTGAACTCGACGGCGCCGACTTGTCACTATTCTTAAAAACGTTCATTGCCCTGTTGAAAGTCGTGTCCCACCGTTCCGTCGACCCTTGGGACTGGCCGGCCTCAGCGTCAGCCGTCAACTCTTTCTCCTGCAGACAAAGGTGAACCCACTTAGAAATTTGGCTTTGTTATCGATATAATTAGATCATTGCAATGGACTTTGAGATATCTGTGGTAATTAAATTCCCTTACCAGCACTTTCTCGAACTCCCTCACATCCTGATCATCGGTAATGAATTCCCCAGTCTTCCAGTCCAGATGGTAGCGGGACCGGACAAAGTTCCGGATCTGCTCGTCTGTGATTTTTTCCCACGGGTTTTCTTTTCCAAGGCGTGCAATCTCGGCATCCTCCTTGTCCCAAACGGGTTTTTCCCTCAGTAACCGCCGCTTCCCAAATGGTGGTTACCTATGTTCAGCTCCCGCATGTCCTTCCCCCACTGGGTCCATTTTTTAGCCTCCTCGGATTTTAAGAACAACTTGAATTCCTCGAACTCTTCTTCAGTGATGTGCGGGTCTTTTTTACTAATCTCCTCCCAGTTGTCACCCTTCTCAATCTTGCTCTTCACCCGGCTTTTCCAGCTGCTCGAGGCGGTGCTCATCTTCGTGATGACGAAACTGTCCACCTTTTTGTTGAACGGCAGCAGGAACATGTATCGTTGGTGAACCCTCTTGAGGAGGTGTTCGACCAAAGCCTCATTGGCTGTGCTTCTGAGGTCCTTCGTGTTGATCGACACGCTTTCCCGGAGGATGCACCCTAGTTGCATGCTGTACCCTGAGGCAATATTCTCAGGTGCCACTGGTAGGCCACTTGCCGTGACCTGAGTGAACATGTCCGTGACATTGCCGACCGATTGCGGTGTCCGATCCTTCCTTGGCTTCTTTTCTTCTGAGCGGCCGGGTTGCTGCCGCCAATACCACCATCCGTGTGGTCACCGCCATCGGAGGTGGTGGTGGTGTCATCCTCATGGCCGCCGTGACCTTCTAATAAGTTGTATTCGGGGTCGTCCTCCCGTCCTTCTTGCTCATCGTCGGGACGGTCGGCGCCACTAGTGGCGGCGGCATCCTCCTCCTCCCAGAACGACTTGTTCTTTTCTCTAGCTTTTTCTTCGACGCTCATGCGCTTAGAAGTGTCGGGCTCCGTGTCGGCCGACATGTTTGCACTGCATTAAACAGAGGCAAAAAGTTAGTATAACAAAAATATAAGAAAAAAAATCACTTACTTAAGTACTAAGATACCCCGGCCCATGCATTAGTCACAATACCCCATATATCCTTTTTTTTAGCAAAGTCATGCTAAAATTCATGAAAAAATTCGGCATGACTTTTGCTAAAAAAGGGACATATGGAGTACCCGAATTTGCCGGAACGGAAGTTAATCGACGTTCCGGCAATCTCAAGGGTCTCGGGGTACCTGCATATATTTCACACATCCACACATCTTCGGCCGGCATCTCCGGCCGGCAACAAACAACATATGGAGTATCATCCACATCCACACACATGCACATCCACATCCACACACATCCACAATATCTCACACACATCCACATCCACACACATCCACAATATCTCACACACATACGTGGCATCACCACATCGACATCTCACCTGAAAGAACGTGGAGGTTCTTCTAAATTTCCTGCATACGGTAAAATAATGCATTAGTTAATTAAACTTAACCTTAAAATAGGTTACTTAGCATGATAAACACTAGTCATGATATTACTTAGCAATTGCAGAGAATAAAATAAAATTAATCTAGTGACCTAGCAACTAACCTAGCTACTGCCACTAACCTAGCTACTGTAAAAAATACTAACCTAACATCAACAACTACCTAGCAGCACCTAACCTAGCAGCACCTAATATAGCAACTAATTTAGCAAGCAACTAACATAATTTAGCAGCACCTAACCTACTGCACACATACACAACAAACTAGCAGCACCTAACAACAGCAACACCTAACAGCAGCAGCACCTAACTAACCTAAGCAAGCAACTAACTTAGCAAAAATTTAAACTAACCTAGCAACTAACCTAGCAGCAGTAACCTAGAAACTAACCTAGCAACTAAACTAAACTAACAACTAACCTAACAGCAACTGAAATCAACAAATTGACTAAGGAATTTGCACAAGCACCTTTGGTGCTAGGAGGGAGAGGAGACCAGGAGAGGAGGAGGGGCTCACCTTCGGTGCTAGGAGGGAGAGGAGACCAGGCAGCGCGTGCTCTCAGTGCTCGTGGTAGAGGGGCTGCGAGCTCTCGTCGGCGGCAGTGCTCGGGGCGAGCTCCAGGCGGCGGCGAGGGGCGTCCGTGGAAGGCAGATGTGGGAGGGGCGACGGCGAGAGCGTGGCGAGGGGGAGAGCAGGGAGAGAGGGAGACGTCAACGGCGAGGGCGGCCGGAGCGTCGACGGCGAGGGCGGTCGAGCGGCGGTGGTCGGCGGCAGTTGGTCGAGAGAGCACGCAGAGTCGAATTGGGGAATTTGGGAGAAGAGAGAGGCCGGTGCGGGGCGGGGCCACATGTAAGTGGGGCACATCAATTCTGTGGCGCACGGTTTCAGCGGGATGCGCCACAGAATTCTGTGATTCTGTGGCGCATCTACTGGGGGGTGTGCCACAGAATTTTGTGGGTGGAGTTGTTAAAAAATTTGCTAACAGTTATTTGACAATCACAGGCGCATGTCCCAGTGGTTAGAGTGGGTAAATTTCAGTATGTTTGGGCAGCCAGGTTCGAATCCTGGCTGTCTCACATTTTTGTTTTCTTTAAAAAAAATTTGGTTAAATTTAAAGAAAGAACACACACATTTGTTATTCTTTCAAAAATTATATTTTTAGTTATATTTAAAGAAAGAATAGATACACATTTTAAAGAAAAGAATAAACACACATTTTGTTAGTAGACTATTATTTTATTCATGATATACATATGCTCTTGTCTCACTCATACATACAAATTAATACACAAAAAAGTCTTCTTCCTCCCGGTTCCGAGCTAGTTTCTCTTCACAATCTTCTTTCCCTTCTTGGAGGTTGAATGCTTTAGGCCGGGCACCTTGAGATTTCTTCGCGTGAACGGACAAACTTTAATAGGTAGGGAGGTCTTCCTTCTTTCTCTACTAGTAGTAGGCATGTCGAAGTACTTGCCGAATTCCTCCTCGATCTTCGGATCGCCGTTCTTATCCAAGTCTTCCTCGTTGGCGTCTCCTTCCATTCCGATGATGCTCCTCTTGCCCCTCCTCATGACAACACGGCTAGGCTTTGATGGGTCGGTAACAAAGAAGCATTGCTCAACTTGGCTAGCGAGTACCCATGGCTCATTTTTCGCGGAGGCGTTCTTCGATTTGGCATCGGGTATTACCATGGTGGTGAAATACCGGCCTTCTTTGACGACGTCCTTGGCCCATCTCACACGGAACATTGGCACCGACTCTCCACAGTAGTTGAGGTCCCATATCTCCTCGAGCCTTCCGAAGTATCTTTGCCTGACAGTAGCCTCGTCATCACCGTAGGATAGCATAGTTACTCCTGAGTTTTGATATTCGCTATTCCTGTCCTTTTCCTCGGTGCAGAATCTGGAACCGCTGATGTCGTACGACTGATAGGTCCTTACGTTGTGCCCGGGGCCCTGTGATAAGGAGAATATGACTTTTTCATCTTCCGTAGATGTCTTTTGGTGCTGTGCTTCAAGCAGTTGCCTTTTCTTGAACCAACTCGTGAAGCTGGAGTTGTGCTCTCTGGTTACGTCTCCCTTCTTCCTCGGCCGACCCAGGTCGATGTAATTCTTCTCGATTAAGCTTCTATGCTCTTTCACCCAAGGTTCGATCAATTGTAAGTGTTGTAGCGTGACCCGGTGAGCCCTGTCGAAGTCATCGCGTCGACCACGAATGCCGACAGGGAGTGAGCGGTAGCCCTCGCGGTGACCAAATCCAGCGAGCCTGCCGAGGTGCGTCCTGGTGGGCAGACCAACATCCTAGTTCTCGGTGCTTAGATAGCTCTGACAGAAGGAGATGCACTCGTAGGTTAGAAAGCCCTTGGCCATGCTTGCGTCTGGACGGGACCTGTTGCGAACGTATCCTTTCATGACACCGTTCTGCCTTTCGAACGACATCATGTATTGCAGGAACGTCGGCCCGAGCTGCAGGATGTCATCAACGACATGGAGAAGGAGATGCACGCAGATGTCAAAGAATGCGGGCGGGAAGTAAATCTCGAGCTCGCATAGTATCACCACGATCTCTTCCTGTAGCCTGTGGATCTGCCTCACGCTGATCGACTTCCGAACGGATTTAGTCCATCGGTGCTCATACCCAGCCTGGCGTTCCTTGCGTCGCCCCCGAAATCTTCGAAGGCGATGTCCAATGCTTCCCAATTGCTAGCGTCTGAAGGGTGTGTCAGGATCCTGCCCTTCTCCGGATCTTCTTCGGGCTTCTCCCTTTTCGCGTGCCATTGCATGAGCTTTGCTTCCTTAGGGTCCACGAAATACCGCTGCAGACGGGGAGTGATAGGAAAGTACCATACCACTTTTCGAGGATTTTTCTTGTTCCCACTCTTATACCGTCCGTGGACGCACACCGGACATGTGGTCATGTCCTTGTAATCGCCCCGATAAATTGCGCAATCATTGATGCAGGCGGGGTATTTGACGTGCGGTAGGTCAAGAGGGCACACGACTTTCTTGGCCTCCTCGATACTACTTGGCAATGTGTTCCCCTTGGGGAGAATATCATGCATGAATTTCATGTTCTTGTCTAAGCTCACGTCGGTCCATCTGTTTTGCGCCTTCATCTCCAGAGCACCAAGCGTTACTTGCAAGCGCATATCCTGGGGCCGGCACCCAGGATACAACGGAGTGATCCCGTCTATCTCCATTTGTGCCAGCTTGGCTTTCTCTCTGGCTGCAGCTCTGGTGTTGCTCGTCTCCTTGAGGAGCAGCTCTTGAACATGAGCGTCCTGCAAGGCCGAAGTTAGCGGGGTCTGCGTGTTCACGCCACCACCGGCATCTCCTTCATCATGATGATCTTGTCCGCTGGCATCTCCTTCGTCATGATGATCTTGTCCGCCGGCATCTCCTTCATCATGATGATCTTGTCCGCCGGCATCTCCTTCATCATGATGATCTTGTCCGCCGGCATCTCCTTCATCATGATGATCTTGTCCGTCTTGTTCCAGCATGAAACCGCGCCTGAGCAGGTGATCCTCCAATTGTCCAGAATCAGGGTCGATCCACCTCACAAGTTTGCATTTTCGACATGGACATCTTATCTGGCGCCTGTTGCACCGAATCATGTCTGCCTTCGCTTCTTCCTTGTATCTACTGATTCGACCGGAGCTCATCATGATGACCATGGTTGACAACGCGGTATACATAGAGCAGAAACGAGAGTATATATGTTAATTGGAACCGCAACATGCACACACAGACACACACACATGCATATGCATGTCCATCCATGCATCACGCCGGCGCAAGCAACAACAAAAAGTTTCTTCCGGACCAATTCATGCACAACACACAAACTTCATGTATAATCATCGTCATGCCATCGTGCAAACTTCACCTACAACATACAAACCTCCACACACCGCCGGCCACACAAAATATGCATATGCATGTCCATCCAACTTTCCTCACCTAGTAGATTCGTTGCCGAGACGTGACCGCGATAGACGAGAGAGTGTGTGGTCTTGGAGAGAAAATAGTGGAGAAAAAGAGATGTGGGGGAGAGGAGGAGAGTATATATGGAGAGCCTCCCGGCCCTCAACAATTATCTATCAACCAAAATAGGTTTAACTACAAAAATGGAGAAAAGTATGGGCAAAATGGGATGAGAGGGAGGAGGAAGATGAGCTAGATGGAGGAGGAAGAAGAACAAATGGGTAGAGGAAAGGGGGGCTTGCCCCTTTTGTACATCTGGGAAAGCCATTCTGTGGCGCATGGGCCCACATGCGCCACAGAATTTCTGCTTTCTGTGGCGCATGCTCCCCCATGTGCCACAGAATGTTGTTCCCACCAATAATTGGTGTGGGCCCCGCCATTTTTTCTGTGGCGCATGCGCACAGATACGCCACAGAAATGTACAGAAATGACCCCAGAATACGAAATCCAATGATTGGTGGTGGGGGCCACCCATTTTCTGTGGCGCATCTGCCTGCGTGCGCCACAGAATGTGGGCTTTCAGTGGCGCATGTGCACTGCGTGCGCCACAAACTGTTCACACTTTCTGTGGGGGTGCGCCACATAATATTTTTAGTGGCGCATGCACTGTTTGGTGCGCCACAAAATGCCATTCTATAGAAAGACAGTTTCCTGGTAGTTATGATATGGTCTCGCGCCGATGGTCTCCTTCGCGCCCACAGTTTATAAACAATTTACTAAACTTACCTTGACCATATCACATTGCCCCTGCAAAATAAAGTTAGACGTTTTCTACTTTATCTTTTGCATATTTTACGTGGCTGCTAGGCCTTTCGTAAGAACCGTTTCTTACCTACAAACAACCACAACATCGATTAAATAATTATCTCTATTACACCCCTTTCAGGACCCTTCATTGTAAATGAAATATCAACTATTGTTAGAGATACAGACACCCGCCAGCCACATATACGGTACAAGCCTTATGTCAAGTGTGGAACCAGTCTCACGTAAGAGTACGCGTAAAGTCGGTCCAGGCCGCTTCATCGAACAATGCCGCGATATAAACAAGTACACGCTAGAGGGCAACAAATATAGAATCGATGCCCACATTCAACATGTGTTCTAAAAACCGTACAGATATATCTATGCATAGATCGGCTCTGGTACACTAAAGGGGATCGTAGAAAGAAAACAATTTTTTTCCTACCGACGATAACCAGAAACTAGCCAAGATCTATAACTATGCAGATATACTATACGGAGGAGAACGGAGTACATACCCTTGTAGACCGAAAGCGGGATTACGTTCCCGCACAAACGTTGTCGATGAAGCCGACAAAGCCGACCTCTAGGTCGTGTAGAGGAAGTAGACGTACTCCCAACGCTACCCGAGTAGCGCCTCGTAGTTCCACACACGTACGGTGTAGATGACGACCTCCGGGCTCCAGATCCAGCAGAGCAGCAGAAGCGAAAGATTGGATCTAGCAGCACGGCGGTGTGCGTATAGTGTAGAGACTTCCCTCCTCGTACGCAGCTCCAGAAACGGAACCATGCTCAAGGTAGGAGAAACAAGAAGGAGAAGGATGGATTTCCAAGGCATGGGGGTCCCCTATTTAAAGGTGGAGGAGGGAGGCCACACCCATCGGCTAGGCCATGTGGGACTATTCCCACATGGCCACCGCCGGCCATGGGGAGCGCCGGCCCCTAGGTGGGCCCCGCCCACCTAGGGCGGCTGGCCCTCGTCTTTTTTTCCATTTTCCCTTTTGGGGTTTTTCCCTAATGGGCCTTAGGCCCATTTAGGTTTAATGCCTTTAAAAATTCGAAATTAATTAAATAAAAATATATTTAATTACTAATAACATTTATTAATATTAAATACATATTATTTAATTCATTCGGGCTCCGAAACATATTTCGTTGCCTCCGATCAACATCGGACATGTCCCGGAACACTTTCGGAGTCTCCGGTTTCTTTCTCTCCTATATCTAATCTAATTAAAACGTCACCTACCCTTAAGTGTGTTACCCTACGGTTCGGGATCACTTCAGACATGATCGAGACACATTCCCCGATCAATGACTAACAGCAGGATCTGGATACCCATGATAGCCCCTGTGTGTCCACGTATGTCTTTTTATCGTTTGAACCTTTAGACGTCCAGTCTCATCCTTTTGCCTGGCGATACTTAGATTGTCCGAGCATCGTTCTCCGGTATCACGATTACTGAGCATGATCTTGTCATTGACAAATCTATTTTTACTCGTCTGTGATATTACATCCCCGTGACCTAGTCACATGCTTGCAAGCTCATTGATTTAATCTCATCGAGTGGGCCCAGAGTATCTATCCTGCTATGTGGATCGGCAAATCCCGCTCTTGATCACTCACCTCCACTGCTTCCTTCGGATACCCGAAAGTGTCACCTTTATTGTCACGCTATATAATACATGTCGTTTGATGCGATCAAAGCATCTTCCAGAAGAAGCGATTTGATATGATCTCACAGTCGAAGGTATGAGCACTACGTTTCTATATCTTTTGGGTATGTCCACCACGTCTTTCACCCAACGACATGACTCCGTTGTCAGCCGACGTAATTATCCATGATCAGGAAACCTTGATCATCTGTTGCACAACGGACTAGTTAAACAGAGGCTACTAGGGACCTGGTTGTTTACACACCACACGTGTATTAATGTTTCCGCGTAATACAGTTATAGCATGGTACAAAAACATATTATGAACAATTGAGATATGACAAATAAAATCATTTTATTAATTGCCTCTAGGGCATATCTCCAACAAGAGATTGTCTTTAATTACCAAAACCACACATGAGGGCACATGCACTTTTAGGTTCCATAATGGAATGTTTGGGAAATCATCTACTCGCACACAAACATATATGCACCTAGTGATAAGGGGTTGCCCGATCTTCTCAGTGAGCTGCGGGTAGATGGAGGATGGTGGAAAATAGCTTGCGAGAATCCGACAAACTCTCCGGCTGCTCCCCTGTTGCCAATGCAACAGCTCTTCAACCCAATGGATATTCGCGACGCCTCACACCGATGCAACGTAGCCGCCGACCATGTTGCAGTTTCTGCAATCTACTAATTCCCAGTGGAACAACAGATCACACTCAAACTTTGGTAGCAATACCTCCAGATCGCAACAAAGTGAAGGGGTGAATTCCCGATCAAAACAAAGAGGAATTCTGATAGATGAATGCTTAGCAATCCAATCTAGGGTTTAACATAAACGTGGTCTAACCCTCTCAATGTCGCCGGCCTTGGCTATTTAAGGGCCAACCGACTTAGGACTCGAAACCTAACTTAGTTTGACTCAAAAACAGGTGCAAACCGACCCAAAACGGGTTCAGCCGAAAAACTGTCGGACTGGCCTCGGCCAGGCCGGGCTGAGGCCGGGCCCAGGCCGGTTTTCCTGATTTGCATGGCCTCCCGAGGCCGGTTTGGAGGCCGGGCTCAGGACGGTTTCTTCTGGTGCCTGGCCGGCCTAGGTCAGGCCGGTTTTGAGGCCGGTTTTCAGGCCGGAAGCCTCCGATGCCTGGTCAGGCCGGTTTTTGAGGCCGGCCTCAGGTTGACTGCCTAACTTCCTTCGTCATCCTTCCTTGCGCATGGCTCCCCCTCCTCCCTCGCGCCATGGGTGATGTTGTGCTCCAATTCTTGCTGCTCCTCTGGCCCTCCTCCAATGCTTGTGTTATCAACAACCCTGATCATACACAAATGCATAGACTTAGGCAGCGTAAAGTTCTCATCATCACAAACATTATATTCAATTAAGAGTGAGTTCACCTGTTGTCCAAGTAGCTTGGCACGAGCTCTTGGCATTGGTCCAATCCTCACTTCATTGGGCTTGTCTTGAACAACAACATCATCAATAGAAGAAAATGGTAAAGGACTAGGGATGTCCTCATCATCCTCTCCCCCTTGAAAAGGCGTCGACCCCGACGCGTCAAGGTATTCTTCAGCATATGGCGTCAAATCAGCAACGTTGAACGTATTACTCACGCCAAACTCAGTTGTAGGAAGATCTATCTTGTATGCATTATCATTTATCTTGGCAAGAACCTTGAATGGACCATCACCACGCGGCATCAACTTGGACTTGCGCTGAACAGGAAATCTGTCTTTGCGAAAGTGCACCCAAACCATGTCGCCGGGCTGAAAGATCACCTCCTTTCTCTTCTTGTTTACACGAGCTGCATTGTACTTGCCTTTCTTCTCAATAGCTTCTTTAGTCTTCTCATGTATCTTCCTCACAAAATCTGCACGCTTCGATGCCTCCATGTTGACTCTCTCATGTAATGGAAGCGGCATAAATCAAGCGGCGTAATGGGTTTGAAACCATACACCACCTCAAACGGACATAGCTGTGTGGTAGAATGCACCGCCCTATTATAAGCAAACTCCACATGCGGCAAACAGTCTTCCCACTCACGCAAGTTCTTCTTGATCATGGCACGCAGCAACGTTGATAGTGTGCGATTCACCACCTCCGTTTGGCCATCAGTTTGGGGATGACAAGTGGTACTGAACAGCAGCTTCGTTCCCAGCTTGCCCCAAAGTGTCTTCCAAAGTAGCTCATGAACTTCACGTCACGGTCAGAAACAATCGTCTTGGTACTCCATGTAAGCGCACGATGTCCCTGAAAAACAGATTAGCAATATGCGACGCATCGTCGCTTTTGTGGCAGGCAATAAAGTGTGACATCTTAGAAAAACGATCCACTACCACAAAAATAGAATCATGTCCTCTCCTGGTTCTAGGCAATCCTAACACAAAATCCATGCTTATGTCCTCCCATGGAGTTGTAGGTGCAGGAAGAGGAGTATACAAACCATGAGGCTTCAGTTTGGACTTTGCCTTGTTGCAAGTGATGCAACGCTTAACAAACCTGTCCACATCACGCCTCATCCTTGGCCAATAAAAGTGATCAGCCAACATCAGCAACGTCTTCTCACGTCCAAAGTGTCCCATCAAACCGCCACCATGTGATTCCTGCAACAACAACAAACGCACGGACGATTCTGGCACACATAATTTGTTAGCTCTAAACAAGTATCCATCATGCATATGGTATTTTTCCCAAGCTTTCACATCAGAACACTTAGCAAAAGGCATGGAAAAATCAGTATCATTAGCATATAAATCACGCAAACTCTCTAAACCAGGAACTTGAACATCTAAGTGTGTCAAAAGCATGCTTTTCCTAGAGAGTGCATCAGCAACCACGTTCTCTTTGCCTTTCTTATACTTAATAATGTATGGGAAGGATTCAATGAACTCAACCCATTTAGCATGACGTTTATTCAAGTTAGATTGGCACTTCAGATATTTCAAAGCTTCATGATCAGAATGTATGATAAATTCCTTTGGCCACAAATAATGTTGCCAAACCTCAAGAACACGAACAAGAGCATACAATTCTTTATCATAAACAGGATAGTTCAATTGTGCACCATTCAATTTTTCAGAAAAATATGCAATTGGTTTACCCTCTTGCATCAACACACCTCCTATTCCAATGCCACTAGCATCACATTCAATATCAAATTGCTTATTGAAATCAGGAAGCATAAGCAAAGGTGCAGAAATCAAACATCATTTCAGTTCATCAAATGCAGCATCTTGGGCTGCGCCCCACACAAAATCAACACCTTTCTTAGTAAGCTCATTCAAAGGTGCAGCAATAGTACTAAAGTCTCTCACAAACGTCTATAAAAACCAGCAAGACCAAGAAAACTTCGTACTTGACTAACAGTCATGGGAGTAGGCCAATTTGTAATAGCTATAATTTTTGCTTCATCTACCTCTACTCCATTTTTGAAACAACAAAACCCAGAAATATGACCTTGTCTTTGCAAAATGTGCATTTAGCAAGATTACCATACGCTTATTATCACGCAACACTTGCAAAACTTGTCTAATATGATCACTATGTTCAGATTCATTGCGGCTATAATCAATATATCATCAAAATATACTACCACAAATTTACCAATGAAATGCCTCAAAACATGATTCATCAATCTCATGAAAGTACTAGGTGCATTAGTTAAACCAAAAGGCATCACTAACCACTCATATAAACCGAATTTTGTTTTAAAGCAGTTTTCCATTCATCTCCTTCTTTCATCCTAATTTGATGATAACCACTACGCAAATCAATTTTAGAGAAAATAACAGCACCACTAATTCATCTAACATGTCATCCAAACGTGGAATGGGTGTCTATAACGAATAGTGATGTTATTAATCGCTCTACAATCTACACACATGCGCCAAGTACCATCTTTCTTAGGAACCAAAATAACAGGAACATCACAAGGACTTAAGCTCACACGAATATACCCTTTGTCAAGAAGCTCTTGTACTTGTCGCTGTATCTCCTTTGTCTCCTCGGGTTGGTCCTATAGGGAGCTCGGTTGGGAAGTGTGGCTCCTGGAATCAAGTCAATTTGATGCTCAATACCCCGCATGGTGGCAAACCAGCGGGCACTTCCTCCGGAAAAACGTCACCAAAATCCTGCAAAACATCAGAAACACCAATAGAGAGAGGGGTCATGTCGTTAGAAACAAGAATTTCCCCCTTGCACATAAGCACAATGGGTACTAGAGTGGGATCCTCACGAAACTCTCTCAAATCAGATTTGGTGGCTAACATTACTATTTTTTTCTCTCTCCCACTTTTCTTTTTACCACTCGAATTTGGCTGGTGGCTCTCACTCACCGAAGGTGGAGTCTCTCTACTAGCTAATCTCTCACGCTCATCCTCACGGTGAACCTCAACCTTTTGACGTGAATCATTTACAATGTCTTGCGGTGTCAAAGGTCTCAAAAGAATGTCCTTGCCCTGCCAATTGAGCTGGTAAGTGTTGGTTCTCCCATTGTGACGTACATCACGTCATACTGCCAGGGACGTCCCAACAACAAATGGCACACCGTCATAGGAACTACATCACACTCCACGGTGTCCTTATACGGTCCAATCTGAAACTCAATACGCACTATGTGATTGATCTTCATCTCTCCACTATCAGTCAACCACTGGATATAATATGGATGTGGGTGCGGTAAATATTTCAGATTCAGTTTTTGACAAAGCTCTTTACTAGCCAAATTGTGGCAGCTGCCACCATCAATGATCACTTTGCACGACCGACCATTACCAACAGCAACTCTTGTTTGAAACAAATTGCAGCGTTGTTCCGCAGGACTAGGTGTAACACTCAAGGCTCTAGGTGTGCAAACAATGGATGGCAAATGCGTAGCATCAGCATAATGCAAATCATCCTTAGCTTCCTCCACAATTTCAGAATTCGGATCAGCCTCATCGCCACTCTCATATTCTCCTATCTCCTCATTGATCAACATCACCTTTTTATTGGGACAATCACGCTTGAAGTGACCCTTGCCTCCACACGTATGACAGTTCATATCACGTGTGCGAGCTGTAGAATTAGAAGAACCCGTACCACTAGCTACAGGCCGCGGTGACGGTTTAGCAGGAGGGGCAACCGAAACTGATATGGAAGGTGCAGCAGGACTACAGAAACTCGTAGCAGGACTAGACGACATAGCACTAGGCGTAGTCCATGATGAAAAACTGCCCCTGCCATAGGAAGAACGAGATGAAAATTTGGCATCTTCGGCCACTTGTAACTCAGCTTCACGGGCTTGATTTAACAAATCTTCGATATCATCATATTGATAATGACATACAATTCGCTTGATGCTAAAATTCAAACCTGACAAGAAATGTTGCATGGTTTGTTCTGGCTCTTCTCTCACCTTAGCACGCTGCATTATCAATTCCATCTCCTTGTAATAATCATCCACAGAAGAAGTACCTTGCTTCAGATTTTGCAACTTGTCATATAAGGAACGTCTATAATGATGAGGGATAAAATGATGCTGCATCTCTTGCTTCATCTCTCTCCATGAACGAATAGGCAAGTCATTAGCTTCACGCCTCGCATTAACAAGTCCATGCCACCAAAGCAAAGCATAACCATCAAACTCAGAAGATGCAAGTTTGATCTTTCTATCTTCCGTGTAATCATGCAAACGCCACAATTGTTCCACATCAACAGAACCCTCAAATTTAGGAATACTGAATTTGGGTTTACCAAGACCATCATCCTCACGATTAGCTGCATGATCAGAATTGTCACCGAGGTTACGACGTGCACCGAGAGGCGCAAAGCCTCGGCCAAGAGGTGCACCGTCACCACGGCCGCCATGCCCACCATTTGCATGTGGTTGTGGTCCATGTCCAGCAAGAGGTACACGAGCAGGATCCTCCTCCTCCTCCTCCTCAGCACCCAAGTCATCTCCGTGAGCACCATGAATACTAGCATCATCATCGGGCTGGTTGTTGCGCTGTGTCAACCCTTGCATAGCACGAGTCAAAGTCGCAAGATTTGCCTGTATGGTAGTCAATGTAGCCGCTGAAGCATTAGCTGTTTGCAGGACAGTATCAACCTTATTATTCATGGCCATCAAATTTGATTGCAACTTATCACATTGGGAACCAAATTGACGAGACAAATGATCACGAAGAGCTTCATATTTGTTCCAAGTAACAAGAGTAGTACCATCCTTCTTTTGCTTCACCACGCTATCCCGCTCGTCGTCTGATGACATGATTAGTGCACACAAGAATATATATGGATATGTGGAAAACTCTCAACTCACACAAAACCGAAAGAAATTGTGGATCTTACCATTTCAAAGTGAATAGTAAAGCTTACCACTTGTAGGGGCAGAACATGCATGGATGGGATGAAGCGAATATTATGGGTCTCAAAGTGTCACACAACAAAACCAGGGTATTTGGTGGAGCTGGGTTTGGGAAAACCTAACTACACCAATTTACAAATCCTAGTGCTGATCATATGACACACAGGAAACGCACACAGTGGAGATAAACGGGACAAAGCAACTATGAAACAGGAGTGTTACAATGCACTAGAAAGACACTAGCAAGTAGCTCAGATTAAACAGGCACAAGAATGCTCAAAAACTAGTAGTGTCACAACTGAAAAGGATAATATGCAATGCGGCCTCTTTTCTATCTCTTTTTTAAAACTCTTTTTTTAGTTTTTCTCTCTTATATATATACATATATATATATATATATATATATATATATATATATATATATATATATATATATATATATATATATATATATGCGGGCAGCAACTGAAAAGATACAAAGACACACGACAATGAGCAGCCTGGGAGCAGAAACGTTAGCTAGTCTTGTCTGGGGAAGCTCCTAAACACCTGCTGTAGAAAGGCTGTGTCTATGTTTTTCAAAGAAGTGGCAAAAACTCAACCTTCCCAGACTCTTTTGGCAATTCTGAGCGGTCCAAAAGCCGCACACAGAACTTTTCTCACGACGATTTTGATAGGTCGCACGTCGAAAATGGAGTTCGTATGCAAAAGTTATGGCCTTGCAAAGTTGACTGTCAAAAACTGTGTAGAACACGGATTCACGGTCGGAAAACTGACGAAAACTGGTTTTGACTCGATGAAACACCCGATCCGTCAGCAGAAAACTAGCGAAAACTGTATTACGGCAGAAAACGGAAAACGACTCGGAAACAACCCTAGACTTCTACGACGCGGACAAGAACAGCTGCGCAAAGAAGAAAACGACCAGCAACTAAAACTTGGAAACCGATGTAATCTAGGGCTAAGGCAAAATCTAAACCTAATATTTTTGGCTTTTTCTGTATAGGACGAAAAACAATAAATCTACGGGGATGGATTTGTGGATGCTCACCGCGTAAACGCTGAAAATCTGATACCAAGATGATAAGGGGTTGCCCGATCTTCTCAGTGAGCTGTGGGTAGATGGAGGATGGTGTAAGCTAACTTGCAAGAATCCGACGAACTCTCCGGCTGCTCCCTGTTGCCAATGCAACAGCTCTTCAACCCAATGGATATTCGTGACGCCTCACACCGATGCAACGTAGCCGCTGACCATGAAGCGGTTTCTGCAATCTACTAATTCCCAGTGGAACAACAGATCACACTCAAACTTTGGTAGCAATACCTCCAGATCGCAACAAAGTGAAGGGGTGAATTCCCGATCAAAACAAAGAGGAATTCTGATAGATGAATGCTTAGCAATCCAATCTAGGGTTTAACATAAACGTGGTCTAACCCTCTTAATGCCGCCGGCCTTAGCTATTTAAGGGCCAACCGACCTAGGACTCGAAACCTAACTTAGTTTGACTCAAAAACAGGTACAAACCGACCCAAAACGGGTTCGGCCGAAAAACTGTCAGCCTGGCCTCGGCTAGGCCGGGCTGAGGCCGGGCCCAATCCTCACTTCATTGGGCTTGTCTTGAACAGCAACATCATCAATAGAAAAAAATGGTAAAGGACTAGGGATGTCCTCATCACCTAGATACTTCCTAGAAAAACAATGGTGAAGAGGGTTTCCAAATCTTAGTTGTTGCTGGATTTTAGGCCGAAGATTCCAGTGTGTCTGCACCGGAAACTCCGGACTCAGGGCATCCAGAGATTCCAGCCGGCCATTTTTTCCTGGGCTTGGCCAAATTGGTGACACCCACTGGAGCCAGTCCAAAACATGGTCGAAACCTGTCTGCAATGTTTGGGAAGTTTCCGGTCTGGCCGAAATTTTTGGACCCCTCGTGGGTCAGAGATTTCGCCCAGTCCGGAGATTCTAGCCATTCCAGATCGGAGTCTCCGGTGTTAACATTCTTGCAACAACTTGTTTTGGAGACACCTATATAAAGCCTTCTTCTACCTCGAGGAGGGTACCACGACCAGAATATCTTCACCCACCATTGTTGCAAGCTCCATTTCACTAGATCTCTCTCCCTACCCACTCAAACACCTTGTCCTTCTAAGACTTGGGGGAGTTGACCTAGATCTACACTTTCATTGAAGGAGTTTGATTTCCCTCTCCATTCCATTGAGAAACTTGTTACTCTTGGGTTCAATGGAACCCAGACGGAAGTGGTCGTCTCCGTGGCTTTGGTAGCCGCCAGGACATTGTTGTGAGGCTCCAATTGAGTTGTGGACTGTCCCTTATCCTTGTTTGTAAATGTTTGTTTGCCGATCTCAAGGGCAACATATAGTGGCTCGTGGCATTCCATATTGGTGGGGGCACAAAGAAGATTATGATGTGCCATTCATAGCTATTCTGGGATCACTAGTGACTCCGCACCGCTCCAACGGAGATTAGCTTCCATTGGGAAGTAATCTTCGTGTCATTGTGTGGTTATCTCTTACCTTCCTTTGCTTACTTGTTGCTAGCTTATCTTATTTAGTTTATCTTACTAGCTTGTATCTTGCTCATCATATAAGTTGTTCACCTAGTTGCATATTCTAGACAAATTATATTTGAGCAAACCCTAATATTAAAAAGTAAAGTAAAATTTATAGTTGCCTATTCACCTCCCTCTAGACAACCCTCTTGAGCAAATGCATAGGCAACTACATCGTTGACAATTGGAGTGGTTTCATTTGGCACCATAGTACCTACATTTGCTTCACAAGAATCCCGACTTTTGGCAACGGAAAAAGGAAAAAACATTTTTCAGCAAAAATCTGGAAACAAACTATTATTTGGCATGACAAAATGCACCCATGGGGCCATATATGGCCACATGGCAAGATGTTGCATCAAGCGATGCATGGGTGGAGGTCGTCCACATTTAAAAAAACAAAAACTCTAATCGATCAAGGCCTTTTCGACAATTCCGTGAATTGTGTTAATGCCATCCATGAGCTAGCTAGCTACTACAGTATATACTACGGAATCTTATTTGTCTTCAATCGGATGGCCTGTCGTATCATTTTCGCATGAACGAGACATAGTGCGGGCTTATCCAGAGAGCAGGAGCATCTGGTCCATCAATCTTTTCTCAAAAAAAAAAAAAAAAATCTGGTCCATCAATCTAATGTATATCTTCTCGCTTTCGGTTGTAATCCGTGGTTCGTGGCTGTGAAAACGAGCAATGCTGTCGTATCATTTAGTGTTGTTGGCAATCGATTTCCACTTTTTGAATACAGACGTGTCGATGGAATTCTGGTTTAAATTTTTATAGCATGTCAAATACACGTTGTGTGAATTTTCCTGTTCGTAGCTTTTGAAATCTGAACCAAGGAGATACAGCATGCAGAAAACCAAGGTGATTTTTTTGTTCTATTTGATAGGACGAGCTGATGTTGTTTCCCCAAAACAACATAATACAGTACACACTTTTAACAGCGTTATATTGTGTCCAAAAGGGGAACAAAGAAAAGGCAATTCTTAGGACACGCGGGGAGGACCACGCCTTTAGCCCTTAAGCCCTTAAGAACAACGTTTGGATCTTATAAAAGGCTAAAGCTATGCAAGCACTGAACAAAGTAGAAACTGTGAGCCTTAGAGCACCTCCAACGGTCCTCCGCATCCGGACAGCCAAAGCGGACCGATTCTGTCCGCTTTGGGCGGACCGCGGACAGATTTTGGGACTCTATTCCTTTTGGGGTGGAGGTGCCCCCAACGGCCGGCCGCATTTCTGTCCTGAGACAGCACATTTGCACAAAGTTTGCAATTATTAGACAAAGTTCGGTTCAACAAATTGATAAAAACACGCTGAAATATCGTTCTACAACAAAGTTCGAATAGAAAGAAATACGCTGAAATATCGTTTATTACAACAAAGTTCGAATAGAAAGAAAATTGAGCAGTAAACGCTACTGGTTTCCCAGATGAACCCACATGTGCTCTATCAAATCATTCTGGAGACGTTCATGTAGTGGCTTATCATGCATCTCTGCATACACGTCTGAAAACTGTTGGTCCGTCGCCAGTCCAGGTGTAGGCGTAACCAACTCGTCCTCAAATTCCCATCCTTGATCAAATAACCTTGCATCATCCCGTTCATTCTCGACAATCATGTTGTGCATGATCACGCAAGCAGTCATCACCTCCCACATGACCTCCTTGCTCCACGTTCTTGCAGGGTGTCGAACAATAGCAAACCGGGATTGGAGCACACCAAATGCTCGCTCCACATCCTTCCGGCAAGCTTCTTGTTGCTGAGAAAACTTACGAGCTTTCTCACTTTCTCGTATGCGAACGGTCTTCACAAATACGGGCCATGAAGGGTATATACCATCAGCAAGGTAGTACCCCTTGTCATATGCATTTCCATTCACCTCAAACTTGTGATCCGGATATGTTGGCTTCACGGGATGGAAATAGTCCTTCCAAAGTTGGAAGTGACCTGTTTCCCGGTCACGATCCAACGCCGGTGCCCTTCCAACAACCGAGCCAACATGCCGAGGCCATTCCGCCTGGTTGAAGTTGTGGATGAGCGTGGCCGCGACCATCATGATGTCGGTATCATCGTCGGATTCCTCGTCCGACGTATCGATGAAGGTCTTGTAGAAGAACTCATCATCATTGTCCATCTACGCAAAACAAACAAATTAGTATGGAATTCACATCAATTTTAGGAACAAAGATAGAGATTGAGTCTCATATACCTTTCGTCGAACACCTGCCGGGCGGTGGACTTCGCGGCCGCCTCTGGTGCAACGGCCGAACGTCCCGGGAAGCAGCGGTCGCGGCGGACGACGGCGACGGCGGCGCAAGGCGGCCCTTGTCCCGGCTCGACGAGGCCGAATAGATTGGGGACGGCGGCGGCCGATGCGAACCGCCTCTGGTGCAACGGCCGAACGTCCCAGGAAGCAGCGGTCGCGGCGGACGACGGCGACGGCGGCGCAAGGCGGCCCTTGTCCCGGCTCGACGAGACCGAATAGATTGGGGACGGCGGCGGCCGATGCGATCCAGCAGCCGGCCGGTCGAGATATGGAAGCAAGGGGAGAAAAGGGACTCTGTCGCTGGCAAACGGGCCCGGCGCGGACAAGGAGGACCAAGGGCAGACCGAGAGGCTGTCCGTTTCTCCCCCAAACCTGGACCAAACTTGGGCCAGGTTTGGTGCCAGAAACCTGTCCGCGGGGACAATTGTCCCTTTGCGCCTGGCCGTTGGAGCTGTCACTCTGTCCGGAAGGACAGATTCGGACATGGCCCGTGCGGAGGACCGTTGGAGGCGCCCTTAGTTTTAGCAGTTCGTGCTACTAAAACCCTAAAGATCCAATCGCCTTGAACAGAAAGAACTCGAAAGGAGAGAGAAAACGTGCATGCGGCATTTGACTCTTCAAAAGATTATCGTGTTTGGGTGCACGTTGCACAATGAGTAACTAAAAAGTGCAGGCAGCTTCGTACGCATCTCTACTTTCTGCCTCGTCACTTTCCGTTCTCGTGCAACACCTCTTTATTTTTCCACCTCGCCTTCGTCACTAAAGCTACCTTTGATATTGTGCTGGCTTATTATGAAAGCAAAATTTGAAAAATTGGATACAGATGTTGTTATTTTGTGGTGATCCAAATTCGTATATACTGATAAAGGCCGACTTGTGACGAGGAGAGCGGAGCGTCCCGGAGGGGGTGCGGGGGCGGCAGGCCCCGCGGTACGGTACGAGTTGTTTCCGGGTCGGACTGCAGTTGACCTAGGGTTTTACCACTATATATACATCTTATAAGCCGCCGGCTGGGATACGTCGCATTGTGTAAATCTCCGGCATTTGTAACCTCACCCCGATATAGTGAAGTATTGCTGGCTGGCGCCTGTGGTTTTTTCCTCTCCTTTGTTTGGAGAGGTTTTCCACGTTAAAATCTCGTGTCCCCTTTAGTTTGATCGTTCCGCTCTTCGTCGTTAATTTGCTATCGTTTATAACAGATGTAGACAATGTCACACTAAGGGACTGTTGGTTAGAAGATAACTTCATCACAGGTTGCCACGCATTTTTTCTTTGCCAAACTTGCTCAACCTTAGGCGTTCTTAGCCACACTTTCGCTTGCCTATGGAAATCTTGCCACAGTTGTTATGGCATATGGACCTTACATGTCACACAAACAATATAGACTAAGGTGTGCGTAGAAACAAATACTCACCTAACTTGATCAAACTCTCTAACTTGAAGTGTGGCAAACTGTGTCTAGAAAGTAGAAACCGAACAACCCCTAAAATGAAATACATGTTTTTTTATAAAGATTTCTTTATTAAACTCAAAACTTAACATCAAAACGAAGTTACAACTTGTCTCCTAATAGTTTGGATGCACATAACCAAAAAAATAAAAAGGATACAAAACGGCGGCACAATACAAGTATACGAAAACTCATGAAAGTGGCTAAGCCGCTAAGACGATGGAACGCCGATCCGTAGACTACACTTTCATTCTTGTGGGATAAAAAAAACCTCATCACCAGCTCCATTGTGTGCAGACCTCCGCAAGCAGATCTCTATGCTCATAACGCTATAGAGATGGCCACAAATGGAACAAGTACACTAATAAATTACCTGGAAAGGAGAAGAATTATTATTATTAAAACTGAAATCATTTTTGCGCGCCCGCCCATATTACGGCAATCGCTCCACGACAATGAGAAATCTATACTTGCGATCTATTCCACGCAACCTGTTGCCTGCTATATTTGCAACATTACGTGGTAGATACAAGTTAGAAACCTTTTGGATGATTTGTGATATATAACGGGCGAACTTGCATTGGAAAAATAGGTGCTGGATTATCTCGTCATGATGACAAAACAACACTACAAACTTTTGTGCCAGTTCCACTTTGCAAGGTTATCCTTCGTAAGGATTGCACCCATACCACGTGATTTTTTAGCGGCATATTTAGTATCCATATTTTATTATTGTCGACCGACATATCGAAATGAAACGAGTAATTTGTACATAAAGTCCATCAAGAATATACTATTTTCATGTTGATTCTAGAAGAATGGGATTTTTGGGTTACTGGGCTGGGACGGTGCAGACATGTGCTGAGTTGGGCTGAGATTTCTTGTGTAATTCGGGTTCTTCGGTTAGAGGGAGTACAAACCCGAAATTCCCGAATTAAATTCGGGTTTTTGGAGTTGCCACCCGAACAAGTTCTCGGGTTTTTCGGGTTGGATTCGTATTAGGTAGAGTATTTGACGTTGACCAATCTCGGAGTCTGGTTTGTGGTCTCCAGTATTTGACGTTGACTCGTCCTGACATCTCTTTTGCGGTCAACAAAGTTTGTCAGTTTCTTGCTCAGCCCACTACAGTTCATTATGAAGTTGTTAAGCGGATCCTTAGGTATGTCAAGGGTACCGTGTCCACTGGTTTATTGATTCAGAAGTCCCATCTACTCTTCTGAATATCTATACGGATGCTGATTGGGCGGCATGTCCTGATGATCGTCGCTGCACTGGCGGGTTTGCTATTTTTCTTGGGCCTAACCTTGTATCTTGGAGTTCTCGCAAACAACCCACGGTGTCCCGCTCTAGTACAGAAGCGGAGTACAAGGCTCTTGCCAACGGTACAGCTGAAGCAACATGGATTCAGTCTGTTCTCAAGGAACTTGGTGCTCATTCCTCCAAGCCTCCTGTTTTATGGTGTGATAATTTGGGTGCTACCTACCTGTCGGCCAACCCGGTGTTTCATGCTCGCACCAAACATATCGAGGTTGATTTCCACTTTGTGTGCGAGAAGGTTGCAATGGGTGCTCTCGACGTACGCTTCATTGCCTCCGGAGATCAGCTCGCAGATATTTTCACTAAGCATGTATCTAGTCAGTTGCTTAGTCGTTTTAGTTCCAATCTTAACCTTGTACACGACGGTTTAGATTGAGGGGGTGTATTAGGTAGAGTATGTATCCGATAGGATACTTTCCATGTATGTATACGTGTTGTACACGATCTGTACCCTTCTATTGTGCATATATAAACAAGAGCCAGCCGTGGGGCAAACCACGGCGAACCAATCTCGTCCAATCTCGTTAACTTTCGGGTATTGAATTTTATGTCCAGCCTGAATCCAAGCAATCCACGCGGTTTAAAAACATTTCACTTTTAAAGTTTGCTAAATAAATGGACATTTGACTTTCGCATATGGAAATTCAACGTTACAATCGGCCGCACATAGAGTTGTGTGGACATCGTCAACACGCGCATATTTCCTGGCAACCATGTGGCCACATTGGTCCATATTATCAGCGCATGGGTCCCCATGCGGTCCATATATATGTGAAGATCCCATGTTGTTTGTGTGGTCTGGATAGCAGGAGCATGTGCACCTGGGGTGCAAAAACACCATTTTCTCATATGCCTTTTCAAAGTCACTTTTTTAAAATCACTCAATTCAATTTTTTTGACGCAGTTCACGGACCGTCTCATGAAGGGTCACCACCTCGTCGAGGATGTTCCTCATAAAGATTGTTTGAGTTGATCGAACCGCATGTTCTACCGCCAAATTCAGCCTAGTAGTTAACATCAAGGAGACCCATCGCCATCGGTCTATGCCGTTTGATCCGTTCTCTGTCATTAATTTTAGGCAACAAAATAGTTACACTGAAATTAAGTCGGGACAAGTCTATATGTCCAGCATGAAAAAAGGCAAACAATTTTGGAAAGTCTAGATTATTAACATCCCATAAGTTTTTGTAGAACTCAATGGGAAAACCATACCGACCGGGTTCTTTGATATGCTCCATTTGAAAAACCATTTTTCTCACTTCATACTCACCAAAGCTAAGAAATGTTTATAATTATTCCGAGCAACTACTTAGAAATCAATAAATTCATAGCCGAGGTACGTACCATCAACCACGCAAGCTTTTTATATATGCGATGAGCAAACTAGAGCGTGGTGGTTGATTTGCGAATTTCCATGTCTATGTGGCTTATTTTATTTTTTTGAGAGTGTGATCAACCGACAATTAGGAAGAAATGTCTCTCCAATTAATATCTCACGTTCTTTCGATTGATCAAACATGGTGGTGATATTTATGTTTTCACTCTCCAGAATCCAGAATGCACACGCGCTAATAATAAATTGCATAGACTTTTAGCAAATGACAGTCACTTTCATAAACCTTTATATCAACACCTAATTAAGTACAGTACTACTGTTCCCACCTCAGTTCATTTATATGGTACGAAGTAGAAGTCATATAACGCTTGCCGAAGTTGCATGGTCTTAAATGGCGCAAAATTATTCCAATTATTGATTTGCAATTTAAAGTTAGTGAGAATTCCATCCAACCCAGCCTGATATTTGTTCTTATCTCTAAATCGACGCCTTGAGCCGACCCTGCAGGATGAGATATTCAGATGGGTAGCATCATTATCGTAGACATCAGAAAATGTCAATGGAGTTATCGGCAGAACAAAATTGCAATTGTTGTTATGGGTCGGTGACCTCCTCTTTAGATCCACAGTGGCTGGACTGAGCGGGAGGCAGACAGTGTGGAGCAACAAGACCAAGGAATAATAGTCTTCCCTTGGCTTGCCCCGGCCGAGGCAGATGACGAGCGTGCAGAAACACTGACAAACACAGAGCAGAGTATTGTACGTCCCGCGCGGAAGCAACGCAAGAGACAGGATTCCATCCTTGATCCACCGATTAACCTCGTCTCCTTACCACCCTCGGCAAATTTGATCCTTGGCTTGCTCCGGCCGAGGAAGCAAGCGAGCAAGCAAACGCGGCCGATGGAGTAAGTAACCGCGGATACTTGCCGCCTCCCTGCTCCTTCCATGGCACTTGCCGCCGTGCCGCCATGCCCTGCACCTCAAGCAAAGTGGCGCCGCGGCCCTCCTCTAATGCCCGCCCCCTTCACGGCCACAGCCTGCTCCGACTCCTCTTCCTCCGATCGTTGCGTGCGCAGCTTGCAACCACCACCTCCTCCTCGGCGCGCCGGAAGAAGATCATGACGGTGATTCCGCGGGGCCGGCCAGGTACCAGCCTCGGCCACAGTCGGCCGATGCTCCTCCTGTTCTGCTGCCTCCTCCTCGCCTTCTTCCCCTGCCGCGGTACGTATACTTACCCAATCAATCAAATCTTCCATGATGAGCAGAGCAGAGCATCAAGGTAGAGGCATGGCTGATTCTTGTTTTTTTTTTCTTGAAGTGTCGGCGTTCCACTCGTTCGTGGGGACGTACGGGGTGAACTACGGGCAGATCGCGGACAACTTACCGAAGCCGCCGGACGTGGTGCGGCTACTACAGATGGCGAAGATCAAGAACGTCCGGATCTTCGACTCCAACCACGACGTCCTGGACGCGTTCCGCAACTCGGGCCTCAACCTCGCCATCGCCATCCCCAACGGCCTGGTCAAGGACATCTCGGCGAACCCGGCCAAGGCCATGGACTGGGTGAACGAGAACGTGCAGCCCTACTACCCGTCCACCCGCATCGTGGCCGTCATCGTGGGCAACGAGATCCTCGGCGGCGCGGACTCGGGCCTCGCCGAGGCGCTCATCGGCGCCGTCGTCAACGTCCACGACGCGCTCCGCGCCTCCGCCTCTCCAAGCTGATCGAGGTGAACACGCCGCACTCGGAGGCCGTCTTCGGCAGCTCCTACCCTCCCTCCAACGGCACGTTCCGGCCGGAGCTCATGGTGTACCTCAACCCCCTCCTCAACTTCTTCTCCAAGACCGGCGCGCCCTTCTACGTGAACGCGTACCCGTTCCTGGCCTACATGAGCGACCCGGCGCACATCGACATCAAGTACGCGCTCATGGAGCCCAACGCCGGCATCCTCGACCCCAAGACGAACCTCCACTACGACAACATGTTCGAGGCGCAGATCGACGCCACCTACTCCGCTCTCGAGGCCGCCGGGTACGCCGACATGGAGGTGCGCGTGTCGGAGACCGGGTGGGCGTCCGAGGGGGACCCCTCGGAGACCGCGGCGACCTTGGACAACGCCCGGACCTACAACTTCAACCTGAGGAAGAGGCTGTTCCTGAGGAAGGGGACGCCGTACAGGCCCAAGCGGGTGGTCAGGGCCTTCATCTTCGCGCTCTTCAACGAGGACCTCAAGACCGGGCCCGGCAGCGAGCGCCACTTCGGGCTGTTCAAGCCCGACGGCAGCGTCTCCCTCGACATCGGATTCAAGGGCCTCACCTCGTCCTCATCGTCATTGTTCAACGAACATCGAGCCAAGGGGTGGATCATGCGTCACGCGGCGGCGCTTCTGTCATGTTGTACATTCGTTTTCTTAGCTTTAGCAGCAGCATGATTAACATTGTTGACCACAACAGGAAGATTCATTAGCAGGCAGACCTGTATTTACTTAGGACAGAACTTGATTGGCCGCAGAGAAACAACCATTATTTCTGTACATCGATCACATAGTTCGATACACCGATCCTCTCCATCTCTCATGTATACATCACTCTCCTGTTCGTTTCACTGTACATAATTATTCGAAGCATTTCTGAATGATCGGCTGCTTCAGAGTTCAGATGTCAATTTTCAGCATGACGTCCTTTTATTGCACAAACTTTTTACAGAAAAAGGTGATATGACAATTACAGGACGAAAGAAACCACGACGCACCATCTTATATTTCGCCGCCTTTCTTTCCTTGCACAGTAAGTAATGCAAGGAAAACACGCAGTGTCCTATGATATCAGCGTCCTATATGAAAACCACACCTGCAAGCTCTGAATAACAAGCATCAGCCTGATGTTGACGTCCCCCAAGTTAAGGATAACTTGCACAGGCATAGAAACCCGCTTGGTTATTACCTTCAGTTTGCGGCAAGAGAAGTCCAGAGTGATGGTTAACTCTGATGCTTTTTCTTATCACGGCGATGAACTGAAAAGTTTTAACAACAATAGCAACAGCTTACAACAGTGCAGTGCTGTCTGCAAGTAAGCTAGTCACCACCCGTTCTTTTTCGACAAGACAAAGACTGGAAAAAGGAATAAAGCAAATGCAAAAAGGGGTAGTAGTACACTTGATCTTAGCTAAAAGGCCGAGAAAGGTATGGTGGTTAGACAACACCGACCCCTCGCGCCGCTCCCCCTAGCGGCGCCAGGGGAGAAGAAAGCGCGCCGCCCAGTCCTCCCCGTCCGGCGCCTCCCTGCCGCTGCCGTCGCCGGCTCCGGCCGCGGCGGTGGCGGCGCCCCCCGCTGCCAAGAGGGTGGTCGGGGAGGCTGGTTCCTCGCGAGCTTGTAGGAGGTGGTCGGCCCGTGGGGGCGGCGGCGGCCAGGCTGCGGATGCCGAGCCGGTGGGCTCGGGCGAAGATGGTGGTCGGCGGGAGCTCTGGCAGCGATGCGGTGCGTTGGGTGCCATCGCTGCGGAGGTCCTCGCCGGCGTGGCGCTCGCGCGGGATCTCGGGCCCGTCGGGCCCGATCTGGGCCTGGCGGGCACATGCGAGCGGCGAGCTGGCGGTGCCCTCTGGGTGCGTGGGGTGTCAAGCAGAAGGGGCCAGCGTGAGGATGGTGCTGCGTGCAGCGGAGGCAGGGGAGTTCGGCCTGTCTGGTCAACTGGTTGAGCAAGGGCGCAGTGGCGATGGCGGAGGATCCGGCGCGGACGCAGGAGTTTATCCTGCTGATGTGCTATGGCGCCCGGGTGGCGTGGAAGCCGGGGCGGCGGCCCCGGAACGAAGATCTCTGCGGTGCGGCATGGAGGCCGCGGCCATGGGCGCCGTGGCCGACATGGCCGGTGGTCGAGCAAGGTGGAGCTCGGTGGTTGACGACATGGCCGGGATGTCATCCCGCTGCTCCCGAAGCTTTGCGGTCGGGTTGAACTCCGAGCGAAAGCTCGCATGGACTTCGGTCAGTGCCGACGACGGCGGCGCCCTCGGGCGTCGTTCTCCTTCTTGATCGCGTCGTTGTGGAGCTTTTCGACCTCGACTAACGCGTGTGGTTCCAAGAGCTCCGGGTGAAAATCTATGCTCTTCGGGAGCGGGTGGCGGTGACGATCTCGTCACTACCTTGTTGGAGGCGCCGCTTGGGAGCTCTTAGGCCAGCGCGGTGTGACGGTTTCGCGACGGATGTGCAGAATGGCGTGTAGTCATGGGTGGTGGACGTCGGGGCGGCGGCCCCGGATGGTGGTGGACGCCGAGGCGGCGGCCTCGGCCTCCCACGCTACGACGGTTCTATGAGGCAGAGGCATTGTCTAGCGGGGGACTGGGTGGCGACCTGGATGAAGACTGCGTGGGCAGAGGGTTCGTCGACCTGACTAGATCACCTTCGGGCAACGCGAAGGCCGATCTGGTTGCTTTACCGGGGCGGCGGCCCCGGAACATGGTGGTTTTGGTGGCAACCTGGATAGAGACTGCGTGGGCAGAGGGTTCGTCGACCATGACTAGATCGCTTCCGGGCAATGCGGAGGTCGATCTGGTTGCTACGCCGGAGCGGCGGCTCCGGAGCGGGTGGTGTGTGTTTGTGGCGTTTGTCCGGCTTGTGTCGTGTGGGCGACGGGTCGCTTCGTCTGTGTGTTCTTTTGTACAGTTTGTATGGTTTTTGGATCCGGTTTTCCTTATAAACTGGGTCAATTCTTTCTATCTAATCGAGCGGTGGTACGACCACCTTGTCCTAAAAAAAAAAGGGGTAGTAGAGTAGTAGTATAGTGTAGTAGATAGATAGGTTGAATTTTCCGTGCATGTGAGTAATCTGATTTGGGTTCTTCGTCTTTCGCTATCTGATCCTTGTGCAAAGGTGGGTATCCGCGAAAAGATGACTGTGAACACTCGCGAACTCCAAAGTTAAGGATAACTTGAACGAGCATAGAAAGTTAGAAACCCGATTGTTTATTACCTTCAGTTGGCGCTTGGCGGCAAGAGAACGTCCAGAGTGATGGTTAACTCTCTGATGCCTTTTCTTGTCACGGCGATGAACTGAAAAGTTTTAACAACAATAGCAACAGCTTACAACAGTGCAGTGCTGTCTGCAAGTAAGCTACTCACACCACCCGTTCTTTTTCGAAAAGACAAGACTGGAAAAAGGAATAAAGCAAATGCAAAAAGGGGTAGTAGAGTAGTATAGTGTAGTAGATAGATAGGTTGAATCTGCCGAGCATGTGAGTAATCTGATTTGGGTTCTTCTTCTTTCGCTATCTGATCCTTGTTCACAGCTGGGTATCCGCGAAAAGATGACTGTGAACTCTCGCAAACTCCAAAGAAGACGCTGAAAAGTAGAGGATCATCGTGGCTTTGTGGATCCTCACGCTTTCTATGAACTTCCATGGATTCTTCCGCCCGGGCACGCGTTTTAATCCTCGAGCCTTCGATCACGCCAGCAACCACTTGGGTGCAAAACAACCGTAGGAGCAATAGTTATGTTGCCAGTAGCGAATCAAGGATATTTTTCCAATATGTGAGGATATTAGACATATTTTTTTTCGTGTTTAGAGAGCTTCTCATTATTGGCGGCAGCTGGTTCTCTTAAGTTTAGAGAGGTACCCGTACCAATTTATAGAAATTCTAGGTGCGCTGCCCCTCTATGATGGTTGTATACAAGTTGGGGGGAAAATGAACGACAAAATTAATGCAGGGAGGGACTTCCTTGAGTACTCGGGGCAAAATAGAGAGAGAAAATGGAAAATAAACTGCGCATCGTGGGAGGGTACTATGATACCACTACACCAGATGCGCTTGATGTGAATTTGTGCCTAATACTACTTATATCTCTACTTTATTGCAAACTCATAAAAATGAACATCCCTAGTCAATGGATGTGTAACTGGTACGACACTGAACCAAAGTGCACTTGACCAAGTGCCCGCCTCAGCCATATCTTGGCCTCGGTGACATATTTCTCTTCCGTTTTATTTCATAAAAAAGCCAATGCATGGATTTCGTGCGAGTTATATTGTGGAAAAAAAGGCGTGCTTAAAGTTTGCTCTAACATCTGAAGCGTGTGGGTACTCTGTCCTTTCTTGTGGAACAGTGGAAGTGAGTACATACCAAGCCCAATGCCCCATCTGATTACAGTAGCATCGTCAAGTGATGTGTCAAAAACTAAAGCATATATTAATCATGTTCACGAGTTACGCTATTACTCAGGAATAGCTGGGGCTGCTCATGGATAGGAAGAAACGAACCGAACGATGAACATGAGCTCTTTTGTTACCATCTCTCAAAGTAGCTATACCTAGGCTTGATGTAATTTCTTGGGGCGCCTCAGACTACCTTCTTTCAGCCGTCAGAATACAGTGGTCTTCTTATTCATGCGCAAAGCCTCGGCTAGCTCTTGAATCGTCATGCGCCTATCCATTGGCAACTCACGTAAGGCGTCAGGATCAAGCTCGATCCGTTTGCGGTCGCAGTTCTTCGCCTTCTTGCTAACCACGACGTCTATTCCGCCACCAAGACGGCCAATCAGCCATATGCGCTGCACAACCCTCACAGGCACCCTCATTTCAGCAGCCACAGCTTTGCTGACTCCACGTTTCATAGTGCTGCCACCGTTCCTCTTTAAAAGCATGCTGTATATAGCACGGCGTTCGTCGTATGTGTATTGGGTCCTCCGTCTTGTGTTAGCAATCTTATCTGTAAAGCCAATGGAAACATTAGCTAGATTAACAATAGTATACATCAAGAATTCTACCAAATAATAATAATATGAGTACAATTCATATTGAGAGATGTTTTGAGCAATAAAAATATACCTAGTTTGTAACATGCAAATCAGATCAGATTAACTATTCATTGCCCGACAATATGCAACTATATATCAACAAATAGACAAAAGACAATCCTGGTAAAAATCATATTCAGATATATTGTGAACAATAAAATACAACTAACTGGATACTGAACGAGATTGCGGAGCATACAAAATCTAACTAAAAATCTTTAAGCACACTGAATGTTCAGACAATGGACATGAGCATACATCAATAGTTTCTACCAAAAAAATAATCGTTGTACAGTTCATACTGACAAATGTTTTCAGCAATAAAAATAGACCTATTTGGTAGTAATATGTAAATAAGATTACTATTCATTGCCCGACAATATGCAACTATACATCAATAAATGGGCAAATTCTAGTAAAAATCATATTCAGAAATATTGTGAACAATAAAGTACAGCTACCTGGGTATTAAACGAGATCAGAGCTTACAAAATCTAACTAAAAATCTTTAAGCATACTGAATGTTAACACAAACGGACATAAGCATACTGAATGTTCACACAAGCGGACATAAGCATACTGAATGTACAGACAATGCACATGACCATACTGAATGTTCACACAACGGACATGACCATACTGAATGTTCAGACAATGGACATGAGCATACTGAATGTTTAGATTTTTTTTTTAGATTGAAAGGGCTCCGCCCCAGATTTCATTTTATTAAAACGAAACCCATAATACAAGCTGTCGTTTTTTGCGCCAACTTCACCTCACCACCTCCAACCTCTACTTTTACCAGAATTTCTACGGAAAAACACTACCAAAGCAAAGCTCTTACACAACCAAACACAAGCCTCAAACCAACAGACTCCAAACTAAACCAACTAAAACAGCATCTAGCAACGCACTACAGAACACATACAACCGTAACAACCTTCTCATTCTTGTCCACCAACAGCTTGTTACGCCTGGTACCATCTTCTCTTCTCCTCTTTTCTTAGCTCACCCAGCGATCCTTTGAGTCAACGGCGCCCAAGAGCTGCGCCGCGCTGCGAAACGCCAGGCGAACGTTTGCCTTCTTATCACCTTCTATCGTCCCATCATCCTTCTAGGATCTCTCTTCCTTTCGCTCTTTGGAATCACATCAGCTCTTCTTCTTTATAAATCTTATGCAACTGAGTCTCTAAATCTTCTAATAAAATAATTATCCGTAGATAGGCCGAAAACTTCACACTCTCTATCTATATCATCTATAGCATCTACTAAAACTTTCTTCTACTTTTATACAGCCACACAAAGTTCAAAATCCACCCTTTAAGAGTTTTCCTAATTTTCCTGCCTCTATTTTGCCACACAGTAATATAATATTTATCTCTACCAGTGTAATAACCGTGCCATACTATGGTAACCACCTCTACCAAAACATCCCTTTAAAAACCAACATAATTCAAATTTGAAAGGTTTGTCTAACTTTACTGTACTCAAACCAAAATCTACCATCATAGGCGAGCGATCAGACAATACTCTAGTTAAAAAAAATCAGAAAACAAAGAGGATAAAAAAAACTTACAAGACAAAGAAACAAGCACCCTATCTAGCTTCTTAAAGAAAGCTGCAAAAGATTGATTGACCATGTAAATCTTCTACCAGCTAGGTCTATCTCTCTAAACTCATAATTTTCAAAAGATAGTGTTAAACAACTTAGACAATTATTTAGATTTACCTCTAAATTACAATCGGTCGTTTTCCTAATTAAAATGAAAACACTTCCTAATAGCAAAGGCAGACCAATCCTATTTTTTTTGTAGAACATGAACTTTATTAAGAAGGGCGCCATAGATACTAACTACATACCAATTCTCTTTACTCGTCTTATCCTCTACTAGAGCCTTAACAAAGAAACCTCCTATCTCAGTATCTAAAACAATGTAAAACACATAATTAACCCCTAAAAGCATACCTCCATCCTGTCCAACAGAAGGGGCAACAAACCAAGATAAAACATGTCTACAACTAATTCTCCAAATCAGATCCTAGAAAAAATATTACCGCCATCAAAACAACTGTATACCAGTGCAAAAATTCCCGCCTCTACCTCTACCAACAGGGATACCTCTACCAAAACTTCTTCCTAACGAATTACTCATACTCATAGTACTAGCTAGCCCCTTCATACATTTAATAAGCTCGTAAACCTCAACATCCACACCCTCATTTTCAGATGACAGGTCCTGGATATGAACAACAGGTAAAACACTATTGCTACTAGGACTTCCAAACTCTGTCTGACCATTTTTTACTATTAGCATGAAACAAATTAAATCTAGCTTTCCCCAGATTTTGTATAGCCTCTACAATATGTATAATCTCTACAGGAGATCGAATCTAGCAATCACCGACTCCGCGCACTAGCAGCCCAATAATCGAACACGAGCTCGAACACGAGCAGATCCGACCAACTAGAAGCAGGGTTAGATGGATCCGGACCTGGCGGTGGAGGTGGAGGGCGAGCTGGGGCGCGGTGGCTCGATCGCGTCCGCCGACGGGTAGCGCTAGCTGTGGCCTCCTAGAGTGGGAGGACGGGGGAACGGGAGCGATGATGGCGCGAGGGTGAGGCGGACGCGGCGGCGGCCCCGGGCGGCCGCCCCAAACTAGCCCGCCCGCCGCTGACCTCCGCCGATCCCCAACCACCGCGCCCCTCCCCGCGCAACTCCCGCCTCCGCACTGCTCGTCCCTGCGGCGAAGACGGCGCCTCTACAACCTCCTCATCCGCTACCGCCTCCAATCTGGGGCACGAACATCCGCGGCGGGGGCTCCCGGGCGGCGATCCGGGCCCTCTGCTCGCCCCCACGACCAAATAAGTTTGTGTTCGCCAGCAAATCTTGTTCCATCACTGAATGTTTAGATGATGTAATAAGATCATGGAACACCATTCTTTGTTTAGTCAACGTCCGACAATCTAGTACAAGTACAAGAACATGAACAACTTACTCAAATCCAAGCCTCCGCCATTGTCGTGGGCGTCCGAGGCAATGTCTCCACCTACGCCTGCACTGTATCTGCTGGCATCCGAGCCAACTCTCCCTTTGCCGGTAAAGTTTCCATGGTGATATCCTTGTCTATCCGCCCCATCTCTTTACCACCGCCGCCATCAGCTTGTCCGGCGACGCCTCCATGCCCCACATCGACAAGCTCTTCTTGTAACAAAATGGAGAAAAAGGTTGAGCAACGATTTGTTAACAAGAAAGGAAAGAGTACACATGGGTACGGATGGCACCCGCAGGGTATGCGTAAGGGTGGAGCCACCCCGTACCCTTACCCATCGCCCTCAACCTTAACCGTCACCCGTACCCATACCCTTGTACGGGTACAACTTTTTCCTATACCCTTCACCCGACAGGGTAAAGGGTTACATGGGTAAAAATACCATCGTTTGCAACATAATAGATTAAGTAGAAAATAGTCGTAAAAAATATTGTATAATCATATAACTTTAACCAGCAGCACATTTTAAACCACAACACAAAATTATGAATAGCAGCACATTGTCAAAAGCAACACATTGTAAACAACAACACATATATTTATAAACATCAACACTTGTGTATAAGCAACACATGTAAACAACAACACTTTTTAATGATAAACAACAACACATAGTCATAAAACAACAACACGTAATCATACACTTTAAGTTCACAAACTCATAACAAAGTACATATAAATTTTGACCGTATGCAAGGCCACAAAATAATCATTACAATAATGTTTTGACACTATAACATACATTATTCACTACACCACGGTAGGTACTTGCCGACTGATTAATCAGTCGGCGAAGACCCCCTACGCCGACAGATAATCAGTTGCAAAGCGCTACACCGACAGAAGATAAAGAGTCGGGGCAAAAGCAGTCGGTGAAAGATACGCCGACACATAATTAACATGCCGACAGATGTTATGTCGCCGTTTGTCATACCTACGCCGACAGACGAGATGTCGGTGACCAGTAGACCTACGGCGACAGATAATGTGTTGCAGTTGCTGCCCCCCTACGCCGACAGATTGCATGTTGGTGACCAGGGTGGCTACGTCGACAGATAGCATGTTGGAGGGACAGGATACCTACACCGACAGATAGCATGTAGCTGGTCCTTTTGCCAACAGACAAGTTGCTGTTGCTTTACTCTAATAATCAAGCAGATCAATACAAACAATAAATTCAATTCACAATCAATCCAACAGACAAGTTGCTGTTGCTTTTGCCAATATTTCACATCACATCACAACAATACACAATAATATCAGGACAACAATGCATTCAGTTCACAAAATACCATAGTAGTATACAAAGTAGTTGCACACACAAAGTATTTCAGCCAAAACTCATCTCAGGTACATAATAAGCTTCTACATCACAGTTCAAAGTTTTGTTATACTACTACGGTTGAAATTGCATGTCCATGTGTCCACTTGAACAAGCCATGTATGTCTTGCTCAACCGGTGTGCTTGCAACTTCAAATTTCTAAGCACCTGCAAAGATGAGTTGTGTTGCAAGTCATCTCCACATTCTCAACAGCCATGAAAGTAGACAGCAACCAAAATAAATTGTTGAAATCAGTACCTGCATCTGCTACCACAATCTTTTTATTCTTGAAATCCTTCATCTACAACAATAGCATTAGTCAATAAGTGATATAAGCTCCTAACAATAAAATGGTCAAATTATGTGCCCATATGCTCACCATAGCAGTAGGCCATGCAATGGATCTTCCACGAGCAGAACGCATGGTCACAACATCCTCATATGGTCGAGGTAACACAGTATCTAATTTGTACACTGAACTAATGACAACTTCAGAGTACTGAGGACCAAGAGGCACACCACCGACCAGAGCATGTGCATCTAATGTTTGGAAATAACCTTTTGCAACAGGGACATTGAATGGTCTAGTCATGCTATATAGCACGACCTCTCTTCCACACTAAGGCAGAAAATGCAATTCCGAAGTGAGAACACAAGTAAAAAATAGCAGGAGGAAGTTCACATGTTGTGTATGTAGCAAACAAATATTTACCCCTAGTTTGTTATTCTGTCTCTGTGGAACAGGAGACTCTCTTCTCACGGGAGCACTTGACTGTTCCTCATCATCAACTTGTCGGCCAGTAGTTATACGAGCACCCTCCTGGGCCCTTATGTTCTACATAAAGAGCCACCATTTGAGTGGATAAAATAGTGACAAAAAGAACAAAACTAAGCATGTGGCAAATGAATTTACCATTTGCTGCTCCTGATTTTGTTGTCGTAAAGTGGGAGTTATTCTTCTTATGTCGGTGACACCATGTATATTCTGCATACTATGCATGCTCCCATTTGACTCCACCTCATCATACAAATTGTTATCTTGTGGAGAGCTTGTGTTCTACATTAGGAAGCAAGCATTTCAGAAGCCAAATCAACTACATGTGGAGAGCTTGTGTTATAATTTGTTATTTGCTCCATAAATAGTATTACCTGATGTAGACCCAAAATCATCTGTTTCATCTCAGCCATTTGTCTTTTCATGTTCTCCATTTCTTGTGACATGTCATCCACCTTCTGGTCAGCAAGGCGGCGAGCTTCTGTTTCTATTTGAAGCTTTGTAGACTTGTATGTCCGAACTCCTGGAAGTTCAAGGCCAGATGGAGTTGCCCCCAAACCTTTAGTTCGAACATATCCATGTTTTTCTGCTCCACAAACATGTGAGAACAGATCTCCTTCCTTCATACTTTTCTCCAATAATTCTGGAATTTTTCAGCCTTGTCTCGAAGTTGTTGCTGCAAATTGGAGGAAGAGAAAGAAGACAGTAATTAGTTTTATAAGAAGAATGAAAGAGTTTGTTCAGTGGGGTAAATAGTATATGTACTTACAATTATGACTGCAGATTCTTTATGTGGAACTCCAGTTTTATATGTATGTGTCTTGATGAACAATTCATCCCTTCGTGGGCGCCTCCCTTTCTCCTCAGTCTGTATGAATCAATTTAATAAATGAATAAATGATGCATACCATTTCTTCATCAACACGAGCATAATTGCAGGTCAACAAAACATAAACAGGACAAAAAATGCATACCATTTCTTCATCAACACGAGCAAAACTCTTACAGCCAGCAGTATGAGCTTGTTTATGCTTTGCACGATTAGCTTTGCCTCTTACTGATCGAGCCTACCAATGAATGTCATTCACAGTGTGTCATTTGAATGATCAATAAGAGTATCAGATTTCTGTTACTTGTAGTAGTATATGTGGATGTCTTACCTTAGCTTCTGGAGTGAACCAATGTTCAACAAGCAGCTTCCATTGATCAGGATCGACTCTGTCATCACATGATTTTATTAGTTCAGCATACTCCAGCTCATCATCAAAGTAATCCTTTTTCAAATCTGCTTTGAATTCCTTCCATTTGATATGTGTGTTTTCATATACCACTCAAAAACACGTTGGTCTACATCCCAAAACAACTACATACAAACCAGAAAATTGTCACAACCATAAACCAAGCACAAAAGGGTCTTAAGCAAAAGGAAAATAAACCAAGCACAAAAGGGTCTTAATACCTTCACTTCAGTCCATAAACCAAGCTTTAGCGACAGAGGCACCTTCCTCCAATCATCATATGAAACCGGAAAACCCTTAGTTCTTACTTGTGTGCCAATAAAGTTAGCAAAACGTGTAGCAGAAGCACCAATAGGTTGACCAATCTCATTGATTTCCAATTTCAGTTTAGGCTTATTTTGCCTTCCCCATATGCTTTTCATGGTAGTAATTTTCCTTCATTATCCTTCTCCTCATCTGCAACACCAAACAAACACAGTTTAGGTTTATTTTCCTTACATCCTTCTCCTCACTATGCATATTTTGAAGAAACGTACCTTCATTCGCATTCAAGTGCACATCGCAGCCTCATCTTCAGCAGGAGTATCCGTAGGCACCTCCTTATCTAGTGCCATTAATCTTGCAGAAGTCCTCCTCTCAGTTGCATCAGGAGGAGTCTTTCTTTTTCTCTACAAAACAAATCAGTTGTACTTATGCAAGCAGGAACAAGATAGCAACAATAGCAAGCAGGAACAAGATAGCAACAATAGCAACAATAGCAAGCAGGAACAAGATAGCAAACGGATACCTTTGATCCCCTTTTCTTAGGCTGACACGTTTTGACTAAATCAGTAGCACAAGTTTGAAGTCTCAACGCTTCCTTTCTTTTTTCTACCTCCAACACATTCCTATCCCTTTGAGCTACATATGCCTCAGCTCTTGCGTCGTTTTCCATTGTTTTTCCTGAAAATGTTAGACAAGTGAGTTAGCAGCTCGTGATTGACTTATGCAAGTGCAAAATAAAGCAGCCACCACACAAAATGCAATTAAAAGCATCATCCATTTCAACAAAATAATACTTACTTCACTGGCTTTGATGCATTAACAAAAATTCCATCCATATCAAGTCTTACATGAGAGAAATTTGCATAATCAATATCACTACTGACATCTCTATGCAGATCAAGTAATGGCATCTCATTATCAAAATTTACAGCATCATCCATAGAAACCATATCATAGGTGTCTTGTGGTTTTTGTTCTGTACAACAGCACACCAGTCCTCATCAACAGCCTCCGGAACATAGTAAACCTGTGTGGCTTGTGATGCAAAAATGAAAGGTTCGTCCGACAACTTTTTGCCACTACTGAACAAATGGTTGAAGTTCACAGTTGTAACCCCGAACTGATCAGTTTTAACCCATTTGTTCGGTACACGGTTATCAACCCAGTCACACCGAAAGAGCACCATATTTCCTCTATGGCGATAGTCCAGCTCAACTATTTCCCTAATAATGCCATAATATATTTGTTTTCCACTTGAACTTTCGGCAGATGTAGCAACCCCACTGCTTTGAACAGATCTACCCTCATCACTAGAGGATGTATGGTAAGTGAAACCTCTAATAGCATAGCTATGGTATTTTCTAGCAACCCTCAAAGGCCCCTGTGCTAAAATTTGAATTTCTTTAGATACTTCTACACCTCTTTCAACTAATGCCTGCACCTGAGTATGTATAAAACCGTTGTTAGTTACAATGATTAACATCTGAGTATGTATCATCACTCTTGACCATACATCGATCTAATGCTTACGTGTTGTTCAAACCACTCATGGAACTTCTCATGGTGCATAGTGTCAATCGCCTTTTGACTACGAAGACCAATTGTGGACAAGTGCTCAAGGTGCTTGCTGCAATTGTACACTAAATTAAATAATGCAGCAAGAGAGAGGATAAGAAGGAAAAAGATGATACTACAAGTGTGGATGGCTTACGTCACAAAAGGTTGTATTTCACTATGTTGAAACAAGACATATCTATGTGCTTGCACCCAAGATGTGTGGTCTAATGTTACAATGCTCGAGGCACTCAAAGCTCGGCCTTTGTTGCAGAAGTAGGGAGTGGTATTTGCACTCAAACCAACGTCCTCAAAATTTTCTCTCTTCGAGTGAACCTAGTTTCGCATCCTTGTAAGTACCTAGAACAATAGGTGAGGCACTCGTCAAACAAATACCCCTCTGCAATTGATCCTTCGGGGTGGCTTCTAGTGCGAACAAAGCCTTTGAAATTGCCCAAGCACCTACATATTTAGGAATAGTTTTTAGGAACAGAAAGCTCAATTCATTTGTACAAAAAGACTTGCCCTGTATTAGCTATCGCATATCACCTTTCTACTGACCACATGCTCCGGAAATGTACTGGACCACCAATTCTCACTTGGGCAGGAAGATGCACCATCAAGTGGACCATCACATCAAAAAAACTAGGTACGAATATAGTTTCAAGGATGCTAAGGGTCTCAGCTATTTCAACCTCCAGAGCATCCATATCACTTACACGAATTGTAGGTGAGCAAATCTTCTTGAAGAAATAGCTTACGCGAGTCAATGCTGCACATACTCGTGTTGGCAACACTTTTCGAATTGCTAGAGGAAGAAGGTCTTGCAATATAATGTGATTGTCATGACTTTTAAGTCCAACAATCTTCTTCTCTTGGACATTGACATTGCCGCGTATATCAGCTGCATAGCCATATGGAAATCTAGCTCCTTTCACTACTTGGCAAACTTGTTTCTTTTCATTGGATTCCAAACAATATTCTGCAGGAGGTATATAAAGTCTACCTTCTATTTCATCAGGATGAAGATCCGCCATTATACCAAGTTGTTGGATGTCCAAACGAGAATTTACATTATCTTTTGATTTCCCATCAAGGCCCATAAGAGTATTCATTATGTTGTCATACACGTTTTTCTCTACATGCATAGCATCAAAATTATGACGCATCAGATCTTTCCAATAGGGCAACCTAAACCACACAGATTGCCTTTTATAAAGAGGTGCTGGTTCACCCTCTTTGCGCTTTCTCTTTGCTTTCTTCTTGCCGGTTGGATCCTTTCCAAACGGTGTCTGAAGATCGGCTGTTAGATCCATGATTTCTTTTCCAGTAAGTGGTTTAGGCGCTGCCCTATGCTCAGTCACACCGTCAAATAACTTGAGATCTGTTCTATACCTATGGTCAGGTGGTAAAAACCTACGGTGACCCATAAAGCAGCGCTTGCCACCTTTTTTCAGTTGGAGAGAACAAGTTAATGAGTGGCATTCAGGACAAGCTACTTCACCCTGGGTAGCAACTCCATGAGTGTAGCCTAAACCAGGAAGATCATGTATGGTGCAAAGGATGGCAGCACGCAGGTCAAAAAACTCAGACTTGGAAGAATCGTACGTTCTCACACCATCTTTGTACATGTCTATTAGATCATCTATCAATGGCTCAAGATAGACATCCATATCACTACAAGGTGACTTAGGACCAGGAATGAGCAAACTCAGAATAAAGTTAGGCTGCTTCATGCATACCCAAGGAGGAAGGTTGTATGGAATCAAAAGTACAGGCCAGACACTGTAGGTACTGTTCAATGACCTAAATGGGTTGAAGCCATCAGTACCAACAGCCATTCTAATATTGCGACTATCGTTACCAATTAATGGATGTTTGGAATCGAAATCCTTCCAGAATTCAGCATCTGCTGGATGCCTAAGCAAACCATCCTTGGTACGTTGTTCATCGTGCCACCTCATATCAGTAGCACTTTTAGGGGACATAAAAAGTCTTTGAAATCTTCTTTTAACTGGAAAATAACGAAGAACCTTTCTAGGAACTCTATGTACCCTTTTCCCATCTGGACTCTTCTTTTCAGATTTCCACCTTGAAGTTTTACACTTTGGACACTGATTTTCCTTATCATATTCTTTTCGGAACAATATGCAATCATTTTCGCATGCATGAATCTTAACATACCCAAGCCCAATGGATTTAACTATTTTCTTAGCTTCATTGAAATTTTTAGGTACCAGATGCCCTTCAGGTAAAAGATCTCTTTGTAACTCCAGCAGCATGTCAAAACTTTTGTCACTCCACCGCCCAAGAAGTTTCAGATGTAGTAGCCTAACAACATAGCGCAGTTTTGAAAATTGTTTGCACCCAGGGTATATATCCACACTGTTATCATCGACTAGCTTCAAGTAAACTTTGGTTTCATCATTAACTTCCATCTCATTGTCCTCGTTGTTCATTTCAAAGTCCCCCCCATCATCTAATCCACATGCTATGTCACGAATCAAATCAGAAAACTCGTCATGTTCAACTGAACTCTCTACTTCCACACCCTCAGGATTAACAGAAGTAGAGTTAGACTCTCCATGAAATATCCATTTATCATACCCTTCCACAAAACCATCACAAATCAAATGCTCCCGTACTATACTTTCTTCCCTCCAAGATGAGTTCACACATATGTCGCAAGGACATAGGATTTTGTTTCCATGCGCAGAATTAGCAAAAGCAAACTCTATAAACTTGCCTACCCCCTGTATATACCCATTTGTGTGCCTACAAGTTTTAATTAAATTCATATCAGAACAGATCATTGCATAACTACAGAACCTACTAATTGAGACGAAAAATAAAACAAAATGTACCTAGGCAGAGACAACCACGTTTTATCCATTGGGCACCCTCAATATTAAATTGAAGTATTCAAGTATCTGAATGTAAAATCACACATATGTCAAGAAAGTAGAACATATTCCATTCCCATGACACAACAATAAAATTCGCACATGCTAGCACAACAAATCACAAACTTGGAAATATCTGAGAGAAGCAAAAAAAAGGCTTTACCCCAAAGTAACAAGGCTTGGCCTCTATTACTGCTGCAAGAGCTGATCAATATTTGGATGACACGGTCACAGGCTCACTCGTAATTACCAGCTGTCGACCTCTCTTCACTACTCTTGGTTCCACCTGCAGCAATACAAAATTATAATTACAAAGGCCACCACAGATCCATAGGAACCAGTACTAATAATCTAGAAAGATCATGGATGGATTAGTGGCTGCACACCAATCATTGCAAATGGAACAAAACTAATATTTCTTTAATGTAAGTGGACTACTAAATACTAAAAATATGACTTACTTAAGTTCCCCATCCCAGAATCACAATCCCCAACCCCTCATGCATCGCATTAAACAAACAGCCCACAGATTTAGGCATCTAGCAACTAAACAAACATCAGGCTAGACCAACCAAGCACCTGTAGAAATCAAAGAAGCGACCCGTACAACTACCAGAATAAAGAAGCTCCCGGACTAGCAGTCGCCAAATGTTCTGGGCATGAATTCGTTCCTAAGGACACGACCATCATACGCACCAAAATGACAAATTGCCAACAAAAGGAATCGTACCTGCAAGTTCCTGGCCGGAAGCCTGTAGTTGGCCGAGGAGATGCAGACCTCGTCGCCGTTGGAAGTGGTGCGGCCGAGCTGGACGACGAAGGCTCCTGCGGCGGGTCGACGAAGGCTCCTGCGGTGGCGACACCAAGGAAGGCAGAGGGAGCACGGGGTCGGGCGCTCGGGGCTAGGGGAACCGGCGGCGGCAAGAGCTGGGAGGATGGAATCACGGGCGTGGTGAGGAGCGATGGCGGTGGCGTCACTAAGAAAGGCAGAGGGAGCACGGGGTTGGGCGCTCGGAGCTAGGGGAACCGGCGGCGGGCACGGCGACGGGAGCTGGGAGAGGGCGGCATGAGCTCCAAGCTGAGGGCGCGGTGAGGAGCGACGGCGGCGGCTGATGCGGGCTAGGGTTGAGAGACACGCGCGGGGTGGGATTGGGGAATTTCCCTATGCGGTGCTGGAGAGAGAGAGAAAAGAGTGGCACGGCGCGGGTTTTTTTGGCTCATCCCGCCACAGTTTTCACTCATCGCGCCACAAATTTCCAGAATTCTATTTGGTCGCCACGTGGAGAGATACGCCGACAGGTTACATGTCGCCCCCACCCATGTGCCGACACATTGTTCGTCGCCATGTGAATACCGACACTTATTTGGTTGCCAAGTGAGTGCCGACACATTTTCTGTCTGCATTTCTTAATCTTTGCCTACAGATACCCTGATGGCAAAGCTTACTAGCTATGCCGACACATGATCTGTGGGCTTATTGCGCCTTTCCCTACAGAAATGTGTTGCCAAGTCTCTACCGTGGTGTAGTGATTATTCGGAGACCCACTTGTCAGTTGTCACATATTTAAGGGTACATGGGTACACGGGTATGGGTTATACGAACTCATACCCGTATCCTCTCCACCCGATGGGTATAAGATTTCCCCATTTACTTACCCATGGGTATTTTTTTCTCCCAAACCCTTACCCTAACAGGGTTTTTACCCGCAGGGTCCGCGGGTAACGGGTACCCATTGACATCCCTAACACGGGAGTGTACAGGACAAATCTCGCACCTTGGTCACTCTCACCACACGCTAGCCCGTAACTGAGGTCTTCTACAGTACCCTCATACACTTCTACTACCTCCTCCTCCTCCTCCTCCTAGTCGATGGGTTGATTCAGATCGAATTGAGCCATTTTTCGGATGGAGCATTTGCTAGGGTTAAGAGGAGAAGAGAGGTGAATCAAGAAGGTTGTGACCGAAACACCGGGCGGGGGTAATTTATGGGGGAGATGGAAACGAAATTTTACATCCAGCCGCGCGCCGCGCCCATTGTCGAGTGATTGATTTACTGCAGCAAAACATTTCGGCTTTTCGTTCCCTACGCCGGTTTCATCCTACGGAGATCGATCGGCGCGGGGCACGATCGAGGTTGCGTTGCATGCTCGAGATCCTATTTATGAGGGACCGGAGACCCATGCGACGAAGCGCTTCTAGCGATAGATTTTACTGCTGCGCGCGCGCTGCCTTTGTTTAAACCATAGTTTTAAATAGCCCGATGTGGCTTTTTATCATGTTGTCGCGGCCCTACATTTGAGATGGCTTTGGCACGAGTGGAGCGATGAGCCGAAGCCGTGGAAATGACTAGGGAACCCTTGCACCACTAATGATCATTGCGGCGGCAACCAAAGTGACCGTGGCAAATTGAGAAAAAGACACTCTTTTGGGAGGCCTCTTGGCTTCAGGACATGAGGCCTAAAGATTTGCACACCTTGTGTCCTTAAACCTATAATCATCTTTCGGCTAACCTACCCTCCTCCGTCCCTCCGTACCAACAAGAGGTAGTACAGAAATATTGACATGTTGTCCATCGACTACGTCTTTCGGCCTGATCTTAGGCCCTGACTCACCCTACGTGGACGAACCTTGCGGAGGAAACCTTGGGTTTTCGGGGCATTGGATTCTCACCAATGTTTTCATTACTCATGCCGATATTTTCGCTTCCGCTCCGTCGACCCCCGCTTTCACGGTTGCTTCCCTCTTGACGAGGGGTTAACTCATCAATTCCCATGGTTCGGTACCTAGGGTTATGATTAGAGGGGAGAGACGTGGTGGTGCTGGTAGTATCGTCGGCTGACAAGCAAGATTTACCCAGGTTCAGGCCCCAGAGGGTAACACCCTACTTCCTGCTTGTCTGGTTATTGATGTATGAGGTGTACAATGGAGCTACAGCGATGTCCCGGCGAGATGTGATCTTGCCGGGGCTATGGTGGTTTGAGTACGGCTTGCCTCATATCGGCGGCCCTCCCAGCCTTTATATAGGAGGCTGGGTCTCGGGGATTCGCAACCGACTAGGTTTACAGGTAAGGCAGGTTTCTACCGACTTAGGGTTTACTAAACTTGGAGCATACGTCATCTTCTTGGGCCACCTTCGTGGGCTTTCGTCGAGGCATGTCCATGGGCTTTAGCTCGTACGTGCACCAGGTATCCTCATAGCAGAACACCCGAAGGGTACATCCCCGTCACCTCTCATCTTTGAAATCTCCAAAAATAAAAAGAGCACGGTTCGGAAGGCCATGGAGAACAATTTTTGGGTGTCCGAAGTTGATACACAAGGAAGACTATCTATCGAGAACATCACCCAATTTGTGCACCTTTGGGAGCTTCTTTCGGAGGTCAACCTTACTCCCAACGTCACGGATACAATCCTTTGGAAGTTTACAAAGAATGCTTGCTATTCGTCAACGTCGGTATACAAGATGCAATTTTTGGGGAAAATCACATCTATGATGCCTTCCTTGGTGTGGAAGGCTTGGGCTCCTTCCAAGTGCAAAATATTTGCATGATTGATTCTTCAAAACCGAGTTTGGACGACGGATAGGCTACAACGAAGGGGATGGCCAAATTGTGGACTTTGCAAGCTTTGTAATCAAGTGCAAGAATCGGCTAGCCATCTCCTATACCAATGCATGTTTCACAAAGAGAATTTGATCCGCTATGAAGACGTGGCTTGGGCTCCAAGACCTTAACCCCGGAAATTGGCATGGGATTTCTAGCGTTAAGGAGTGGTGGATGGAGGTGATTCACAAAAAAGGGGAATCGAGGAAGGCATTGGCATCGCTTGCAATGCTCGTGGCGTGGGAAGTTTGGTTAGAGAGGAACACACGCGTCTTCCAAGACAAATCTTCCACCGCCACAATGCTTATCGACAAGATTAAAGATGAGGCGTTTGTGTGGTGCCATGCGGGAGCCAAAGCGTTGTGTAATATTATGCCGCGAGAGTAGACGTTGTTTGTGTTCGGCCTTGACCATCCTTGGTCAAGGGGGTTTGTAACACTCTCTAAAACTTTCTCTTATAATTAATAAAAATAGCAAATCTTTTGCCTTGTTTCTAAATGAATCCATGTACAATTTCCCGCTATAGCCCCAATTAGCTCCAATTTGGCACCGCTATAGCTTTTTTAGGGTTGGCGCTATTTGTTATAGCCTGCTATATGTAGTGATTTCATCAATTTAAAGATCCGCCCCACCGGTTCAGTTTTTCGCAAGTGTTCATAGGGGTAGTATGTGTGTGTGCGCCTTCATAGATGTGAGTGTATACGCGTGGATGTGAGTGTCTATGTTTGTACTGTACTTTGTTTGGCAAAAAAAAAAACATTGGTTTATAAGCCTAGTAGCGAGAGATTATAGCGAGCGTATAGCGAGAGATTATAGCGAGCGTGGCTTCATTGGTCTCCGGTAAAAAAACACCTTCGGAGCTCACGCGTTTGGTGCTGCCAAACCGGTTTCCTCTTTTGCCACGCAGGCTTGACATGAGCCCACGACGCAGCGGGCAACAAGCAGGACCCTGCACTGCAGCCGTCGCGTCGCGGCGGCGCCAGCCCAAGGACGGAAGGATGCGCCATGCAGCAAAGGGTGGTCGGCGACCGGCGTCCCCAGTCCTGACGCTGGTGCCATCGAGTTGACCGTCGGGGCCGCTCTTCGCGGCGGACCACCTGGAGAGCATGGTGGTTCACAGCAACCGGAAGTGAGCTCACCCCTCTTCGCTTGCACTCTGCGTCTTCATATAGGTCTCATCCTATACCCTACTCATCCTTTCCTCCCTGCTCATATTTGATGAAATTGCAAAGATAACCCATCATAATTGACATGTACTCCAATATGATCAAACACCCCGGTGCAAAACTGTGCTGAAGCTTATATGATGGAGTATATCTCATAATAACATCCACGGATCTCGTTGTCACGGTTTATTAGTTTCAAACATGTCGGTTCTATGCCTAATGTACACTGTCCGGTTCATCTCTCCCCACCTATGGTGTGCCGAGCTCGCAGCACTGTTTCTGTTTGCATCATGCTACTATATTCCCCCAAGCAATTGGGGGAACTGCCAACCAATTACCGACATCATGGACAAGCACAATCACCAATTTCATCTGAGGTCAACTGGCAACGGTCAAAGGTGTCCTGAAGACGGCTATCTTCGACGGTGCACGACTAAACCTTGTGGTGGCCGATGGTGGATCCGTTCTGCCCGCCCATCTTGTGGAACTCGGCCTCGATGACCTCGACGATCTTCGAGTCGTCTGGGTAAGGCTCGGGAATGCTGACATGTAACGATCCCATCCTGAGGAGCTCCTTGTGTGACGATTGCTCGGTGGTGTGGCTGTAAAGCTCTTTGTGGAAAGGATGGTGAGGGAGAAGCAATCGTTGACATCGGCAGATGAATGCTTAGATGAGCCTGACCCCTCCCGTCGGCAGAAATGGGGAGAGATGAATAGTCCATAATCTGCACAGTTTGAGCAAGGTAACATGTTACCATACTTTGGATGTCAGGAAAAATAAATGCTGAAGACGGCCACCGTTTTTGTTCTCCACCACCCTATATTGCTACTTATATTTGTAAGTAAGAGTAATAATACTATTAAGCGATTAAGGATCTATGCAGACATAATAATACAATAAGGTAACAAAAGAAATACCTGCAGAAGTTCATCTCTCCCACACCCACTCAAAACTTTAACCTTCTTTTTTGTCCTCTCCTGCAATAGAGGCTTCACAACCTACCAGTATGCTCAAATGAAATTTCCATCAGTATTCACTACAAAATTAGTACAGACTCTGGACTAACTTTTGACGGGAAAAGTATTGTACCTTCCAACATGCAGAGAATATATATGGAACATTAACTATGTAATATGTCTCTGACTTTTCAGGGTAGTTCAGATCATCAACAGTGGATATTGAACTCAGCATCTGTAATCCATAATAACAAAATAAAACATGTCATGCTATCTTCCTAGAATGCAGAAGGAACATAGATAATGAGCACTCTTTGCAATTTTATTACAAACATGATACTGGAACAAAGTAACAAATTAGTCCTCGATCTTAGTATTAACACTTGTGTAAGTTTTCTTGAATGGTTAACTTGTAGGCTGGACAAGTCAACATTCAAGATTTAAGTTGTTTATCCAAAATAATAATTAACGTGCTAAGGTAAACCTAAGTACCTGATAACAATTTTCAAGGAGCGTTGTAATATCGCTTTGTCTATTAATGAACTATAGACATGCTTATTCCAATTACTAAGTCCATACACGGATGGTCATATAATGAAACTATACTGCCATAACTTTGCTCACGCAAGAAAAAATATACTTATGATATGTACCTTCATTTGGCTCATAGCTGACAACTTTAAACCAGTCATGTCGAGAATTTTAATACAGGAGGTGATAGGGCGCCCGAACTTTTTCGTCAACATAGGCTGTGTGATGTGAACAAACATAAGAAGGAGAATACATGTTAACATAAAAGGTTGGACCATTTTAGTTTGTTACTTACCAAAATTATGCGATCACGGTATTCGTTAATCTGAATATGAGATTGCACATAGTAGTGCACCTGAAAAGGAAATAGCTCTACTTTAGTTCACAAAGTGGGAAAACAAATGCTGCAGAACTAGCGTAAGTTGGTTCGTATGAGCTGATACCACAAAAGTGCTACTTATTACAGCAATAAAAAAATCAATGTAAACCGATAAAAAAGAAGTTGGCTGCATCATATAACTATCTAAATCCATAATCAAGGATAATATTATGTAAATATTAAGCAAATATTTTAAGTTATATCAACTTCAAAAAGATATCAACACAAGATGGAAATTATCCAGTTTCATCGATCTTTGTAGCCTACTTAACAAATAGTAAGTATGTTAGAAAGTACCGAAGCTTTGTCATACGTGCTCTGACCAACACCAATGCCAAAAACTGGAAGACCCTGCCAACCAGAGAAAACAAATTATTAGAAGTCTTTTAGATATCTGGATTTCAGCTTAACTGAATTACCAACCCGACTACCAGCCTTCTATGCTTTTTCAGGAGCAGAGACTTAAGTAGTACTAGATTAAATCAACTGCAATAATCACATCTTCAAGCAAGAGAATATTGTAAGGGTGACACGCTTTGGTCAGGCTAACAAACATATAGTGTTAGTGGATAGTTATACCTCCTTGGTGTATCCTGAGAGCCCAATGAGTTGTGAATGACGTATCGATCTGTATAAATCTACTGGGAGTATAGGTCTCTGTGTATGTCCAATAGAAACACCGATTAGCAATTAACAGAATAATCGAAGGAGATATAATCAATAAGAACTGAAAGTTGCATACGAATAAAAGATTTATACCATGGCTGTTTGATCAGTATAGATTTAGTAAGATATACCTTACATGATTATTATTATTATCAGATTATTACTATAACCTAGAAGGATCACTCACCTCCAATACACTATCTATTTCGTTTTCAATCCTCCAATTCAAAGAATCTACAAGCTGCAGAAACAATTTTATAATCAATTAAGCATCTAATAACCACTGGCGGAGACAGGGGGGGACCAGCAGGGGCCCTGGCCCCCCCTAATCACATGGATTTGTTCCTTAAAAATTATGAACAGTAATTTTTTAGAAATTTTTGCTTAAACCGGCCCCCCCTAACTTTGAAAATTGAGCATTTCTGCCTCCGCCCCTGCTAATAACCATAAGAGTAGCATTTCTTCATTGAAGAGAAAACTGAGAAAGGTTACCATTTTATGAGCCTTCGAAACGTTCCATTCTCTAGCCTTAAGGAAGCGCAACATTGTTTCTCTAGGATAGCCCTGGTGCACATTCTGAAAAAATATATGTTTAACTTTTCAATTTGATTCAAGAGCGATAATCACTTTACAAGTCATGGATTAAGACAAATGGACAAACATCTATCAACAAGAACAATAACAAGAACAAAGACTTTTGTCCCAAGCAAGTTGGGGTAGGCTAAATGGACAAACAACTATATTACATCATATACTATCCAAGTGAAGAATCCAAGATCAGCCTTTTTTTAAGGTAGAAATCCATGTGTATAATTGCTTAATCATAAATATAACTACATAATATAAGTTAGGATTGGTTACAGAGCGTGGCATCTGTTGGTTATAGGGATTTTAATTATTTATTTTGCGAGAACTGTTGGTTACTGTATTGATTATATTGTGCTGCAGGAAGAAATGGTAGTGGTAGTGTCGCCGACGGTTGCATATATGAGAAAGAAACTTCCATAACTCGTCATTTCTGCCTCGCTAGGGGCTATTTTCTATTGCTACAGTAGTAGCTATAAATGGCTCAAGAAAAGGAATATAATTCAAGGTTGCTCTGTTGGTGCACTTCAATTTTATTAACAATTCATGTGCCTTCAATGACCAAAAGAAAAGGAAATACAGAGACAAATATTGATATCTATACCACCTTTTCTGATTACTAATTGCTGGTGCAGTAGTTACAGCGACAACCAAAGTAACAGTACATGTTCTTGGAGGGCTGGCTATGGATGGATAATAGCATTGGTTCCTGTGGGTGGTCTTATTTTTACCCCCATTTGGAAAATAAACATTTTTGGTTTTTAGATAGTAAAAAAGATTTCTTTTCTAATGATACAGTAATTGGCGAGAATCAGACATAGTTCGGTTGAATTCGGCGAGATGCCGAGATTCTAGCATAAGTCTACCCGATGGCAGCACTAGTTGGTTCCCTCATCCCTGGATGCTGCAACAAACTGAACTGATTCTGCACTTCTGCTGAATTTTGACTTTGTTTTCAATTCCCCACTCCATTAACCAAAAGATTCCACCTCAGAATAAATTGGTATCGCTTTAATGCAAGATTTAGCGCACATGTAACATGTTTGCTCTTAGCTTTATTAAGAGTACATTTCATTTAACTGGTAATAGAAAGACATATTGAATGACCCACTGTTACTGTTTGTTTACGCACGTGTCCAGATTTAGGATACATGTCTGATTAATACTAGCGGTCAAAATAGGGAATAATTCCACGGCAGTCGAAACGCCATATACAATAGATAGATGCGAATATCTCCAAATCACTCATCTCACTTGGTGAACTTGAGAACAGCAAAATGCCACCAGTCCATCGGTTTCAAGAAACAACATGATCCCCGAGGCCAACAACGAACGTCGACTCATGCAACCGTAACCGAACTCCATTCAACATGCAAAACCACCATGCAGTAGTGCACACCACGGCATTAGCGAACTAAAGCGCCACAGCACCCTCGCCTCACCAACCCATCGGCAAACGACAATGCACTAACTCCACTTCCCACCTATTCGGCCATGGATCAAGCACCGCTCTCCGAACACGCCACCCGCCCAACAGCTCATGACAACAACAACAACCATACATCTAGCTAGCATGCACCATTAACCGAGAGAGGAGCTCAGAGATCAACACAGGTAGAGCCCATTTTTTGAAGTAAAATATTTAGCAGATCCTAATCATTGGACGAAGACGTCTAGTAGCTCACACCCCCCACCCACACGGCCACATTGAATCAGATCAAATCTGCAGGGCACCGAGAATAGCTAATCTACGGCATGATCCAATCACAGGGGCTAAGAGAATCTACGAGAACGGCAGCAAGATCGAAGCTTTGCCCCACAGGGCACGCACCCCAGATCCGTACCTGGAAAGTCCTCCTCAACGGCGCCTCCACTGCAAGCAAAGAATCGGACCAAGCAAACAGATCACGTCAGGGCGCCGCAAAAATCGTGAAAAGGAACTCAAGCTGACAATCGTGAAAAGGAACTCAAGCTGAAGCAGAGAGGACGCACGCACCTTGATCCATGAGGATGCCGAGCTGCTGGACGGCGTCCTCGGCGGCGGCACCCATTGCGCGCCGCCGCGTGAGCTCGAGAGACCGGCGCAGGGGCTCGATTCGGAGGCCGGGAGAGGGCGGGATCCGGGCAATTGGATGGTCCCTTGGAGTTCTTGGTGGCGTTCTGTGGGCGCCTTGGCTTCGACGGCCGGACGCGCTGGTTTATGGGTGAGTGTTTGCTGCTCGTCAGTCAGAGCACAGGCAGCCGTCTGTCTCGGTCTGTTGCTCGTGCAGAAGGGGAAGCGTGTGTACGTCACGCTGTCTTCTTTGCTTTTTAGCCGTACGTCACGCGGTTAAACTTTCGCTTTACAGATGGAGAGGGAGAGAATCGGACACGACGATGGAAAAACAAAAGTCAATGTGTTTAGACGGGGTTTCTCGACTTAGACTGCGCAAGTACGGGTAACGGGTGTGATAACGACATGTCATGTATTTACACGCTTGAAATTGAGAAATTCCACAACAGTTTTTAGTAGTATTTCATAGTAAAATGTTAAATTACTTGTTAACTGATTTTATCTCGATGATTTTCGACGCTAAGGGAAATATATGCCTGTTCTTGATTTACACTTTTTTTTTTCTTTTTGATGTTTGTTATTTGGCTAATAAATTCCTCGTCGTCGATATCACTTTCATTCCTAGCATATGCCGGAATCATTCTCGTTACAAATGCCCATATGCTCATCCATATGGGGAGGGACATAAATAATTAATTGCTTCGAATTCTCTAGCCATGAGCATGATAAACATATGGCCAAAGATTTTAGAAAATCTTGTAGGAAGGTTACTTGATCGTATGTCGCTTAGTCTGAGTGCAAGAATTTCACAAGAACAAAAAACCAATTCAAGTTTTAGAATTTTTTTTGCATGTTTCGTATTAGGCCCTTGTGCATTTTCCTATCTACTCGGTACTCCACATTATGTACACTAGTACACATGCCCGTACGTTGCAACGGGAGATTTTTTTTTAACTTAGGCCCACTTCATTTGGCGTTCCGTGGCATGACACCGAGTATTAGTCGGATCCGTAAAATGTTTCGGTCAATAGCGAAAAACTCGCTTGGTTTGCTATTTTAGTATTTATTCTTGCTCGGTTTTGCCAGAGAACCCAAAAATAATACGGGCCGCGGGAAAATCGGCAAATATCAAGAGGCACCACAGACGCTCCTTGGAGATGTGTTTCCACATCTTCGAGGCCGTCCCCATCTACGTATTTATTATTCGTCGCAGGCGCCACCGTGCTTCCCCTTCATCACCGTCTACCAATCAGGCAATCATCTCATAATTTTTCACTTCTTGAACGACATTGTCATCCCTATCATCTGGATGGGAAACAAATACAATGTCTCATCTTCTCCGACCATTCATCTCAATTGTTTCTTCTTCTTCCTCTTTCTATAAGGACCAGAGAATGAACTGAAGTTATGAATATACTGGTGCATGGAGAGCAGTACATAGCACAAAGCACTCACACTTGATGATTATCTCTTGTTACTATTTCCTGAACGTTGTTTTTACCTATAGAAATAATCAGTGTGATTACCCTTTAAGAATTTGTCTGCTCCACATTATATGTGTCATCGAGAAATTTAAGATCCTTGCAGAAATACTACTCCACCAGTAGACCATCACCAGCTTGTGTCCCTTGTCCTCGTTGGCAAAACTATACCGAGAAACCATGCACGTTCTGACGTGCATGAGAACCTCACGAGCTGGACCATGCACGGAGTCGTCTGTGTCCTCCGCAGCTCGGTTGTGATCTATGCAGGTGGCAGGTGAAGGCAGCGATCCGGCAGGATGACCACGACATGAACGGTTGTGTGGTACGCCGCGAGCGCGTCGCATTCGCCAACGGGGTGGATGAGTTTGGTGCATCGCATAGACTCTCGGCGAGATCGTTCCTTCGAGCTTTCGTCTGCGCGAGTGACGGAGTCGTGCGCGGGTCTCCTCCGAGACATCGCCTGGTCTCGGCAAGATCGTATTCCACAAGAGGGCGATTGATCTGGACAGATTTTTTTGAGCGTGACTACGGCGGGCTCTTAGAGCCAGTCTGAACTTTATTACTCAAAATGTTGTCTACGAGCCTTTGCAGCCTCTACAAGATAGGTTCAAGAGAAACAGAGTTTACAAAGGGGTATATGAGAAGAGAAATAAAGGAAAAATCGCACACCAACAACACACAAGAGAGGGGTCACTCCGATAAACATCGGAGACAGTTGATTGATGAGAAAAACTCATCACGGCCCAAGCACAGCGATCACAAAGTGGAGTCCATGGGGAATGACGGCGGAGACCCAGCCAGGACACTGCACCATCGACGTAATCGCACACCAACACGCATCCGAAAGGTCGCGCGCGGTAGAGACGACGCCACAACGCCTTTGTGTCGCCGACTGAAATCGAAGGGCATCGGAGATGCCCTCACCGCACGTGGGGGTCGCCGCCATAGTCGCAAGGCGTAGCACCACCGAGTGCAACCCCAACCCCATCTGGGTCCGATTACCCGAAGGGTAGGCTAGCCCAGAGCACGCACGAAGACCACCCACGCCAGACACGCCATAGGGCATCGACAAGGATCCGACGCGAGGGCCTAGCAATCGGCAAGAAAAAGCTACCACCCCACTGCCACGGCTCGCCTCGCAATGGAGAGGAGACCGTACCCATGGCCGCCATCTGCAGAACTATGAGGATACCAGTATAGAAGGACAACGTCCTCTAACACTGATTGGGAGACAGAGGGGGCTCACCACCCAGCCACGACGGCACCCCACGTAGGGAGCACGTCGCCACCATGGCCGCCAACTGCGAAGCCACGACACCAGCCAGCCCCAGCGGCACCTCCGCTGCAGGATGATGGCTGAGTGAAGAGGTAGACAACCTTGCAACCACCGAGGGCAGAGTCGAGCACCGTCAACAACGGACGGCGCCCCCGGGGACGGGATCGACGGCCGGACCAGTGATCTGGACAGATCAGTGATAGCTCTTGCTAGGCCGGCCCAAACCCAAGGATTGATCGTGGTAAACCAACCACAAGCACACGACCTAAGTCCACGCCGAGCGATCGATCAGAAAAAAGGAGTATATACGATGTTGTCGTGGTATTTAGCACGGCAGTGCCATCAGGAGATGACTTCTTGCGTGGGGACTCAGATGGCGTACGATGGCGTACGCGTGGGATCGGATACGAGTAAGGTTGACACCGAGACGTACCCAGGTTCAGGGCCCTCGTGTGGAGGTAACACCCCTACTCCTGCCTAGCTGTGTAGATGGGGATCACACGGGCTACAACGGTGCTCCTTGAGCTGTATACAGTGTCCTCTTCCTCGGTGAGGGCTATGGGGGGGGGGGGTAATGAGGCAATCTAGGTTTCAACCCTCTATCAGGAAACCCCGGCTCCACTTATATAGTGCGAGGAGCCGGCACAGAGAAATACACGACCGGCTGCCAGGCTGCCGGATGGTCTTGGCGTGCGGGACTACGCCACCGTCCATGAGGTGGCACTGACGGCCTGCAGGCTAATCTGCTCCTCCCGTCCCGTCGGGGTAGACTGCAGAGAGCAGGAGGCGTGCGGCCACCTTCCTTGACTTTGGTGGCTAACGTTGTACTCTTCTTTGTCTTCTAGTCCTTGTCACCCGGAAGAGTATCCGATGTGCCAGAGTTGACGCTCTTCTCAGGCCACCAGAGGCCCTCGGCTTGTCGCCGACTAGCGAAGAGGCGCCTCTGGACTTGCTGGCGTCCGAGTGATGGGTCGCGCCGCCATCCGAGGCGGCCTGCATGCGGTTGGCAGCGTTCAGGAGCTGCTGCACGCGCTTGGACTGACGGCCTGCAGGCTAGTCTGCTCCTCCCGTCCCGTCGGGTAGACTGCAGAGAGCAGGAGGCGTGTGATACGTCTCCAACGTATCTATAATTTCTGATGTTTCATGCTTATATTATGCCAATTGTCACATGTTTTATATACACTTCATATCACTTTTATGCATTTTCCGTGACTAACCTATTAACAAGATACCGAAGTGCCAGTTCCTGTTTTCTACTGTTTTTGTTTCCAGAAAATTACTTCTGCGAATATTCTCGGAATTGCACGAAACAAAAGGCCAAGTCCCTATTTTTCCAGCACCGTCACGAAGTCCGAAGGAGAAACGAAGAGGAGCCAGGAGGTGGCCAAACCACATGGCGGCGCGGCAGAAGGTGGGGCCGCGCCAGCCTATGGTTTGGGCCCCTCGGACTCCACCGACGCCGCCCCTTCGCCTATATATTGCCTCAGACGCGAAAACCCTAAAACCAAGTCATATTTCCAGAAGAGTTCCGCAGCGCCGCCGCCATCGACGACAAGTTTCGGGGGACAGAATCTCTGTTCCGGCACGCTGCCGGGACGGGGAATTGCCCCCGGAGTCATCTCCATCGACACCACCGCCATCTTCATCGCCGCTGCTGACTCCCATGATGAGGAGGGAGTAGTTCTCCCCCGAGGCTGAGGGCTCTACCGGTAGCTATGTGGTTCATCTCTCTCTCACATGGTGTGATCTTTATGTGATCATGTGTATTGCTAGTATCGCTGAATACATTAATAATGTTTATGCTACTCAAGTGATTTTGTCTAGTTTCTGGAGTCATTGTGACAACACGGTATCAAGGTGACAGTGTGGGTACTTGTGTGACTCTATGAATAATTTAGATATTTATCATGGCTTGTTCTTGGGAATTGTGGTGTTTGTTTACTCAGACTTTGAGGTGTGCTTTTGCAGCCCTACGCATAGTACTCTTGCTTCATCAAGAAGGAGAATAATCCCGAGTAGTATTTACTTGTGTTCAGTTGTGCTAATCTAGTTGAATATGTAGATGTTACTCTTTATCTATTATGCACTCTATAGGTTACTTTAATATGAACTCCGGTACTCTCCACGGTGTAAAGGTGACAGTGTGTGCACCGTGTGTGATTCCTTTATGACGTTGTGGCGCTTGTTTACTCCGGCTTGAGGTGTGCTTTTGTAGCCCTACACAATGAATGGTGTTTGTTATCCAACAAGAGAGTGTTTAAGAGTAGCTTTTACTTATTCAGTTATGAGATCATTGTTGAGAGTGTCCACTAGTGAAAGTATGATCCCTAGGCCTTGTTTCTAAGCATTGAAACACCGTTTACATCAAGTTCTGCTACATGTTTGCTTGCTGCCATCTTTATTTCAGATTGCAGTTACTACTTATAATCATCCATATTACTTGTATTTCACTATCTCTTCGCCGAACTAGTGCACCTATACATCTGACAAGTGTATTGGGTGTGTTGGGGACACAAGAGACTTCTTGTATCTTAATTGCAGGGTTGCTTGAGAGGATATCTTTGACCTCTACCTCCCTGAGTTCGATAAACCTTGGGTGATTCACTTAAGGGAAACTTGCTGCTGTTCTACAAACCTCTGCTCTTGGAGGCCCAACACTGTCTACAAGAATAGAAGCGTAGACATCAAGCTATTTTCTGGCGCCGTTGCCGGGGAGGTAAGGTAAAAGGTATTCACATCCTCTGGCTACTAAGCTATTTTCTAGTACTGTTGCTGTGTGTGAGTGCTCGAAGTTATTTCCTTTAGATTCTGCAATTATATCTTTTTGTTTCTTGTTTTTATTTTCACTAGTTAGGCTTAATGGAAAACAACAAAAAAATTAGAGATCTTTATGAACTTTATATTGAATTAGGACATGATGCTTTTGAAGAGAAAATTAAAAAACCTATGGAGGCTTGTTTGCATGATGGTAGCAATGTATTACTATAAATTTTTGAACACCATTATTGCTAATGCTATGGAAAAGTCTAAGCTTGGGGAAGCTGGTTTTGATGAATATGATATTTTTAGTCCCCCAAGTTTTGAGGAGAAAATTTTCTTTGATGATACTTTGCCTCCAATTTATGATGATTATAATGATAGTGGTATTTTGGTGCCACCTACTATGGAGGATAAAGTTTATTATGATTATACTATGCCTGCAATTTATGATGAATACAATGATGGTTGTGATAGTTTTACTCTCACTATTACTAATAAAATTGATTATGCTTATGTGGAGAGTAATGATACTTTTGTGCATGTGGATCATGATAAGAATGCTCTATGTGATAGCTATATTGTTGAGTTTATTCATGATGCCGCTGAAAATTATTTTGAGAGAGGAAAGTATGGTATAGAAATCTTTATGTTACTAAATTTCTTCTCTTTATGATGAAGGTTTTGAGCTTTCTCTTGATTTGCTTTTATTTGCTGGGTACTTTAAGACCTACTGGTCCTTATGAGAGAGGGAGACACGGTTTCATATATCACAATAATATTAAGTCTCCCCTCTTTATGTTGAAATTTTTGAAGTTACACTTGTTTTGCCTTCCTATGCTAGTCACTTTGTTCTTCATTGACTTGTTTTCTTACAAGACTCCTATGCATAGAAGAGTGTTAGATTTAAACATGTTTTATATATGCTTCTTGATGCTCTCTTTTATGTTTCAACTCTCATCTTTATGTGAGCATCATAAAAATCACTATGCCTAGCTAAAAGGCTTTAAAGAAAAGCGCTTATGGGAGACAACCCATGTTTTTATTTTCTGTTATTTTTCTTTTTCTTTTGCTTTGAGTCAAGGTGCTTGTTACTTCTGTAGCAACTCCTTTGTATCTTTATTTTATTGCATTGTTGTGCCAAGTAAAGCCTTTTATTGAAAGTTGATGCTAGATTTGGATTTCTGCGCAGAGACAGATTTTTAGCTGTCACGAATTTGAGCTTTTCTCCCTGGAAAAAAATTGAAAAATTCTGTAAAAAATCACGCATCTTCCTCAGATATGTACGCAACTTTCATTAAACTGAACCTTTTCCATCTAAGCAACTTAAGTGCCTCGAAAAAATTCGTCATTCCAGACTGTTCTGTTTTTGACAGATTATGCCTTTTATTTTGCATTCTCTCTTTTACTATGTTGAGTGGATTTCTTTGCTCCACAAAGCATCAGTGTCTGTAGCTAATGTCTAGAGGCTTTAATAATGATTGTGTCATCACAGAATATGAGAATTTTTGATTATGCACTAACTCTCTAATGAGAACTGTCTTGAGTTTGGTGTGAAGGAAGTTTTCAAGGATCAAGCGAGAAGGGTGATATTATGTGATCAAGAAGTTTTCTGCTGTTTTTGTTTCCAGAAAATTACTTCTGCGAATATTCTCGGAATTGCACGAAACAAAAGGCCAAGTCCCTATTTTCCAGCACCGTCACGAAGTCCGAAGGAGAAACGAAGTGGAGCCAGGAGGTGGCCAAACCACATGGCGGCACGGCAGAAGGTGGGGCCGCGCCAGCCTATGGTTTGGGCCCCTCGGACTCCACCGACGCCGCCCCTTCGCCTATATATTGCCTCAGATGCGAAAACCCTAAAGGACCAAGTCATATTTCCAGAAGAGTTCCGCAGCGCCGCCGCCATCGACGACAAGTTTCGGGGGACGGAATCTCTGTTCCGGCACGCTGCCGGGACGGGGAATTGCCCCCGGAGTTATCTCCATCGACACCACCGCCATCTTCATCGCCGCTGCTGACTCCCATGATGAGGAGGGAGTAGTTCTCCCCCGAGGCTGAGGGCTCTACCGGTAGCTATGTGGTTCATCTCTCTCTCACATGGTGTAATCTTTATGTGATCATGTGTATTGCTAGTATCGCTGAATACATTAATAATGTTTATACTACTCAAATGATTTTGTCTAGTTTCTGGAGTCATTGTGACAACACGGTATCAAGGTGACAGTGTGGGTACTTGTGTGACTATGAATAATTTAGATATTTATCATGGCTTATTCTTGGGAATTGTGGTGTTTGTTTACTCAGACTTTGAGGTGTGCTTTTGCAGCCCTACGCATAGTACTCTTGCTTCATCATGAAGGAGAATAACCTCGAGTAGTATTTACTTGTGTTCAGTTGTGCTAATCTAGTTGAATATGTAGATGTTACTCTTTATCTATTATGCACTCTATAGGTTACTTTAATATGAACTCCGTACTCTCCACGGTGTAAAGGTGACAGTGTGTGCACCGTGTGTGATTCCTTTATGACGTTGTGGCGCTTGTTTACTCCGGCTTGAGATGTGCTTTTGTAGCCCTACACAATGAATGGTGTTTGTTATCCAACAAGAGAGTGTTTAAGAGTAGCTTTTATTTATTCAGTTATGAGATCATTGTTGAGAGTGTCCACTAGTGAAAGTATGATCCCTAGGCCTTATTTCTAAGCATTGAAACACCGTTTACATCAAATTCTGCTGCATGTTTGCTTGCTGCCATCTTTATTTCAGATTGCAGTTACTACTTATAATCATCCATATTACTTGTATTTCACTATCTCTTCGCCGAACTAGTGCACCTATACATCTGACAAGTGTATTGGGTGTGTTGGGGACACAAGAGACTTCTTGTATATTAATTGCAAGGTTGCTTGAGAGGTATATCTTTGACCTCTACCTCCCTGAGTTCGATAAACCTTAGGTGATTCACTTAAGGGAAACTTGCTGCTGTTCTACAAACCTCTGTTCTTGGAGGCCCAACACTGTCTACAGGAATAGAAGCGTGTGTAGACATCAGCGTGCGGCCGCCTTCCTTGACTTTGGTGGCCAACGTTGTACTCTTCTTTGTCTTCTAGTCCTTGTCACCCGGGAAGAGTATCATATGTGCCAGCCACGACGTAGGGCCCTGCAGGCTGCGGCGTAGGAGCCAGCTGGCGTATCCGAAGAGCCGGCTAACTCGGAGCATCCGATAGATTCAGGGTAGTTGTGACCACCCGGAATTATATCCCCGACAGATGTACAAAAGGAAACGGATCATCGACGTACGAAACCAAACGTGTTTTTCTTTTCTTTATTTACGAACCGTTTTTTCTGACTTGCAGGTGGCATAGGTGGATAATTATTTACAAGTTCAGGAGCAAATTCGATGATCTACCATACCAAACCGTGGAAGACTTAGCGCTTTATTATTAGGTATATATATGTATAGATATAGATATAGAGGTATAGATATAGATATAGATTGTTTAAAACAAGACTTCTGGTACCCTTGTGATGGTGCGAGATAGTGCTAGAAAAACGAAGATGATTACTCTCGTGTGAAAATATATGAACATCAATCAACTCGTCTAGTTGGAGTCGCTCTATATAAGTAGAAGATGGTGATTGTTTTTACGTTATAAATGACTAATTGGTTTTCACTACCTAAGTCATACAATTATGACTGCATATAGAAAGTATCAATCCGATGGGGACAACCAGGTGAGTCGCCATCGAAGCAAATGTTAGAGACAGTCGCAATTTCACGATTACTTGAACACTTATATAGTGTTGTTTCACTATCTAAGAGGATCTCTCACCCTTCCCATTAATTCACAACTCACTAAAGATTAAAATCTTATATAGCCCTAACCCTCTAACCCATCTAATAACCTAGAAATAGGGAAATGCCCCGAACCTCCCCACTTCTGCAAAAAAAGGGAAAATGTCACTGAATTTCCCAGAAACCACGAATGGAGCCTGAGCTAAAAGAAATTTACATACGGGTAAAATAAATCATTGACTACATCCTGGTATTTGTTTAGGTGGTTATGATGAAGATGGTCTTGAAGATGATGCTCCCCAAGTCGAGGAGGTATTGGTATCGACATCGGCTACAATTTCCCCCTCTTAGAGGCAACAAAACATCTGAACATGCACCCTCTCGCGGTAGGATAAGACTTCCATATCTGACCCGCTTTCAATATACATGATAATTAGGGTGTCCCACCTTCGCGAAGATTAAGACCTGTGTAAAAGGGCATCACCAAACAATCTTTGTGGGGATCCCCGGCCGTGACCCCCCCCCCCCCCCCCCCCCCCCCCCCCCCCCCCGCGCTCATCTCCCCCTCCTTGCTCGGCCCAAGCCTTCTACTTGATGAAATATTTCTTTAGTATTCCTCGTGTTATTTTCCTCGTAATAGAAATGTGTAATCTTCAAATTCCTTCCTGGGGACATAAGCTGCTTCGAGCTCTCCGGTGTAAAATCTTTGAAAACAACAAAAAACTAGATAAAATCACACAAAAAGTAACAATGAACATCAAGATAAGTGAATTTACTTCTAACATATATACTTGGTACAACATGTATGTGACCACCGCCACTCTGCCTCATCTACACGGTGTTGTGCCTCCACGCACAGAAATCCTTGTTGTCGATCTGCACAAAAATTAAACTAATCAGAGCCTCGCAGCGGAGATCGTTTCCCTCTCCCATCCTGCGTTTCACGTCCTCACTTTCCTCACTCCGTAAAAAATGAACGGATTGGTTTGGCTAAATAGGCCACCAACCTTCCAGGTTACGGAGGAGACGGACCGAATGTCCCCAGCGGAGTTTGAGAAGCTAAGACAACTACGTAACACACTCTATGTATTCCCTTTTATAGCTGAGAACCTGTTTTAGCTATACGACCCACACATATAATAGGACATCGCACATTGAAGGCTTTGCACTCAAGGATAATCCTTTAGCTCTGTTTGGAATGAAGGAAACTCTAAGGAAATTTATAGGATTTTGTTCTTATGGATTTTTATGATGGGATCTTTTAGAATGGAGGAAACAACACTTCTGACTCCTTTCGAAATGGAATATTTCCTCATTTTTTGCAAGATTCCACGACATTTTTTTACATCCACTCAAGAGCTCTTGGTTTCGCGGCTGCATGAAGCAAAATTCTCTGGCCATAGCAGTTGCCATCATAATATTTTTTTCTTTTTTTGCGATTGTCTTTAAGATCATGTTTACACACAATGCTTTAAGGGAAGAGTAGGAAGCCACGGTCTTAGCCGAGTAAAATATTTTTTTACCTTAGAACACATCCATTACATTAAACTTGAACGGTAGAATCACCGTAACAACAACATAAACATGGTCCATCCACACTTGATGACCATTAGGCACACCGGTCATACCTAAAGCAGCTAGTTCATGAGCTGGTTTATTACAACCACGCGGTACATAGATAACTTTAAAGTTTTTGAAACGAGGCAAAAGCTTTGTCTTTATATTGATATAGGAGAAGCAAACAACACAAGAGGCCGAAGCCCAAGTAAAGATTACAAAGTCTCCCTCGTTTCAAAAAAATCGCAGCTTCACATCATCCGATGATTTCTGCCAGCTTCTTGGCTCCAGCAAGGATCCAGTTTCTGCTCTCGCTCTTTATGTGTTGGAAGAGGACATAAGGCATCGTGAATTTGTTGTTTGGAGATAGCTGCTCCCAGGTGATAACTTTAAAGTCGATGAACTCCGTTTGGAGCAGAAATTTCGCTTCACGGAAGAGAGCACCCAGCTCGGACAGATCATACTCTTGTGTGGAGAGTGCTGTTTGGAGATTCTGGCAATCAGTTGCAAGCAAAATACGGCCATCAAATGAACTACTCCCTCCGTTCCAAATTAATTGACTTTCATATAAATCCAAATGTAGATATATGAAAGTCAATTAATTTGGAACGGTGGGAGTAGAAGAGGGATGTTTGACTATATCCCGCTGGGCGCCCATGTGTAACCGATTTAGATATATGGAAATTAGTGGTCACATGTATTGTTTCATGCCTTTTATGCTCAGCCGAAAACACCAATTCACGCAGGTTTTCTACGGTTTTAGATTGTACTCACCCCGTTCGAAAATAGATGATTATGCTCAGCCGAAAACACCAATTCACGCAGGTTTTCTACGGTTTTAGATTGTACTCACCCCGTTCCAAAATAGATGACTTTCATTTGTAGACAAATGAAAGTCATCTACTTACTCCGTCCAAAAATAAGTGTCTCAAGATTTTGCACAAACATCTCTTTCCTATTCCAATGCTGTTTCCCACGCCCATGTTTACAGATCCACAAATTGGCTTTCCAAACAAACAACCGTCGTATTTACAAATTCGGATCGAGAAAGCTTATAAAGGTCGTGTGACGTGGATATGTGTTTTTCGCGACCAAACGGTGGTGGAGCTTATTCCGTTCTTGCGACAGAAGCAAAGCCCGGGGCAGATCGCAGCAAGGGATGGACACCGGAGAGGACGCTGCCGCCCGCCGAAGCACCGTCGTCTGCGACCACTGGAAGACACTGCGCAGGCTCGGGGAGCAGTTTCTTCCAGCGGTCGGAACGGGTAAATTCGCCCGGTCCCCCTTCCCGGTTTCCACCTCCGTTCGAATTCGAGATGCGTTTAGGTATAGGGCCCTGGACTGCGCTCTGGTGTGGTGGGTTCTGTGGTCTGGGTGCTGATTTCTGGGTGCGGACAAAAACAGTTACACAAACGAATTAATCCAGCCACAGATTAGACATAGGAGGCAATTATTTAGTGTATGCAAATGCAACTCATGCTAGCGTACGTGTCCGCCGCCTACTAGGATAGTGTGTTTCAGTGTTTGTAATCACCAACACTGGTTCAGACTGAGGAGAAACTATGCTAGCCAGGGTGATGTGGCTCGGTGATGCACAATCTGTTGGCTTGTGGTAATATTTCGTGTTTTTTGTCTTTTTGTAGCAGCCTAGTGCCGTGGTGCGTGAGGAGCAACATTGTGTTAGATGTTTCTATGTGCTGATTACTCAGTCATGCATAATCAATATTCAATAGTCTTATCAGGTTTAAAGACCGAAGATCGCTTGGAGCCACTCCCAGGAGATGTTCTCTGTCCTATTGGCAATGAACTCTGTAAGTGAAGAGCCTTTCTTTTCATGTTTTCATCTGTATACTCTTACAGTTATTTCTGAACTGACACTTAGCCTGAAAAGCTAAACGGCTCGCGGATGAGGTCCTTCACAAGTTTGCATATTTGCCCGCTTCCAACATTCTCCAACAAATCTTGGGTAATGCACATGTACAAAAGAAATGTGAAAACCTTAGGATCTTGTGCATAAATATAAGAAGCTACTGCAATACGAAAATGATCCTTGTATATTTTTTTTGCACAAGCATTAAATTTTGCTATGAATTAACAAGTATCATGAATTTGTACCAATTTTTGTATGTGCAAACTCGCGAGAGCCTTCATTGGAGAGGGCCTCCATATTGATCCACTTTGCTTGCCTAGAAGAACCACATGTAGTTTTTATTTTTCTTTATTATTTGCAACTGAACCACATATTTCTTCAACTGAACCAGGTGGATTTGTAAAGACTGAACGGTGGTCCGTTTTTGCAACAGAAGGAAAGCACAGGGACAGATTGGGGGAAGAGATGACCGGTGGAGAGATAATTGGACATGTTATTTGTCCTTTTGACAATGAACATTGTAAGTAAAGAGCCTTTCTTTTTATGTCTCGATCTGTATACTTTTATAGTTGTTGTTTAACGAACACTAGCCCCGAATAGTTGAAAGCCTCTCATACGAGGCCCTTCGCAAGTTTGTATATTGCACACCTCCAAACTTCTCCAAAACAATCATGGTTAAAGTACAGTTCCAAATAATTTGTGAAAAACTTATGATCTTTGTGCATAAGAACTTATATAACAAAATGTATCTTTGTATCTTTTACACAGTTATAAACTTTTGTAGAAATTAACGTAACAAGAACTATTACCATGAATCTGTACCGAGTATTCTGAAGTGTGCAAACTCACGAGGGCATCCATATTAATCCAGTTTGCTTGCCCTCAATGTAGAAGAACCAAATTGATCAGTATAGTTTGCATTTCTGCATGAAGCTGGGACGTATAGTATTTCTTTTTCTCCAATGGCAACTGAAACACCTATTTTTTTTTAAGTTATTGTTGATGCTAGCTGCGGTCCAAGATACTGCCGAAGTGATGTGGACAAGGAGGAATTAACCCCTGGAACTCGTGTCGTTCTGGACATGACAACTTTAACAATCTTGCGTACTGCACCAATGACAGAGGTATGGCTAAGTGTTCTGATCATGTTGCTACTTGTTTTGTTGGTAGCAATGTATTTTAGGATCCATTTCTTTTTTACATTTAATCCAGTGATGCGGAACAAAAACATTTTTTTCCTTCAGGAGGAACATGTGGTACTAATGAGACAGATGAGGGAATTGCTCGAGCTGCCTTTAAGGCATCCAGAATTGTTTCGTTTGATTGGAGTTAAGCCTCCGGGGGTAAATCCAACAGACGTGGCCTCTATCCTGTTTGGAGAACTCCACCCCCCTAGCCTTCTCAAGAGCGATCGCCACCCGAAACGGAGATACCGAGAGATGCCCCCGCGCCACCACCGTACAAAAACAGACCGTCGATGGCAGTGGCAACGATAGGAAGATGATGGGAGTACTGGTGTTCAGGAAAAGATAAGATAGCAAGTTTTCCGGAATAAACTTATTGCCTGCAAGTTTCGTTTCATGTGTATAATAACATATGGCCAACGTGTTAAAAAAAATATGGCCAACGTGTTTAAAAAAATATCGCCAACGATGAACTGCTAGTGATTTGGGAGAACTATACTCAACGTATGGTACAATGCTCTGTTGCCGAGTAGTCATTTCTAGGCCCCGTTGTACGTAGGTATTTCACGAAAATTGGTTAAATATGTTCTGGCTATACGAAGTTTCCACATTTTAAATGGGACCTTAGTATTATATCCATTCTGTACTTCATCTTACATATAGTTGAAAGGTAATTTTTCAATGAACCTGCGCTCACGTTTTATAATGCTAGACATGGAAGAAGTTGAGTACTTACGCAAAAATTTGTATTAACATCCTCATTTGGTGAGAGTCATTCTGTATTAGTTGGGTACCGTCAAAGCAATTCAAGAGAATACATGCCAGCTTCACCATTGCTTGAACCTTTCTGCCAGTCTGTTTCAAGGTACATGCTAGGCGTCAGCCCAGGAGACCAAACTTCCGACCGGCCTCCTAGTGATCTCCCGGAGAAAATCCATGGTGGTGGAAGGGTGTGGGAGTGGGTGTGGCACCCGAATTGGAGAACACGTTTTTGGTTCCTATGATCTGGATTACGCCAGCGAAAACTATAGGAAAATGCCTCAAAATGAAAGCAAACTGGAATCTTATAAGCAACAAGATTTTTTTATGAAACTGAGTTCTGAAACTTTTACGGTGGTTGTAGCAGTTACTTCTGAAGCATATTATAACCTTATGCAACAATATGAAAAAAAAGAGAACTTACAAAACAAAAGCTGAAATTGTTTGCAACAAAAGGTGAAGGTGTATGCAGCAATTTGTTTTGCTTATGAAAATCCCTTTGCATTCAATCCCACAAATCTTATGCAAATAAAAGTAAAGATGTCTGCCACAAAACTTGAATATGAATGAAGCAATATAATTTTACTTATGCAATATCTCCTTGCAATAAAAAATTCCAAGTAACACGTGCAAGAAAAGTACCAACTCATGGAACAAAAGAATTTAATCACGGCGACACAAAAGCATTAGGTTACTTCTGAAATGCACTCTTTGATCTAACAACTTGAGAACAAAGGTGTTTACTCCACCAGTTCACTCTATCATGTGATCAATTTTAGGAGAGTTACTCCAATTTCATTCATGCCCTTTGGAAAATTGCTACCCCCCTAGAGTTCACGTTTTTCTCTGGCTAGTCTCTCACAATAAGATCATGACTAGAGATAATCTTAGGAAAAGACAGATTCTAAAACCAGAGGAACGATCCTTCTGCTTAGAATAAGAACATGTGCATCGTCTTCTGTTTGACTGTATTGTGGCTAAACACATCTGGTACTCCCTTTTTTCTATTTACTTCGCGTTCTAGTTTTTTTCAAAGTCAAACTTTTCAAAGTTTGACCAAGTATATGCGAAACAATATCAACATCTATAATATTAAATATATATAATATGAAAATATATCTTGTGAAGATTCGATCAATGTTAAAATTTTGTTATAAATGTTTATATTTTTCCTATATATTTGGTCAAACTTCACAAAGTTTGACTTTGACTAAACCCAGAATGCAAAGTAATTGTAAACGGAGGGAGTATATCGTTTTTGAGTTCTTTACAGTAGACATTGGAAGCTGGTTGAATCTGTAGCTAAACTTTAGGTTTCTAACAATAAAAATTCTGCTTCGAACTCCATTTGTGATGTTGTATTGTGGAGCATCTGGAAATTCAGAAATGGCATGATCTTTAATGGTGTTTGTTGGCTGAATACAAAACAGGTTCTCAAAAGAATCTTTGACTCGGTTCAGAATTGGAAGATCATCTTCAAGGAGCAATCTCTCCCGCAGATCGAAGCTTTCGGTCAAGCAATCTCCAAAAGCTTCGGGAGCCTCTCTGTCTCGAATGTGGCTGAACAAGACAAATGAGCCCATGGATCTCATATGTGGTCTAAACATCTCTGAGGGCTCAGCCGCCCCAGGCTCCCCTCCCAGCACCAGGCCTCCCGATGGCAAGAAGTCCATCATGCTCAGCCATGTGTTACCTTGGGACGTAAGCTGCTGGTCAGCAGCGTCGGGAGACAAACCAACGAAGAAATTCAGCACTTGTCGCATGCTCTGGAGATCTCGCTTGAAGATTCGGCTTTGGCCTAGCCGATGTTGTTTCTCTTAATAGCCGTTGATCTAGCCTATGGCTTTGTTTCCCGTTTCTATAATAATCCTAATAGTGGAGACTGTAATATCTAGTCCTTTTCGTTTTTGGTAAAACTCCTGTACCCGCAATGCTGCTGTTTATTTGTTGATGCAATGAAACCGGGGCAGGGGTCCCTTTTCATCTAAAAAAAGGACTCCCAAAAGGCAGTTGTTTGGAGAGAGACTAAATAGATATTTTCTTCTCTACTCCAACGGGTCCCCTAAATTGCACCCTCTTTTTTTAGCGTGCATTACACTTATATGTGGAGCCCATCCTTCTTCCTCAATCCCCTAGTTTCGCTCTTCTCAATATCCATCCCGATTCCTCTCTCTCTCTCTCTCTCTCTCTCTCTCTCTCATATCTCGTCGCTCCACCTGACTCCATCCCAATCGGCCGGTGGCCATGGCGGAACAACTCCCCCTCTCCTCCTTTGTAGCGGTACCAGAGGTCAGAGGAAGAGGAACACTGGCATATCGTGCGGTATATGTCCGCTTCATCGTTTTCCGACACCATACACGCGCGGGGTAGAGAAGGGTCGGTCGAGTATGAAGTGGGAGATTGAAAGTGCATGAGCCCTCATGTGTGGTTTTGGTAATTAACGACAATCTCTATGGACTAATGGTTGCATTGAGCTATCCTTGTAGGGCTTGTCCATTGGCAATGCTTGAACACCATGTGTTGGTATCAAGATTGAAAGAGGAAGATAAAGTGATGACCAAAGCAATATTCAAGAGAAGAAGATGAAGTACAATTTCAAGAGAAGCATCTCGAAAGAAATCATATGCTTAAAGCTTGCCACCCACTTAAAGATTATGGTCAAGTGAAGATGTGCCTATGAGAGGCTCTCCCATATTGGTGTATGGGGGAGCGATATGTGAGTCTTCACCAAGCTAAAGCGCAATCAAGAAAGGTGGTCCACTTGAAGAGATCAAGATCGTTATCATCTAGCTCAAGTGGAATGCGCAAGGCAAAGGTATGATCTTGATAGGGTTTCTATTTTACCGGTCTCGTGGTGTTGTGGGAGACCGGGTTATAAGATAGACGGCGTACTATCAAGAGGGGCTCTGAAGTGAGTAACTTGATCGCATCTTTGTGGAGATCTCAAACCTTTGCATACTTGACATCACCATCTTTCTTGGTTCTTATTTGTTTTTTCTCCTTGTTGGGTTTTGGTGCTTGTCGTGATTTTCATGACAAGCCCAAGTTTTTCGAAAACGGATTTTGTTTGGAAAACTTGTTGCGTTTTCGTGTTGGAAATATTATCGGTTTATCCATGAGGAAAGTTACCTTTCCAACAAAATTGGTTTCACCTGATTTGGAGTTCAAACGAAAAAGTTATTGATGTTTCTGTTTTGCTGTTTCTGTCAGTTTTCAGAAAACCGGATATTCCGCTTTTGTTTTGGACCGGAATATCCAGACCCCAGGGTTGCTCGAGAAAATCGGCTAAGGACTTTTAGCAACCCTGCTTTGCAACTTTCTGTTGGTCACCGGATATTTGCTATCGGATATTTTAAAGCTACCGGAATATCCGGTCCTGAAGAAGAATCCTGAAAATTCTGCTAAGGACCAGAGCTGAAAGGTTCTGTAAGTCGTCGGATATTTCCAGATGGACCGGAATTTCCGGTCATAACTTGACCCGGAATATCCGGTCCTCTGCTGCTGCAACGGCTCTATTTTGGGAGGGGCTATAAATACTCCTCCCCTTCTTCCTCCTGCAGCCAGCTCATTTTTCTCTCTCTCCCACCATTGTTGACCTTGAAAAGCTTGCCCCTCTCCCAATTCCTCCCATGATTCTTTCATATCTTTGAGGGAAAAGAGAGAGGAGATCTAGATCTACATTTCCACCAATCCATCTCTCCTCTAAGTGAGGGGAACCCTTTGGATCTAGATCTTGGAGTTCTATTTGTTGAGTTCTTCTTTGTTCTTTCTCTCTTCTCCCCCCATAAACATTAGTTGCTTTTTGTGGGATTTGAGCACTTGTGCTCTTGCCATTGCATTTGGTGCATCAGTTTGCTTTCTCTAAGAGGATTCGTGGAAGTGAAAGTTGTGAGCTTGTTACTCTTGGGTCGTTGGACCCTAGACGCCTTTGTGTGGTGGTTGTGACCTCTTGTGGTCATTCGGGAGCCCCCAATTCGGTTGTGGGTGTGTGCCCCGGTGTGGTGTTGTAAAGGTTCCGGATTCCGTCTTAAACGATTCCAATAGTGGAAGGTGAACCAAGCCTTGGCAAGGTTCATCGGAGAATAGGGTGAGACCAGTTGTGGCGCTTGAGCTTTGAAAGCTCTCACCCCTCCAACGAAACGTACTCCTCTAAAAAGGCGGAACTCGGAAATACATACTCGTCTCCGCGTGCCTCGGTTATTCCTATACCCGAACTCTTTACTTATGCACTTTACATTGTGATAGCCTTCGTGCTTGAAGTATTTTATTTTGCTATCACCTTGTTACTTGTCTTGCTTAGCATAAGTTGTTGGTGCACATAGGTGAGCCTAGTATATTTAGGTTGTTGACTTGTTAATTTAAACACCTAGTTTTATTCCGCAATTATCAAGTCTAAACCGGAAAAGTTTTAATTCGCCTATTCACCCCCTCTCTAGGCGACATCCTTGTCCTTTCAGAGATGCCGTTGTCGCGCGCAATGTCGTCTGCTATACCTGGCCATGGGCAGCCCGACCTGGACGGCCCGACGCAACCCGGCCCGAAAATCTCGGGCCGGGCCAGGCTCGGGCCTGAATATCGGGCCCGATAGTCAAGTCGAGTCGGGCTCAGGCTTAACAAAAACGTAAATTCAGCAAGGATCGGGCCGGGCCTAGCCGGGCTTTTTCTCGCTCGGGCCTAGATTTTTCTGCGCCGGTTTTTTTTAGGCCGACTGGAACCCGACCCGACCCGAGATATGCCCATTTATATCATCTGCCCACCATGCTGACATGGACACCGAAGTAGCCACATCTACCGGTCCACGGATCAACATCAACGAAAGCACTGCGAGTAGCCGCATCTCCATGTTCTCGTACATTGCCTGCCGCAGTGAAGTCATAGCCACCTTTTATTCCTCCGCGCTGCACGACCATGATCTCCTCCGCCATCATACGGTTCCTCTACTTCCATTTGTGTAGGAAGTCGTCACTAGAGCAGGTTAACGCATCATTCTCGTAATTAAGGCTCGTGGCTGCTGAATTGTGCCAAGCTGTTGACAATTGGTTATAAGAAAATGAGTCAAACTCGTACCCTAAAATAAGAAAAACAGATGAGGAGACGAGATTATGGAAAACCACCGCAATGTCGAATATGAGGTGCGTCATTCGCACACACAAAAAAAAAAGAGGGGCGTGAGCATGTAAAAAGAAATAATGAGGTCGTGAGAATTGTTTTCGAATCCGCCTCAGCTACGAACGGGAATCGAGCATTACGCTTTCAGAGCTACCTTACGGACTTTTACTTTACGTATTCGGTCGCAGAAAGCTATTAGAGACCCTGATAGAGGTCAAGTGGATAATTTTACGCAACCAGGCAGTGGGAGCTTCATTCCCTTCTTGCGACAGAAAGCAAAATCCAGGAACAGATCGCGGCGATGGCCGACGGAGAGGACGCCGCCGCGGCCCGCCGTCGCACCGCCATCTCTGACTACCGGAAGAAACTGCTCAACTGCAGGGAGCTCGAATCGCGCGTCGGAACTGGTAACACGCCCATACTCCTTCCTCACTCCGCTCGAACTCGAGATGCGTTCCGGTGCTAGATCGGGGCTTTGACGGTATAGGGACTTGCCCTGCGCTATCGGTGCAGAGTAGATTTTGTTTCCCGGCGTTAAATCTAGTGGTGTCGACGCTGATTGCTTGACGTGGATCTGAAGTTCTGCCAGCAAGTGTGATGTGAGACTTAGGGTTTTGTTTCTGTCGGGGCAGTTGACGCCATGGAAATTAACATCTTCTGCTCTTCCCTGATTGTTTGATGTGGTATAATTGGTGGCACTTCAGTAGATTTGCAAAGTTCCTTCTCCGCTATCGTAGAAGTAAATAAGTCACAGAAGCATTTCTACCAAAAATAAAGACACATAGACATTAGTTCACAATGTGGTGTTGTTAGTTAGGTTGCAGTTCACTTTGGGACTCTCTGCAGATATTTGCAGGCTGTTTTGTTCATTGTTCTCGAGTGGGCCGTCTTCGTGCTTTATCTGCGCATACATTTGTCGTTATTTAGGTATGACGTATCGGAATGCCTGTTCATAAGCTATCTGATATTTCCTAAACTCAGTCACTTTTCCAAGCCCTTGGATCAACATCCATCCATCCTCATACCCATCGCATTACATACAATCTAAAAAAAGCTAGAGATGCTCTTATAAAGTGAGAGTTTGCCCGTTGCTGCAAGTTCAGGCTAACTAATCTGTACTTTTAGGCGATTCAGATTTACAGAAATTTTAGCTAACTGCGGTAGTTAGCAAACTTGTTTTGGTATTGGGGGTAAGTTCTGCCTATCTTACAACTCTTGATCTGAGAGCAGCTCCATTGTTTAGGTTTCTAGTTGGTTTTATGTACTCGATGAGATTTGTACAATACATGTGCATCTATATACTAAAGAAATACTATTTTCCTTTATTTGACACATGGCTCATCTATATGCAGTGAGGGAAAACCTTAAAAATGCTAAGAAGGATTATGCAAAGACGGAAGATGACTTGAAGTCACTGCAAAGTGTTGGACAGATAATAGGAGAGGTTCTTCGTCCTCTTGACAGTGAACGCTGTAAGTAAATAGGCTTTCTTTTCCTATTGATATCTGTACTTGGACATATATTTTTGAACGAACATCTCCCTGGAAAGTTAATTATAATGGCCCTCTTATACGACTATACGAGGGCCTTCATTACAAAAAGTCCCCAAAATCGTGGTTCAAGTACATGTACAAAATGTTGTGAAAATATTATGATCTTGTGCAACAAAAGGAAAGAGAAAGAAGTTGTCTTATCTTCAGTGTGTTAGCACAAGATGATATATTTTCACAAAATTTGGCATCTGTACATGAATTAACAAGTACTAGTACCTTGGATTTTAATGGAATGTTTTGAGGGTGCAAACTCGCAAATGCCCCTAATAGGAGAGTGTCTCCAACTCTTGCTTGCGGCATTATGGAAGAGTCAACTTGATCAGTTTTACTTTGCATACCCGCATGAAATTGCCACCTGTAATTTATTCCTTTCTTTATTAATAACAACTTAAAGCTGAAACACCTATTTCTTCTAGTTATTGTTAAGGCTAGCAGTGGTCCAAGATACGTCGTCGGTTGCCGGAGTAAAGTGGACAAGGAGAAATTAACTTCTGGAACACGTGTTGTGCTGGACATGACAACGTTAACAATCATGCGCACTCTGCCGAGAGAGGTATAGTTAGTTACGCCGATCATCTTCTTAGTACTTGTTTTGTTGCTGCATTATTTGTTAGCTATTTTATTTTAGTATACAATTGTCATATTTAGAATTGGATTGTGGTGATGTGGAATGAAAATTGAACTTGTTCTTTCAGGTGGACCCTGTGGTGTATAACATGCTACACGAAGATCCAGGCAATGTCAGTTACTCTGCTGTAGGCGGCTTATCTGATCAAATCAGAGAGCTCAGGGAATCAATTGAGCTGCCTTTAATGAACCCGGAATTGTTTCTTAGGGTTGGAATTAAGCCTCCAAAGGTAAATTCAACAAAACTAATGTGTTTAAGTTCCACTTTATTCATATAAGTTGAAGAGGTAAATGTATACATGCTGTGATTTTGAGATTCAGTGTATGTTTGTTTTACTTTATCCAGGGTGTTCTTCTCTATGGCCCACCAGGAACCGGGAAGACATTATTAGCGAGGGCTATCGCCAGTAACATTGATGCTAACTTTTTGAAGGTGTGGTTTTCACTTGATTGTTAGTACTTGGTATTTTCTTGCACACGGGTAATACTGACATATTGCCTGAAAACCAGATTGTGTCTAGCGCAATAATCGACAAATACATCGGAGAAAGTGCTCGTTTAATCAGAGAAATGTTTGGTTATGCACGCGATCACCAAGTAAGTCTTGCTGTGGCTTTTTTCTCTTTTGCAAACCTAATTGGTTTAAACTTAATTTCCATCTGGAAGACACACATAGTGGCAAACGCTTGTGCATCTGCTGTTACTTGCTTGCTTAATAGTTTCCTTTGACCCAGATATTGTGTCACCTAATCATATTCCTATGCACGCACTAGCAAATTTTAAGCAATAGATCTCAATATCCGTTTTGCACAACAAGATGAAATCACTGGAAACTGTTGCCTTAACGTTTGAGTTGCTGTAGGGACAGTAGAGATGCATTTCTGAGATGTTTTAACTCACATCACCGTTTAGTTTAGTTACACCGCTAATAAATTTTGTTTCATATTCTTCAACTTGTTATTTATAGCCATGCATTATCTTCATGGATGAAATCGATGCAATCGGTGGGCGAAGATTTAGTGAGGGAACCAGTGCCGATCGTGAGATCCAGCGGACGCTTATGGAGCTTCTTAACCAATTAGATGGTTTTGATGAGCTTGGCAAGGTAATTTAATTATCATCAAGTTTGGTTATGTACTTTTTCTAGGTATATTTATGCCATGTGCAAAGGCAGTGGATTTAATTGAAGTAATTTACTTGCCTGAATGTGTGTGCAAACCTTTTTTGGTCAAATATACCAGTGACAGTGAGGTCACCGTCATGTGATTTACAATTGTAACATCACTTATACAAGATCAGCCTATCTTCTTAGTCTATTTAGTTGTGTACTTGTGTAGTATTGAGCAAAGGCATCTGAGATGAATTTATAGATTAAATTTATTGTTCATCCTTTTCTTGTATGAATTTTCTGGCTGTTGATTGGTATAACATTTTCTTCGATTCCCTTTTCTAACATTACTTATTGCTTTTTGTTGGTGCTGTATGAATTCTGTTTGGGACTGATGTTATTGCTTAAACAGGTCAAGATGATCATGGCAACAAACCGACCTGATGTTCTTGACCCTGCACTCCTGCGTCCTGGACGTCTCGACAGGAAGATTGAGATTCCGCTACCAAACGAGCAGTCAAGAACGGAAGTTCTTAAAATTCATGCAGCTGGCATCGCTAAGCATGGAGAAATCGATTATGAAGCGGTTGTGAAACTGGCTGAAGTGAGTATATCTATCTAACCTTCTTATCTCATGTAAGTTCGTGTTCCACTGCTCAAATTCTTAACTCATCTGCCTTCAGGGCTTCAATGGGGCTGATCTTCGCAATGTTTGCACCGAAGCTGGCATGTCTGCAATTCGTGCAGAGCGGGATTACGTAGTCCATGAGGACTTCATGAAGGTGCACTGTCTTACAATGTTAAAATCTGGGAATCATTATCTAAACATTCTAGTACTCAAGAATTGACACGAGTTTTGTGTATCTCAGGCTGTCAGGAAGCTGAACGACGCCAAGAAGCTGGAATCCAGTGCCCACTACAGTGCAGACTTTGGCAAAGAGTAAGGTGCAGTATAGTCAGAGATTTAATGTCCAATCTTGCTGCAATGGAGATGCCGGAGTTCAGCCACCTTGCAACGAAGCACCCCGGCTATTACGTTGTGGGTCTAGGCTGGAAGCTGTAGCTGTTACTCCCTTCATGTAGTGCATCAAAGTCAAAAGAGGAACCGTTCAAGAATTTTACATCACTTCTTTCAAAAAAAAAAAGAATTTTACATCAGATGCTCTTTTTACTTGTACGATCACTCTTTTTTCTCAGTAGAGTTTCCATGTGACATTAGTCATCCTGTTAACTCTGGTTTGGGCTGTTCCATTCCATGTACTTTTGACGATATGCTTGGTAAAAAGGTTATTTTTTGTTCCACCTTTGAGTTGTGGTTTGCTTGCTTCTTTTTCATCTCGTACTATTACATGCCAACCATGATTGTTGGGTTTATATCTGCCCGCTGTGTAGTTCTTTGCTGAAAAAAACGCTATTGTTGCATTGAGTCTTTTTAATGTGAAATTTATACAAAATCGGTAGATTTCTATAAGGATTGGCCTTGTCGATTTTGTAGTCCCAAAATAAGCAACGAGATTTATCAGTAAGAGTTGCTAATAAATAATTTATCTGAATTAGGAGTAGGCACTTATCCCCAACCTGAGGCGACCCACAAAGCTCGGAGCTGTCGAACGAAAGCCATGGACCGCTCCGCAGATCCAGCGGCCGCAAGCCCAAGCACGGATCTCAAAGCCCAGAAACGCCACGAGACAAACGCCTCTCCAATTCAAACGGTCGCGGGTAACCCCCTCCTTTCTCTCTCCGAAATCCAAAAAAAGATCGCTATCCGCCATTGTTCTCCTCCTCTCAGCTACGTCTTCTCCCTTACCGGAGGTCACGATGGCGCGGCCGGAGCCGGCGCAACGGAGCGCGCCGATGCGGTTGTGCGTGCACGTGGTGGAGGCGCGGGGGCTCTCGGCCATCTACCTCAACGGCTCCAGCGACCCCTACGTGCGGCTGCAGCTCGGGAGGCGCCGGGCCAAGACCACGGTGGTCAAGCGGAGCCTCAGCCCCGTCTGGGACGAGGAGTTCGGCTTCCTCGTCGCCGACGTCGACGAGGAGCTCGTCGTCTCCGTGCTCAACGAGGACACCTACTTCAGCACCGACTTCCTCGGTCGGGTCAGGGTGCCGCTCGCCGCCATCCTCGAGACCGAGGACCACTCCCTCGGCACCGCATGGTACCAGCTCCAGCCCAAGAGCAGCAAGTCCAGGAGGAAAAACCGCGGTACGTACCTACGCTCCCTTCGTTTCATCTGTTTGGCAATCCTGCCATGTTGTTTGGCTGCCTCTGATGTTTGTTTAGATGCTTTGTTGAAGATGAGATTACAAAGCATTGCGTACGGATTTTGAATGTTTATGCTATAAATTGAGCATGAAATGTTGGGCCCCATGTGCTGTTCAAATTGGACCCAGGGGATTTTTTTAGCAATTCCATAAACTTACTTTCTCGGAGAAAGATTGCAAAGCTTTAGATGTGAATGTTTTCAAAAAATTATGTAGCAGAAATGGAAGCAAACAAATTAAGCACACAAGGATTCATTTATACTACGTCGTTATATTACGCCTCATGATAATGCTGTTTATAGGCAAGTTTCTCTATTTTGAAGAGTAATCTTAATCAATGAAATTGAATTTTTATTGGGTCTAAACTCAATTTAATGTTTATACTGACAAGTCGCTAGTATTCACAAAAGCTTTATTGCTAGAGTCAACTGAATCTCGCTAGGAAGCAAATATAGCTGACACTAATGCTACGCTCTGTTCGCTATTTAATTTTATTTTGCAGGTGAAATTTGCCTGAAGATATACTTATCGGTTAGGGAAGGCCATTTTAATGAATCGCAAAACATACTGATGCAACTTATCAACGACACGCCATGCAGCTCAACTAGGTCACTTGAAACTAATGGCTCATCCTTATCAGCGGTTACTAGCAGCCTGGATCTATCATCCTGTGCCAGCATGGACCACGCACTATACCGTAGCGGTGTGGACCAGTTGCCCGGAAGCATCATGGAAAAAGACCCTAGCAGTATAGAGCGCCTACCAGGTGGCACCACACAGCAAGCTGTTCTTCTGGAGCCCGAAGAAGATCATGGCGATGCTACTGCATCATCAGTAGTGGAGGTCTTGTCTCGGTACTTCCGGAAAGGCGCTGATAATGCACCTTGTATCGCATCAGATGCAGAGCCCACAGAGCAGTTTCAAGAAACAGAAATAAATTCTGAATCTTGTGGAAATGGCAAGAACTGCACACCTGAGGTTAGTCTTGATGAACTACTGAAAACCATGGAGTCTAAAGATCAAGGTAGTGGAATGCCAGGAAACCTGCCTGGTGGTATTCTAGTGGAGCAATCTTACATTATTAAACCAGCTGAACTAAATGCCATGCTGTTTTCAGCAAGTTCAGATTTCTGGCTAGCAGTTGCAGAAGTTCAAGGGTTAAGTGGGTTTCAGATTGATCCCTGGAAACATGAGAATAATGAGAATTCTGTGAAAAGAACACTAACTTACACAAAAGCTGCAACTAAATTAGTTAAGTCTGTGAAAGCTACAGAAGAGCAGACATACTTGAAGGCAGCTGGAAATTCGTTTGCGGTTCTTTCTAGTGTTAGCACTCCCGATGTTCCCTGTGGTAATTGTTTCAAGGTGGAGATAATGTACTTTATAATATCAGGTCCTCAATTGCCATCTGAAGAACAAACCTCACATCTTACTATAAGTTGGCGTCTGAACTTTGTTCAGAGTACAATGTGAAAGGAATGATCGAGAATGGGGCCAAACAAGGCCTCAGAGAAGGATATGCACAGTTTACTGATGTACTTTCCCAGAGAATTAAATTAGCTGAGCTCAGTGACACTAACTCGAGCAAAGACAAGATTCTTGCTTCACTGCAGACTCATGAACAATCAAACTGGAAGCTTGTTGCTCGATTCCTTGGGAGCTTTGCATTCATATTTTCAGTTACTTTTGCAATGTATGGCATTGCACATTTCGTCTAGCTAAGCCCAATAATATGGTGCATGGAGGGCTTGAATATTTTGGTATTGATCTTCCAGATTCAATCGGAGAGGTTGTGTTTTGTGCTATTTTGATCCTTCAGGGACAGAATATCTTCAAAGTAGGTCGACGTTTTTTGCATGCCTGGAAAAAACGTGGTAATTATTTCTCTATCTAAAACCAATGCATATATATATTTATCTTTTGATAGATACGCTTAATGTTTGTTACATTAATCCAGGATAAAGTGAATATTATTCTTTCCCCATCCTTCTCTACCTACTTTTTTCTGGAATTGCTTGAGTTGTTGAGATGATTTAAAACAAAAATTTCCAACTTAAGAACTACATATACTATCATTCCCTTCGGGCCTTAACTATTACTTCATAAATTCTCTACTCCTTTGGGGATAAGCAATAAGAATATGCAAACCTTTTGTTCTTCCAATATTAGGCAGCGATCATGGGGTCAAAGCTCATGGTGATGGTTGGTTGCTGACTGTTGCACTTATCGAGGGAAGCGGCATATTAGGCGCGGGCACACCTGGCTTGCCTGATCCTTATGTAGTTTTTATGTGCAATGGAAAGAAGAAAACTAGCTCAGTAAAATTCCAGGCGTCAGAACCGAAATGGAATGGTAAGTTTATCTTTTGGTTACTTTTCTTTCATCCAGTACGTTGAAAAGAAGAAAAAAACTGGAAAATAATGGGATCTGGGAACACTTTTATTCGTATGGATTTCTTAGAGCATTTGCTGATACCGTGATTTTCTTAAATCTCTAGAGATATTTGAATTTGATGCGATGGATGATCCCCCATCAAGACTGGACGTGGTTGTGCATAATTCAGATGGACCAGTCGATGAAACTACTATTGGTCACACAGAAATAAACTTTGTGAAAAACACTTTGTCAGATTTGGATGACATGTGGCTTCCTCTAGATGGAAGGTTTGCTCAAGGATCTGAGCCCAAGTTACACTTAAGAATCTTCTTGGACAATTCACGGGGGACTGAAGTTGTTATGAACTATCTCGATAAGATGGGGAAAGAAGTCGGTAAGAAGGTACGGGTTGGCCAGCATTTGATTTTATCGTATTTTCAGCACAGGATATTTACCGAAGTTGCATATGACTGAATTTCAGATGCACTTGCGGTCTGCTCAGACAAATTCATCATTCCGTAAGCTCTTTAGCCTTCCTCCGGAAGAATTTCTTATCGATGATTTCACCTGCCACCTAAAAAGGAAAATGCCACTTCAGGTAACTAGGTGTGTTGAGTTTGTGTTGATATCCATGGCTAAGTGTCTTTAATTGTTTTATTGCACAATGACAGTTGCCACTGTTTATAACTCCTTGGTTGTTACCGTTCTGCATCAATTTCAACCAAGAACTGAATTAGTCAGTATTTTCCGCAGGGGCGCCTCTTTCTTTCCCCAAGAATCACTGGGTTTTATTCCAATATATTTGGGCGAAAAACCAAGTTTTTCTTTCTTTGGGAAGACATTGATGATATCCAGGTTGTTTCGCCGTCTCTATCAACAGTTGGCAGTCCATCCTTGATGATCATCCTCCGAAGGACAGAGGTCAAGAAGCCAGGAATGGTGCCAAAACACTGATCCTCAAGGAAGACTGAAATTCCATTTCCAAACATTTGTTTCATTCAACGACGCTCACAGGTGCCTTTCCTGATATTTGTTGTTATTTCTTGGTGGCTTGGTGCTGCTTACTGCTTATGGTTTTACAGCTTACAATTCAATATGATGCCCCCTTTGTTTATAAAATTTATTTATTTATTATATTGTTCAAAATAGGCTATTTGCTAGGACATGTATAATATGTGATCCTTTCTGTTTAGAAGTAAAATCCCCCAGGTCGCAAGCTTCTACCTTATTTGCGTATCCAAAGCCCAACCCAGGGACTTGGCCCCCTAGCAGTAACCTCCCGCTAAATAATTCCCGGACTGATTGAGAGGAAATTTGGAGCATATTGACTGGGAACCAGATGGTGACTTTGGTGACATTTTACATTTGTAAAGAAAGTGGTTAAACTGCACGGTTTGCTACCATTTCCCAATTCCCGTTGAAAGGGAAAGAACCTACCTAGGGCTAGAATTGTTCTTGAAACCGATGTTTTATGTGTTGGTGTGACCAGAGAAGCACAGAGGCACATATTTTTCTACATCAGCCCACAATATGCATCTTGATTCCTTGGTGAAGACCTCTCAAGTCACTTCTAACTTCTAAGCTTTTTCATGCTATGCAAATTACCATGGTTAGAAACTCCTCTAACAAATTCTGGACAGAGGGAGTAATCTGTATCAGTCATCCTATGCACATTTTCATTGGTACGATAATGCTGCATCCGAATAATAATTCATCTTGTTGAACTTCTGTTAAGATTACTTGAAAAATCATCTTGACTCTCATTCTTCCACTACAATTTTCCATGAATTTCTCTTATCAAATGGTTGTTGAGCTATCAATCTTATGTCTGACAGAATTATTATGGCACTTTGGAGAACACATGCATTGGGTCTAGAACAAAAGGGAGAGATGATCGACAAAGAACCTGAACCGAAACAGCTCCCCTGTGAAGAAAGTTCTTTGTTGGGCAATGAAGACGTAAAAATGTCAGAAGTCTACTCGGCTGTTCTTTCCGTTGATGTGAGCCTTGCTCTCTTCAAAAAGGAATGCATGTGTGGAACCTTGTATAATCCAGTTGCAAAGCATCTGCTCAAACCTCTTGAATTATATACTTGCAGGTCAATGCTTTGATGGAGATGTTTTCTGGAGGTCCATTGGAACACAAGGTGATGCACAAAGCTGGTTGTGTCAACTACTCACCAACAGAATGGAAACCGGTAAACCAAAACATATACCAACGGCAGATCAGCTTTAAGTTTGATAAAATTCGTCGAAATATGGAGGAGAAGCGACGACCACGCAACAAAAGTATAACTTACAGAATCGAGACGGGTGGGTCCTTGAGGAGGTGATGACCCTGCAAGGCGTCGTGCATGAAGACTACTCGAGTGTGAGATAACTTAGATAATCAAGACCACGTGTGATGAAAATGCTTGCATGCTTATCCTCAAATTTCAGGATGACGACATTCTTTCTCTTCTAAAATTGCAGATCCAGCTCAAGTACCATATGATGAGCACTTCCTTGAAACCAAATTCCTGCAGCATTCAGGTAAAGTTAGGGATTGTTGGTTGAAGGGCACTAAGCACCAGAAGAAGGCTACAAAGAATGTCATGTTAAATTCTACCAACAAGCTGAAGGAAATATTCTCGGAAGTCGAAAAGGAGCTTTCATCAAGAAAAGGTACCCTTTTCAGCACACCAGATTCATTTTTTTCAGTAGCAAATTGCCGAAACAGGAATGCCGCTGCTCTGATGAAATATAGTCTGATTGGCGTCAGTGCTAACTGGTACTTTTGCAATGTTCTTCCAGGTGCGAGTTAACGCCAATGCAGAACATCGACTAGATCGATTGACCATGTCGCTTGACTAGATGTAAAGAAGACGCCAAAGATTGGCAGTCCGGATGATCATAACATAGTTCGGCACGGTGGCATATCACCGACCGCTTCCCCACCTCTTTGCCTCCAGCCCTTTTTTTGCAGATATGGCCAGCCTATGTGAATAGATAAACACTGAGATACATTGAATCACTCCACTGTTACCTTGATAGGAACTCAAGCAGCACTATACATACACCATCAACTTATACCACAAGGTTACACGAATGGAATATAGAATTTTTACCAAGCCTTCTGATAACGATCATCTGATGTGCTTGCACTACTGACATGCATGCAGTCATTATTCCTGTACAGAGCTTGGAGAGTTTATATTTACATTGGCCAACTATAAACATAAAAGAAAAACTAGCAGCAGACAGATAATACCAAAATGGCATAACTCAAGCTCATAAGAGTGTAGGACCATGAAGCTGACAGGGCGCACATAGTACAAAACGAGCATTGCATTAAGTAGTTGGCACACACAGACTTTCACACTGTTGCCAATCATTTAACTTCACACTATTTGCCAGATGGTTATTACTACATGAAGCATATATATATATAGATATGAGTTGGCACAAACAGGCAGAAACTCCAGGGCATAGAGGAAAAGAATGGTATTTATTTTAGATGATCACGTAGGCATTTCAGAAAAGAGGTTTTCTGCCATTCAACTTCTGATTCCAGCTCAAAGGCCAGTTACAAAGCCAAAAAGAAATACAAAGTGCCATTCAAATGCGGGTGTCAGCAATTCAATTCCACATTAGAATGGTCTACAACACAGCTGCTGCAGGTTCTTCTTCCAGCTTATTCGTATGGAAGAGGTGGAGAACATCTGCATGGTTTCTGACACTTCCAGGAGATACCAAGAGTAGCTGCTGGGCAATTTCATGCCTCCCCTCTTTGAACAACCCTTGAAACAAGCGCGTGTAAACTGTTCTTGATGGGAACTCCTTCGAAGTCATTGCTTTTAGCAGACCCAGGGCATCCTCCACGGTCCCAGACTTTGAAATGTACGAGACAAGTGGAGCAATAAAAGGAGGAAGGCCATTAGTTTTCATTAAAGCTAGCAAGTCAAATGCTTCTTCCAGATGCCCTTGGCGGATCAACTTGTTGATCAAATACTTGTAGGTACTTTGCCAAGGAACCACAGCCTTTTTCACCACCAAGTCCTTGAGAACTTTGAACGCTTCCTTTGCTTCTTTCTTCTTGCAAAGCCCATACACGAGCACCTCAAGAGCACAGCCAACCTGATTGCCGCTTCGTCTTTCCAGCATTTCAGGGAAACATGCAACTGCCATATCAACCTCATCACCAAGAGAATACTTCTGAACCAAAGCAGACCATACAACTGGATCCAACTTGTGCCCTGTTTTCTCCACGCGGGCCAAATGTTTGCGCGCATCTTCCAGATTCCCAGCATCGCACATTGCAAGAACAGCTTTGCCATGCACAGTGCTATCTGGCACAAAGCCACCTTCCTCCATGGCCTTCAACACCCTACCACTCTCCCCAAGCCTTCCTACGCTTCTCAAAGACTTGATAACAGCATCAAACAAGGAAACTTCACCTCATTCCCCGCTTTCTGATAGATCCGCACAACCCTCATCACCAACTTCAGGTCCATATCATCCGTCACCACAACCTTCTTCAACAAGAACACAAAATCCTCAGCCGATGGCTTCACCGTGCCACCCATCGCAAACCGGAACAAGTCCACCGCATCCTCAAACATCTTCCTCTTGAGGAATCTATCAATGAGAGTAACATACACCTCCTTATCCATCCCAAGCTCCTTACTACCCATCTTCTGCAGCACTTCCCGGAACTCCTCGATGCAATCCTCCCGGCCAATGGCCTTCGCCATTGCATTGTAAACTTTGCCCCAATCGATCCCCGCCCCAGCTGACTGCTCCACCCACGCAAAGAACACCATCGCCTGTCGCGGGAACTGTCCAACCTTCTCCACAACCAACGCCACCAGCTCATCAGTCACCGCAATGCCTAACTCATTCAGCTTGTCCACCTTGGATAACTCATCGGCATCTGAACGGAGAATCTTGCAGCATCCGCCACCGCGGCGTTCCTGGCGTGCGCGGCGAAGGCATCCTGGATCATGTCGGCGTCCTTGGACATGCGCTTGGACCGGAAGCTCTCGGTGGCTGCCTGGAGGGTGGTCTTGGAGACACCGTAGCCCTTGGAGCGCGTCGCGGTGACGAGTGACCAGAAGTGGTCGGCGTCGCCGTTGGCCGCGGCGAGCTGGAGCATGGAGTTGAAGCACTTGGAGTTGAGGACGGCGGCGTCGGGGTTGAATCTGGCCCAGGTGAAGAAGCGGGAGGCGGCGGGGTAGTTGGAGGCGAGGTCCGGGTGGACAAGGAGGGCGGGGATGGTGTTGGGGTGGGAGAGGTCGAGGCCGGCTGACTGGATCGCGGCGGTGGGATCCGCTGGCTGGGAGAAGATGGCGGCGACGGAGGATCCGGACATGAGGCGGTGGTGGGGGATGAGGGAGGGGAGGCGGCGGAGCTCGCCGCCGGAGCTGAGGACGGCGTGGATCATGGTAGCGGCGGCGGCAGAGGAGGAGGAGGAGGGGAGGGGCTTTGGGAAATGAAATTGGGGTTTAGCCTGTTAGGGTTGGCCCAGATCTGGTTTGGGGGTGGAGGACAAGGATGGGCTTTCTCAGTCTCTCTTCCGTTGCATTTTCCAAACTGTTTGGATGCTAGTAGTGTTTGTATCCACCGAGAGAATATTGTTTTATTAATTGGATCGACAGAAGAATGTTAATAGACACCACTGCAGTGTTGCACATCCCTGATCAATTAATCAATCTACAATACTGTACAAAGAATTGTGCTTAGAGAGATACAAGAATCTCTTTTAACAGTAGTCTTGGTATATTCACCCATGAACTAATCTTTCAGTTCTTAACTAATTGTCACCATTACATCGGGTGACAAGAATCTATGCTAATACAGATACAAGAATCTTAATTGTCACCATTACATTGTCTAACATTCTTAACTGATCCATCTACTACAATCAAAGATTACAACATCTCGCTCAACAGTTTCTGAAGACTTGAAAGCTGAAACTATCATCTCGCTCCGGCCGGTCACGTTCTTGGACCAGCATGCCGGCCCGGCACTCCACCGCAGCACCACTTCCTTGCGTCGTGTGCATCTCCCTCGTTCTTGGATTGAGTACTACATCTCCCTCCGCTCCGTTCTTCGATCAGCCGATCTGCCGTCCGCTAGAGACATCCTTTCTTCAAGAAACCCACGATCGATGGGATCGAGCTGTCTGTCACACCTTTGCCTTGCGGATCCGCTCGTGCAACACGCCGCGGCGGTCGTCACGCACCTTCTCCACGACGGCGTCCGGCACGAGGCCACCCTTCCACACACCAGGCGTATGGTATGCTTCGTGGCACAGGGCGTCGGCGACCTGGTTGCCCTCCCGGTAGATATGCTGCACCTCGCACGCCGAGAAGCGGCCGAGCAGCATCAGTATCTCGTCTTGCAGGGCCTGCGGTATGCGCCTCTCCGTGTCCTCCCCGCGCAGAAGCTAAACCAGCATCAGGTCGTCCCCTTCCACCACCAGCCTGCTTCCGAGGAAGTTGTCCAACGCAAGCCGCAGCCCGCGGATGAGCGCCCGCGCCTCCACGACGCCGACCGACGAAGGTTCCGTTCGCTCGGCAAACGCGACCAGGACGCGGCCGGTGTAGTCCTGACGCCGCCGATGCTTGCGCGGCCGGACGCGTCGTAGTAGAAGGACCCGTCGAAGTTGAGCTTGATCCAGCCGGCGACAGGAGGCTGCCACTGAACCATGATGCGCGGCTGAAATGGCTTGGCTGCGGCGAGAGCAAGGAGGACTGGAGGAGGAGTTGGACCACCGACGGCAAGACTGAAATGACGGCGCCGCTGCCCACGACGGCTGCGCCGAGAAGGGCACCGTGCAGGCCATCGTTTCCCACTTCTCCGTTAGCCTACGATGCAATACAGATATACTCCCCTCCGTTCCTAATTAAATGACTTCCATTTGTCCACATGCGGATGTATCTATTACATGTATACGTACATCCACATGTGCATGAATGAAAAGTCATCTAATTTAGAACGGAGAGAGTAGTACACTGCAGTACGAACTACTACTTGTATAGGAGCGGGACCCGAATCTTTATTTGGAAATTGCAATCCGATCGAGAAGAACGACAAGGCGTGTGGAGTACGCGTACGTTTTCTTTTGTGATTTGTGTTGAACCGCATGCTGTTTTAGCTGCACTTTGAACTGACTTACGGACCCGATCGATTGTACTCCCTCCGTTTTTTAATATAAAATGTTTTAGCATCTATCCACATACACATATATGTACATGTATGTAGACACATTTTAGTGTGTATGTTCATTCATTGTAATATGTATCTAGACAACCTGTTATATATCTAAAACGTCTTATAATACCGAACGGAGGGAGTAGTTTGGAAAGTCCAATCCGAGAAGAACCAGGCGTACGCGTACACACCCACTCGGTCAGCCGCATATAATGGCGTCTTCCAGGAGGCCGTTCCGGGCGTAATGGCGGGCACTTGTCGGGCGGTTCCCCAGGCGATGTGACGCGACCAGATGCGAAGGTTGTGTGCTTTCCCGACGTGATGCGACGTGACGTTAATGCCGGCGCCAGCGCTAGCGCAAGCCCACGCCCACCCGGCGTTGCGACTTCCCGCCGCATCGTATTAACGCTGGCGCATCGCCCTTCGACCTACCCCGCCCACCCGGCGCTATAAAAGACCTCCACCTCCTCGCCGTGCATCTTCTTGCCTCCAACTCCCTCTCCCCATTCCCACTTCGCCGGCCACCCACACCCCCAACTGCTTCAATGTCGAACAACTACGAGGCCAGCATCGACGCGAGCAGGCCGTTCCGCGGAGGTCGCAACCTCACCCTCGAGAAGGCGCGTCGGTTCCACCGCTACGGCCTGCTCATCCCGCCGGACTTTCGGCTGCCAAAGAGGTGGGTCGTAAGCACGGCGGGCTCGCCGTGCCACCCCTGAGGTGTTCAACATTGCTCCGGCGGTGAGACGCGATGACGAAGGAGCAGCGACGCCTCCCCGATAATGACGAGGGTAACTGGGGAGCATGTAACGTGATCGTACCAGCCTTCCCAGGAAGTTGTCCAGTGCCAGCCGCAGCCCGCGGATGAGCGCCCGCGCCTCCACGATGCCAACTGACGAGTGCTCCGCCCTCTCCGCGAACGCGACCAGAACGTCGTCGTCGCAGTCCCTGATGACGCCGCCCATGTTCGCCCGGCCGGACCCGTCGTCGTAGAAGGAGCCGTCGAAGTTGAGCTTGAACCAGCCCCTGGCAGGAGGCTACCACTGCACCAGGATGCGCGGCTGGAACCGCTTGGCCGCCGGCGAGAGCGAGGAGTAGGACCGGCGGCAACCCTAAAATGGCGGCGCCGCTGCCCACGATGACTGTGCGGCGTAGGGCACCGTGCAGGCCATCTTCTCTCATTTCGGTCAATACTAGAAGGGGCTAGCGCGCTTTGATGCGCCCGAGGGTATTATTGCGATTATCAATACATGACATGCTGGTCTGATTAAAGATTAGTGTCTCATACATGACTTAGTGCAAATGCATACCCTTTTCAGGAAAATATTGCACGTAACCTGCAGTATAAACTATATAATCTAAAAGTAAAAACTTTGGATTTGTTAATCTGTTAATGAGCCGAGCCCGACAACTGGTGTGTGGAGGCGGAGGAGCCGTGCGAGCGAGGCTAGACGAGGAGAAGATGGAGGCAGAGCTACTGTGGGTCGCGCGTGCTCTTGCTTGCAAAGATGGAGGAGGTACGGTGAGAAAGGGGAGGGGAGGATGGCCGCTCGGATGCTTCGTCGACCGGAGTTACAAAAGGGAGTCATTGGTGGCCACACACGGGAGGAGAGTGACGACAACACTCTAGGCAGAATCCCTCCCGATCTGTGGTGCGCCCTTGAGTAGTGGCGGTGGATTCATGGCCGAATCAGCAGAGTTGTGGTGGAGCTGCCGGATTTGAGGCCAAATCGATGGGAGAAGAGGCCGCGGTGCTCACCGGAGGGAGAGGCGTGAGGGCAACACGAAAATTCCAATTGGCATCTGCTGTCGCGTGTTGGCCTTTTTGTTTTATAGCAGCTGACCAATTGTTCTTTTTACAACACTTGCTGTTTTTTTTGGTTTGACAAAAACATTTGGCAAAATTTACATCAAGGACAGCTGCTGGAGTAAGATTTTTGGTCCCGAATGACCTAATACGGACGGGAGTCGATGGTGGCTACGTGCGGGGGGAGAGCAATGGTCCGCATCCCTCGAGGCCGAATCCCTCCCGATCTGTGGTGCCCCTTTACATTGGTGGTGGATTCATGGCCGAATCAGTCAGAATTGTGACGGAACTGCCAGATTCGAGGCTAAATCGATGTGAGATTTGAGTAGTGGCGGTGGTCACCAGAGAAGAGGCGTGAGGGTAACATGAAACTTCCGATAGCAGTTAGCATGGGCACCTTGGGCTTTCTGAGCTAAAATGTTTTATATTTGCAACACTTTGTGTTTGACAAAAAAATCGACAAAATTTACATCATGTGCCCAAATGACCTACAGAGAGTTAAGTCCTAAAATAGGGCAGCTATTGAAAATGCTCTAAGAGAGGGTAACACCGTAGTTGTGTGTGCAGGATACAGAAAAGTAAGTTTTGTATCAACGGATAAATAATTTTTTTTTCTAAACCAATGGAAGGTTGACATGTGGAGCAATAAGGGAGATCTATTTCTATTTCTAGGGTGCTTAGATATTGGAGGGATTACAACTGAATTTCGATCAAATGATTTTTTTAGATAAAGAATGTATATTAATATCGCGGAGATACAAATTACACCCAGCCTCTGCAATAACGCAATAACCAAAGCTATTACGGATGCACACATCCGAAAGACAATAAAAAGAAGAAATAAAAAGAAAAGTCCCGCTACAGAGTTACAGTCCTTGCAGCAGCCGCACAACCACCACCAAGACACCACCTGATGTCCAATTCTTCAAAAGCAGCGCCTTCAAGAAGAACAGTGCCAGGCACAACCAATTAAGTCTAGACCTTGGGTTTTCACCCTGAAGATAGTCCCCGCTCTCAAAATAATGTCTTCAGCAAGACCATTGCTAGGCACAACCAATTAAGGCCAGACCTTGGGTTTTCACCCTGAAAGGTAGGACTTTGAACTTCACCTGTGATGTTGCCCTCACTAACAAACCGCTGCTCCACCTCCTGCAACTCCAAGCAAGTTCCTCATCGCCGTAAAGCCTCCAATCACCATTTGCTAGTCCTTTAATCTCAGCTTTCATGACATTCCCCGCCTCTAACTACACCATGGATTTGCCCATGATGGCACAGACGCAGAGCTTCACGCCGCTCCCTCCGGCGCGACCGAATCCCTCCAATCCAGCAATCTCTAGGAATTAGCCCATGAAAGATCACCGGCGGAGCCTTCCGAAACTCGACACTCTTGCCAGATCAAGGTACCGGCGTCAAGTAGATCTTCATCTTGACGTGATTCGGAACCAAGGACCACCGCCTTTATTCGCAAGACCAATGGCCCCCACGCCGCCGGTCAACTCCAGCCGGACTAGATGACGGAACGGATCCGCCGATCCAGCCACGAACCCGGCCGGCCACGTCCGGCGAAGGACAAGACCACCACCACCATGCCCGGAGCATCTGCTCGAGGCGACCTCGACGATGCGAAAATGGCCCCGGATAGCCTCCACACCGTCGTCGACGTAGCAGCGGAGGTGCGCGAGATCGAGATCGAGATCCGATCTGGACCCACCGGCCGAGATCCATCCCGTCACCCGCTCTGCCCCTGTCTACTAGCGCCGCCGCCGGCCGTCGCTTGTCCAGATCGCCGCCATCCATGCCGCCTTCGCTGGAGAGGAAGGGCAGATCGCCGCCGCCCCGGCCCATCTGGCGATCGAGGAGACCACCGCCGCCACCGCGCCACACGGGCCTTTGCCGAGCGACGCCTATGGCGGCGGCAGAGAGGAGGGGAGCGAGGGGAGGCTTGACGGGCGGCGAGGAGGGGGCACCCCAGGGGCGGCGCGGCGCCGCCGCCTCGGGGGTGGGAGGGTTTCGGGGGTGGGAGGATTTTGGGGGACCAATAGATTTCAAATGATATCGAGGTGTTCCTACCGGGCTAAACCGGATGGTATTCAGTGCAACCTTTCAAAAAAAATGATTTTTTTGTTTGGTCCCCAAAAATTCGTGTCCAATAAATTCAATGAAAATATAACACCGAACTATGTATATGTTGCTTTTTAAAAGGTAAATCAAACGTTATTAATTCTCAAATAAGCTTACATCATCCGATAAAATATCCCTAACTGAATCGGGAGGGTCCTCGTGCCAACTAACAGATGAGGAACTGATACGTCTCAAACGTATCTATAATTTCTGATGTTCCATGTTGATATTATACCAATTGTAATATGTTTTATATACACTTCATAGCATTTTTATGCATTTATTGGACTAACCTATTAACAAGATGCCACAGTGCCAGTTTCTGTTTATTATGTTTGTGTATCGCAGAAAAGGCCCGAAAACCAAATTGTCCGGAGAAATCCAGAAAAATTACAGAAATTCTATTTCGTCAGAAGACCCACGGAGCCAGAAGGGAAAGTCCAGCAGAGGCCCACAGCCTCCACACCATGCCCTCGCGCGGCCTGGAGGAGGGCGGCGCCGAGCGGTGGTGTGGCCACCTCGTGCACCGCCTCGCGACGCCCTTTGGACTATATATTGCCTGTGCGGTGAAAACCCTAAAAGGATCGACGATTTCTCCAAAAGAGTTCCGTAGCTCCGCCGCCACCAAAAACCCTAATTCGGGGGACAGAAGTCTCTGTTTCGGCACCTTGCCGGGACGGGGAATTGCCCCCGGAGCCATCTCCATCGACGCCACTGCCATCTTCATCGTCGTTGCTGCCTCCCATGATGAGGAGGGAGTAGTTCTTCATCAGGGCTGAGGGATCTAACAGTAGCTATGTGGTTTATCTCTCTCTCTCCCATGGTATGATCTTTATGTGATCATGAGCTTTGTAATCTAGTTGAATCCATAGATGTTACTCTTCATTGTCTTATATGCTACTTGAGTGGTTTTATTAATGTAAACTCCGGAGTCACCTTTGTCCCACGGTGCGAAGTTGACAATGTGCGCACCGTGTGTGGCTCTCAGGCTAAAGATTACAGGAATACTTATCACGAGTTATTATTTGTGTTGGATGTCTCTATGAAATTGTGGTGTTTGTCTAGTACTATTTTAGGGCGCTCAAGTTGACAGTGTGGGGTTCCCTAGATGTGGAATGCGACTTTAAGGTGTGCTTTTATAGCCCTACGCAGTGGATTGGTGTTCGTTATCCAATGAGAGAATAATTCAAAGTAGCATAGTGAAGAGGAAATATATATGTATTCAATATGATTATTATTGTTGAGAGTGTCCACTAGTGAAAGTATGATCCCTAGGCCTTGTTTCTAAGCATTGAAACACCGTTTACAACCAGTTCTGCTACATGTTTGCTCGCTGCCATTTTTATTTCAGATTGCAATTACCACTTATAATCATCCATATCACTTGTATTTTAATATCTCTTCGCCGAACTAGTGCACCTATACATCTGACAAGTGTATTAGGTGTGTTGGGAGCACAAGAGACTTCTTGTATCTTAATTGCAGGGTTGCTTGAGAGGGATATCTTTGACATCTACCTCCCTGAGTTCGATAAACCTTGGGTGATTCACTTAAGGGAAACTTGCTGCTGTTCTACAAACCTCTGCACTTGGAGGCCCAACACTGTCTACAAGAATAGAAGCGTGCGTAGACATCAGGAACCCAACTAAAGAAGCAAGGGTGTGGGTCGTGAAAAGGGAGGTAAGTGAGGTAAGTGTTGGAAGGTATCTCCTTTAGATCCTGCAATTATACCTTTTTGTTTCTTGTTTTCATTTCACTAGTTAGGCTTAATGGAAAACAACAACAAAATTAGAGAGCTTTATGAAATTTATCTTGAGTTGGGACATGATGTGTTTGAAGAGAAAATTAAAAAACCTATGGAAATTTGTTTGCATAATAGTGGTAACAATGTTATTACTATAAATTCTTTGAACACCATTATTGCTAATGCTATGGAAAAGTCTAAGCTTGGGGAAGCTGGTTTTGATGAATATGATATTTTAGTCCCCCAAGTTTTGAGGAGAAAATTTTCTTTGATGATACTTTGCCTCCAATTTATGATGATTAAATGATAGTGGTATTTTGGTGCCACCTACTACGGAGGATAAAGTTTATTATGATTATACTATGCATGTAATTTATGATGATTACAATGATGGTTGTGATAGTTTTACTCTCACTATTACTAATAAAATTGATTATGCTTATGTGGAGAGTAATGATACTTTTGTGCATGTGGATCATGATAAGAATGCTTTATGTGATAGCTATATTGTTGATTTTATTCATGATGCCACTGAAAATTATTTTGAGAGAGGAAAGTATGGTTATAGAAATCTTCATGTTGCTAAATTTTTTCTCTTTATGATGAAGGTTTTGAGCTTTCTCTGGATTTGCTTTTATTTGCTGGGTACTTTAAGACCTACTGGTCTTTATGAGAGAGGGAGGCATGACTTCATATATCTCAATAATATTAAGCCTTCTCTCTTTATGTTGAAATTTTTGAAGTTCTACTTGTTTTGCCTTCCTATGCTAGTCACTTTATGCTTTATTGATTTATTTTCTTACAAGATTCCTTTGCATAGGAAGTGGGTTAGACTTAAATGTGTTGGATATTTGCTTCTTGATGCTCTTTTATATTCAACTCTTATACACATGAGAGCATCATCAAAATTATCATGCCTAGCTAAAAGGATTTAAAGAAAAGCGTTTATGGGAGACAACCCATTGTTTTATTTCTGAAAAAAATTCATTTCTTTTTGAGTCAAGGAGCTGTTTAATTCTGTAACAACCCCTTTGTATCTTTATTTTCTTGCATTGTTGTGCCAAGTAAGGCCTCTAATAGGAAGATGATGCTAGATTTGGATTTCTGCGCAGGAACAGATTTCTGCTCTTCACCGTATTGCTTCTGTAAAATCACAAAAAACTTATTTAAATCTGAATTTTTTTGTGCGTGATCCTCAGATATTACGCATCTTTCGTTAGTTTTGAGTTTTTCGATTTGAGCAACGTAAGTGCCTCGAAAAAATTCGTCTTTACGGACTGTTCTGTTTTAGACAGATTCTGCCTTTTATTTTGCATTCTCTCTTTTACTAGTGTTGAGTGGAATTCTTTTTGAGGTGGAAGAGCTTCACATAACATCAGTGGCAGTAGCTAATGTTTAAAAAGTAATTATCATATTTGTGTCCTGATAGAACATGTGAGTTTTTGATTGTGCACTAACCCTCCAATGAGAATTATTCTGAGTTTGGTGTGGCGGAAGTTTTCAAGGGTCAAGAGAGGAGGATGATATAATGTGATCAAGAAGAGTGAAGAGCTTAAGCTTAGGGATGCTCCCATGGATCACCCCAGCATATTTCAAGAAGACTCAAGCGTCTAAACTTGGGGATGCCCAAGGCATCCCCTTCTTCATCATCAACTTATCAGGTCATCTCTAGTGAAACTATATTTTAATTCTTTCATATCATATGTGCTTTACTTGGAGCGTCTGTGTACTTTTATTTTCAGTATTTTATTTTTCTTATGGTCAACTTGATTGGACCCTAGCATTCTTGTTTGGGAGAGAGACACGCTCCGCTTTTTCATATGAATACTCCTATTTTCACTTATACTTGTTGAGTATTCTTATCTAGCTATTGATATGCTTTTAGCTCCTGTTTTGCATGCATCTCTTATTCAGAGCTGTTAGTTCTTTTAGATAAAGTACTCTCTTGCTTCACTTATAATTATTTGGAGAGTTTATGTTGAACTAAGTTGATTGGTGTTTGGTTGGAACAGAAAATGTTGCATGTGGTAGATGGTATAATGGAAAAAACTTACATATTCTTGTAGATCACTGTATTGGATAATTTGATACTTGTCAATTGTTTTGAGTTATTAAGTATTTCATATTTAAGCTTTTGTATCATGCAGTTAAAACCTAATAATGTAGAACTACCGTAAAGCTCGTTGAAATTTGGTTTGCATGATTGGTATCTCTAAGGTCTAGATATTTTCTAGTAAAAGGGTTTGGTTAACAAGGAAGACAGTGTAGAGTCTTATAATGCTTGCAATATATTTTCATATAAGTCTTGCTGTGTCGGTTGATATCATGTGTTTGCTTCAAATAACCTTGCTAGCCTAAACTCTGTACTGAGAGGGAATGCTTCTCGTGCATCCAAAACCTTGAGCCAAAATCCATGCCATTTGTGTCCACCATAACTAACTATATGTGGTATTTCCTTGCCATTCCAAGTAAATTTTTTCATGTGCTACTTTTAAACTATTCAAAAATTATTACTCCTATTTTGTGTCAATGTTTACCAAGCTCATGAGGACGGGGTGGATGTCTTTATGTCAACTATCAAATAGACTTTACCACGAGACTAGCGGCATATACATCCACTTATCTACTAATTTTGCAAAAAGAGCTGGCAATAGGGTGCCTAGTCCCAATTAATTACAACTTTAACCGCTTAATTCTCTTCACATTTTTCCCTGATTTATCAGTCAAGCAATGACAAACAGTGAAATATCTGCATGTGTAAACAAAAGAGAAGAGGGATGATCTGCCTTGCTGGTAGAAATAACGTCCTTCATGGGAGCCGCTCTTAAAAGTCTGGTTGGCAGAGGTCATATTGTACTTTCCATTTTCTGATTCGTTAACAATTAACAAACACCTCCCAAAACTTATTTTTACTCTCTATATGATTTCAAAAACTTAAAAAGCTCTAGCACATGATTTAATCCCTGCTTCCCTCTACGAAGGGCCTTTCTTTTACTTTTATGTTGAGTTAGTTTTCCTACTTCTTTCTATCTCAGAAGCAAACACTAGTGTCAACTTTGGTGCAACAATTTTTATATGCTTGTATATTGTACTTATTATATTGCTTTGTGTTGACAAATATCTATGAGATATATATGTTGAAAGTTGAAAGCAATTGTTGAACCTTAAATCTTTCTTTGTGTTGGTTAAATACATTTTATTTAGAATCTATTACTTTATGAGTTAACTCTTATGCAAAACTCTTTGATGCTTGTCTCGAAATTACTATTCATGAATTTTTTTTGCTTATATGATTCAGTTGTTTGCTCATTATCTACTTGCTAGCAAACTATAGACCATTGACCTGGATCACTTCATTCATAACATGTGCTCTACAATACTATTTGATCAAGATTATGTTGGTAGCATGTCAACTCAAAAATTATTTTGTTTTTATCGTTTTACCTACTCGAGGACGAGTAGAACTAAGCTTGGGGATGCTTGATACGTCTCAAATGTATCTATAATTTCTGATGTTCCATGTTGATATTGTACCAATTGTTACATGTTTTATATACACCTCATAGCATTTTTATGCATTTATTGGACTAACCCATTAACAAGATGCCACAGTGCCAGTTTCTGTTTATTATGTCTGTGTATTGCAGAAAAGGCCCGAAAACCAAAGTGCTCGGAAAAATCCAGAAAAATTACATAAATTCTATTTCGTCAGAAGACCCATGGAGCCAGAAGGGCAAGTCCAGTGGAGGCCCACAGCCTCCACACCATGCCCTCGCGCCGCCTGGGGGGACGGCACCGGGGGGTGGTGTGGCCACCTCGTGCACCGCTTCGTGATGTCTACGTGTGCTTCTATTCTTGTAGACAGTGTTGGGCCTCCAAGAGCAGAGGTTTGTAGAACAGCAGCAAGTTTCCCTTAAGTGAATCACCCAAGGTTTATCGAACTCAGGGAGGTAGAGGTCAAAGATATCCCTCTCAAGCAACCCTGCAATTAAGATACAAGAAGTCTCTTGTGTCCCCAACACACCCAATACACTTGTCAGATGTATAGGTGCACTAGTTCGGCGAAGAGATAGTGAAATACAAGTGATAGGATGATTATAAGTAGTAACTGCAATCTGAAATAAAGATGGCAGCAAGCAAACATGTAGCAGAACTTGATGTAAACGGTGTTTCAATGCTTAGAAACAAGGCCTAGGGATCATACTTTCACTAGTGGACACTCTCAACAATGATCTCATAACTGAATAAGTAAAAGCTACTCTTAAACACTCTCTTGTTGGATAACAAACACCATTCATTGTGTAGGGCTACAAAAGCACACCTCAAGCCGGAGTAAACAAGCGCCACAACGTCATAAAGGATCACACACGGTGCACACACTGTCACCTTTACACCGTGGAGAGTACCGGAGTTCATATTAAAGTAACCTATAGAGTGCATAATAGATAAAGAGTAACATCTACATATTCAACTAGATTAGCACAACTGAACACAAGTAAATACTGCTCGGGATTATTCTCCTTCTTGATAAGCAAGAGTACTATGTAGGGCTGCAAAAGCACACCTCAAAGTCTGAGTAAACAAACACCACAATTCCCAAGAATAAGCCATGATAATATCTAAATTATTCATAGAGTCACACAAGTACCCACACTGTCACCTTGATACCGTGTTGTCACAATGACTCCAGAAACTAGACAAAATCACTTGAGTAGCATAAACATTATTAATGTATTCAGCGATACTAGCAATACACATGATCACATAAAGATCACACCATGGAGAGAGAGATGAACCACATAGCTACCGGTAGAGCCCTCAGCCTCGGGGGAGAACTACTCCCTCCTCATCATGGGAGTCAGCAGCGGCGATGAAGATGGCGGTGGTGTCGATGGAGATGACTCCGGGGGCAATTCCCCGTCCCGGCGCGTGCCGGAACAGAGATTCTGTCCCCCGAAACTTGTCGTCGATGGCGGCGGCGCTGCGGAACTCTTCGTGGAATATGGCTTGGTTTTTAGGGTTTTCGCGTGTGAGGCAATATATAGGCGAAGGGGCGATGTCGGTGGAGCCCGAGGGGCCCAACCATAGGCTGGCGCGGCAGGGGGGGCCCGCGCCGCCATGTGGTTTGGCGCTCCTGGCTCCTCTTCGTCTCTCCTTCGGACTCGTGTACGTGTTGGAAAAATAGGGACGTGGCCTTTTGTTTCGTGCAATTCCGAGAATATTCGCAGAAGTACTTTTCTGAACCAAAAACAGCAGAAAACAGGGAACTGGCACTGTGGCATCTTGTTAATAGGTTAGTCCCAGAAAATGCATAAAAGTGATATGAAGTGTATATAAAACATGTAGCAATTGGTATAATATAAGCATGGAACATCAGAAATTATGGATACGTTGGAGACGTATCAAGCATCCCCAAGCTTAGTTCTACTCGTCCTCGAGTAGGTAAAACGATAACAACAAATAATTTCTGAGGAGACATGCTTTCACACAATCTTGATCATATATTGCAAGGCTCATGTCATGAATGAAGTGACTCAAAAATGGTCTATAGTTTGCTAACAATAGATAAAGAGTAAACAATGAATCATATAAGCAAAAACTTTTCATGAATAGTACTTTCAAGACAAGCATCAAAAAGTTTTGCATAAGAGGTAACTCATAAAGCAATAGATTCAAAGTAAAAGGCATTGAAGCAACACAAAGGATGATTAAGTTTCAGCAATTGCTTTCAACTTGTAACATGTATATCTCATGGATAGTTGTCAACATAAAGCAATATAACAAGTGCAATAAGTAAACATGTAAGAATCAATGCACACAAAGTTGACACTAGTGTTTGCTTCTGAGATAGAAAGGAGTAGGTAAACTGACTCAACATAAAGTAAAAGATAGGCCCTTCGCAGAGGGAAGCAGGGATTAAATCATGTGCTAGAGCTTTTTAAGTTTTCGAAAGCATATAGAGAGCACAAAATAAGTATTTGAGAGGTGTTTGTTGTTGTCAACGAATGGTAGTGGGCACTCTAACCCCCTTGTCAACCAGACTTTCAAGAGCGGCTCCCATGAAGGACGTTATCTCTACCAGCAAGGTAGATCATCCCTCTTCTCTTTTGTTTACACATGTATTTTAGTTTCTTTATAGTTGACACTCCTCCCAACCTTTTGCTTACACAAGCCATGGCTAACCGAATCCTCGGGTGCCTTCCAACATTCACATACCATGGAGGAGTGTCTATTTGCAAATTAAGTTGCTTACTGATAAATCAGGGCAAAACATGTGAAGAGAATTATTAATGAAAGTTGTAATTAATTGGGGCTGGGCACCCCGTTGCCAGCTCTTTTTGCAAATTATTGGATAAGCGGATGTATATGCCACTAGTCCATTGGTTGAAAGTCTGTCAGAAGTAAATGACAAGATTGAAAGATAAAACACCACATACTTCCTCATGAGCTATAAAACATTGACACAAATAAGGAGTAATAAAGTTTTGAATAGTTTAAAGGTAGCACATGAAGTATTTACTTGGAATGGCAGGAAATACCACATAGTAGGTAGGTATGGTGGACACAAATGGCATGGGTTTTGGCTCAAGTTTGGATGCACGAGAAGCATTCCCTCTCAGTACAGAGTTTAGGCTAGCAAGGTTGTTTGAAGCAAACACAAGTATAAACCGGTACAGCAAGAATCACATAAAAACATATTGCAAGTATTATAAGACTCTACACTGTCTTCCTTGTTGCTCAAACATTTTACCAGAAAATATCTAGACCTTAGAGAGAACAAATATGCATCCCAAGTCTCAACAAGCTCTACGGTAGTTCTCCACTACTAGGCTTTAACTACATGATGCAAGAGCTTAAACATGATCTACTTGAGAGCTCAAAACAATTGCAAAGCATCAAATCGAAACAAGACAATGATCTACAAGAATGCATATGTCTTTTCCAATACCAACTACTACATGTAGCATTTTCTTTCTTCCAAACAAACACCAATCAATTTATTTAAACATAAACTCTCCAAATGATAATATAATGCAGCAAGAGAGTATTTATAAACAAGTGCTAACAGCTCGAAGAGATGCATGAAAAACAGGAGCTAAAAGCACTGCAGTAGCTAGTTAAGAATACTCAACAAATATAAGTGAAGAACATGAGTATTCACATGAAAAAGCGGAGCGTGTCTCTCTCCCACACAAGGATTGCTAGGATCCGAATTTATTCAAACAAAAACAAAAATAAAACACACAGACGCTCCAAGTAAAGCGCATAAGATGTGAAAGAATTAAAATATAGTTTCACTAGAGATGACCTGATAAGTTGTTGATGAAGAAGGGGATGCCTTGGGCATCCCCAAGCTTAGACGCTTGAGTCTCTCTGAATATGGTTGGGATGAACCACGGGGGCATCCCCAAGCTTAGGCTTTTCACTCTTCTTGATCACATAATATCACCCTTCTCGCTTGATCCTTGAAAACTTCCTTCACACCAAACTCAAGACAGTTCTCATTAGAGGGTTAGTGCATAATAAAAATTCTCATATTCTGTAATGATACAATCATTCCCAAAGCTTCTGGACATTAGCTACAGCCACCAATGCTTTGTGGAGCAAAGAAATCCACACAAACATAGTAAAAGAGCGAATGCAAAACAAAAGGCAGAATCTGTCAAAAACAGAACAGTCTGGAATGACGAATTTTTTCGAGGCACTTAAGTTGCTCAGATGGATCTGGCCCAAAATGAAAGTTGCGTACATATCTCAGGAAGATGCGTGATTTTTCGTAGAATTTTTCGAATTTTCTACAGGGAGAAAAGCTCAAATTCGTGACAGCCAAAAATCTGTTACTGCGCAGAAATCCAAATCTTGCATCAACTTTCAATATAGAATTTACTTGGCACAACAATGAATAAAATAAAGATACAAAGGAGTTGCTACAGAAGTAACAAACTCCTTGACTCAAAGAAAAAAAATAACAGCAAATAAAAAATGGGTTGTCTCCCATAAGCGCTTTTCTTTAAAGCCTTTTAGCTAGGCATAGTGATTTTGATAATGCTCTCATATGTATAAGAGTTGAATATAGAAGAGCATCAAAAAGCAAATATCAAACACATTTAAGTCTAACCCACTTCCTATGCAAAGGAATCTTGTAAGAAAACAAATTATTGAAGCATGAAGCTACTGACATAGAAAGATAAAACAAGTGCAACTTCAAAAATTTGAACAAAAATAGAGGATATTCAATATTATTGTGATATATGAAGCCATGTCTCCTTCTCTCATAAAAACTTTCAGTAGCATCATTGATAAAATCCACAATATAACCATCACATAAAGCATTCTTATCATGATCCACATGCATAAAAGTATCATTACTCTCCACATAAGCATAAACATTTCATTAGTAATAGTGAGAGTAAAAGTATCACATCCATCATTGTAATCATCATAAATAGGAGGCATAGAATAATCAAAATGATTTTTATCCTCAATAGTAGATGGACTGAGAATATCATATTCATCATTGTAAACATCATATATAGGAGGCATATCATAATCAACATAAACTATATCCTCAATAGTAGGTGGACTGAAAATATCACAATGATTATAATTATCATATATTGGAGGCAAAGTATCATCAAAGAAAATTTTCTCCTTAAAGCTTGGGGGACTAAAAATATCATATTCATCACAACCAGCTTCCCCAAGCTTAGAATTTTCTATAGCATTAGCAATAATGGTGTTCAAAGAATTTATAGTAATACCATTGCTACCATCATGCAAACAAGCCTCCATAGGTTTTTTAATTTTCTCTTCAAAAGCATCATGTCCTAATTCAATATAAAGTTCATAAAGATCTCTAATTTTGTTGTTGTTTTCCATTAAGCCTAACTAGTGAAAAAAAAACAAGAAACAAAAAGAAATAATTGCAGAATCTAAAGGAAATAACTTCGAGCACTCACACACTAGCAACAATACTAGAAAATAGCTTTGTAGCCAGAGGATGTGAATACCTTTTACCTTACCTCCCCGGCAACGGCGCCAGAAAATAGCTTGATGTCTACGTGTGCTTCTATTCTTGTAGACAGTGTTGGGCCTCCAAGAGCAGAGGTTTGTAGAACAGCAGCAAGTTTCCCTTAAGTGAATCACCCAAGGTTTATCGAACTCAGGGAGGTAGAGGTCAAAGATATCCCTCTCAAGCAACCCTGCAATTAAGATACAAGAAGTCTCTTGTGTCCCCAACACACCCAATACACTTGTCAGATGTATAGGTGCACTAGTTCGGCGAAGAGATAGTGAAATACAAGTGATAGGGATGATTATAAGTAGTAACTGTAATCTGAAATAAAGATGGCAGCAAGCAAACATGTAGCAAACTTGATGTAAACGGTGTTTCAATGCTTAGAAACAAGGCCTAGGGATCATACTTTCACTAGTGGACACTCTCAACAATGATCTCATAACTGAATAAGTAAAAGCTAGTCTTAAACACTCTCTTGTTGGATAACAAACACCATTCATTGTGTAGGGCTACAAAAGCACACCTCAAGCCGGAGTAAACAAGCGCCACAACGTCATAAAGGAGTCACACACGGTGCACACACTGTCACCTTTACACCGTGGAGAGTATCGGAGTTCATATTAAAGTAACCTATAGAGTGCATAATAGATAAAGAGTAACATCTACATATTCAACTAGATTAGCACAACTGAACACAAGTAAATACTGCTCGGGATTATTCTCCTTCTTGATAACACAAGAGTACTACGTGTAGGGCTGCAAAAGCACTCCTCAAAGTCTGAGTAAACAAACACCACATTCCCAAGAACAAGCCATGATAATATCTAAATTATTCATAGAGTCACACAAGTACCCACACTGTCACCTTGATACCGTGTTGTCACAATGACTCCAGAAACTAGACAAAATCACTTGAGTAGCATAAACATTATTAATGTATTCAGCGATACTAGCAATACACATGATCACATAAAGATCACACCATGTGAGAGAGAGATGAACCACATAGCTACCGGTAGAGCCCTCAGCCTCGGGGAGAACTACTCCCTCCTCATCATGGGAGTCAGCAGCGGCGATGAAGATGGCGGTGGTGTCGATGGAGATGACTCCGGGGGCAATTCCCCGTCCCGGCAGCGTGCCGGAACAGAGACTTCTGTCCCCCGAAACTTGATGTCGATGGCGGCGGCGCTACGGAACTCTTCATGGAATATGGCTTGGTTTTTTAGGGTTTTCGCGTCTGAGGCAATATATAGGCGAAGGGGCGATGTCGGCGGAGCCCCGAGGGGCCCAACCCATAGGCTGGCGCGGCAGGAGGGGGCCCGCGCCGCCATGTGGTTTGGCTGGCTCCTGGCTCCTCTTCGTCTCTCCTTCGAACTTCGTGTACGTGTTGGAAAAATAGGGACGTGGCCTTTTGTTTCGTGCAATTCCGAGAATATTCGCAGAAGTACTTTTCTGGAACCAAAAACAGCAGAAAACAGGGAACTGGCACTGTGGCATCTTGTTAATAGGTTAGTCCCAGAAAATGCATAAAAGTGATATGAAGTGTATATTAAACATGTAGCAATTGGTATAATATAAGCATGGAACATCAGAAATTATGGATACGTTGGAGACGTATCACTTCGCGACACCCTTGGACTATATATTGCCTCCGCGGTGAAAACCCTAAAAGGATTGACGATTTCTCCAGAAGAGTTCCGTAGCTCCGCCGCCGCCAAAACCCTAATTCGGGGATAGAAGTCTCTGTTTCGGCACCTTGCCGGGACGGGGAATTGCCCCCGGAGCGATCTCCATCGACGCCACCGCCATATTCATCGCCATTGCTGCCTCCCATGATGAGGAGGGAGTAGTTCTTCATCGGGGCTGAGGGCTCTACCGGTAGCTATGTGGTTTATCTCTCTCTCCCATGGTGTGATGTTTATGTGATCATGAGCTTTGTAATCTAGTTGAATCCATAGATGTTACTCTTCATAATCTTATATGCTACTTGAGTGGTTTTATTAATGTAAACTCCGGAGTCACCTTTGTCCCACGGTGCGAAGTTGACAGTGTGCGCACTGTGTGTGTGGCTCTTAGGCTAAAGATTACCGGAATACTTATCATGAGTTATTATTTGTGTTGGATGTCTCTATGAAATTATGGTGTTTGTCTAGTACTATTTTAGGGTGCTCAAGTTGACAGTGTGGGGTTCCCTAGATGTGGAATGCGACTTTAAGGTGTGCTTTTATAGCTCTACGCAGTGGATTGGTGTTCGTTATCCAACGAGAGAATAATTCAGAGTAGCATAGTGAAGAGGAAATATCTATGTATTCAATTATATTATTATTGTTGAGAGTGTCCACTAGTGAAAGTATGATCCCTAGGCCTTGTTTCTAAGCATTGAAACACCGTTTACAGCCAGTTCTGCTACATGTTTGCTCGCTGCCATTTTTATTTCAGATTGCAATTACCACTTATAATCATCCATATCACTTATATTTTAATATCACTTCACCGAATTAGTGCACCTATACATCTGACAAGTGTATTAGGTGTGTTGGGGACACAAGAGACTTCTTGTATCTTAATTGCAGGGTTGCTTGAGAGGGATATCTTTGACCTCTACCTCCCTGAGTTCAATAAATCTTGGGTGATTCACTTAAGGGAAACTTGCTGCTGTTCTACAAACCTCTGCACTTGGAGGCCCAACACTGTCTACAAGAATAGAAGCGTGCGTAGACATCAGGAACCCAACTAAAGAAGCAAGGGTGTGGGCCGTGAAATTGCTTTCCCTAGGAGCAAAAACAAAACGAATAATGGAAAAACTCCTAGCTGGGAGAGTACACTCTTCATAAATTGCTGTAGCTGGGCCGATGGAATTTTCCTCATCATATTAATCACCTCCATACAGTCGCTATTGACGATTACCTTGTTGCATCATGTCTGACTCGCCAGAATTAGCCCATCTTTAAGAGCTCTAGCTTCAACAGTGGGAGCATCCGCAACATGGGGGATACCTGAGCAGCTCCCAGCTATAAAAATCCCATGATCATCACGAATTATGGCTTCCGTTGCACCCTTTTCCTCGGCCAAAGAAAAAGCAGCGTCAACGTTTAGTTTAACAAAACCTTCAGGTGGTTTTTCCCAGCCGTGCCTCTTGACACCAACACATGGTTTAGCTTATCTGAAATATTTCAGTGCAAAAGCCGCGATCGCTTGCGCTGATCTGGCCGGCTTGGTGATAGTCTCACCATGAGTTACCTGCCTCCTCTCCCACCATGCATACCAGCATGTAGAAGCAATCAATTCTTGCAGTCCCAGATCAAACCCCGGGGCCATGGTTTTCTGTTGTCTCATCAGAGCTTCGAAAACCGCAGACCCATCGTGATAAGCATTGCAGGCTTGCTCAATTATAGACTTCAGACCGAGATTTTCCCAAATTTCTTGGACCCTCTCACAGGTGAAGAAAACATGACGAAGATCCTCACAGTGTACCTTACATAAGGGGCACATATACTAGAAGGTATGATGTGCCGATTTGCAAGTTTATGTGCATTTGTTGCACTGAACACCGTCATATGGCCACCATCTCGGCAAGGACACCTTGATGGCCCTTCACGTAGTTACCCCACAACGGCGCCAGAAAACAGTTGCTAGCCCCTTCGCGTGGTACCTGCGTGAAAAGTAAATGGGTTAGGTTGAGACTCCAAGTGCAGAGTGTATGTAGTAGTGGAAGACAGTTTTCCCCACGAGGGGTGACTCGAGGGTTTAATATCGAACTCTCGGGGAACCAGTATTTCAGGTGTTATCTCCTTATCCTTCTCTTGAGAACCTGCAACAAAATAAATTGTTTTGTGCCCTCAACCTCACCAAGTGGTTGTCAAGCACAAGGTGTGAGAATGATAATAAAATAAATATGCAAACAGTAGTAAATATGCAATGATGGTAAAATAAATATGCAAGGATGATGGTAGTAATGATAAATGATATTTTTGGGTTTTTTATGATGAATGCAAGATGTAAAAGTGTTTTTGTATTTTCGGATTTAATAATGGCAGCAAACAAAAGTGGTGATAAAAGTGTTGGAAAGGTGTTTCTTATGATTAAAAATGGACCGGGGTTCATGGTTTCACAAATGCACTCTCTCTTGATAACGTGGTAGACAATGGAACACTAAAATTAACATGTAAGATGGCAAGACATGGTTTGACAAGTTATTAATAATATGGGCATCACGTCCTAACATAGAGATCTCAAGTATAAGTTGTTCTCTCTCTTATGCTCCACCAAGATGCGAACTAAATCATAACACCTTAGTAATTAAGATAAATCAGAGCATAGCAATAAGTTCAATGACATGAAGTTAAAATAAGAACATGCTAGATCTAGTCATGGAGTAGTGGCCAAGGTCACATCCACTCTCCGGTAGCATGGTATTTTTGTTTATCCCTAGTGAGGCAACAAAGTAAGGTAGAAAACCCAAGTGGATCGCAGAACTTCTGTCACGTTCACTGCACTAGCCACCCCCCGTTACTCCAACTAATGCACACGTTCCCCCTCACATGCTCTCATAAACATGCTTGATCATGACAAGTAAATAAGAACGGGGTACATAATATGCATCTACTTTCATAACTGAAACAAAACCATTGCAATCTCAAACATGTATTAACTCATAATAAAGATCCACCACAAAGGAATTACATAGATGACCGTAATCATGTTCAGCAGCTCATACGGTACTAATTAGTGAAGCTCATAGAGAGGAGAGATACATAAGTTACTTCCACAAACCCATAGTCCAGGGGTGGACTACTCCCTCTTCATCATGGTGTCGGTGGAGATGTTGTTGGAGGGGAAGGAGACCACACCGGCAGCGCCCCGCCGGAGTTTTCCCCCTCCAATCTTCAGCTCCAGGTCTCTGTTTCGTGGTTTCTGTGTTTGCGGCGCTCCCTTTCGCGAAAGCCCTGGGGGGTCTATATATAGTCGTTTTTAGGTCAAGACGAAGCTTCGGGAAGAAAGATCGACGGCAGCGGAGGCCCGAGGGCCAGGATGGGGGACCCCACGCGGTCAGGGAATCTGGCCGCGTGGGCCCACCCCTTTCGGCCTTCTGGTCTCCGTTTCTTCGATTCCTTTGCGCCTACGTTTCGTTCCTTCCAAAAAAGTGATCCCCGTAAAGTTTCAGGTCATTTGGACGTCGTTTGGGTCCCTGAAACATCAAAATATAGAAAAAGGGGTTTTCTGACAGCGCAGGGTTAATTCCAGAAAAATGGGGAGTTGTTAATTATCCCCAAAACTCAATATAAATCATGAATATAACCCTTATATGATGCAAATAACATGGAATAACATGTAATAAAATGTAAAGTTCATGTATGCATTTTACATGCATCAACATCCCCAAGCTTAACCCATGCTCGTCCCGAGTATGAAGGTGATAAAACTAACATGGACTTTGCATTTTAATACTATCAATGGATATCAAAGGTGATTACTATTGCTACATAGAGTCAAATGATTCATTCTTCAAAGGAATAACAATATGCAAGATAAATTATGAAGTGATATCAAATACTCAATGTAAAGATGTTCAATGATAAATTCACAAAGTGTAATATAGAAGAAAGTACTATGGACCAAATGTATGCATAATGAAAAGTAAAAACATCCTATGGTGGTCATAGAGTACTTCTTATGAAAACTGAATATAAAAGGTGGACACTTTGGATAGATAAATAAGTAGAGGTAAAGCATGAATAAGTTTCATCTAACTTCCAAACACTTCTACTTAAGTTAATGCTTGCAATGTGGTAGTCATTGGTGTGGAGCTCTCATTACCCCTATCATAGCATCTTGAATGATTAATGTTTAAAGTGAAAGCAAATATGAGTGGTGTGCTTGACAATGTATTGGTTGAATGTCTCATGTCCCTTGAATACAAGTACCTACACCATGTGTTACTCACTTTGGTCCACAAAGTAAATTCAAATAAAGGTCATTGCAAGTAATAATAGTATCATCAAGAACTGCACTGGGGTACCTCTTGCCCCTTGACATGAACAAGCCCATGTCAAAACAACAAGACAAACAGACAATGAACAATCTCAGCACTCTTTTATTTACTATGGGTATAGCTTTTTATTATGAGGTGCATCACTGAATGAACATTATGGTTATGCTGTAAATTTCCACCATGAATGATGCATGGCTTAGATTAGCGGCCCAGGCATTTCTCTAACCATTTATACAAACTCTTTGAACTTACTAAGTATCCACATTCATTTCACCCATGATAGGCATCCATAAACAAAAGTACATGACATCAACTAAATATAAATAAGTGCAATGTTGAAAGCTTGCCATGTGACAGCACATATGGGCTAACTCCCAACCAAAACAATTGTCAAGCCCACAACTTCATAATTTTAATCACAATGGTTCATGCTTATTAAATGCAATAAAAGTAAATTGTGCATCAAGTTCGTGAGAGCTTTTAACCAATTTTTCCCATGACAATCAATAACATAAGCATTTAAATTCAGAAATGTAGATAACACAATATAACATGATAAACATACTTGGAATAGCATAAAGCTAATAGGTAGATATGGTGGACTCACTGGAAAAACTTTGGTTGAAGGTGTTGGGAAACAAGCTTTTTACTTGTTGTAATTTTTGGGCTAGCAATAGGGAGAAAGTTGACCATCTAAATGCATGCATAAGTGTCCATAGAACTAATCAATCCATGTTAAACCAAGTAAAGTTAAAATTCAACATCTAAACATGGTAAAAGATAGCTCTTGACAACACACTTGCAAATTAACATTCATTCAAAGCACATGAATTATGCAACTATATGTATCTTTTAAAATCAACTCAAACATCCCTATCCCAATATATTTAATAGCATCCAACATAATTCAACCCAAACTTCCAGTAGCTCTCTCATATATAAATGATAGTGGTGGTCTTATAAAAATCAAACCGAAATAACAAAAGCAAAAAAAACAGACGCTCCAAGTTTATACGATAAAGTGCTTTGATCGAAAAACAGAAGTTAGACGTGTGCAAACCGAGAGTGTGTTGGTCTAGTGGGGTTGTCTTGACATCCCCAAGCTTATGGTCTTCACCATCCTTGGATAGCTCTTGGTGCAGCTCCTCTAATCCCTGTGAAAAAACTTCAAAACACCGTTTCTCCCATTTCTTTTCTGTGGGGTGATATTAGTAGTGATAAACAAATAGGTTCCTTGCTGCATAAAATCCTTAGGCAAAAATTCATATGAATGTCCAGAGAGTATATAATGTTGTATGCCTACTCATAAACTCAATTGAATCAAAAAGATTCAAGCAAAAAGCTCAAAGAATGCATCAAACAATATCAAGACAGAATCTGTCCAGAAAAACAGCAGCAGCAAAACGCATTTTTCTACCCTACTTAAACTCGTCAGAAAAATCTGAAAAAATCACGTATACAGAGGATGAAAAGTTGAAGCTACAGTTCAAATTACAGCTCAATCGGAGTTACAGATAAAAAATGAAAAATCAAACCGTGCACAGACTTCGTGCAGGCAGAAAACTCTCCGAAAATGAATAGCAACTTTTCAAACCCAAAATAGGTAAAACTTGGTTCTTTATTAAAAATCCCAGAAACAAAACTAACAAACTACTCTCTTGTTACAGCAAGAGGACTCAAAGAAAATCTCAAACAAAAACAACCGGGTTGCCTCCCGTAAAGCGCTTTCTTTATAGCCATATAGCTAGGCTTACTTACTTGATAATCAAAGGGGACGTAGCTCATGAGGGAGCTTGAACCTTGGTGTGTCCCTCTTCCTTGGGAAGTGTTCCATGCTCTTCTTGTGTGGAAACTGAAACTTCACATTCCCTTCCTTTGAATCAATAATGGCACCTGTAGTACGAAGAAAAGGTCTTCCCAAAATAATAGGACTAGAGGTTTTATTCCCCATGTCCATGATTAGAAAATCAACAGGCACAAAAGTCATGTGTAACTCTACCATAACATCACTTACTTTTCCTAGAGCATGTCTAATGGAATCATCAGCAAGTGCAAGTTCAATAGAGCATTTCTCAATATTTTTAAGTTCAAGGACTTCATATAGTTCTTTAGATAATATAGAGACACTAGATCCTAGATCTAAAATGGCATGGTGTGTCTCTTTTCCAATGGTTACTAGTACTTAGGGATCCAGATATCCCCAAGCTTAGGTGGTATCATAGCTTCTTGATTGTACCTAGCAATCTTTTCTTTTAAGACATGATTAGCAATATAGGAACCAAAACCAGCCTGGTTAATATTAACAGAAGGATCACTTGCAAATTTTTGTAAGATAGAAATTAATTCATGCAAGCTACACTTCTCTAAATCAACAAATGGTTCCTTAACTTCACTAAGCATTTTAACTTCCTCAACTTTTTTCTCTAACATAACTAATATAAGAGATTCATCATTTTTAGTTTCATTAACTTCTTCCTTTAAACCAACAAGTTGAGACATAAATGGCAACAAATATTCAGGATATTCAAGCAGTTCATTAAGAGTTCCCTCCAAAGTAGAAGGGACACTTTCAGCAATATTAATAGAATTCATCCCAACCGTGGGTGGTGCTTGTGGTTTCCCTGCAGACATACTCAATAAAGTGGCTTGATTATCAGCTAGTTTTGACAAGGCTTTGTCTAGTCCTGCAGCTTGGAGTTGTAAACCTCTAATATCAGAACTAATAGAAGCAACAGATTTATTCAACTCTTGTATCATGGTATTATGACTAGCAACTTGTTCAATAAGAATTTTATTTGCTTCGAAATTATCATTGCTTGATGACATAGGCTTCCATTTATCATTAGCATTAGGATATGGCACTAAAGGACGGTTGTTAGGAACATATGGGGGTTTATTATAAGAGTTATAATTGTTGTTACCATACCCATTATTACCATAGTTCCTAATGAAGTTGACATCAACATTTTCAGGATTATTACCAACTAGTTCTTGCAAAGGCATATTTTCAAAATTTTGTTTATTAATAAAAGCAAGAATGGTGTCCATTTTAGATGACAAATCATTTGTTTCTTCTATAGAGTTCACTTTCTTAGATGAACTAGGTGCTCTATCAGTATGCCATTGACTATAATTTTGCAAGATACTTTCCAAAATGTTCTTAGCTTCTAAATAGTTTTTCCCATGAAAGCACCTCCAGCAGCTGAATCAAGTATATTTCTAGACATGTAATTTAGACCATTGTAAAAAGAGTGTAAAATGGTCCATTCATTAACCCCATGTGATGGACAAGTTCTAAGCATGAGTTTAATCCTATCCCAAGCCATGGCAACATGTTCATTTTCATTTTGCCTAAAAGAGAGGATATTGTTTCTATTTTGCAGTATTTTAACAGGGGGATAATATTTCTTAATGAAAGCTTCTTTTAAATCATCCCAAGAATTAATACTACCAGTAGGTAATGAATGTAGCCACTCTTTAGCTTTTCCTCTAAGTGAGAAAGGAAATAACTTCAGTTTTAAGACATTACTTTCAACATTTTTAAACTTTTGCATGTCACAGATTTCAATAAAATCATGAAGATGCATAGAGGCATCCTCAACAGCACTACCACCAAATTGTTCCCTAGTTATCAAGTTTAACAAACTAGGACTAACTTCATAGCTCTCAGCAGTAATCTCAGGTGTGGTGATAGGCTTAGCAATAAATTGATCATTAGGAGTGTTTGTGTAGTCACACAATTTAGTTCTATCTCCCATTTTAACAAGTTTTTATGTGTTTTTAATTTTTTATGCAAAACTGAAAGTAAAATGACACTAATGCAACTGAAATAACAAATGCAACACAAAAATGCAAAACTGAATATAAATATGCAAACCGAAATATAAAGATGATATGCAAGACAAGAACAAAACAAAATAAAATGATTGTAGGTAAAGATGGATAAGATGATGCTCACGTAGGTGCAACTTCCCCAAGCTTAGGTTGTTACACAAGTTGGTGATGAAGTTGACTTGATGTGAGTGATCCTTGGATAAACCTTTCAGCTATGGTTCCCCGGCAACGGCGCCAGAAAACGTCTTGATGGCCCTTCACGTAGTTACCCACAACGGCGCCAGAAAACAGTTGCTAGCCCCTTCGCGTGATACCTGCGTGAAAAGTAAATGGGTTAGGTTGAGACTCCAAGTGCAGAGTGTATGTAGTAGTGGAAGACAGTTTTCCCCACGAGGGGTGACTCGAGGGTTTAATATCGAACTCTCGGGGAACCAGTATTTCAGGTGTTATCTCCTTATCCTTCTCTTGAGAACCTGCAACAAAATAAATTGTTTTGTGCCCTCAACCTCACCAAGTGGTTGTCAAGCACAAGGTGTGAGAATGATAATAAAATAAATATGCAAACAGTAGTAAATATGCAATGATGGTAAAATAAATATGCAAGGATGATGGTAGTAATGATAAATGATATTTTTGGGTTTTTGCTTCCCTTGATGAATTCCTTTTTTCAAATCCTCCCACATATTTGATGTAAGTTCTTTAAAAATCTCCACACTGGGCATGAGGTTTGGGTGACGTGGGCATACCCTCTGGGCACCCACCATTGGCGTACCTGGTGCGATCCAGTGTATGCCCAACAAAGTCCAACAAAGTCCAAGAGGACAAGGCTTGGAGTACAAGAAACTCATGTAAACCCTACCTGGATGCATATATAAAGTTATGCAAGGGCACCCTTTAGGGAAAGACGATACACGGGACAATAGATACAAATAGCCATAGCGAAACCATGTCTCTCACCACCACCATCGCCATTATGGCCTCCATGTAATTATACAATCAATACAGATCAGACAAGCATGATGTAGGTCTTTACCTCACAATGAGGGGCCGAACCTGGGTAAATCCTTACTTGTCAGCCGATGGAACTACCAGCGTGCCAACTTCTCCCTCTATACGAAACCCTAGACATCTCACCTTGGAATTTGCCGTGGTAACCCCATGTCAAATGGGCATCCTATGGATATCCATGGAGCAAAGTCTTCGCCCATGCTCAAACTGTGAGTTCATGGTTATCCGCCCCATGAAATCAATGGGGAGAACAAGCCCTTCATTCCTTGTCTAGTGGGGCGAATATCCATGGATAAAATCGCTATCCTTAGGCCGATCGCGGTGGAGGTTAGCGGGCCATCCACTAAATCTTACTAGTCAAAAGAAAAAAAAGACAATAGGGAGGGGTGCCACACGGAGGAGCCACTAGAGTAGGTTGGACCACCAGAGAAAGGACAGCCGACGACCAGTGGGATATGTGTGGAATTCAGAAAGTTGTGTTGAAGACTTGACCTGTAACCTAGTCGAGGCTCTATCTCGAGGGAATATTTTTTTAGTTGTCTCCCAATTCCAAAAAGATAGTTCACAATTCCTGTTCGCAATTCTAGAGATATCAAAACAACAAAAATCAACTCATCCAATAGTCCAATACTAGCCTCAGTTTTCAATATCCAAATAGGGTGTTAGCTAATGTCACCAGCGGGCAAATATACCAGATTAGAGCATCTCCAAGCGGAGCCCCCAAAATCGGCCCCCAAACTGTCCGCGGACGCGTCCGGACGTGCCCGCGGACACCGACCGGACAGCCCCCAAAAGTGGCCACATCCAACCACAGCCCCCAAAAACACCACTAATTGTCCGTCCGGATGAATGTGATTGGTGGGGATGGAGAGAGAAAGGAAAAAGAAAGAGAAAAGTAGTAGATTAAGTGGTCCATGTCCTACGTGGCGGCTGTCCGGGCGCGTCCGGCAGCCCCCAAACCCTCCCCACATATGGGGGTGAGTTTGTGGGCAGCCGGACAGCCCAGACGTTTGGGGAGGCTTTGCTCACCCCGGTTGGGTAGCTATTTTAGCTCATTTTCCGCCGGAGCCCGTCCGGGCTGTCCGTCCGGACGTTTGGGGAGAATTTGGCAAGCCCGCTTGGAGATGCTCTTAGTCCACTTTTGTATAGGAGCATATAGCCCCGTGAGTCAAAACACGGCCTTCTTTCTTTTGGTGTTTTCTCAGAATCAGCAAATGATTGGTTTATATTCGTTTATGAAAGAAAAATTAGAGAGATAAGTTTCTACCCAACACATTCTACATTTTCGTAATTCTGTAAACTTAAAAGCAAAGCTTTTACTGAGTTTCATAAAATGATTTTATTGTCCCCGGTTCTAGATTCACCATTTGAACTACTTGCTTTTGTGTTGATGAGATGATTTTTGAGGTTTTCCTTGCTCTATTGGAAACAAAATTACTCCAATGCTTTGTTTAGATATATAAATCGGGCCATGGAGTTGTCCATTTGGTATTGGCTGGCCCAAATTCCGTTGTTTGGATGTACATGGTATTCAAGCCTGGAAATCAAACCGAATTCCGAACCCAACCCTGCAAGCGTCCGCTCACCTATTCGCAACACGGAGGTCCCGAGCGTCATTTTGAAACAAAGTTTGAGGCTCGGCTCGGAGGTTGGGCAAGGCAAGGCTAAACCTTTCGGCCAGCCTCGAAAGTTAAATAAGCCGGCTCGGTGAGACTCGTGGGCTGGCTCGAAGGCTCGGTACAAGAATAATCGAGTATGAATAGATTCGCTAAAATTGTGACAATTCACAATTATAATCAACAATCGAGTATGAATAGATCCATAACATAGTTCAAAAAGTTTCACAAAGTACCAATAACCATAAAAGTGACATACATCACAACTCTCTTCTTCTTTATGAACATACAGAGCTCTTGTCCGGTTTTGCACAAAAAAAATATACAAGACCCGACAGAGCTCCTGCCAACAACAGAGTCACTGCGCGATGGAGTCCTTTACCTGCAGGTCTGGCGTTGCTGCGTCGCCTTCTTCCCAGGGGCGGTTCGGGACCTGCGAGGTGCTGTGATGGGGTCGACCGTGTTTCCCCCTTCCGGCCTCCGTCTCGCGGCGGAGCTGGTTGAGTGCTGGTGTTGAAGGTGCTGCTGATCTGAGCCATGGCGTTCGAGTTGACGGAGCAAGGTGGAGGCTCTTCGGAGTTCGAGGTTCGGCGACTTCCCGTCCGCAGTGGGGCGCCTCCGATCCAAGGTTCAAGGGAGGTGCAGCGGCGGCGCGTCGTCGGCATGTCTTGCTTGTCGTTGACGTTGACGAGTTCCAGAAGGACCAATTTGTATTTTCTTTCTTTGTTCTGGAGCTTTCTGTAAGAACTATGGTTTTAATATAAGGCAGCACTTTCTCTCGCAAAAAAAAAAAAGGAGTGTACAACTAGTTCATGGAGTGTATAGCTAGTTCATCACACTGCACCAGACCACATCACATTGAAGTGTACATTTATATATTCTACTCGCTCCGTTTCAAAATATAAGGTATTTTAGACATTTTAATTTTAATATGCACAAACTATTAACGGAAGTGAGTAAATATACACACTAACGTATCCAGATGTATCTGAATCAGAAAAAAAAGCCAAAACATAGGTGGTACTCATCAAATGTATCCAGATGTGACACACTATACATCTATGTGACACACTATACATCTATATAATAGATATACTCTCTATTATATATGTAAAAACTAAAAAGTGACATTCAATCATAAAGATGTGTCTTGTAGAGACGTGCGTGTACGTACAAAACTACTAGTAGTCAGAAAAAAAGAGCCAAAACATAGGTGGTACTCATCAAAATCATTTTCTGAAGGTTAAATTCTGTAGAGTGCTTCGGAGTCCTGACTTCCTGTACGACCGTCCGTTTCATCATCATCATCCAACCCCTCTGTATCTCGGACCTCCGTCAGCTTCGACGAAAAGGGCGCACTTTCCCCTCCTCCTCGCTACAGTGCTGAGGAGGCGATTTCTTGGAATCGCCTGCGCACGCCGCTCTCGCCGTCGCGGATCCGCGGGATCTCTCTCTCCCCCCCGTCCGCTCCGGCGGCGGGTGGGTGGGGGATCCCCGGATCCCTTCGTGTACATAGGGTAGGAGTGTGGAGGTTCCCGCCGGCGGCGCTGAGGAGGCGGTGGTGCGGCTGGTGGGTTTTTGGAGTCGGCGTCCTTCCTCTCCGGTGGTGGAGTTCCGGCGGGGCTCCGTCGCGTGGTCGTCGACCTTGCCGTGCTCGCGGATCCGCGGATCCGCCGTGCGCGGTCTTCTTCTCCTTCTGCTGCGGTGCGACGGCGCTGGAGATGTGGTGTTCATCCAGGGCCGGACGGGAGGCTGGAGCTTCTCCTGCGACGGATCTGTTGGCGGCCGAGGCTTGGCGGGGAAGCGGTGCCAGGGGGGCGCCGCCCTTCGTGTTCATCGTCAAGTGCTCCATCGCGGCGCGGCGGGCAGTCAAGGCGGCGTCTCTTAAGGGTTTAAAAGTGCCCAGGTGGTTGCCGGCCTTCGTCTCCGTCGCCGGGAAGCTGCGACTCTCTGTGGTGGCTCTTGATCCTCCCCGTATGTTGGTTCTTCTTCTGCTTTTCAATTTATGTACGGTGTATGTGGTTTGATCGTTGAATATACGGATGGTTGGATGTGTAAAAAAAAAAAAAGCTTCGACGAAAACTCAAGTCTCCAGATCTCCCGGTACGCACCGAAGCTACCTTCTCCCTCCGATGGCTCTCTTTGCCTGACTGTCTACCGTGAATAACCTCGCGCGTGCTCTCTCTTTTGCTTCTTGGACCAGGCTCTGCTCCGTGCCCAACTCGAATCGCCCGGAGATGGATGTCGGTGGCAGCGGCGGCGCCGACCTGAGGAGCAGCATCAAGAAGTGGAAGATCATCTACCCGGTGTACCTCAACTCCAAGAAGACGGTCGCCGAGGGCCGCCGCATCGCCACCGCCAAGGCCTGCCCCGACCCCACCTGCATCGAGATCGTCGACAGCTGCGGCTACCTCAAGATCCCTCGCGCGATTGAGGTACCCGTATCTTTTTCCCCTTATCGTTGGAAATTCTGTAGTGGGGGATTCCCTTTGTTCTTCCAAAGATGTATTATACAGGCGCTGATGATTCGAGTGCTTATGGTGTATATGCAGTTGGATAAGGCGTATCTGCGAGATTTCTTCCAGGTTGGGAGGGTGAGGGTGCAGCTCACGAATGACGACGGCACCCCAGTCAATCCTGCAATCAGAACAAGTAAGCCTAAACCTACTGACTTGTCGTGGAAGAGCCCTTGATTTCTTTAAGCATTTTCTGATAACGCAGAAGCTATGCGTTGTAAATAGAGGTTAAGATCATCTAATTCTATATATGTTCCAAACCGTTTCGAGCTATCCCAGTTCCTGTTAGTGTAACAGGTAGAGCTGTCAGTGATACGTATGTGCTATGTCAATGTTTTTATCGCTTCTATGAAGTAAGGTCGATCCTGCAAAGTCCTAAAATGATACTTATCATGCGCCATTGTTAAATTGCACACCTGTAATTCCCTAGAGGAACTTATTTTCGGTCCAATGCAATTCTTGTTGTATTCTCTTCGGGGCTTTGCGAGATCAGTATTCTTGTGGTAAGTTGACAGGTTGAATCTCCAGATTTTAATGCACATCAATCTGCGTGGCAAGAAAAAAAAATGCATGGTTCCTGTGTGACCATCTCTTCATTTGACCAGTGCACTGTTGTGAATACGAGATTACAATCTTAATCGTCATAAGTAGCAAAGTGTTTATTCCTTTGAAACAAGCATGCTTTGGAATATGGTTTGCTCCTTAGATTATGGCAAGGAAGTCTATTCCAAAATGAATAGAAATATAGTCACCGTACTAGTAAGTTGGTAAAACAGTAAAATGGTCTTTTTACAATTTCCTTATGCAAATCAGCACATGTATGCTTTGCTTATGCGACTGGAAAATTTTCTGGTAGAAGAGTTTTGGAACACTGAATAAAGATATGCATAAATAGAGGATATAAGGTTATGTTTGACTGCTCTTGAAGGATCTCAGAGAGTTTTCCAGGACCCCATATCTGACTCAAGATATGTATAAGGAGATGTGATGTAGTCCTGGAGCTTAAACCACAAGATTGGCAAACCAAATACTTCCAATTCTTTACAATACTTTTTGAGGAAATAAAGTATTCTTGGCGTGGATTTTTTTTCTGAATTTTACGTACATACTCCCTCTGTCCCCTAATATAAGACGTTTTGACAAGCTAAGATAGTTTGCTAAAACGTATTATATTAGGGGACAGAGGGATTATATTTATACTTTTACTAGAGCCCATGATTGCCACGCACGTTTGCCATGATTGTTCCATTTCCGTTTGTACTTCGGTACTTTTAACCGATTTGCTAGTACTTCTAATTATGCCATGTCATTATGTAGCTGGGATGCAACAATGTGAACAAAATGGCTAATTATTCATGGCGCTAACTCAGATTACAAGGGAACTATCATTTTATCATTATGGGTAAAAATCTCCGAGAGGATGGTTGGGCTGAAATGATAATTACATTCTATAGATGGGACTTCTCTTAACAAAGATCTGTATCATATACCTAACAAATACATTTAACCATAGCATCCTTGTCATTTGAGCGATGCCTGGAAAGGGCCGGGTGGCCTCCTATTGAACCTCCCTATGTCCATTACGTATACATATACTTCTTGATTGGATGTTTTGGGGCATCAGAGGGCTAGGGGGTAAAGTGTGGTGCTCTATGTGGATCATGTACTTCCTGGGCTTTGCTTGGTAGTGTTGTAAAATCTGGTCATTTATACATGTATTTAATTCATCTTGTTATAGATAAAGCAGGTATGTAGTCTCATCAGTTATCCTTGATTCTGTATAGTATGTCTAGGTTGATTATTTCATGTATATGTAATTATGTGTCTATGGTGTCCCATGCGGCCATGCCTATGTAACCGAACCGAGTCCTTAGAGCATCTCCACCGGGGGCCTCCAATGGGGTGTCCAGCACCCCCCAATTGAGGCCCAATTGGGGGGTGCCGGACACATGTCCGGCCAAGTTTTGGAAGCCGCCCACATCGGCGCCCCCCAAACAGGCACTCCAAATTTTTATTTCATTAAACCACATCAGCGGTTGTTCTTGCATTTCAAATTTTCAATACGAATTGAAGATATAGAAGTATAAATTATTACAACACAAGTTCAACTTCGAATGCAAAGTTCAAATACGAATTTAAGTTTAAAACATGACATATCAAACCGGCGCCGGCTGAGTTGCTTTGATAGCCCACAAGTGTGTCACGAGGTCATTGTGCAGCTGCATATGCATTGTTCCATCACGAATTTCCCGATGCATGGCAAGAAATTCTGAATACTGCACCGGCACGCCCGGCTGTGGCTCGGCCATAGGCCCCTGGAAATCAAATACCTCGTTGATCAACGGCTTCCTCGTATCTCGCTCACTCTCAATGATCATGTGCATGATAACGCAAGCACTCATGATCTCACACATTTGATCTAGCGACCATGAAAGACAAGGGTAGCGGACGACGGCAAACCTGCCCTGGAGCACTCCAAATGCCCGCTCCACATCTTTGCGGACAGACTCTTGCCTCTTTGCAAAGTGGCAATCTGCCTCGCCGACAGGGTTATGGATAGTCTTCACAAATGTTGACCAAGTAGGATAGATGCCGTCGGCAAGATAGTACCCCTTGGTGTACTCATGGCCATTGATCACATAGTTGCATGGTGGAGTTAAGCCATCACAAAGTTTCTTAAACACCGGTGAGCGTTGGAGCACATTGATGTCATTGGCGGCACCGGCCGTGCCGAAATATGCATGCCATATCCAAAGATCATAATCTACCACGGCCTCAAGTATGACACTGCACTTTCCGTGATGTCCTGACTTATACATATCCCCTGCCAAGCGAACGGGTAGTTCTTCCAGTTCTAGTGCATGCAATCGATGCTTCCAAGCATCCCTGGAAATCCTCTTGCTTGGCCTTGTGCCAAGAGACGAGCCGTGTCTGCCTCATTTGGTGATCTCAGATATTGTGGTCCAAACACTTTCACAACTGCCTTGCAAAACTTGTAGGTGGCTTCGACGGCGGTGGACTCAGACATACGGAGATAGTCATTCAGAGCATCGGCGGGAAGTCCGTAAGCAAGGCACCGTATGGCCGCCGTGCATTTCTGAAGAGATGAAAACCCAAGAAGGCCGGTGCAGTCTCTCTTCAGCTCAAAGTAGTCGTCGTATTCCCGAACGCCATGCATGATCCTCCTGAACACGTCCCTGCTCATCCTAAAGCGCCGGCGAAATTCATGAGGCAAGTTCGCCGACTTCTGGGCAAAGTAGTCGGCGAACAGGAGCATGTGCCCAGTTGCTCTAAAACTTTCCTTGTTGGCCCTCTGCCCCTTCGTTGATCCTCCAAACTTCGGCGCCGCCTCGACTGCGGCATCTAGAACTGCGGCCATGACCATCTCATTCTCCTCGTCGTCGGCCGCAAGGGCGGCATCCTCCCCCATCATTTGGAAAAACATGATCTCGTCGTCGCTGTCCATAGCCTATTGGACGAAACAAAGCAATGAAACAAGGCCACGAATGACCAATCAATAAAATCAACCTATCAACCAATGGTCAAACAGGTTGCGTGCGGGGCGGGAGGGAAGAAGAGGCGTACCCAGGCTGAATTAGCTGCGGCGGCGCTAGACGAGGTCGGAGACCGGCGGGGAGCGGCGGCAAGCAGGCCTGCGTGAGCGCTGCGGCTTGGGCCACGAGGTGCGAATCAAGCAGGCGGCGACGAGAGTGGTGGCGATGGTGCGAATCGCCGGCCGAGAGGGGAAAGAAGGAAGGTGGGGGAGCGACTGAATCAGGTCACGCCGGCGCTGTGAGTATGACGGGCGGGCCAGACCTGTCGGAGGCCATGTCTGCCCCATGTCCGGCACCCCCGAGAGGGCCTCCAAGTTCTCGGGGGTGCCGGACATGTTTTTGCTCGGGGCGACCCTTTGGAGGGTGCCGCTGGAGATGCTCATAAGTCTGTTAGGCTGCACAGCAGCCCAGCACCATGATAGTGATGTTTTTAATCTGAAACTCTTATTCGTTGCTAAGTAGAGTTGATGCATGATAGCTGAATATTGAGTTTCTTTCCTACAATTCAACTTCTTCTCAAAGTCGCGCGGAATTTGCAGTCACATATAGCTCATAAATGGTAAAAAATCGGCTAACAGGATCTTGCTCCTGTAAATTGTACCATTTATAATATTTAGATCTTTTGCTACCGATGAAGTCGTCCCTGTTGTTCCTCACAATTGTGTGCATGTATATGTAATGTTAATACATAGCCTTTTATCTGTTGATTTGTAGTGTCTAATCCCATGCATATGTATCAGTTGGATACGTTTTTCTAAATTGTTTTGAGGATCTCAAGGAGTAATTACAATGTTGCTTATTGCCATTATGTTACTGAAATTTCAAATTTGATGTTCCTTCTTTTTTTTTTTTTTGAAAAACACAGTACAAACGCAGCTCACATACACGCGCACACACTCACCCCTATGAACGCACGCACGCACACCCTACCCCTATGAGCACCTCCGAAATACTGAGCCGGCGGATCGAGTCTTGAGATTGACGAAGTCACCACAGGCGCCTCGCTGTCGACGGGAACGTCGCCTCCCACTGAAAGAATATTCCACCTAAATGCAACACACATATGTCAAACCTGGAGTTTGAACTCTGGTGGGCTGAGGGTACAACTACCCTGCTAACCATCCAACCACGGGTTGGTTTGCTGTTCCTTCTTTATTTGGTTAAGACATATTTTTCCTTTTTGTTTAGAGTAAATCACGACTTACAGCTTCCGATACGATGAGAAAACAATGTGGCTGTTATACTTCAGCAACAGATTTCTTGTACCTTCTGTCGCTGTGATACTGAATTTGCAATTCTTGAACCTTCTGTTAGTTCTAATCACAGTTTTTCTACGTCTGGAAATTCTTGAAATCCATATAGCGCAACAGGATATTCCCATGACATGCGCGTCTTTGAACATGTTTTGTGTATCCTACTGACACCAGTCCTTTGCATTTCAGAGAAGCAGCTAATGATTCAAATAGCAGAGCTGGTCCCCAAGCATCATGGGAGAACTAAGAAGCAGGAACCAGCGCCTGGTTCATCAGTTGCACCGAGTAACAACAACAAGAAGAAGAACAAGAAGTGATGCAAGTAGCACATTGCGTTGTTTTCTTCTGTTCATAGAAAGTTTATTAGAAAAATCGTGGAGAGCTCTCAGTTCTGTGTCTGCTATGAGTCCTGGGTAACTTAAGTTTCCGGGGTTCTGAATTCCTGATCCATTTGGGGACGGCCTACTGTTGTTTGTGGCAATGACAGTCCAGTTTGCTGATGCTTTATTTTTATATTATAGGGCTAATTTGGTAGTCTTTATTTTGAAATCCAACGGAGCGGCATGTTGTTACAAGCCTGGTAGAGAACTGGGCAGAGGCCCAGTGGTTAGGGTACAAGTGGCTATAAAATATGCCACTAAGGGCTTGGTCTCTGTTTTTTTCTTGTTACAAGCCTGGAATGAAGTTCATCTGAAAAGTATTCATGTGGCTTGGCACTAATTTAAGACCGTGTTTCGTAGGGGGCAAGCAAGTGGTACATGGAATGGTTCCAATTTTCCATGTCACTATTGTTTAGTTCGCGGAACACATCAAATCAGAGTATGCTTTCTGTTATGATACCTGGCAGGCTATCACTGTATATGTAGCACTAGTACTCGAGCAAATGACCATGGCGCCCAGTATATACTTTCAAAATTTCTGCTTCAAGGATTACAATCAATATGCGATATTGCGAATTTTATGATGCGCCAGGCCAGGTAAGAGATATTTGTTGAAGCAACTCAAACAATTGGCAAGGACAGCAGTGGCGGAAGCCGAAGTAGGGCCAGCAGCTGTCGCTGACGCAGCCAGAGCACCTCGCACGGCACACTCTCTCTACATGGAAACGCCCAACGTCGATCCTAAACAGCTCGACATCACGCCTACAGTCGCCCGACATGAACGTCCGCGGCGAACTTTCTTGGCTGACTTCAATGATCAAGCACCCGTTGGCCGAGTTGCGGATGCAGTACTTCGACCACGGCGGCAGCTGTATGATCTTCTCGAGCTGCCACGACGGCGGCTCGCCGCCACCGCGCAGGATCGTGTAGTAGTTCAGGCAGGCGTTGCCGTCGGCGTGGTAGAACTCGTGCGCGAACACGCCTTCCACGACCGCGACGTTCTCCTCCCAGAACCTGGCCGGCGACGGGATTTCCTGCACGGAGAGCTCCATGGCGCGCGTGTCGAGCACCAGCCAGCGGTCGGTGAGGCAGTCCGGCCAGTAGAACCGGCCGTGGGCGTAGTGGCGCCGGTTCCAGACGGCGTGCACCGAACAGGCGAACGGCGAGCGGTGGCTTCTCCAGACGAAGCAGTCTAGCGACGGGAGCGCGCGCCAGTGACCTTCTTGTGACGTGAAGGCGAGCGCCACCACCTTCCTCGGGCACCGGGCCATCCAGATCACCACGAAGGACGGCTCCTACGAGTCGGAGTCGCCTGGTGCGAGGAAGGGCTCGCACCAGCGGCGGTTGCCGAGGACGCCGAGCGGGTCTTTAACGACCGCGGCGAGGTCCTTCGGGATGGGCGGGAGGAGGACGTAGCGGCGGGACATGGGGTCGCAGACAGCGAGATCCGTGAAGATTGCGCAGCCGGAGGAGGAGGACGCGCGGTCGAGGAGGAAGCGTCCGTCACGGTAGTCCCGTACGATCCATCCGGACTGGGATACGACTCCGGCATCGGCATCGGGCGTCGCCGGGAGGAACAAGAAGGAGAAGTCTGCAGCTCCGGCGACAGCGGCCACAGCGACAGAGTGGGGCGTGTCGGCGGGGTGGAAGGCGCCTCTGGCATCGCCGGAGGCGGCAGCGGAGGAGACACTAGTGGAAAAAGGACATATAGTCCCGGGCTGTAGTGGGCTTTAGTCTCGGATTCGCATCCGGGACTGCGAAACCGGGATTAAAGGCCCCTACCTCCAGTCCCGGGATGCTACGGCCCGGGACCACAGGCCACCAAGTGGCAGCGGCAGCACGCGGCGGAGGCTGGGGAGATCTAGTCCCGGGCCGTAATACCACCCGGGACAGTTTCCGTTTCCTTTTTTTTTCCATTTTAGGGTTTTAGGGTCGTTTCTTTTTCCATTTCGTTTCTTTTTCAATTTGTGTTTCATTATATATAATTTCGAACATGTTTCCGTACGCATATTCTACGCTCTACTATATACACAGTACACGTTGATGCATATATAATTAATATTCGATCTCTTGCGATAATACAACTATTTAATTACATGGAGATCACATATATTGTTCATCGTCCGAAGCATAATGTTCTCCCCTTTCATCGATGACCTCCCTAATCAGAAATCCCGCCAATTCCTCTTAAATTGTTCGTATGCGCCGTTCTGGGTCGAGCTCCTCCCACATTTCGCGCATAAAAGTTGTTCTCCGCTCAGTGGTCAACTCGCGAATGTACTCGCAAACGTAGAATCCACATAAATTACTCCCCGATGACTGTGGCTGACTTTTCACCGTTATATAAGTTAGATCATTTTTGAATGGACCTTCTACATTCTGTTTGAAAAGTGTCCAACACCTGCTTTGGCAAAGAAAATGAACAAAGGAGTTATTAATTACTTGATATCAGGAAACGAACGAAAGAGACCGATATAATGCGATAATGATTGAAATTACTTATTGAGCATTTCTTTCATGTCGGTCCACGTCGCTTGGTCCCAACTTAATGAGTCGTAGACTTCAACTATGGACTTGTCAACTTGAATGCTTAGCAGAATCCAGTGGAACCTGTGGACGTTTACATAAAGCAGACATGCATAGCTCATCAATTATACTTAACATCGAGAAAGCTAAATAAAAATATGTACAAGACAGAAACACTCACTTGAAATTGTAAGAAAATAGTATTTTCGTACAAATTTTTTGCTTGATTAAAAAGGTGGTCAGGTCATGCTCCACGTCTCTAGGGTGATTGCGTAACGTATATTCATTAACGATATATGGGTCAACGAACCCAACGTCATAAACTCTAGATGTTTTCCATTCAATCATCTTCATTATGCATAATAATGTACAAAAGGATATATATATAGTCAGGATAATATAATACAGACAATGAACGAGCTGAGGTAGAGACTTAATTACGGAAATAAATCACTTACAGATAATAGCAACTGAGGATAGATTTGTCGAGGGCGCGCTGATTGTATAACTGAAACAGTTCAGTCATTTGAACCTGTATAATGTAAGGTTTGAAGTAATGCTCCACTCTAACGTCCACCGCAATCCAATCTTTCGCGTCCTTCTTTGATGTGTGCACCATGTACCAGTTGTGCAGATTTCGCATATGTGTTGATAGACGGCTGAGCTCCTCATTACTGACCATAGACTCCCCTTTGACATATTTTCGTGCTATCTCTAACATTGGCTGATCTTCATAGCCTAAAAGTTGACCAAGAGTCATACCCATGGCGGTAGCATTTTCCTTGGCCTGCGATACAGTGATACCATGTTGTGTAGTAGCAGCTATGGCTCTGGGGTCCAATAATTCCAGGTCCTTATCCATATCGGCTCTGAAGTCCTTGTCGATATCAGAACACACTATGAACGGGGGAACCGATTGATTTTTCTGCTATCCGAGCTGGGCAATTTGTTTCCCGCCTTTTGCACTTCTTTTCTTGTCCTGCTCAGACTGGGCACGTGCCTGCTTATTAAGTTCACGACCATAGTCAGATTGCAGATTCATCGATATTTGGGATGACTGCTCAAGGAAGGACTTAGCCCACTTTTTGGTTTTTTCATCATATACCTTCTTTGGCTCGGGCTTTTTTGGTGCAAAAAAGGGCTTATTGTAGGCAGCCACTTCCGCGGCATTTTCCGCATCACTCATGTCATAAGGTCTCTTGGGAGGAACCTGCAGGATATCGACTATGTTCTGAGTGCGACCTTTCTTCTGAGTGGGGCGCGGGGGAGCGGCGTCGGTCCGTTTCTTCTGATTGGAGGAGGGGGGTGGACTTGGAGGTCGATGATCATGGGGGGAGGGGGCGGACTTGGAGGTCGACGATCATGGGGGGAGGGGGTGGACTTGGATTCCTCGGAGTCGGTGGCCTTGGCGCCGATCCTGGAAACTTGATGTACTTCTTTTGCCATAGAATGATCTGGCGCTTCAGTGTAAGAATGTCCGTCCCTACATATTATTGATTTCCTTCCTAGAGTGTCTTTTCCACTCAGTCTCCCCTCATGCCGTGATTGATGAAGACCAATCGGCTTAAGACCAGGAACAAAGTCAACACAAAACTCAATGACCTCCTCTGTTCCATAGCCCTTGCAGATGCTTCCTTCTGGCCTAGCACGGTTCCGAACATATTTCTTTAAGACTCCCATGAACCTCTCAAAGGGGAACATATTGTGTAGAAATACAGGACCGAGAATGGAAATCTCTTCGACTAGGTGAACCAGGAGGTGCGTCATAATATTGAAGAAGGATGGTGGGAACACCAACTCGAAACTGACAAGACATTGGACCACATCATTCTGTAACCGTGGTAGATCTTCAGGATTGATTACCTTCTGAGAGATTGCATTGAGGAATGCACATAGCTTCACAATGGGTACTCGAACATAATCCGGTAGAAGCCCCCTCAATGCAATCGGAAGCAATTGCGTCATAATCACGTGGCAGTCATGAGACTTTAGGTTTTGAAACTTTTTCTCTGCCATATTTATTATTCCCTTTATATTCGACGAGAAGCCAGACGGGACCTTGATACTGCTCAGGCATTCAAAAAAGATTTCCTTCTCTTGTTTGGTAAGAGCGTAGCTGGCAGGACCTTGAAACCGTTCTGGATGCAGGCCTTCTGGGTCTTTCATACGTTGCTGGTCCTGCCGTGCTTCCGGTGTATCTTTTGTCTTCCCATACACGCCCAAGAAGCCTAGCAGGTTCACGCAAAGATTCTTCGTCACATGCATCACGTCGATTGCGAGCGGACCTCTAGGAATTTCTGGTAGGGTAGCTCCCAAAATATAGATTTCTTCTTCCACATGGGTGCGTGTCCGTCATCGTCCTTCGGAACAGATCGTCCGCCAGGACCCTTTCCAAAGGTTACTATTTGATCCAAATCCTTGACCATATCAAATACATCAGCACCAGTACGTTCCTTAGGCTTCGGCTGGTGACATGCCTGACCGTTGAAATGCTTGCCTTTCTTTCTTAAGGGATGCTTCGCCAAAAGAAATCGACGATGCCCCGGGTACACATTCTTCTTACAATGTTCTAAATATATACTTTCAGTATCATCTAAACAGTGCGTGCATGCATTGTATCCCTTGTTTGTCTGTCCTGAAAGGTTACTAAGAGCAGGCCAATCATTGATGGTTACGAACAGCAACGCTCGTAGGTCAAATGGCTCCTGTTTGTGCTCATCCCACACACGTACACCTGGTTTGGCCCACAACTGTAGAAGTTCTTCAACTAATGGCCTTAGGTACACATCAATGTCGTTGCCGGGTTGCTTCGGGCCTTGGATCAGCACTGGCATCATAATGAACTTCCGCTTCATGCACAACCAAGGAGGAAGGTTATAGATACATAGAGTCACGGGCCAGGTGCTATGACTGCAGCTCTGCTCCCCAAAAGGATTCATGCCATCTGTACTTAGACCAAACCTTAAGTTCCTTGCGTCAGCTGCAAAGTCCTCGTACTTCTATCGATCTTTCTCCACTGCGTCCCATCAGCGGGGTGTCTCAACATCCCGTCTGACTTACGGTCCTCTTTGTGCCATCGCAACAACTTGGCATGCTCCTTGTTTCTGAACAAACGTTTCAACCGTGGTATTATAGGAGCATACCACATCACCTTGGCAGGAACCCTCTTAGGGGGGGGGGCTCGCCCTCAACATCACCAGGGTCATCTCGTCTGATCTTATACCGCAATGCAGTGCATACCGGGCATGCATCCAAATTCTCGTACTTCTCACCGCGGTAGAGGATGCAGTCATTAATGCATGCATGTATCTTCTGAACCTCTAAACCTAGAGGGCAGACAACCTTCTTTGCTTCGTACGTACTGGCGGGCAATACGTTATCCTTTGGAAGCATCTTCTTTAACTTTTGCAGCAACTTTTCAAATCCCCTGTCACTCACACCGTTCTCTGCCTTCCATTGCAGCAATTCCAGTGTGCTACCCAGCTTTTTCAGACCATTTTCGCAAGTTGGGTACAACAACTTGTTGTGATCCTCTAACATTTTATCGAACTTCTCCCTCTCCTTTTCACTTTCGCAGTCTCTCCGTGCATCAGCAATGGTCCGACCAAGATCATCAGCGGGCTCATCATGTGCGTCCCCTTCAGCTTCCCCCATGGAAGTATCACCGTATCCAGAGAACCCATGATAGTTGTCATCATCCTCTTCTTCTTCATTGTCTTCCATTATAACCCCCTCTCTCCGTGCTTGGTCCAACAATTATAGCTGGGCATGAAACCATACCGAAACAGGTGGCTGTGAAGGATTTTTGAGTCTGAGTAATCCTTCGTATTCTTACAGTCACTACACGGACAGAATACAAAACCATTCCGCTTGTTCGCATCAGCCACACGGAGGAATTCACGCAAGCCATTCATGAACTCGCCAGAGCGTCGGTCAGTACCGTACATCCATTCCCGGACCATCTGCATTATTGTATAAGTATATCAAAAACCATTACACAACATCATGAATAGAGATCAGTGACCAATTTTATACAAGTTGTTCATCACATTAACTAATTTAAAAAAATTCTACTCCATACTCATTTTGATCAATTACTAAGTAAAAAACATCTGGACATATGCAAACTAACAAGTTAATGTGAGCTTGGATCATTTTCACTTCATTTACTTGTTGAAATCTAAAAATTTGAATTTTGAAAAATTTACATGCACCAATTTTTGAATTGGACAAAACAATTAACATGAAAAATGTGGAACGTGTGAAAACCTCATTCCATTCTGAGCTCTGAAACTGTAAAATTACATATTTCAACTTTCAGTAACTTTTTGCCTAATCAAAATTTGCCTAAAATTACACATCTAAAATTCCCTCTACTTCTAGAGCATGAAATCCCTCTCTACTTCTAGAGCATTGAGCTAAACTAATAACGAGAGATGAAAATAAAGTTGCTAACCTTTTAAAACCTTGGATTTAGGGGTTACCACCAAATCTTGGAGAAAAAATTGGGCATGAACTCGGCTTGAGAAGAGGAAAAATGGCCACCATGCATATGAGCTCGAGCTGCAGTGGACGAATTTATATAGTGGTCGACCTCTAGTCCCGGTCCGTGATACGACCCGGGACTAGAGGCCCCCGCTTGTGGGGCTGGCTGGGCACGATCCCTTTAGTCCCGGGCGGTATCACGGCCCGGACTAGAGGTCAGGAACGACCAGGGACTAGAGGCTCCCCGGCCTCCTAGCCGTTGGAGCCGGGACGGCCCGGGACTAGTGCTACACTAGTCCCGACCCAATACACAGTGGGGACTAATGCTCTTTCCTGGACAGGGATGGAAGACCCTTTTTCCACTAGTGAGACTACTCCGAGGAAGGGTGCCGACGCGTCTGGGTGTAGCACACGGTGGCGCCGGAGGAAGCTCGGGGAGGAGACGAGGAGGCGGAAAGAGGCGCAAGCTGCGGCGGCGCGCACGAGCGAGGAGGGGCAGGGAAGGCGGAGCAAGATCTCATCCACGACATCTTCGGGCGCCTCCCGGATCAGCTCGGCGTCTGCCATGAGTGCTTCGCGGAACTGTGAATCTGCGAATGCGAGTTGCGAGACGCGCGGACAGGAATTTAAGCCAACAAGTGCTGGGCCCAGTGACCGTGCGAACTTGATTAATGTCCCTGTCACCATTCGCGGAGCTTGTGGGGACGAACGGTGACAGGAAACATTAATCAAGTTCGTAAATCTAGTCTCTTTGGATAAATTGTCAAATTTCATATGATTTGGAGATCACTTTGAGTAAATTTGGCATCTGTTTATCCTACACAGCATAGTGGATGCTATCTGGTTGCTGTGTGATTTTTTTTTGCTATACTAAGTTGCCAGACAAAGCCATCCGCAGCATTTGTGTCATAGTTTTCTTTAGGATGTGGCGACCTCGGTTGATCAAGATTTAATTAAGTCTCGGTTGACTAGATACACGTTATTTTCCTTTGCGTGGGCTTGCGATTAGCTATGAGGGCTCTGTTCTTCTTAGTTATAGGGCTTAATTGGAATGTTGGGCCCTACAACTCCAGCTCATGTTGTATTGTGCAATTTCATAATTTTTGGTATTTATATAATGGCCAGCGCTAGGCGTCAGTCGGTTGTAGGGAGGCCTCCCTACAGCCGCCTTCGGAGCCGTTAGATTCACTTAAGTGAAACAATCTCGCGCGTCCGATGTATGTAGCAAAAACGTTTCGCGTGTAGCACATTGTGTCTGTGTATGCAACATCGCATGTAGCAAAAAAATCAGAAAAATGCTGCGATTCGATAAATGTAGCAAAAAAAGTCAAACACTACATTTTTTCGTAGCATGCAGCACCGGTGTAGCAAAAATTCTTAGATGTGTAAAATTTACGATTGTAGCAAAAAATGTTGTAGCACTTTGAACAATGTCATGTATCAAAAACCAACAACATATGAAACAGATCCCAATTTATCTCCAACAAAACGTGAAAGAGCATGTCACCGTTTGCTACATTTTCAAAACACTCATGTAGCAAAAAACATTTATGTGTGTAGCATGTTGAAACACCATATGCAACATCTGCATACCTTGATTTTCACTCACATCCAGCTTCAACCATGGAGCCACTGCCATGACCGATTCGAGCTCACTGGACATGAATCCGCCTTTGGAGACACTTCCGGCGACGAATCCGCCACACCAGAGACTAGGCGCCGCCAGATCCGGTGAACCCGACGAAATCAACTCGCGGTTCATCTTCTCCAATTTCTGCCATGGCGTCCAGCCGTCCATGGCAAGCTCCCCCCTGGCCTTCAAAATGATGCCTGTAGGAGGCACGACAGCCGACACAGGGGTAGGGCTGGCCGGAGCGGCACTGGTCGGAGATGGGCGAGGCGAAGGGCTTTCCGGCCGGAGAGCTTGGCGGCGGGTCACGGCCATGGTTAGCTGGAGGAGAAGGCGGGGAGACAGTGAAGCTCGCGAGCTCCGTCGGGTGGGTGTCGCTGGTGGGGAAGATGGTGTGGAGGAGTCTGGCGGCACGGTGAGGTCCTAAAGCTGGAAGAGGAGAAGCCGAGCGTAGGCTGGATCGAGAAAAAAAGAGCTACAAGGAAAGGATGGAGCGTGTTGGGTCAACGAGCGACTGATGGATCAGTCGGTTGGAGAATAGCATTTTCCTTATATAATCTACGACTACATGAGAAAACATCACGGAAAAATTACATATTATTGTGCAATTGCATATTATGGCCACTAATGTGCAATTGTAAATTCATGGTCACTATTGTGCAAACGACACTAATGCGCAATTGCACATTAGCATGTAATTGCATAATAATGTGTAATTGCAATATTTAGATGCGATTATACGGAAGTTTTCATGTTCAATTACAATTAATGTCGGCTGCAATTCACATACTATTTGTACAAAATTTCATACTACTGTGTAATTGCATACTAATGTACAAAACTGAACGTGGAGAGTTCAGCTCCAATTGCATAGTAATGTGCAATTTCACATGAGGGCTCACCTGCGATTTCTCGCGAAAAACAATATAACGAGAAAAAGTCAAATACAAAGGGCAGCAAACAAAAAGGCCCAACAAGAAACAAACCTATAAAAAACAAGTGTTTGACCCAGCCCAACGTTAGGATCGCACGGTAGAAACAATCCGAGATAAGGTAATTCTTGGTTGATCGAGAGTTAGCTGACTCGTTTTCTTTAATCAGGAGTTGTCAAACTAGTACTAGTTCTCCTTTTCTGTATATTAGTTTGTGCAGTCTTGGAGATAAACATATTAGTATATGCTACGTGATGCACGGAAGATTGACTTCTGAAACAGGAAACAAAACTGAGTGCTTACGTGGTTGTGTTGTGCGGTATAGAAATGTGCAGCTCAACTAAACAAAATGAGCCAGAAGTACGCAGTCATCTAGAATGGGCAATTAAGTCGTTAATAAGCTACACCACTAGTCACTTCAGATTAGTCACATTTCTACTGTAGCTTTATTTTTAAAGGATGCCATTTTTGTCATGCACGTGGACAAACCAATGTCAGCATTGTGTACTTATCTAAGAGCATCCGCAGCGGTACGCGCTTGTTTAGGCACTTGCCTAGAAAAAATAAATACCAAATAAATAAAAGTTCACGTAGCGTTCCCTCCAACCCCAGCCGCTTATATAGATGCTAATAAACTCCAGAATAGGCCGCCGTTGCGCTGACCCGGATTTTTGGCTTACGCCCCGTGCACGGCTGATATCTGAACGGAGGAGAGGGCTTCGCGATCCGAACACAAAGTAGCATTTCTTACTTTATTAAATGACTGTTCAGGGCTATACGGTCAAATACGGGAAGGAATACGGTGGTGGGGCCCAGATGATGTCGTCACGACAACGGGATTTGACAGGAGAGCGTTTAGGGTTTGCCTGTCCTCGCATTAACTGCCCGTCCTCGCATAGCTGTGCTCTGAACTGGGCGGCATGGTGATTAAGTGTGGGGAGAGGTTGCCTCACTGGGATTACTGTTCAGCCATCTTCAACCTCTCGACTATGGTAGACGCCGTGTGGCGGCTACGCGTCGAGCTGTGGGAGATCTTCGTCGCCCCCTACTAGTACTTTTGCCGACATGGCCTTGCTCACTGGCTAAGCTGGTACTATGCAAAATGTTGGTTCAAGCAACAGGTGATCTCTTGTCGAGATTTGTTTTCTACCAGTCCTTAGATCTGGGGTACCAAATCGTGACATTTTGTGTTTTTTCTTGTTCTCTTTTGATATAGGATGTTGGAAACGGTGCCTGAGGTCTCGGAAAACGATACGTTGGAGGAATCGTCGAGCAATCTGAGGAAGAACCCAGAGAAAGGAAAGGATATCGAGATATTCAGAGACGTAGACAGCAGCCTCTTGGAAGGGCCATCCCGCTCAAGCCCTGATGGCTGGCTGAAGAGGTAATTCTATGGCATGATTGTCTCGGTAGTAGATAGATTTGTTGTTCAGTTTGAATTTGTAATAAAGGAATACGTGTAGTAGAAAAATGAAAAAACTTTATGCAATCCATATAGTATATGGATTTTTTTCTAGTAAAAGAAAAGAGGTTGAGGAGATATGAAATTAGTTTTGATTTGTTGTTCAGTTAGATTTGTTGTTCAGTTTGAACATTGGCATTGTAGAAGGTGTCATGTTCTGATTGTGCGTGTTCTGTTTGGTGCGTAATGATGAGTTCAGAAATTATGTCCTATCTCAGGCCCAGACATGGCAAGATGGCAGATGAACGTGACACGAGTGTGGAGAGAGTAAGTGCGCTTGAGCATTCTTTCCGGAGTTTTGCTAACAGGAAAACTGATCAAATAGTAAACCCATATGTTGGAGTGACATTTGACTCGATTGGAGAGGCATACGATTACTACAACTTGTATTCGTGGGAGTCTGGGTTTGGTATCAGATATGGAAAGAGCAGGGTCAATGTGAAGGGGACGAAATGCATGCAAGAATTGTTGTGTGTCTGCTCGGTAATTTCTCATGTAGTTTGCTCGCTTACTTTCATTTTCCGTGTGATTAACGCTTCTGAAATCTAATATGTTGAAACCAATGTAGGGGAAGCCAAAACAGACAAACACGACGTCAAGCCGATGTCAGTGCCCTGCCATGATCAGATTGTTGCGGACAATTGACCATGGATGGTATATATGTGAGTCTGGCTAGTCCACAACCATGCAATGCTGCACACCTGTGCTGAAAAGCTACACTTCCCATCACATAGACACATAGATAAGTATACAAGAGAACTTGTGGCACAACTTAGGGAGAACAATGTAAATCTCAGCAAAGTTTACAACATAATTGTTACATTTTTTGGAAGGATAGATAATGTACCATTTACAAAAAGGGCTCTGAAGACATTGTGTGGAAAGATAAGTAGGGAGCAAGGAGACGACGACGTTAAGAAGACGATGGAAGTTTTCTCTGAACTGAAGGAGAAAGATAGCGAGTTCACGTACACAGTTCAGGTAGATTCTGAAAGCAGGATACAAATTCTTCTTTGAACAAATGGCAGAAGCAAGTTGCAGTACCATCACTTTGGTGATGTTGTCACTTTCGACACAACCTACAAGACAAATCTTTATGACATGCCTTTCGGAATTTTTGTTGGTGTGAACAATCATTTCCAGAGTGTCCTTTTTTGCTGGTGTTCTAATGAGGGATGAGAAGATTGAGAGTTTTGAGTGGTTTTCGCTGAGTTTGTGAAGATGATGGGTGGTAAACAGCCAGTGACAATTTTGACAGGTGACGTGAATATCCAACTTTTTTTTATCGCTTTACTGATACAAAATGCCGTGTAAGTGATATTTTGTTAATTCCACAGATCAAGCTAGATCAATGGAGGTTACCATTGAGAATGTTTTCCCCGGGGTTACACATAGGTGGTGTAAATGGCATGTGTTACGGAAGGCAAAGGAATGTCTTGGCACTCACTATAACAAGAAGTGTGGGTTCCGTAACGAGTTCCACAACCTTGTTGATGAGATGCTTACGATAAAAGAGTTTGAGGATGGTTGGAAGCAATTGGTCAAAAAATATGGACTGGTTAGTAACCCATTCCTTATATAGATCTATGAGGTCCGTAGAAAATAGGCTAAACCATACTTCAGCGGCAAGTTTTGTGCAAAGTAGACCAACACTCAACGCAGCGAGAGTGCAAACCATATGTTAAAAAACTATGTTCCACCTGCGTGTCCAATGAATGTGTTCGTGAAACAGTATGGAAAGTTGCAGTATGACCGAGAACAGGAAGAAGGGTTTCAGGAAAAGAGGACAAGGCTTGTAAGTAAAGTCCAATCTAGATACAATTTTGTTTTTGGGAAACATACCTGTAGTGGACAGTTCCATTCATGTTCACTTAGAAAACACAAGTCTTCATTATTATAACTTACATGAAGTGAACTGTTTCATTCAACAGGCGGGTGCTGACAATCCATAATTCCATTGGTGAGGAAAATAGCCATTTTACAAAGAAGCAAGAGGTTGTCCGGAAAGATGTGGAGCGGACATTTGGTGTGCTCTAGGCCCGGTTTGTCATTTTACATTATCCTTCTCTATCTTGGTCGCTAGATCAAATGTGTGAGATCATGAATGTTGGTGTAATCATGCATAACATGATCATTGAGAGTGAGGGAGATGTGAGAAGAGTGTTGAATGAGACATTTGACTACCAGGGCCCTATTGTCGAGCCACAACCGGGCATGTCGGCCGAGTTTGCTAAATTTCTTGTCATGCGTCAACAAATTCGTGATGAAATAACACACGAGCAACTGCAAAATGATCTTTTGACACACTTGTGGGCTATGAAAGTAACCAACTTAGTTTGACAAACATTTTGTTTTGAGGAACTTGAAGAATTTAAATTTGAATTGTTTTAACCTATACATTTTCTATGATTAAATTATTATTGAAATTTGTAATAAAGTTTTTTGGAATATAGATATAAATGATCAAAAAATGACTAAGGCAGGCGTTTGGGGACATTGCTGGGGCAACAACCCAATGTGGCGGATACATGTCTGGCAACCCCGAAGGGGTACAATTGGAGTGCTACTTTTCTATGGCATCTGGTTAACAGAGACATCATTCTGGCGGAGCGTGATGGAGCAGGGACCTGAGAGGCGCAGTTCGTGGAGTGGTCCTATACTCCTACTTCATCCAGATCTATCCTTTTTGGTCACATATCCTGCTATTAGGGGTGGTTGCAGCCCTGGTAGTCAGTGGCGAATTTACCTGCCCGTGCTCCCTGCCGCAGGATGGCTGATCGCCGGAGAGCTCCTAGGCGGCCAAACTCGCTGGAATTGCCAAAAAAATCGAGACTAGAGCTGAAAAGGACGTGTTTTCGTTGTAGATGGGCCAAATAGGCACTTCCCTGAGCATTGATCGGCGGCCTTTTTTTTCTTGAGCCTTAGCAGCAGATAGCAGGTCCATTACCTAGCGTATTTGCTATTAACCTAAGAAAAACCTAGCGTATTTGCTTCAGACTGTCCCCTACAGCCAATTTTTGTTGCCGATTCTTCAAAATATTAGTATTCTAAGGTTTGTAGCTAGTGCTAGTGAAATCCAATTTTTTTTAATACATATATAATCTATGAAAGACTACGTTCTATAAAGCATTAGTTCGGTGGTGCTTGAACAATTGAAATTGAGATTTGGCTCTTTGTAGAGATAATGAAATATTTTGCTTGTTGTGTGCCCCAGTTTCGACAAGTCGCTAGCTCCGCCACTGCTGATAGTGCACCGATGTGGGCGATCTCCTACAGGATCGTTGTGGATAGCGCCCGTCAAGAACATAAATGCTACAAAATTGTAAGCGGCGAGGCCAGTACTGGTCATCGTCCCTCTTCAGCATCGACGACGAGATGCAATTTACCTACGCGATGGTGGTACATTCCTATGAGCTTCCTCCTTGTCTTTTGGGTCTACCGGACCCCTACCCTTTGCTCTGATGGTCATCTGGTGTAAATGGTCATTGGTCAAGCTGAAAGCCTACGATCGATGAGGCCATGACTTTGATCGTTCCCTACCCTCTTGGGAGCTAGAGAAACCCTAGTACATGTTCTTCGGACCAGGCAACTGAGACACCACGACGTTGTTCCCATCTTGGAGGCACTGCCTAGGCTACCACGTGAGTCTTTACAATGTGGAAATTGAAGATGCTAGCCTAGGACACCACGACGGTGTTCCCATCTTGGAGGCACATTTTTTTTGTCTTTTTTTATACAGGCCACACAAAATGTCTTTTTGCTTACAGAACTTTTTGTGCGGACATCAAATATCCGAGTATACACCTGAAATTTTTGTTCTGAATTTTCCAAAAAATTAAAATGTATTTAAAAATGCATTTCATAACGGGGTATCTAAAACAACCAGTCAAAACATCGTGTCCATGTTCCAAACACCTTCTTTTATAGAGGCAAAAATGGCACGAACGATTTATCCTTGTTGCAAACAATCATTATGTATGGCCGAACTAGCAGTTGCTTGTGGCCAGACGTTACGAAACACCCAAGTGGTTCGGCACGATCTTATCCACACAAGTGGTTGGATTATACGTGTCCGTACAATCTGTCCCGCTCAACATTTCTATCCGGCCACCGCACAATCTGTCGCGCTCAACGTTGGGCCTACCAAAAAACTCAAAAAAAAAACGTTGGGCCTACCAACAGCCAAATGCATGATCTTAAAAAAAAACTGTGGGGCAAAAGCTTTGCTCCTTATATTAATTAAGAGAGAAGATGTCCGGTTTATTAGTGGAATAAACCGGACGAAAACCATACAACAAACACCAACAATAACGAACAGCATGGGGCAAAGCCCACACAACACCCACTCCACGGCCAGCCAGCCAGCAAACCACCCTTGCCGGAGAAAGAATCCGCAACTGCCATGGGAGGAGCAGGTACGGGACACTCCGTCGTAGATGAAAGCGGCCACCACCAGGGAGCCTCGACGACGAACAGCACCGAGAGCAGCCTTGTCGCTCACACGACACAAGGAGGAACGCCCTCGATGATGCAGAAAAACTCGGAGCCGCCGCCCCGACATCCAACCCTCCATCACGCCCTGCGCAAACCACCTGGACCACCTTCCGGGGCCGCCGCCCCGACATGCCACCGCCCACACTCGGGCCACGACGCCGAACGACTCGGCCACCCACATCCCAAGCTGCACCAGGTAAGCCGCTCGCAGACCACAGCCGCCGTACCAGCATCCGGGGCCGCCGCCCCGGCCTAAAAGGATAATACTGTATGCCGACTACTTCCTCCGGTCATTCGCGTTTTGTTCAGAGGATAATACTGTACTATGTCCGGTCATTCGCGTTTTGTTTAGAGGATAATACTGTACTATGTAAGAGCATCCCCAGTTACGCCTCCAAATAGGGCTATTGGGGTCACCGGACAAAAAATCGCGCTCAGCCGCTCCCAATAGCGTGCCTTCGTCCACCGCTACCTGGCCGACCCCGTGCCATAGGGAGCTGCTTGGTAGTGTCGGGCGAAACCGTGGTCGACGGCACGTCGGATACCGACGGGCGCTTTCATAGCCACAGTTGAAACCCTATTTTTCTCCCTTATTCCCCTCCCAATTCATCTTCATGTCCGCCGCTTCCGTTCCCGCGCATCCTACACCATCGCTCGTCGCCGCTGACACACCCAGCGCACTCGCCGCCATGGCACCGCCGCGCGTACCTAAAGAGGGCGACGAGAACCGCGCTTGACGTTTGCCCTCAGCGCAAGCCTCGTGTACCCAAGGGAGAAGCTAGAGTGGATGTCCAACGAGGCATGGGAGAGGGCCGTCCTCCGGCAGGCGATAGGCACGGCGGCACGCAACGGGCGACGCGATGATGTTGAGCCGAAAATGATAGGGCGAGCCTGGCCACTTTAAGCCAAGGGTTCAACATGCAACATGGGTACCATCCGGCCCGTCGGCGGCATAAGCCAAGAGAGCGTCACGGCGGTTGTCCATTCGAATAGCGTCTTGCTGTCCTCCGCAAGTTACTATCGGGGTGGCTCCGACCCAAATGTCGTATCGCCCCCCCCCCCCCCCCCCCCCCCGAGCACCTTCAACGGTGACCCTGGTGCGCACGACATCGTTGTCGTCGATCTCAACCACTCCTATGAGGGCTCGTCGTCCCTTCGGAGGGTGCCAACCGGCGAGGACACCCAGACCTAGGCTGGCTGCAACTTGTTTTTCAACGACGAGGGCATTAACAACGTGTTCGACGGAATGTTGTCTGGTGACTTTGGCGCCGACCAGGTATGGGACGGGGGGAATTTTTTTTGCGTGCACATCCTGATCGTCGGCTTATGTAGGCCTTGTGTTTGGGTGCATAGATGAATGAGATGATCAACGATGAAACCGACACACAATATGAAGTGTAGGATGATGATGATGATGATGATGAAGCAGAAGAAGATGAAGAGGAGGAGGATGATGAGAGGAACCCATCGCAACCGCTAACATTGGGACCGGGAAGAAAGAAAGGCAAGTCGAGAAATGTGAGCCATGGCCCCTTGGAAAAGGCCAAGGAGGATGAGTGCTTGTGTGATTCTTGGAATGTCGTGAGCATGGATGCACTCACAGGTGCCAATACAATTAGTGGCGCCTATTGGAAGAGGATCAATACCGAATTTGATGAGCGTAAGTACTACCACGAGTATGACAAAGTGTACATGGCTCGCAACCAAAATGCTATGTCGTATAGGTGGAGAGTTATATAAAACGTAGTCAACAAGTTCTACGGATTTCTTGAGAATATCATAGACCCGAGAGTGACAAGTCAATGCAGAATCAAGTAAGTACTCATCAAACTTGTTCAATTTGTCATAGTGAACCTCAGATATGTATCGATGCGCTTGCCATGCTTTGAGGGAACAAAAAGGAAAATTAATTCAACTTGACACATTGCTTAAAAAAGCTCCCATTTTATGAGAAATGGAAGATCGTACAGAATCAACTCAAAAGTGCGGCCAAGGTAACCTCATTGATGTAGATGCGCCCTCGACGGCCTCGGCGTGACGCTCCATCGGGAACAAGAAGGCAAAGACGACCATTGTTGTGGCGACATCATTGGAGAGGGTTCAAATATCGACTGACAAGTGCCACGCCGAGTTGTCATCGAACTCGGCCTTGAGAAGGCAAGAGATTGGTGCAAGGTGGGCGATCTTAATGAAGAAGCGCGACAAGAAGCCCGAGCTCCAAAAGGTAAGAGATGCGACGTTGAAGAAAAGAAAACATGACTTCATGATCTTGACGGCCGACGTGTCGCACATGGATCTGGAGGTGAGGGGCGGCACGTATGTGTATTATGCCGCCATCTTGCAAGAAAATGTGGATTGCTACGGCAACGGCGGCGCCAACTTCAGCGACGACAGAAGAGTCAACACCACAAACATCTTACATTAGATTTATCCTATGTAAAATGTGTGTGGTCGGATTTCATGGCGTTTTGGTGGCTGAAACTTGCAAAGACTTTAAATTTGTGGCATGAATTTAAATTTTATGACCAAAACTATACGTGCCACAATTACCGCTCGTCCAGTCGCTGTTTCCAGACGGTCTATCGGGAGCGCGACAGGAGATGCTCTACCATCAAATGGTAAACGCTCTTTGAATCTCGGTGGCGTGTCCTTGTCTATCCGTGATGCTAACAGTGGCATATATAGTATAAAATGATGAGGACGTAGCGCAAACGAGAACGACATAAACCAAAGAACATGGCCAGTTGCCGGCCACGTTCATCTCTGCTAACCAAAGAAAAAAACTCCTCTTCTAATCGACCGTCAGGCTGTCGCCGGCGGTAGGCCCACATCCGTCGACGACTCCACGTCCACGCCGCCCACACAAACTTGTTGCTTTAAATTACTGCCCGCGCGGTTCACGCGGTTGCATCCAATCAGTCGTTGCACCACGCTAGCTAGCTCCCATGGCCGCCGTCGTCGTCGCGGAGCCGCTCCGGGAGACGCCAGACGACGTGGTAGACGAGATCCTGCTCCGCGTGCCGTGCCCCTCCTCCCTCGTGCGCGCCGCCGCGTCCTGCTCGTCCTTCCGCCTCCTCGTCTCCTCACCGAGCTTCCTCCGCCGCCACCGCGCGCTCCACCCTGACGAGTCCGGGCCCTTCCTCGGGGTCTTCTCCTCAGTCCCAGCGTCCGGCAAGACAGGAGGCACCTTCCACCCGGCCGGCGCGCCCCATCCGGCCGCGGCAGCCGCCTGCGCCGTCGCCGGAGCCGCCGACTTCTCCTTCGCCTTCCTCCCGGGGCCGCCCGATGCCGATGCCGATGCCGGCGCCAAATCCCAGCCCGGGTGGCTCGTCCGGGACTACCGCGACGGGCGCTTCCTCTCGACCGCGCGTCCTCCGACAAAGACAGCATCGTCACGGATCTCGCCGTCTGCGACCCGTGTCTCGCCGCTACGTCCTGCTCCCCCCATCCCGGAGGATCTCGCCGCAGCCGCCGACAACCCGCTCGGCGTCCTCGGCGGCCGCCGCTGGTGCGAGCCCTTCCTCGCACCCGCGCCGGGCCACACCGAGGACGAGGACGAGGAGCCCGCGTTCGCCGTGATCTGGACGGCCCGGTGCCCACGAAGGGTGGTGGCGCTCGCCTTCTCGTCGCGGGACGGGGTGTGGCGGGCGCTCCTGTCGCCGGACTGCTTTGTCTGGAGGAGCAGCCGGTCGCTGTTCTCGTGCCCCGTGCACGCCGTTTGGAACAAGCGGCACTACGCGCACGGCCGCTTCTACTGGGTGGACTGCCTCACCAACCGCTGGCTGGTGCTCGACACCAGCACCATGGAGCTCACCGTCCAGGAGATCAAGTCGCCGTCCAGATTCCGGGAGGAGAACGTGGCCGTCGTGGAAGGCGCCGACGGGGCGGTCGGGGTGTTCGCGCACGACTTCTACCACGCCGACGGCAACGCCACCTCAACTACTACACCATCGTGCGCGACGCCGACAGCAGCGCGCTGTCGTGGCAACTTGAGAAGACAATCCCGCTGCCGTGGTCGACAAAGCATGGCCGGTCTTACTGCATTCGCGGCGCGGCCAACGGGCGCTTGGTCATTGAAGTAAGCCAAGACTCACCGCGGCCCTTCTCGAGCTACGATAGCAGGGATGTCGAGCTGTTTACGATCGACGTCAAGCGTTTCCAGCTGGAGAAAGCCTGTAGTGCACGGTGCTCCGGGGGCGTCAGCGACGGCTGGTGGCCATACTTCAACTTCCCGCCATTGCTGAGCTTGCCAACTGTTTGAGTTGCATAACCAAATACTTCAGGAAAAATTCCAAATGTTAACCTGGAGCAGCTAGCATCTTGTAAGCCTGGAAGGTGCCCAGTGTAATGGTGTGACACATAAATGTAACAGCAGCAACAGTCTGTATTGGTCTTCGCATCGAAACTTATACAAATGCAATGCAGGAATATACTCTTTTGGTTCAGTACATCAAATCAAATCAAGTGTACAGTACAACAGGTTCAGAGTTTTCTCTAGTACAGCACATAAATCCTCATAAGAAGATAAAAATGAACAGTCAGTGACATAGAGACACTTGCTTATTTTCCTCTTATGTTCTACTCTGTCCCAGACCCAACCCCATGATATCTTTCTTCATCTCTACACAGAAGAACAAAATTTGTCGGATTGTAGTTACTAGTTTGAAACTGCTGTACAAAACAGAGACAGCTATTCATGAATGATGAAGGAGGTTTTTTGCGGAAAAAGGTGTCAGCTTCCATTTCATTTTCTTATTGCTCTTCGCCTCCTTGAAAGATTGTCCAGCGGCATGAGAAGATGATCCACGCCCTGTTTTAGATGACCCAGCATGATCAGAACTCTGTAGCAATGTTCTCGAGTCCACCAAGCCAGTAACGGAATGTAGAAGAAGGCTATCCACGAAAATCCCAGACGATACGATACACTCGTCAGGTTGCACGTTGATATAGAAACCACCCCCACCCTGAAGATCAATGTAGTAGAATCTCTTTTGGTTGCCATAGAAGAGCTTTTTCTTGTGCAGGAAATGTGGCTTCATGCCTGAAGGTAGCAGAAAAGTGATGTTGCACATATGGTCCCAGACCGTGCAGGTCGAGTTTGACACCCAAATCTCAGAGACTTCAGATATAGACCCCTTACTGGGCATTGCCAGCAAATGAAGCTTTCCTTCCCCCGCAAATAGTTCCAAATTACATTCTTTAATAGCATCTGGAACAGCCATTTCTGAGAACGTCTCATTTGTCAGGTTGAACAACAAGATCCTCCGAGTAAAATGAGAGGATGCCTCATCAAGAAGTAGCCAATGCATGACATCATTAACAATGACTGCCTTTGTTGTCTTCAAGAAGTCTAAAGATTCACGTACCGTCCTCCATGACAGTGTGTCAATAGTGCACACTTCATATGTCAAGAACCGCAACCGGTGGCGGATACAGACTACCTTGTGCTCATTTGTTGAATGCACAGATCCAAGAAAATATTCTGAAGAAAGAGTTTGTGCCTGGAGTTCTGAAACTGGCAGAATCACATGTTTCATTGTTGTTGGATTCAACACCTCAGCAGTGCCTTTTGAATCATAGGCACACACCAAGCCGTTGCAGGGATCTGACATCTCAAACTTACATGACAATACGAAATCTAAGCTTTTGCAGTTCATTGTGGTGGGATCAAATGTGTACATGCAGAAAAGACCATGATCAACCGAGGTAAAGAAAGCAATGGACTGGTGGAAGCAGAGAACATTGTTGAGGTGACGATTGATGAAATTAGGTTCTTGAATGCAGTCTCGCCAGAATTTGCAGACTGCGCGGAGCTTGAGAACAACCCTACCAGATAGGAAAGCAAGAACAGTCTGCTGGATATCCTGGGGAAGAGATACTTGGGCCTCTACTGATTCATTTTGCTCATCAAGAAGCTCATCATTGTTGTCTTCCATGGCTAGATTGCAAGTTACAATTCTGACCAGTAGAACTGTCGAAGTGTTTAGTTAGTGGCAATACAAGAAGAAAAAAAGTGGCTGGATCTGAATTATACTGGAACAAGAATACAAGATAACAAACAAACAATATTTATCCCACTTGATCAATTATTCAATAGCATCTGAGGTGGAAAAAGTGTGTCAGTTCTTCAATGTGAAATCAGAGTCACTCATAAAGCAGTGGAGGAGCATGCTTCCAGTGCCAGAATGGCGGCATCAAATACAAGGGTAGTCTCAGGGTTCAAGATGACTGAGCTTGGAAGTTCTGCTTCTCCTATGTGATAAGTGGCATGCATGGTAATAACACTAGATTCTGCTAATTCTAGTTATTAACCAAACAATTTTAGCTACATAAGTTTTCTGAAACAATCAAACAATATCGGCAACAGGGCATGAACTAAACCACTGCATTCGCCCAGCAAAAGGACACTGGATACTGAATGCCAGACTCCGGGCTTCATGAGAAGATCCACACAGGAAAACATGATTTGATTCTAGCCAAGGTCATGCATAAAGTGTGGTATCAAAATCAATCCATCTTGTGGACAGTGGAGCTCAGTTGCAGCTCCATGTGCCAATTGTCGTATTAGCAACTTGATGTATGCCACCACCTGAACACAAAGTGGTTCCCCCGACTGGCAGTAAAATCAGTGGTCTAGCTAAACCTGATAAGTTATCTACTTATCAAATGTTGCTTGTCAACTTATGCCAGTCAAAAGTTATAGCTTTTGCCGATTGCAGCAGCAGAACTCCTTTAAGGCAGCTCTATGGAACAGAACAGCAAAAGTTTTCATCCAAGATTACATGCTACTGCGCGTGAAGCAGGAAATAACCATGAACTTTAACTGCGATAGAACTATTGACACGCATGAAGCATGAGGAGTCAAAGCCAAACCAAAAAAAAAAATGCAATTTGCATCTATTTTATCTTGACGATTCCAATGCTCAAAACGCTATACTACATCACAGGGCACCCACACGGCCACACTGTTACGGCAAATTTGTGTCAACTGTTGTGCTCGTGCAAACAACCACCAAAGTGTTCAATTCAGGCGACGACATGACTACGCTACGAGCCATACAACATTCTATAGCAACAAGAACTCATGGCTCGGACAAGGACCGATTGGTAGCTGGAACCCCAACCCATGTATGGACTAAACCAAGAATAGCAACAAAACAACAAATCCGCAGCAGATCCAGCAACTTGTGGATGCAAGAACAGTAAAGAATCACGAACTATATAGAATTAGCTCGAAGTCGGGTAGGGGTAGGACTTACCGCGCCAAGAAACGAAATATTTAGGCCGAACGGATCTCCGCAGGGGGGTGGGTGATCAGGTGGAAAGACTAGGAGCAGCAGAAACGGAGATCCTCGAGGAGACGACGCAGAGCCAGCCTATAGGAACCACGGCTGCGGCGGGGCCGGGTGCTGGGGGTTGTGATCGGGGCTTGCTCGGTGGAACGTCAAATGGATTGGTAATGCAGAGCGCGGTGTAGTTGCCCGATCTCTTAAGGAAGAAACCTAATCTAGAGGCCAGAGGGGATTGGAGGGTTGTCGAACTGGCGGGGGAGAGGCGCGGAGAAGGTGCCGCCGACGTCGGGTTGCACCGTGGCCGCCGCTAGGAAATGCCGACGCGGGGGAGCGCCTGTGCTGTTCACGGCGGTGGCTGTGACTAAACTCTGGAGGGGAAATTGGAACAGCAATGGGGGCAAAAATGAGGGGAAAATGAGAAACTATAGAACGGGTGATGTATATATAATTTCACATATTTTGGTGGAAAAAACCTAAAACATGTTTTAAGGGAGGATTTAACACAAATGTTTTACAATACTTTGTCTATTGCCTGTGTATAACAAAATATTTTGTATTTGATGAAGTAACTCTTGGTACGTTCATTATGGTTGTCGAAATCAGACAACGAATGATTAGGGGTGTCTCGACTCTCGAGTGACGTGGTTATTGAGCAAGTGTTCGATAGCTTGTAGGGGTGTCAGGTGTGTAGGGCTTTATAAAAAAGTCGTTGAAAACTCAGAGTTGAGAAATAGATATTTTTTTACTAGATTGGGTTGTCTCGTTGGAATGTGGCTCAATCGTACATTAGGAGAGCGTCGAAAGGTTTGAGCATGAACTCCAGATGGAATGAGGCTTTCTAGGGGAAGTCAACATAAAGTTGATCTGAGTCGAACGCGGCTCGTTGGATCCGAAAATAGAGCTCTCTATACGATGATTCAAACTCTATCCCTCACGACTTTTTGTATTGAATGTGAATGATCTCCCTCCTCCATGGGGATTTCAGAGGCAAGCGATTTTTGACAAATGACCAAGTCTACCCTTCATAGTGGTAGGTGGGAGGGGTAGAATGGTAAAAGTTTGTCAACTATTCTAACGGGCTTTTTTCTTCATGGGCTTCATCTTTGACGTGTTTGATCATGTCATGGCCATAAACTTTTGTTGTCTAATCTTGAATTGACTTCGCTTAAATTTTGTCAATATAATCGCCTAGTAGATTTGGGTTCCTCTATGTTGGCAATACCATTCTTATAAAAATTATTATTCTTTATCAAGCTATATGGGCTACTAGCATAGACGCAAAAAGATACAAAACATTAACATGTCACCCATGTTCGACACTAGGACACTATTTTTGCTCTCATGTTTGTTATTGAGAAGTATATTTCAAGAGAAAAAGAATGTGTGGCATCTAGTTGACTGAAGGTGAGAGCTACATTAGGCAACATTGTAAAGCAACTTAAAATGAATGCTTTAAGCCTGGACCGGAACAAAAGAACAAAGGCTACAAAGGGTTAAAATTAGAAGCCAAGAAATTCTCTTTAATGTTGCCACATAAATTAAGTATATAAATATTTTTTCGACTTAATAATAGTGGTTCAGTTTTTCATGTGGGATAATTCTACACATGTTCTAACCTATACTTTTGACTACATATGGAAATGAAAATTTGTAGAAGACGATGGTTGTAACTCTCGACTTTAGAGGGGAAATTAGAACAACGAGGGTTAAAAATTAGAAATTAGTATGAAATGATAAAAAACGAGTGTTCCTCGAAGAAACTATAAAACATGTGACCTATATAATTTTCACATTATTTGGTGGCAAAACCTAAGCATGTCTCAAGGGAAGGATTTTGGATAAATGGTATGCAATACTTTATCTCTGGCGGTATATAACTAAGTATTTTGTAATTGATGAAGTAACTCGTGGTGCATTATTATTATATTTTATCGCCCTATACGGGCTACCAACACAAACACAAAAATATAGTGAACATTAACATGGCGTCCATGTTCACCACTAGGACGCTATTTCTGCTGTCATATTTGCTCCTCCTAATAAATGTACAGTTCAAGAAGAACAATAACTTGTTGCATCTAATAAATGTGAGATCTACAGTAGGCAACATTGCAAAAATAATTTACAATGCTGCTTCAAGCCCGACCGAAACAAAATATCATGGTGTACAAAGGGCTAAAACTAGAAGCCTAAGGAATTATCTTTAATGTTGCACCAAAAAAATAAAGGTATAGATTTTTTGGCTCAATAATAGTGGATCAGCTTCAATGTTCCCGTGGGATAACTGAAAGAGCATCTTTTATATCCCTCATGTGTTTTGTGTGTTAGACAACAACACTAGGAAATATCTAATGTACCGATGAGTGATGCAGGAATCAGTTGATAATTCTACTTAATGCATCGTGTGTGGAAAAAGGAAAAGGGCTTTGCAGGGATCTCCAGGCCGGAGTCTCCTGCCTGCCTTGGCCGGAATCTCCGGTCTCCATGGACAGGAGTCTCCGGACTCAGGGGACAGAAGTCTCCGGCAAGTTTCCGGTTATTTATTTCTCAGCAAAACCCCGGAGGGTGACAGCCTCTGGACTCCGTCCAGAATGTTGCCGGAGAGTTAGCGGAGTCTCTGGCTCTGGCCGGAGTTTCCGTCCCCTGATATTAAATTTCCGGTCCGTCAAGTCTCCGTCCAGCATGGTTTGACTCGAGCAGACCGGATTCTCTCCGGAATGTTGCCGGAATCTCCGGTGTGGGCTGGAGTCTCCGGTGTGAAGTGAGCTGCAACGGCTACAATTCGAGGAGGGGTATAAAAACCCCTCCACCTACCTCCAGCCAGCTAGCTCGTCCAGAATTGAAGACACCATTTTTGCAAGCTCAAGAAACATCTAGATCTCCCAATCCCTCCACCCAAACTCGTTGATCTTTGGAGGATTGAAGGAGAAGGCCCGGATCTACTACTTCACCAAAGCGTTCTTCATTTCCCCCTCATTCACTTGAGGGATTGAGCCTAGGGTTTCCACTAGGAAAACCTAGGCATCTTGTTGTACTTACTTGCTTGTTACTTTTGTGTAGCAGGTGTTGTGGTGCTTGGGAGCCCCCAATCCTTTTGTGGGTTGAGCCTCAAGTTTGTTGTAAGGGCTCCGGATTCCGCCTTGAAGGATTCCGATAGTGGAAGGTGAACCGAGCTTTTGGGCAAGGTTCATCGAGAATAGGGTGAGGCCATTTGTGGCGTTTGAGTTTGAAACTCACACCCCTCCAACGAGACGTACTCCCCTAAAAAGGAGGAACTCGGGAATACATCCTTGTCTCCGCGTGCTTCCCGTTCGGTTACTCCTTTCTCGCTAGCTCTTACTTGTATCGTGCTAGTCTAGTGTTAACTTGTCATATAGGTAAATTCACCGTAGTTGCATATCTAGAGAATTTACCTTTGTGTCAAGCCTAAATTCGAAAAAGAGCTAAAAATTGAGTAGCACCTATTCACCCCCCCTCTAGGTGGCCATACCGATCCTTTCAATTGGTATCAGAGCCTCGGCTCTTTATTCGGGCTTAACCGCCTAAGAGAAGTATGCCACGATGAATGGAGTTGAGATTCCCGAGCTTCCCTCCGAGTCCACTTCGGTTTCCGTGGAGGACTTCAATACCTTGAAGTCCTCTATGGAAACAAAATGGACAAGTTGCAAGAGATGATCTTGAAACTCATGGAAGCTAAGGATATCTCACCTCCACCCACCTCTCTCTTCGGAGGTTGAAAACCCGAGAATGAAGTGGTGATGGGAAGAAGAAGGGGGTTGAACAAGATAAAATTGACAACCCAATTAAACACCTAATGGTTCGGGAGTATATGGTGCGTTCCGTTTCCATACTCTCCCGACCTACCTATCCCTCATCCTCCTATTCACCTAAGGGGAAACCCACCTAAGCTAAATGCATCTTTGTTTACTAAATGGCAATCTTCTATGAGATCTTATGTGAACAGTGCATCTATCGAGCTTTGGAGGATCATTGAGCAAGGATATCAAGCCGTGGATGAATCCAACAAGACAAGAAGAGAAATAGTTGATTGTCAACTAAATGCCACCGCTCTTGACTTGATCCGAGATGCCGTGGGAGAGGATGATATGTCTCACATCGAGCATTGCACCACCGCCAAAGAAGCTTGGGCTTGTCTTGTTGAGGTGTTGTTGGAAATGAAAGCATGAAGAGAAACCGGTTTGAGGAAATGAGCAACAAGGCCGAAGGGTTCTTCATGGAAGATGGAGAAGACCATGAGCAAATGTATCGAAGACTCAAGTCCCTTGCCAATGCCTACAAAGCTCTTGGTGGGACTCATGTGAATGATGCTTGGATCAAGAGGAAGTATGTGAATGCTCTCTTGCCCTTTGAACGGCCGACTTGAAGAGTCTCCAAGGAAGGCACAACTATCCCAATTGACCTCCAATGAAGTCATGCAAGAGATGCAATCTTCAAAGTCCAAGCCAAATTGCACAAGACTCTCGTGCCCGAGCTATTGGAATGCAACAAGGAGCTCACTTGCTTTGAAGGCCAAGGTGGTTGAACACAATGAAGATCAAGATTGTGAAGATGTGTCCTCCATGGACCCCGAAGAACTCAAGATTGCTCATAGGGACTATGTGGCTCTTGCGGCAAGGACCTTTTGGAAGAACCCATCCAAAGCTAAAGCTCAAGTGGAGCAAAAGTTCAAATCTAGTGGTTACAAGGAGGGCAACCCAAAATGAAGACTTGCTTCAATTGCCAAGATAGATATCACTATGTTGCCGAGTGCCCTATGAGAACCGTGAAGAACATGGAGGAAGGCTTGTTCTCAAGAATGCCTCAAGTCCCCTAGCAAGAAACCTTTCTTCAAGAAGAACCTTCCCAACAAGAAGCCTCCTTCAAGAATGGTATTGGTGACAAGAGAGGAGTACATGTCCGGGGTGAGAGTGATGAAGAAGAAACCACAAGTGAAGTGGCCGCTATTGCCATTACTTCATCAACACCATCATCCCTCTTCGAATCTCCAATGAGAATGTCCCAATCCAATCCGCCAAGTGTCTCATGGCCAAGGCCACCGAGGTATCATCTCCTTCCCCTCCAAGACTATAAATGAAATGGATGATCTTATGAGTCTTAGAGTAAAGGAAGAAAATGTTGCTTTGGATCGTTTCATGACTAACTTGCAAGGTGAAGCCAAGAAACGCTTTGAAGCTCTTATGAGCGATTATGGGCGGATTCAAGAGGAGCTTGATGAGAAGGAGAGACTTGAAAGAGAGTATGCTAATGATATTGCCGCTCTCACCGTGGCTCTTGAGGAAGAGCATGAGCTTCGTGTTTCTCTTGAAGAGAAACTTGAAAATCTTGATGAGTCACAAAATGCAATCTTTTCTCAAATCATTAAAGAACGTGACCATGCAATTGCAAAATATAAGCTTTCAAGAAAAAAAGGTTGAATTTGGTGTTGGTCATGATAGACTAACCGAGGAGCTAGAGAAGTCACCAAGGCTCACAAGGCCTTGGAGAGTGAACACTCTATTCTCACCAAGTCTTTTGAACAACTTCAAATTCAATCATCTAAAACAATGTTCCTAGTTCCTCTACTACTTCTTGTGATCATGCAAATGTCATTGAGGAAAATGCTAGGTTGAAGAGCGAACTTGCCAAGGCCTCTAGTTCCCAAAGTAAGCCTTGATGATCTTTTGCAATGCAAAAGCCACACATTGGGAAAGAGGGTCTTGGTTATGTTGCCAAGAAGAAGAAGAAGAACAAGAAGAAGGCCAAGCCCGCACAAGCAAAGAAGACTACCATTGCGAGTGGTGATGCCACAAGGGGCAACACTCCTCGTAGTGACTTTGCGGGACATGCTAACCCCAACTATATTCTTTATGTTGATTATTATGGGGATGTTTGTGCTAAATATGTTGGTCCTTATGATGGTTTCATTGCTTACTCTATTTGGGTTCCTAAGACCCTTGTTGCTAACAAAAGAGGACCCATTGCAAGATGGGTACCTAAAACCAAGCAATGATTTCTTGTAGGACTATGCTTCCGGTGGGTCGAAATGGGTGATTGATAGTGGATGTACAAGTCATATGACCGGAAGCAAGGAGCTTATGACGGAGATGAGACCAAATGATAATCATGCAACCGTCACTTATGGAGACAAGTCTAAAGCTAAGGTATCGGGCCTCGGCAAGGTGGTAGTAGCAAGGGATATCACCCTTGTGAACGTCATGCTTGTCGAGTCCCTTGGTTACAATTTAATGTCCGTTCGTGCACTTAACAAGATGGGTTTTGCCGTCCATTTTGATCTTGATATTGTGGTACTCATGTGGAGCAAGACTCTAAAGGTCGCTTTCGTTGGGTATGTTGAAATGAGTTGTTTGTGGTGGACTTTTCGGAGTCTACCAACACTCAAGCAATGTGCCTTTTCGGAAAGGCCGACGTGGGGTGGTTGTGGCATCGCCGCTTGTCCCATGTCAATATGAGAACTTTGCAAAGTCTTCACAAGGGTGGCCACATTCTTGGACTAAAAGAGAATGTTTCTTTTTCTAGAGATCGTCTTTGTAGGGCTTGTGTTGAAGGAAAGATGCATGATTCTCCCCACCCCACAAGACCATCATTTCATCAACGAGGATATTGGAACTTCTTCATGTTGATCTCTTTGGTGCCGTGCCTCAACCAAGTCTTGGTGGGAAGAAGTATTGCTTGGTGATTGTCGATGACTATTCAAGATTTACATGGGTTTATTTCTTCAAGTCGAAGAGTGAGACCCAACAAGCCGTCATTGACTTCTCCAATGAAGTGCAACGTCAACACAATGTCCCTATATTGGCCATTAGAAGTGACAATGGCTCCGAGTTCAAGAACTACACCCTAAATGAGTTTCTTAGTGAAGAGGGAATTCGTCATCAATATTCCGCTGCGTATACCCCTCAACAAAATGGTGTAGCCGAGAGGAAGAACCGGACCCTTATGGATATGGCAAGGTCTATGTTGGCGGAGTTCAAGACCCCACTTTTCTTGTGGGCCGAGGCCATCTCCACGGCATGTCATCATCTAACCGCCTCTACTTCCGCACGGGCAAGAAGTTCACTCCATATGAAATGCTTACCGGCAACAAGCCCAATATTTCCTACTACCGGGTGTTCGGTTGTAAGTGTTTCTATAAGATCAAAGGTTATCGCTTATCTAAATTTGAGTCTAAGGCTTTAGAGGGTACTTTTGTTGGTTACGGTGCCGAATCCCACACTTATAGAATCTACGACAAGTCCTTCGGGACCATTGTAGAATCTTGTAGTGTGGAGTTCGATGAGAATGACGGCTCCCAAGTGGCGCAATTTCATGTTCGTGATGTAGATGATGAGGAACCTCAAGATGCAATAAGGCGAATGGGCGTGGGATTCTTTCGCCCAATCGAGATCACCATGAGGCGCCTCAAGAAGGACCAAGCTCCACCCATGTGGAGCATTCATCATCACAAGTGGAAACCGCACCATCCGATGGAGCAAATGATGCACCAAGCCAACAACAAGTTCAAGACCCTCCTCAAGTTGATCAAGTTGCTACGCAAGAACCAAGTTCTCCAATTATTGATGCTAGCCATGATCAAGACCAAGGTCCATCCTCCCTTCTAGTGATGAAGGTGTGCATATTGAAGACCAAGGTCATCATTCCGGTCAAGACGGGGACACAAATGATCAAGAGATTCCTCCAAGCTCTCGTGAGGACATCGACACCCGTCGTCATGCAAGAAATGTCAAGACCATGGAAAGAAGACAACACTTGTTGGAAAATTATTGGTGATTTGAAGAGCAAGGTTGTGACTAGAAGACAATGTGCAAACTTTAGTGAACATCAAGCACACATATCCATGGTGGAACCAAAGAAAGTCTTTGAAGCTATTGAAGATCCGGATTGGTTGATGCAATGCATGAAGAGCTCAATAACTTCAAGCGCAACAAGGTGTGGAAGCTAGTTGAGAAGCCAAAGGAGTGCCGCAATGTTATAGGCACTAAATGGATATTCAAGAACAAGCAAGATGAACATGGCATGGTGGTGAGGAACAAGGCAAGATTGGTGGCTCAAGGGTACTCTCAAGTTGAAGGCATTGATTTTGGAGAGACCTATGCTCCCGTGGCTCGCCTTGAGTCCATCCGTATCCTCCTTGCATATGCATCTCATCATAATTTTATCTTGCAACAAATGGATGTGAAAAGTGCTTTTCTAAATGGTCCACTTAAAGAATTAGTATATGTTAAGCAACCACCGGGTTTTGAGGATCCCAAACTCCCTAACCATGTCTACAAGCTCGATAAGGCCTCTATGGACTTAAACAAGCTCCACGTGCGTGGTATGAGCACCTTAGAGAGCTTCTAGTAGACCGTGGATTTGAGGTTGGGCAAATCGATCCCACTCTCTTTACCAAGAGAGTAAAAGGGGAGCTTTTCATATGCCAAGTCTATGTGGACGATATTATCTTTGGCTCAACTAACAAAGCTTTCAATGATGAATTTTCAAAGCTTATGACCGATAGGTTTGAGATGTCCATGATGGGAGAGTTGAAGTTCTTCCTTGGTTTTGAGATCAAGCAATTGAGGGAGGGACTTTCATCTCTCAAACTAAATATATCCAAGACATGCTCAAGAAGTTTGATATGATTGGTGTCAAGGAGAAGCGCACACCAATGGACACAAAGGTTCATCTACAACTTAACCCAAAGGGTTAGATGTCGATCAAAAGGTATACCGTTCCATGATTGGTTCTTTGCTCTATCTTTGTGCATCTAGACCCGATATTGTGTTGAGTGTAGGGGTGTGTGCAAGGTACCAAGCCGCTCCTAAAGAAAGCCACATGGTGGCGGTCAAAAGAATCCTCGATATTTGATTCATACCCCAAAGTTTGGTTTGTGGTACCCTAAGGACAAGGTTTTTCTCTTTGTGGGTACACGGACTCGGATTGGGCCGGTGATCATGATGATAGGAAGTCAACTTCCGGGGCTTGCCAATTTCTTGGTGGTTCCTTGGTGAGTTGGTCTTCCAAGAAGCAAAATTGTATATCTCTCTCCACCGCCGAAGCCGAGTATGTGGCGGCCGCAAGTGCATGCACCCAATTGTTATGGATGAGGCAAACTTTAAAGGAATACGGTGTCAATTGTGACAAAGTGCCTCTTTTATGTGACAATACAAGTGCTATCGAGATTGCCCACAACCCGGTGCAACATTCAAGAACCAAGCATATTGAGATTCGTCATCATTTCATGTGATCATGTTGCCCGAGGTGATATTGAGCTAAGCCATGTTTCCACAAGAGATCAACTTGCCGATATATTCACGAAGCCTCTTGATGAAGCAAGATTCACCTATTTGAGGAATGAGCTAAATATCGTGGATTCAAGGAGCTTGGCTTGACTATTTTGCATACACACCTATGTCTTGACTATCTATTGTGTTTAGGTGTAGGCATGGACATAGGGGGAGTGCGGTCCTAATACATTGGACTATCCCTCCCCCCATTATGCCGACATCAAGAACTCATTTGCTTCTCTATATTCGTTTCTATGAATTGTGAGCTTAAATGACGAGTGTTGGTTGTGAACCCAAGATACATCTTCGCGGTGTCACGCCCTAATCTCATACATGGTGGCCTAGGCCACCGCCCTCCTCTTTGAGAGGAGTTGGATCTTATTTGGATTTATTTGGTTTTTCTAGACCTTTGTTGTTTTTCTTTTGGGAGAAACACTTGGAATTGGTTTTTATGTGGATCTTGCAATTTCCAAGTGTGTATCCACCCATCAGTGCCATTGTTTCCAACCTAAGCCTAAAAATTACCTTAAAACTTGCTCTTCTTGCTACATACATGTCCCCTCAAGAATCTGGCATTTTTGAGTCGCTGGCGCCGGAGACTCCGGTCTGAGCAGAGTCTCCGCTCCAAACACAGAGACTCCGGTCCAGGTCGGAGACTCCGGTGTGTTTGGGCCGAGACTCTGGTCTCGGGCATTCCCGCAGGGTTCCAAAGGGGATCGGGGTGGGGGGGGGTTCATAACTTCCCCACACACCCCCGACCCCAAACTCTCCCTGCTATCGCCGCCGCCTCGAAGTGCTACTCCGGCTGTTCCCCGCCGCCGGATCTCGCCGTGCCGTCGGCTCCTCCTCCTCCCGAACGATTGGGGACCTCCGTCTCCGTCGTTTTGGCACCCACCATGAAGGATCAAGGTTCTCTCTCCCTCTCTCTCTAAGGTTCTTCCTAATCTAAAATTGAGAGTAGTTTACTTCGTCCTATGTGGTGGAACATCTTTATGAACGGCATTGTATTCTCTAGGATCAATCCTTCCAATTTCTGCACTAAAATTTGACCTAAACTCGAGTTTCCTCTCTCAGGGCCGGAGACTCCGGTCAGGCCGGAATCTCCGCCCCCTGAGACCGGAGACTCCAGTCTGGATCACCTTTTAGTGCCTAAATTTGTTGGATTGCTCCTCTTTGGCCTTCCTGGACATGTATGCTTATCTCCTTGCTATCCCAATATTTCTCTCTTCACAGGTAAACAGCGCACTAAGGCATCAACATCCAACCCCAATTACAAGCCTCGAAAAGGTCGAACCCCATCAAGGCATGTTCTTGAGTATGATCCAGCATCTGGCCAACATTTTCAGCGAGGTGTTATTGCTCAGAACAAGAAGGATGCGGCTGCTAGAGAGAGGGAAGAAGCTGAGTTTTTGGCCAATGAGGTTGCCAAGAAAGCTAGATATGATCAAATCACCACTCTAAAGGGTATGGGCAAGAGTGAGTTTTGCTCCTTGAGGGTGCAGCCCTTCTACTCCATGCAACGAACATCCCAAGACTCTCATTTTTGGAGGAAGGAACAAGAACTCATCATGAAGGAGGTATATGCCAAATTGTCCAAAAGGCATGCCGTATGTGAGCAAAAGGTGATCAACCTCGAGGCATTGAACTCAAAGCTATACTTTCAAGAGGCCGTGTGGATTGTTCGGAAGCTTGTCTAGAGAAGCTCTTCTCCGTTCAACAAAATTATGACATCAAGCTTGTGCAACAATTCTTTGCCACCCTTGAGCTTCATACCGATGAAAACATCTCCATGACTTGGATGACCGGGCCAATCAAGTGTGACGCAAGCTTTGTTGACTTTGCAAGGATCTTGGAGTACGAGTTCCGTGGGGCAACCTCTCCGGTTGGACAAAGAATGCATGTTGAGGGAGTTGTGTCCTATGACAAGGGCAAGTTGGCTCCCATCTGCACCAATGAGGAGGATATTGGCACCAATCGCAACCTCCTTCCCACATTCAACATCTTGCTTCGTATGTTTCGGTACAATATTGCTCCTCAAGCCGGGAATGTGGATGCTATTCGTGGTGGGCTTGTCAACCTTCTCCATCATTGCTACAAGATTCAAGGTGCGGGGGTGGATTGCCAAGGATACGAGATTGATGTCATGGATTTCATCAAGTGTGAGATTCATTGGGCCATGTGTGAAAAGAAGAACCCCGTGTATGCCCCGTATATCATGAAGCTTATTCTTGAGCGTGTTCCCTCTCTCAACACCGCTTAATTCACTCTTCACAACATTGGCTACCTTCAACAACTTCACAAGCATGCACCTCCTCGCATCCCTTTCCAATCTAGTGAAGAGGAGGAGCAAGAGCATGTGGCCCCAATGCCTAGGAGGAGCAAAATTGCCGAACCCCCATCATGGAGTTGTGGTGGAAAAGAAAGAGTCAACAATGAGGTTAGGCATATCTTGTGGTGGCAAAAGGCGAAGCTTTGTATGGGGCTTGACATTCACAAGGAAAACTATGATGCGTATGTTGAGAGGAAGCATAGTCAATCTACCCAAGGCAAGATGCTCAAAGAAATGCGCAAGATCAACAATGGTGGCACTACTCCTCCTCGTCCACAAGGTGCTCCCGAGTCACCTCCGTCCGCTGCCACTATCCCCTTTGAGAAATGGAATGAGGATATCTTCCCTTGGAGTAATTTTGAAGATGTGTCCTTTATGCCTTCATCGTCTTGCAACACCGGCAAGACACCTATGCGTTATGAAGATGGTGATGATGAGGCTGCCTATGAAGATGCTGATCCGGATGCAAGTGGGGCGGATGATGATGCCAACGTTGGTGAAGGGACCGACGAAGACTATGAAGAAGCGTCCGATTGATCTTCTTGGGTTCGCGTAGCATCACTCTTTTCCCTTTTTGGTGTTTCGATGCCAAAGGGGGAGAAGTAGTTCTATTAGGTTTTCCTCGTGGGATTTGCAAGGGTTCGGGCACAAGCATGCTCTTTTATCATTTCTTTAGAGATTGTGTCCATTTATCTTATGTCGTTGAACTTATTTGCTTTGATATTTGGTGTGTGAGACTTTGTTCCTTTTCGTGGTGTGCAACATTGTGGATTTCATATTATCTATGGTTGAGATGATATCTATTATTATGATATATTTTTGTGCATTGGTCTATACTCTTCATTTTCATGCACAAGGTATGATTTATTCTATCTCAACCTACTTTTGAGCTATGTTCCTTGATTATGTATATTTATCATGTTCTTGTTTTTAAGTGAGTTGTCGCTTGTCTACATGTTGAGCATTTGTATTCCAATGCAACTACTTATATGCACACATGTAGGGGGAGCTTCTCGATCGTTTGTGAACATGTTTATATTTTCTATTGTGCTTTATTGCAAATCCTAGTGTTGTCATCTAACACCAAAAAAGGGGAGATTGAAAGAGCATCTTTTATATCCCTCATGTGTTTTGTGTGTTAGGCAACAACACTAGGAAATATCTAATGTACCGATGAGTGATGCAGGAATCAATTGATAATTCTACTTAATGCATCGTGTGTGGAAAAAGGAAAAAGGGCTTTGCAGGGATCTCCAGGCCGGAGTCTCCGGCCTGCCTTGGCCGGAATCTCCGGTCTCCATGGACCGGAGTCTCCGGACTCAAGGGACAGAAGTCTCCGGCAAGTTTCCGATTATTTATTTCTTAGCAAAACCCCGGAGGGTGACAGCCTCTGGACTCCGTCCAGAATGTTGCCGGAGAGTTAGCGGAGTCTCTGGCTCTGGCCGGAGTTTCCGTGCCCTGATATGAAGTTTCCGGTCCCTGTGCTCAAGTCTCCGGTCCAACATGGTTTGACTCGAGCAGACCGGATTCTCTCCGGAATGTTGCCGGAATCTCCGGTGTGGGCCGGAGTCTCCGGTCACTCAGACCGGAGTCTCCGGTGTGAAGTGAGCTGCAATGGCTACAATTCGAGGAGGGGTATAAAAACCCCTCCACCTACCTCCAGCCAGCTAGCTCGCCCAGAATTGAAGACACCATTTTTGCAAGCTCAAGAAACATCTTTACACCTGCTTAGCGCCCTCACTGCTACTTCTCTCATTAAGCTGCAAGAAACATCTAGATCTCCCAATCCCTCCACCCAAACTCGTTTATGTTTGGAGGATTGAAGGAGAAGGCCCGGATCTACTACTTCACCAAAGCGTTCTTCATTTCCCCCTCATTCACTTGAGGGATTCGAGCCTAGGGTTTCCACTAGGAAAACCTAGGCATCTTGTTGTACTTACTTGCTTGTTACTTTTGTGTAGCAGGTGTTGTGGTGCTTGGGAGCCCCAATCCTTTTGTGGGTTGAGCCTCAAGTTTGTTGTAAGGGCTCCAGATTCCGCCTTGAAGAGGATTCCAATAGTGGAAGGTGAACCGAGCTTTTGGGCAAGGTTCATCGGAGAGTACGGTGAGGCCATTTGTGGCGTTTGAGTTTGAAACTCACACCCCTCCAACGAGACGTACTCCCCTAAATGGAGGAACTCGGGAATACATCGTTGTCTCCGCGTCCTTCCCGTTCGGTTACTCCTTTATCGCTAGCTCTTACTTGTATCGTGCCTAGTCTAGTGTTAACTTGTCATATAGGTAAATTCACCGTAGTTGCATATCTAGAGAATTTACCTTTGTGTCAAGCCTAAACTCGAAAAATAGCTAAAAATTGAGTAGCACCTATTCACTCCCCCCTCTAGGTGGCCATACCGATCCTTTCAATAACTCTGTACATGTTATAACCTACATGTATCCTCCGATTATATAGAGAAATGAAAACTCATGGGCCATAGTATCTTTCGTGATGAAGTCCAAGCTTATAGACATCACTTCTGGAATGCACTGTTGTAACAACCACTCAAACTCATCATAATGAGCTTGTATAGAGCATGATAAAGATGGAAAACACTAATGCGTGAAGTATAGTGTCACATATTTTTGTAGCAACACTATGACAAGGATGCTGGAATGAAAAATCAGTTAGGTCTTTCATGTTAACAAGACCAATTGGCTGAGCCACCGGTATGTTTCTCGTGCTCATATCTCACACATATGGCTTCTTTGCGTTGACACATCTTTGTGTTTTTTTAGTATGTTTTGATCCGATGTACACATATGATGTTGAACAACTGAGCAATGCATGTGTTGGACTACAAGTTGAACTACTGAATGATTATTATAAATTGTGTAGACAAATGCCTTGCTCCTGCATTTATTAAAGCCGTGAAAATGAGAATTGTTACATGGCGGATCTGGAATCTGATCGGTGGGGGTGCCAAGCTTAAAAAATCCCTAGTAGACTTTTTGAACTTCACATTTAGTTACAAATAAATGTCGTGCTTTACTAGTTTAGAGTTTTGACCACACAAAAATTTCAAGTAAGCATTTTCTTTACCATGAATACACATAGGATTAGTCCAAATATTCATTGCAAAGAAAAAATTTGTCTTATGGAGAGGGTCCTATGGAACTGGATACGCCCTTGGTTACATCCATGATATGTAGTTACAGGAAAGGTATCAAATATCATGCCAAAACATCAATTGAAAAATCTCACATACAGAACAAAACCAATATCTTAGTTTTCTTCAGAATATGATGGACAAAATTGAAGAGACGGACCACTAGACACATATGTGTTTTTATATACTTATTACTGAATTTGGATGTTACAAATCATATACTTCACAAGAATTATGTGATACAGTTTGTGCATGCAAAAGTGGAGTGGCTTGAATTTGTCATGCAAAAAATGAGTGCATACTGCTGGATAAAAACAAATAGATATTGTACATCTCACACGAAAAAATAAACCTTAATTTTATTTAGAATAACATGGTGCGTGAAGTTATACAAAGCCATGCGGAGCGAGGAATAGAAGGCTGCCAAGTAGACAAAAAAACCGGAGGTTGTATGTCTCGCGATAGTAACTCCACCATATTACTAACCGGATAATGATGAGTCCAACCATAGGTAGATATCAGGATTTCATTCCCAAAACAAAGTTTCAAGACACCAGATTCAAGAAGAGCACGACACATATGCGCTTCGACTTGATATTCCAAACCATATACTTCAATTATGTAACATAGTTCATGCATACCAAAGTGGAATGCCTTTGATCCCCGCGTTCAAATAATGTCTGGACAATAGATCAGTTTTGGCTAGTATTGGAGAAAAATCTATAGATACACCACCTATCCACAAAATAAGAGAATGTTATTTTTTAGAACAACATGATGCTTGAAGTTGAAAACACAAACCAATAGCCAAGACTTATTATAAAAATTAGAAGGACACCCCGCACGGAAATCTATTATGTGAATGAATGGGTATAAGACGCATGAATAAGTTTCCCATAGAAATATGCAAGATCAGTTGGTCGCAGTAGCCGAGAGGCAATAGACATGAAATCGATATGTATTTGGCCAGTTAAAGGTCGTTAAGGTTCAGGAACATAGATGAAGATAAAATCAACATGCTGATTTTTTTTGATGATTTGTATAGCTTGCATGAAGACATATCATGCACATTGTTGCATAATTTTTTGGAAATATATTGAGCGGTTAGATGATTTTCGTCAAAAAAAAACAAAATTGCATAAGCTAGAACGAGAAGTAATAAATTAATTATGATATTCTCGTTGTACATGATTTAATTGTGTAATTGCATGGTAGAATGGTGTGATATAAGATTTATGATGTGAACAACTCGATTGCTTTTTGAATTAATGACATAGATTTTTTTCATATGAAGATATACTATTATTAATGAATGCTAGGGGTGAATGATGTGGGTGATTGAGTGATTGAAAGAATGGATGATGCAGATAGTTTGCATGCCGAGACAAACTACAAGTCTATAGTTAATAAATGTTCTTGGGGTTTTATTTTATAATAGATATAAATAAGATGCTCCAAACCATCTACTTCACAAGAATTACGTAATATATATTTTTTCCATGCCAAAAGTTTGATTTCTTTCATGCAGATATGGCGTGGATAATAGATCGGTTACTTCACAAGAATTGTGCAATATATATTTTTTGCTTGACAAAAATGTAATGGCTTGAAAATTTTGCATGATGCGGATCAATGTTCAAGATATCGTTTATCTCTTACAGCTCGGTGTGTCTCGGATTAGAGATTAATCGCTTATCAGATGATTAACCGATTTTATCGGTCATCTATTTATCCGTTAGTTTTTTTTTGTAAATTCAAAGTTCCAGCACTAAATTTTTAAAAATATGATATGCAAAAACTAACATTGGAGTATGACAGAAGTGTCATCTTGATTCCTTGCCTTTGAATCAACAAAAATGGCAAAATTCGAGCTAACGTACTGTTCTACAAGAGTATTGGCCGACTGATAAATCGAGGTAACGTACCCGGTATGTGGCGAAATTTAGCTAAATCGGCCGAAATCGTCTGTCAAACTAATAAATCGGCGACGTCAATAAACTCGTACGATAATCTTATCGGTCACCCCACGATTCACAATTAATCGTCCGATTTTTTTAACAGTGATGTGAATAATAGATTGGTTGTGTCTACTGCTGAAGAAAACCTGTCGTTGGTATATTTTTTCCAATGAATGAAACTTAGTTCCTTCACGCATGGTAGCATCGGCAAAAGAAGCTGTCACTATCGTTTTAAAAGAAAAATGTATCAATGTTGTAAGATTAATAAAATGTTATAATATAAAAACCTTCTAAATTTTCTTAAATACACAAAGTTTTCAAATAAGAGACGAGTAGGAGTACCTTCTAAAAAGCGCTAAAAAACTGCGATCTGTTGTAAAGAAAAAAGTTTGACCAGAGTGGGATTTGAACCCACGCCCTTTCGGACCAGAACCTTAATCTGGCGCCTTAGACCAACTCGGCCATCTGATCGTATGTGCTGTATAATCTATTTTGACCTTCTTATTCCCTACCTACTGTCTCCAGTTTCATCTGCTTTTGGATAAGCACATGCCGTCGTCCACTACCTCGTGCTGACGTTCTTCCAAGCAAGCAAGAACCATGGAGTCTGCCCCGCAGGCGAAATTCACCAATCCATTCCCATGCGCCTCTCCGTCTCCCAGGTAACGCATAGCACCACCACCAAACCCTATGGCCAAATCTCTCGAAAAAGATTGTCCTTTTCTCTCTTGGAATTTCGCCTCTAAACTGCGTTTGTTCTTGGGCGTTTCCATCTCCTCAGATGCCCGTATCCACCGCAACCGAAGGCGAACCGGTCGACATGCCGCGGATTCAGGCTAGCAGTGTGTGGGATTTCTAGGCGGAGAGCAGTTTCAGAGATGGCTCTTCTTGGCGCAGCAACCTCTTGCGTGAATCTACTTGCTGTGACCATGCCGGTGCAGGCAGCAATGCTGGAGCCTGATGTTATCAGGTATTGCGAATTGCCCGGTTATGAACTGCTGCATCTGTTCCCAAATACTATTCGCTGGCGTATAAGAAAGCGTGCAGTCTAAATTTGGCTCATACACCTGTACAAAAGAGTATTCATATAGTTCCCCCAAAAAAGAGTGTTCAGATTGGTCAGGTGAAAAAAGGTAGTATCATACGGAGTAATTCTTTTAATAACAAATATTTTTCTCAGACGATAATTATGATCTTTTATGCAAAAAGTGGCTGCAAAATTATATGTTGGACATCATGCCCCGTGTCCAAAACATAGTTTAAGTACGAACAGAAGGACTACTACTCCCTCAAAAAAAAAAGGACTACTACTGTGCGCTATTTGAAGGCAGAGCTTGTAACGCAGTAATATTATCATATTTTTGCGAGGAATAAACTGATTCACGTGAATTTTTTACACTCTGCTCTTAACTCTTGTATTATGAACATTTATGATTATAATGGTTGGTTTCCATTTGAAGTGTTCAGGTTCAGAAAGCTGGACAGTGGAGTAAAGCTTGAAGGTACTTGCGATTCGCGTGATGCTTTTACACAATTAATTTCTGGGGTGAGAGCAGATATATGGATGGTCTCCAGAAAAGCTTATGTATGGAACAACTTTGTTTCTTGATCTGAAGATGTAGTCGAGGGCGAGGGACCAGAAGCTCGGGAGGGCAATCTAGTGCAGTTCAACTACGTCTGCCGCCGTGCAAATGGTTATTTCGTGCATAGGTGAATGGAACATTGCCAATGACCCAAAGCTTTATTGTTCATATACTAGCTAGGATGCTGCATAAATAGGTTGCACTTTCAGGGCTACTAATTCTGGCCTTGTCTGACGGCATCATGCTTTTTACTTGTGTGTCTTCTTTGATGCAGCACAGTGAATCAGTTCAGTGGCGAGAGTAAGCCGGTGACACTTCCCCTTGACGGGCAGGAGGTTCTAGGACAGGATTTCTCCTTGCAATTGGCCTTTCCGCAGATGATTTGAGAGTAATTCTAGGCATTTTCTCATTCGTCATGACTTCTCCTGACAGAGTAAATCCTTTTTCATATAGATGATTAGAGGCCTGAAAGAAGTGCTAATCGGCATGAAAGCCGGAGGTATGGTACGGTTTGAGGCATTTCCTGACAGTTCTTTGGTTTTGCCACTGGCAACTTTTTTTTTGAGTGGTCGCAACTTTTATTTCTCCATGGCTTTGCAGGCAAGAGGAGGGCTCTGATACCTCCTGAAGTAGGCTACATCGACGAGAGCTTGCAGCCTGTACCGGAGGAGGTACAGCCCAGCTAGCTGATAAATTGATCTGAATATTATCAAGTCCCTTTCAAATCTATTCACCAGATGCAACAGGTTTACTATTCTTCTTTTGCTGTCTCTGCCGATTTGTGATCATTCTTGTGCTTGGCTTTGGTTGCGATCACAGTTTGGACCACGCCGGAGCCTGCTGTCGCATGCCAAGGAACCGCTGGTGTTTGAGGTTCAGCTGCTCAAGGTCCTATGATCATCATCTTGGGTCCAGTACTCCAATGCAGATGGAAGATCTTTTATATCTACAGAGAACCGCACATATTCCTCTCTGAACTTTTATTTTCAAACTCCTTTCTGAACTTGATTGTTTTTGTTCTTCTGAAAACGCGTTCAGTAAATTGATTGAAAGGAAGAGACGAGGAGAAGCACTATGATATTTTTTTCAAAACATTAACATCTACCGTTCGCAGATAGTTTTACTGATTGATCTTTCCGTCGATGGTGCAATGGGCTGTGTAGTAAAGGCAGTAGGAAGGGAAGACAGACTTGCACAGCAGCACATGCAACTCCGGCTGCCGGTGGTCGTCAGGAGAAGGAGGAGCAGGAAGGGTGAACGAGGAATCTTGAATCCCGACGTGCCCTCTCACCGGAGAGCCGGAGACGGTGCTCGACGCGCTCCCGAGCGGAGCAGGCGAGGACGAAGGCCATGGCAAGGTCGTGCTGGCACGGTCTTTCTCCCTGCCTAGTTCGTTCAACCCCTCTAAGCGCATCCGCGTCGCGGCAAGGAAGCTGCTGCTCGGTGATGCCGACGGCAGCGCTGGCCAGCTCGACGTCGTCCTCGCGAACCTGGAAAGAGTTGCCACCGGCTTCACGGACTTCATCATGCTGCTGCAGATGTGCCCGCCGGCGCCGCATCAGCCGCTCAAGTTTGATAATTGGTTGAATGGAACCAGTTAACAACTCAAGGCTCAAACTTGGGTGGGATTATGCACTTTAACTTGGCCTTTATGAACAGTCGAAATGATGTTATTTTTAACAAGTCAAAAAGTTTCCCATTTCAAAAAAAATTAAATAACCAACTAGTACTATGCCTAGTAGAGAAAATAAAAATATTGATGACAGAGCAAAAGAATCAAGACCCTTTCATATACAGGTAAAACAAAGACAACACACATGTTTCTCTCCAAATTTTCAGAAACACAAAACAATGGGAATATCATAGAAATTAGATGACATAAATATCGACTTTGTTATTTTAAATAATACAGTATGTGTTTTAGCAAACCCGCACAACACCGGTCGCGTGGTTGTGTTATTGATAAGTTGATTGAGAAAATTTGTATCTTTCAGCGAGGTTGTAACACCCCGAAAATTCAGACCGAGTTTTAAATTATTCTTGGACGCCGAAAAACTTTTTCTAGTTTTAGTAAGGGTTTTCTAAAATCTTTCGAGGAGATTTGACGTAGAGTTTGTTCTCTCTTGGAATTCCAGAGAACTCCCCTACCCATTTCTAGAAGACCCGCCCAAAAATATTTCGTACTCCAATTCAATATTTCCGATTCCGGAGTTGACTGTTAAATGTAGGCTCCGATCCCAAATTTATTCAGTCAACTTAGGAGTCTCGGAAAATTCTCATAATTTAGGGAGATGCATATTTTTGTATTTCCTACACTTCTTCTGTTGAACCCAAACCCATTCGAGCAATGTTTGACCTACTTCCTTTGTAAGCCGAAGGTCGATGCCGGTACGCGGCTTAGCAGACACTCTACCAAAACCCCATTTCTAGATATCCGGTTGAGCCCAAACTTTTTGGACACCCTCCTTGTACCAAACCTAGGCAGTGGTAAAATTTTGGGATTTTTCTGAGTTGAGGAAGGCCGCTGTCATTTCATCGAACACCTTGTGTGTGTGTGTGGGTTTTCAGAAAACTTGTGTTGCGAAGTTAGGAGTTTTTGAGTGTAGCCTGTTTGGTTGTGTTGGTCTTGTTCTTGTGAACCCGTTTTCCGTTTGGACCTCCGAGTCACCGGGAACGCGACGATGCCGCTCGCGTCGCGCTGGACGCACGCTTTGGCATGACCTTAATCCGTTTAGCACTAAACTCCGGCCTAACCCTCCTTCACCGGTGCAGCCTCGTGCTCCCCTGTGTATCCAGCTCGGCCTATCCTATCCAGCCCCTCCTCTTATCCCCTCCACCGACGATACAGTGGCATGGAGGATGTGAGAGCTCCCCTGTGTTTTTCGCCCCTCCCGCTGCCTATCTAAGAGAGCAACCCGAGCCTCTCCTCTCTCGTTGCACCTCACTCTCCTCTACCTCCCGGTGCACACAGAACAACAAAGGTGGCCAAAATCATCGACACCAGCTGCGGCCGTCATTGCCGAGTTGTGCAAGCTCGCGTGCGGCGCATCCTCGAGCCTACTGTCCGTCTTGGACCGCCACCCGAGCGCGGTGCGTCCCCACGGTCTGGGCGCCGTCGTCGGCGGGCGTCCCGACGTTCTCAGCGACCAAGCGTGGCCGACGCCACCCGCAGCCTCCCGCCATGGCCGTGCTGGCCGAGCTGGGCGAGCTTGAGGGCGCAACGACCTCGGCCTCCCTCAGCCCCCCAGAACCCTTCCCTGGGCATGGCACTGCCCCACGACCTCGCCGTCGTCCTCGGCCGGCCCGCCGAGCCGTCTGCCGCCGCCGGTCAACTTTCCCCCGAGCCGCCCGTGCGGCCGAGCCGTCGGGCTCACGCGCGACGCGAGGGGAGCACCCCGCCGCCCCAGATCTTCCTGGCCGTGGCCCACCGCCGCCTCCCGTCCCCGCCGTGGCCCGTGCCCCTCCCAGCAGCCGGCGCTGGCGACCGCCTGGGCTCTCCCATGCCGGCGAAGAAGGAAGAACGGAGATGAAGAAAGAAAAGAAAAAGAAAGAGAGGGGAAGAAGAGAGGCAGTCGCCGACAGGTGGGCCCCGGGACCCACCTGTCGGGATAAGTGGAGGCGCCCAGCCAGCTTCCCGCTTTCCCGAGCTGAAGACGGTTATTCGTGAAATACGCCTTCAGCCCAGCCCAGCTCAGTTTCGGCCCGTTCTGTTTTTTTCTTTTCGAGGTGAGCAGCAGATAGCTATCCGTCGCACGTCAATATCTTTTGAACCGTAGCTCCGTTTGGAGTGATTCAAATTTGTAAATTCCTAGTTTGAGAAGCTCTGTCTAGTAGTATTAGTTTTACATTTTTGTAGAATACTTGTATGCTCAGTACCCTTGTATGCCTGCTTAGGTGTATCCCGCGGTACCGGCAAACCGAGATCCTAAACCGTGACGCGTCCGTGACCCCCCAAGCCAAACGGTGTCGATCTTCGCAGGCAAGCTAACCACTTGCTATGACCAGTCCTGTAATGTTGTTTGCCTGTTTGATTACATATTGTCATGCCTTGTTGTATTAAATTGTCGCATTGCTTTGTAATTACTTATCTGTGCATCTGGTTGCCTGTCATCTGTAAACTGTGCGTCATGAGATATCATGACTTTGACATCTACTTTCCGTAGTGTTGTGGTGTTGTGTCTGGGGGTACCACTTCCCATTCCCGAGGCGATGGACTGGGGGAACCGCCATAGTCAACGGAGTGGGGAAACTATACAACTGTGCGCCTCGCACCTGCGTGGCTTTGTTTGCTTCTTCTTCTTCGCCGAGGTGAGGAGCGGACGGATGTCGTCTTATGATCCTCGGAGTTGGGAGCATTTGCCAAAAGAGTTATTTGCTTCTTCTCCCTCCGTCAAACGTGGTTGGCGTAAGCCCGCCTGGACTGCTACGCTTGGGACATTTGCTTTCCATTTGGTTCTTTTTGCCAAGATTGCTGACACCACGTCGGGTTAATCCTTGAGTGGAATGGATGCTTTCTTTCTTATGAGTGATTTTCGGTTCATTTCGGAGACTACATGCCCTACCAACTTCGGTAGTTGATCTGTGATGGCGCTGGTCGGAGGTATCTCTGCCACAGTCACCCGATCGACGCCAACAACCTGTGCTAACCTTGTAATTGATCTACGATGGCGCTGGCTGGAGGAACCGCCACAGTCATCCGTTTGAACCACTGTGCTATTTATTCTGTAAACACTGATTCGTGGTGGCGTCGGCTGGAGGAACCGCCATAGTCACCCGGTCAATACAAACAAACTATTGCTTGAGATATTATGTTGCTAATGTCTTGATGTTTGATGATACATATTATTATGATATTGTGATTGTTGTGTTGGACTGATCCTCTGTTGTTTGGACTTGTTGTGATAAAACTTGATTAAATGAAACACCCCTCCAAGCATCGATAGGGTCAGTCCATAGTGCCACTAATCTGAACATCGAAAGCACTACCACTGTCGCTCATATGGGCGGGCCTTGACCTACGTATCCTATTGAGCCTCCTTTGATGCTACCATTTTGGTAAGTCTAGTCGGTTACCTTTGTGGTCGGGGCTAGTCTTGCGAAGGTTCCGGAGCTAGGCGTTGCTCATGAGTTGGGGACGTGCCGGATTCACTTCGTCATAAGACATAGAGTTGTGTCGGTGGCTATACAGGGAGTGTCTTGGTAGCGTGAATGGTCATGTACGTGTATCAGGTCGTCTTAAGGAAGAGTTCCTAAAGTACCGGCTATATGGTGCACCTAGATGGGTGGAAACTGCAACCTCTCGAGAGTGTCAAATCTGGATGTCTAGCCTCGTTCCAAGGTTATGGAACAACAGTTCAGTGTCGGTCACACTATTGTCTTTGTCGAGTCAGGAGGTTAAACATAAGTTATGTTTGAAAGAAAGATGAACGACCTGATTTCACTAAATGAACAATAAGATGATGCAGGGAATGTTACATTGAGATGTTGATGGTTACCGTGTTTGGGGACGACGGTGTGATCGTTGGGAGCCTAGAGTTAGGCCTGAGCCAACATCACTCGCGCATGCCCAAGTGAAAGGATGAGGCCAGTGGGCCTAGCAGTTGACAGATGTAGCAAGGCCGTTGGGCCTAGTTGTGATGACAGGTATTGTTATGTTACCTGGTACCAACTGGTACACCCGGTTACTCATCGTAGGTAAGCCCTTTGTATGATTGCTGGTACACGATCCAACCCCACCTGGCTTGGACTCTGTACTGGTGATACCCCCGTTGTCTGCTTACGACATGTTTGGTTGTCAATGCCATGCTACTTTCGTGTCATGTATCTAGAGTACACTTGACATGTTGTAGGAGTTTATTTCCAATGTATATCTTGTTGCATGATTGTTGGATTGTTTGTAATGAGTGGCGATTCTTGCTGAGTGCATACAAATGTACTCACGGGCCTTGTGTTTGTGGCCAGATATTGGCGAGGATTCATCTTCTACCTTAGCCAGAAGTGGACAAGAGCATGCTAGGATCTAGCCCAGCCAGATACCTGTGGAGTGGAGCCGCTCCAAGCCGTTGCCTCATTTATGTCTTCCGCTGCCAGTTAAAACTCTGAGTTGGGCCATGCTTGGCTTGATTTTTGTAATGCCACGATGGCCTTGTAAACCCTTTTGTAGCACTTTGTGCCTGATTGTGTAATGATTTCCGCTATGTTGCATTGTCGTAACGTGCGGCCAGATATCTTGGGCTGACGCACGGGGCGACCGCCTCTCTGGAAATATGTGCCAGAGCGGGGTGCCACAGAGCATGGTATCAGAGCACCAGGCTGGCTGTAGACTACCCTAGCATGGAAAGCCCAGCCTTACTTTTGCCCGACAAGGAGCCCGATGGATTTGACCCATCTCCGCCTAACCGGCATGGCTATTGTTGGTCAACAGTATGGTGCAGTAGGACTTGTCCCAATCCCCGAGTGAGGCTCGCCGGTTTCTTCCATGAGAAGGAATCGACACTACCCATTAGTATGAGACCCAAGTCCTGGCTACCTATAAAATCCCACCCTCGCTTGCTATCCTTTGCAACCCAACTCTCTTGAAGCAGATCCCGCTCAGGAATCTTGCGCTCTCCTCTCCCCAAGTACCTTAGCTTGAGGTTGTAGATGGAACCTACCCTTGTTTTCGAGACCACCGCTGAGTTTCGCCCCGGTTTTCCACCTCTGCTGTGGGAAGCTGCTCGCGACATTCTTGGTTGTGTTTCTCGGCCGGTGTACCATGTATATCGGTCTAACCTCTCCTCCTGCGTGAGCGAGTATCATGCCGATGTGTATGTCGCCACAAGTGCCTTAGGAAGCGCGGCGCCATATGTGATTCAAAGCCACTTCGTGGATTCCCCTGAGATGGCTCTCCAAGTTGCAGCTTGGAAATGTCTCGCTCGTCTGCGGTACTTTGAAGCCGCGACAGAACCTCCCGCGTCGCTTTTTCCCGCCAAGATCCCTTGCAAGCCCCAGCCATCCCATGGTAAGCATCGAAGTGATGCTCAACTCAACCTTGTCCCACCTCGAAGCCTACACCACCGCCTTGGAAGCATTCTTGCCTACCACTTGGAGGAATGCCATTCCAATAGGCAAGCCCTTGCCCGAGTCCCGCAGCCCACTGACAAGAGCCCAGTGGATACCAAGCTTTGCGTAGGACCAAAACCGCAAGATCCAGAAGGCAACAAAGTGGATGCCCAGACCAAGTCCCCACCAAGTGAGGAGTCCTAAGTTGGTAGGTGAGAGTTTGTGAGGTTGTTTGTAACCCCTTGTGTTTTCTTGTGCTGCATGTTTGTTCTGTCCGCGGTTAAGTTGTTCTTAGGTTAGCCCTGTGTAAAACTTGATGTTCTGATTCCCTTGTTAACCACTTGGTTGACATGTGACGGAATACCATGTCCTTCTCTTCAGTTGAAAAGTTTTGAAGAAATGACAGATCACATAAAAGCAGAAGTGGTATATGTGAACCCAGACACATATGCACGCCTGCAAAATTAATGCAAACTTTGAATGATATTATTTTCTAGTATGAATTTTTTTGTGTGTGTTGCACAAGTTTAACTATTAAGTTGAAGTATTTAATGAGACACTGTAACCACGGTGTCCCGCTCACTTAATGTTGGCTCGTGCATAGGTTTGAAAAACTCGTACATGTATCGCCGCAAGGTTCCTCACCCAATATGAACCTTGTGACAACCCATGTTAAAGTAAGGGCCCAAGCCCTCCACGATGACTTCCCTCAAGCTTAGTGTGCTTGTTGAGTGCCCCATCATCGTTGGAGCACAAAAGGATTTTTGTGGAGTGTTTTGTTAGCCGTTGTGTGTTTGCTTATACGGTATGGTTGAAATGATTATGCCATACTGCTGCAACTGTTTGTTTTGGGCCATGAAAATGCAGGACTATTTTTCTAAAATGATGTTTTTCTCAGAATAGAAATTCTGCTGTCTATATGCTTGTATTCCAGCCATGTTATCTTTGCTGCAAGACAAGGAGTATGGCCGGTGGAAAAATTTCAGAAATGAAGGATGTAAGTTCTACTCCAGCTAGAACTCTACAATTACTTCAGTGCAAGGATACCCTGAAAGTTCTTCCCTCGTATCTATGGTGTTCCATAGGGAAAAATCTTTGCAAAAACAAATTTGGGTGTGGCCCTACCCCTCAAAATCTAGGTGCTTGTGAGCCCATTTTGGGTGGCACAAACATCCTTCTCTAAAAGAAACCTTAAATTTTTCAAAACCTATGTATGCATGAAAGTGTATATATAGCTTTTCCAAAATAAAACCCTAGATGAGAGGATATGATAGCATATCCCAATCCTTTTGTTTATAAAATTTTGGGTAACTGCTTACCCCAGTTCAAACTCTGTTTTGTTGGATGTTAGCTTGTTTGTAGACATGCTTGGTTGCTTTTGCCATGGTTGTGTTGTTATGTGTGCCTTGCCTTGTGCGATCGTTTGAGCAAAAACCTTAGTTTATATTTAGATACCCATGGTGGTAGATCCTATATTGTGTGATTCTGTGAGCCCCTGCCATGTCATTCATTTGGGTGTGCCTTGTTTGATAGTAATGCTATGCTTGCAAATGCCCAGTTTTGAGAATACCTTGATATGTGTGGATCCCTCCGAGTATTTTAAAACTCTAGCATCGAAGAAAAAGTTTTGAAAAAGTTTTAAGATATAGGGGTATAATAAAACCGTACAAGAAATATCTTGTTATAACTCCGGGAATCTTTACAAGTCTCCGAATCTCGGGACGAGATTCTTTTTAAGGAGGGAAGGTTTGTAACACCCCGAAAATTCAGACCGAGTTTTAAATTATTCTTGGACGCCGAAAAACTTTTTCTAGTTTTAATAAGGGTTTCCTAAAATCTTTCGAGGAGATTTGACGTAGAGTTTGCTCTCTCTTGTAATTCCGGAGAACTCCCCTACCCATTTCTAGAAGACCCGCCCAAAAATATTTCGTACTCCAATTCAATATTTCCGATTCCGGAGTTAACTGTTAAATGTCGGCTCCGATCCCAAATTTATTCAGTCAACTTAGGAGTCTCGAAAAATTCTCATAATTTAGGGCGATGCATATTTTTGTATTTCCTACACTTCTTCTGTTGAACCCAAACCCATTCGAGCAATGTTTGACCTACTTCCTTTGTAAGCCGAAGGTCGATGCCGGTACGCGGCTTAGTGGACACTCTACCAAAACCCCATTTCTAGATATCCAGTTGAGCCCAAACTTTTTGGACACCCTCCTTGTACCAAACCTAGGCAGTGGTAAAATTTTGGGATTTTTCTGAGTTGAGGAAGGCCGCTGTCATTTCATCGAACACCTTGTGTGTGTGTGTGGGTTTTCAGAAAACTTGTGTTGCGAAGTTAGGAGTTTTTGAGTGTAGCCTGTTTGGTTGTGTTGGTCTTGTTCTTGTGAACCCAGTGGTGCAACCCGTTTTCCGTTTGGACCTCCGAGTCACCGGGAACGCGACGATGCCGCTCGCGTCGCGCTGGACGCACCCTTTGGCATGACCTTAATCCGTTTAGCACTAAACTCCGGCCTAACCCTCCTTCACCAGTGCAGCCTCGTGCTCCCCTGTGTATCCAGCTCGGCCTATCCTATCCAGCCCCTCCCTCCACCGACGATACAGTGGCATGGAGGATGTGAGAGCTCCCCCGTGTTTTCCCCCCTCCCGCTGCCTATCTAAGAGAGCAACCCGAGCCTCTCCTCCCTCGCTGCACCTCACTCTCCTCTACCTCCCGGTGCACACAGAAGAACAAAGGTGGCCAAAATCATCGACACCAGCTGCGGCCGTCATTGCCGAGTTGTGCAAGCTCGCGTGCGGCGCATCCTCGAGCCTACTGTCCGTCTTGGACCGCCACCCGAGCGCGGTGCGTCCCCACTGTCTGGGCGCCGTCGTCGGCGGGCGTCCCGACGTTCTCAGCGACCAAGCGCGGCCGACGCCACCCGCAGCCTCCCGCCATGGCCGTGCTGGCCGAGCTGGGCGAGCTCGAGGGCGACACGACCCCGGCCTCCCTCAGCCCCCCAGAACCCTTCCCCGGGCATGGCACTGCCCCACGACCTCGCCGTCGTCCTCGGCCGGCCCGCCGAGCCGTCTGCCGCCGTCGGTCAACTTTCCCCCGAGCCGCCCGTGCGGCCGAGCCGTCGGGCTCGCGCGCGACGCGAGAGGAGCACCACGCCGCCCCAGATCCTCCTGGCCGCGGCCCACCGCCGCCTCCCGTCCCCGCCATGGCCCGTGCCCCTCCCAGCAGCCAGCGCCGGCGACCGCCTAGGCTCTCCCGTGCCGGCGAAGGAGGAAGAAAGGAGATGAAGAAAGAAAAGAAAAAGAAAAAGAAAGAGAGGGGAAGAAGAGAGGCAGTCGCCGACAGGTGGGCCCCGGGCCCCACCTGTCGGGATAAGTGGAGGCGCCCAGCCAGCTTCCCGCTTTCCCGAGCTGAAGATGGTTTTTCGTGAAATACGCCTTCAGCCCAGCCCAGCTCAGTTTCGGCCCGTTCTGTTTTTTTCTTTTCGAGGTGAGCAGCAGATAGCTATCCGTCGCACATCAATATCTTTTGAACCGTAGCTCCGTTTGGAGTGATTCAAATTTGTAAATTCCTAGTTTGAGAAGCTCTGTCTTGTAGTATCAGTTTTACATTTTTGTAGAATACTTGTATGCTCAGTACCCTTGTATGCCTACTTAGGTGTATCCCGCGGTACCGGCAAACCGAGATCCTAAACCGTGACGCGTCCGTGACCCCCCAAGCCAAACGGTGTCGATCTTCGCAGGCAAGCTAACCACTTGCTATGACCAGTCCTGCAATGTTGTTTGCCTGTTTGATTACATATTGTCATGCCTTGTTGTATTAAATTGTCGCATTGCTTTGTAATTACTTATCTGTGCATCTGGTTGCCTGTCATCTGTAAACTGTGCGTCATGAGATATCATGACTTTGACATCTACTTTCCGTAGTGTTGTGGTGTTGTGTCTGGGGGTACCACTTCCCATTCCCGAGGCGATGGACTGGGAGAACCGCCACAGTCAACGGAGTGGGGGAAACTACACAACTGGGCGCCTCGCATCTGCGTGGCTTTGTTTGCTTCTTCTTCTTCGCCGAGGTGAGGAGCGGACGAATGTCGTCTTATGATCCTCGGAGTTGGGGGCATTTGCCAAAAGAGTTATTTGCTTCTTCTCCCTCCGTCAAACGTAGTTGGCGTAAGCCCGCCTGGACTGCGACGCTTGGGACATTTGCTTTCCATTTGGTTCTTTTTGCCAAGATTGCTGACACCACGTCGGGTTAATCCTTGAGTGGAATGGATGCTTTCTTTCTTATGAGTGCTTTTCGGTTCATTTCGGAGACTACATGCCCTACCAACTTCGGTAGTTGATCTGTGATGGCGCTGGTCGGAGGTATCTCTGCCACAGTCACCCGATCGACGCCAACAACCTGTGCTAACCTTGTTATTGATCTACGATGGCGATGGCTGGAGGAACCGTCACAGTCATCCGTTTGAACCACTGTGCTATTTATTCTGTAAACACTGATTCGTGGTGGCGCCGGCTGGAGGAACCGCCATAGTCACCCGGTCAATACAAACAAACTATTGCTTGAGATATTCTGTTGCTAATGTCTTGATGTTTGATGATATATATTATTATGATATTGTGATTGTTGTGTTGGACTAATCCTCTATTGTTTGGACTTGTTGTGATAAAACTTGATTAAATGAAACACCCCTCCAAGCATCGATAGGGTCAGTCCATAGTGCCACTAATCTGAACATCGAAAGCACTACCACTGTCGCTCATATGGGCGGGCCTTGACCTACGTATCCTATTGAGCCTCCTTTGATGCTACCATTTTGGCAAGTCTAGTCGGTTACCTTTGTGGTCGCGGCTAGTCTTGCGAAGATTCCGGAGCTAGGCGTTGTCATGAGTTGGGGACATGTCGGATTCACTTCGTCATAAGACATAGAGTTGTGTCGGTGGCTATACAAGGAGTGTCTTGGTAGCGTGAACGGTCATGTACGTGTATCAGGTCGTCTTAATGAAGAGTTCCTAAAGTACCGGCTATATGGTGCACCTAGATGGGTGGAAACTGCAACCTCTCGAGAGTGTCAAATCTGGATGTCTAGCCTCGTTCCAAGGTTATGGAACAACAGTTCAGTGTCGGTCACACTATTGTCTTTGTCGAGTTAGGAGGTTAAACAGAAGTTATGTTTGAAAGAAAGATGAACGACCTGATTTCACTAAATGAACAATAAGATGATGTAGGGAATGTTGCATTGAGATGTTGATGGTTACCGTGTTTGGGGACGACGGTGTGATCGTTGGGAGCCTAGAGTTAGGCCTGAGCCAACATCACTCGCGCATGCCCAAGTGAAAGGATGAGACCAGTGGGCCTAGCAGTTAACAGATGTAGCAAGGCCGTTGGGCCTAGTTGTGATGATAGGTATTGTTATGTTACCTGGTACCAACTGGTACACCCGGTTACTCGTCACAGGTAAGCCCTTTTTATGATTGCTGGTACACGATCCAACCCCACCTGGCTTGGACTCTGTACTGGTGATACCCCCATTGTCTGCTTACGACATATTTGGTTGTCAAAACCATGCTACTTTCGTGTCATGTATCTAGAGTACACTTGACATGTTGTAGGAGTTTATTTCCAATGTATATCTTGTTGCATGATTGTTGGATTGTTTGTAATGAGTGGCGATTCTTGCTGAGTGCATACAAATGTACTCACGGGCCTTGTGTTTGTGGCCAGATATTGGCGAGGATTCATCTTCTACCTTAGCCAGAAGTGGAGCAAGAGCGTGCTAGGATAATTAGCCCAGCCATATACCTGTGGAGTGGAGCCGCTCCAAGCCGTTGCCTCATTTATGTCTTCCGTTGCCAGTTAAAACTCTGAGTTGGGCCATGCTTGGCTTGATTTTTGGTCATGCCACGATGACCTTGTAAACCCTTTTGTAGCATGTTGTGCCTGATTGTGTAATGATTTCTGCTATGTTGCATTATCGTAACGTGCGGCCAGATATCTTGGGCTGGCGCACGGGGCGACCGCCTCTCTGGAAATATGTGCCAGAGCGGGTGCCACAGAGGTCTTGCAAAATATTTTTTTATTTAATTTTGCAACAACGCAACTGTCATGGGAGAAAAGGCCCTTAGGATCTTCAACATAGAAATACGTGTTCCGTAAATATCGGTTTCCCAAAATTAAAACAAGTTCAACATGTTCCTTGAAATATGCAACCAAGGCAACTCACGTTGTTGGACTAACCGCTGAGTTGTAGGGTATACTCACATGATGTCTAATATAAGTATATCAAAACAATGTTAAGTCAAGTTTGTGTCTCTGCAAAATGGGACACACTTGGTCTAGAAGATAGTATAAAATTCGATCCATGTTTCCAATTGAATATGTCAAGTGCCAGGCTATAACACAATAATATACTTCGCCCACTTAAATTCAGATGTATTTCTGATCCGTACGTAGTCCTCTACGTGGAAGATTGTACGCTCCCTGAGCGTGGCTACCAAATACTCTGTTTGACAGTGTGGTGTGTGGTGAGTTTTGATAATTCAGTCTTCGCGGCCAGCTTTTTCTTTGTGGTTTATCTATCCAATCTCTTCTTGCTTCCGTGACTTCTTTTCACAACAAAATAATAATAATAATTCATACAAAAACAATTATTCAATTATTTTACTTATGCCGAGGCTGCGTTTGGAACTGCAATAACTTATGATAATCCACTCTTCTTAGCTAAGTTTTTCTATTATATCCATTGGCTAACCAACATTTTCTGACAATTTCCCCACAGCAGATTATTCCTTAAACTGAGCACAATAAATCGCAAACTGAGCCGAATATAAAATCTAAGATTTGTTTGGATTACATTTTCTGATCAACTAGACTTTTATGGAGCTAATCACTTTACTTTTTTTTTCGAGGACTTTGTGTTACTCTCCAGTCCAGCATATTTCACCTCCTTTATACCATCGGGCCCAAAACCGCAGTACGAGCCCACGCATGAACAGCCCAACAATCAACACCACGCCCGGTTCTTTCTCCCCTCAGCTTTCCGTTTCGCCCGAGCGAGCGAACTCCTGGACCAGCCGCCAGAGACCTCTTCGTTTGCGCCGCTAGGCAGATCTCGCGCCGCTTCTCCGGCTGCCGCCGCGGTGAGCTCTCTCCCCCTTCTTCCGTTACCACCCTCTGCATCTCCCCCTCCTCCGGCTTGCCGCCCGCGCGGCGAGCTCCAGCCGGAGATCCCCGTCTACATCCTCGTGGTGGGGGTATCAGTCCATTCCGTCTTTCGCGGGTTTGTTTGCTGCGTGGTGGAGTAGTGGTAATACCGAAGTTAGTATATTTCCCAAGTTTTTGGCTAGGTCTGTCACTGGGTTCACTTTTTGGTGTGAGATCGGTGCGATGAATTGACACCTGATGAAGTTGTAGTTGAGGTGGTTTAGGAGGTGTCCTGCTGCCTAGGGATTTCGAGGGCCTTGCCATGGACGAGGATTTTGGGCCTTAGGGTTGAGTAGAGGGCATGTGTTGCCCTCGCCCGGCTGTTGTTTAAGGCATTTGATAGCAGATGGATTGTCTTGTTGGTGGGTTCATAAAACTTGGTCTGTGAGATTGATGCCGCGTTTTACCAACTATGATCTTTATTATCCGGCTCATCGAAACTCCTAGCGGAGTACTTGTACCTTGCCAATAGATCATCGAAGCTCCGAGCTCCCTTCTGACCGAATAGAGAAACTTATATTGCTCTGCCTTCTCTATTGCCGCGCGACATTTTCGAACTGGGAGAAGCTAAGTAATGTACTTAAGTGGGTAATGTCAAAGATTTTTAGGGGAAAACAACCATATTTTTGGCAGTTGAGTTATGCTGTGCATTTAACTCCAATGTCCAATTTCTCTAAATAGTCGTAACAGTACCATCCAAATTTCGATAGTTACTGTGACTTGTCCACTTTGTTATAGCTGCTCTTATTTGAAATATGATGCATGTACTTCTTGTGTACTAGAGGTTGTTTATTGATTCAAAATGCGTTTAGTCGGAGATTTTCACGGTGTCCTATTTAGTGTTAATTTCTTTTTTTTCTGTTCTTGTGCAGGGCAGATAATCTTCTCCTTCTCTGGCTATATTTGTGTGCCAACTCACGGAGCTGACAGTAGGATGAGTCTGTATACCATAGCAAGACGACTATGTTCTTCAAGATCATCATCCACGAGTCGATTTTCAGTCGTTTCGGCTCGTCTGTACAGCACCGAGCCAGCAAAAGATACTGGTGCTAAGAGATACAAATATCCTGAAGTCTATGACCCATATGGGCCTATGCCACCACCATCAGAGAAAGTTGTGAGTCTAGCTGACCGCATTGCGTCTCTCCCTCCTGAGGAAATCAAACAGATCGCTCCAGCTCTCCTTTTCAGACTAAACCAGCCGGCACCACAGGCAATTTCTGGCCAGGGTTTCAGTGTAGGTTCTCAAGGTGGTGCTGGGGGTGGTGCCACGAAGTCTGAAGAGAAGAAGGCCGAGAAGACAGTATTTGATGTCAAGCTGGAGAAATTCGAGGCTGCCGCAAAGATCAAGATTATCAAGGAGATCAGAACATTTACGGATTTGGGGCTGAAGGAGCCAAGGAGCTGGTGGAGAAGGCCCCTGTCATTCTGAAGCAGTCACTCACGAAGGAGGAAGCAGAGGCGATCATAGCGAAGATAAAGACAGCAGGTGGTGTTGCTGTGATGGAGTGAAGGATCAAAGCCTGGATACGGGCAACCTTTTCTTCTAATTTTGTTATCATGATCGGGCATTTGAGGTTAGAGGATCTCTATACTGATGGAGGAAATGGTTCACCTGACAGGTAACCAGAGTGGGATGCCAACTAGATATTTAGTTTGCTACAACGGCGCGTTATTATTTGTCTAGAATAAGAAACCCTTTCTTTGAGTATCACATATCTTTCCTGATGGAACAGTGGCACTGGGTGTAAGAAATGTGACAACATTGTTATGAATGTGATGCTGAAACCTTTTATTTGTCCTGTTGGTATTTATTGTGTTTCACTTTTAACCACGTCATCTTGATGTTTGATTTAAAAATTGAAATGCTTTACGATGGCATAGTGAAACCTCCAACTAGAGGGAAATGTTCGATATAGGAAAACATTTTGTTCTGCTTTGCCTGAAACCATCAGGAAATGTTCTTAGCTTATTCTCATTCATCCCGTGATGATACTAGTGATCAGAAGTTCCTGTTAACAAAATCTTTCAATTTCATATAAACGGATCGATGTCATTCTTACATGAAAACAGGAAGTTGATTGTCCCATTCTCACTCCGTCTTCCATGCATGAAGAAAGAAGCTATAATCGGCCGGGTCGCCATAATTGTCAGTCCCGAGCTCCCACCCGGCGGTGCTGGCGTCGATCTCCGGTGGAGCACCTGGCTTGAAGATGAAGATGGCCTGCGCTCCCGGCCCGGCGAAGATCCAGTCGTGCACGTCCCAGAGCACCTGCACCGGCGCCTGCTCCACGAGCACCGTCTCGTTGCCTCGGAACTTCCACTGCAGGTTCTTGACCTGCACCAGCACGCGGCCGTCCACCGCGATCGACATCTCCGGCTCCCTGGGACCTGCGAGCGTGCTCTCGATGATGATATCGTGGTTTGGCTTCCCGGCGTCGAGCCACGCCCGCGCCGCGAAGCTGCGCCTGCCGAGGACGACCTCACGGCGGCACACCGGCATGGCCTCCTCCAGCGTCGGCCGGCACTTGCTCCGCTTGTACGCGTCCTTCTTGAGGTCGCCGAGCGTGAGCACGACCTCGTCCTGGCTCACCAGCGCCACGTAGTATCCGCAGGCAGGCTCCGGGCTGCTCGACGCGAACTTGGCCGACCGGAGGTCCCAGAAGACGTCAAGGCGGTGGCCGTCGAGGAAGAGGCTCTTGAGGCCCTTCTTGCTCCAGAACGGCCATGGCTTCAGCTCTACCTTGAGGCTGAGCGTCTCCTCGTCGCTGCCGCTGCCGTCACCGGGGCGGTCGATGGAGATGGTGAAGGACTGGTTGATGATGCTCTTGTGCCAGACGACGGTGACGAGGTGCTGGACGCCATTGATCTTGGTGAGGTACACCGTCACCGTGGAGCACTGCGCCGTCGCCGAGGAAGACGCCGCCGCCTTGGCCGTGATCGAGTCGTCCGAGGCTGTCACCCCATGGATGCCAGCGCGCTGCTCGTCCATCTGTCTGGACGGCTCGCAGGATTTTGAGCGCTTATGCATCATGCCGAATCAGATCAGGTCCCTCTCCCTATACTACAAAAGATGAAACACATGTATCGGCGTGGAGCGAGCCGCTCGTCGCGTCAACAACAATGGCGATTGATCAAGAAGTAGACTCCGCCATGCTCGATCGTTATGGGCTGCATGCATGTATGTGATGCATTGATGAACAAGGAACAAATTAGCAAAGAGAAAAATCAAGATAACCAAATGGTAAAATCCGGTGATTGATTCTTATGGGCTGTATGCAAGAACGATCGATAAAGACATTGTAAATCGAACAAAACAAGAACAAAATTGACGTGCCTCGGGCGCTTGCAATTGGATGCGCGCGGCAATAATCTGGCGGTCTCGAGAATATGCAAGTAATCGATCGTGTGAGGGAACGAGGATTAATTGGACAGTTTTGCCGAAAAAGATTAAGCGCCCAACGATCGCGCGCCGTTGTCAGCTGAGTGCTATTTATGTCCAGCAGATAAGTGGTGGCATGCACTAGATCCGCCATGAAAATAGAACAGGGAGAGAACACCAGCTAAGAAAAGGTCGATGTCCATGTAGTTATACGGAGGGAGTAAGAGAGATCTATAATCTCCTATGTGAATGTCATTTGATGATAAAAGGATACGTCCAAGCAGACGTATCGGTTTTAATTACAACGCGTTCAGACACATGCGCCAAAACACCACTCCACCGAAGGAGAAAAGGGGATCATTCGCCAACACTCCACCGTATCTACGAGTCCTAGGCTATCCCTAAACATTCTCGCTGCCCGCCATATGTCAGTTTCTGCCTCAACCATCCTAATGGCAGTCTCCCCTGATGGTCTGTGATCCTCGAAAACCAAAAGTTCCTATGTCTCCATAAGCTCTAGCAGATCAAGGTGATCGCCGTCCACGGATCCCTCTCATCGTTACCTCCCGAAGTCTTGGATGGAAGCCAATCCACTAGGTGGTCATCGTGGGCTTGGATCTAGTCGGCTCTACCCCACCTGCTCAGGAAGGAGCGCCAAACCTCTCTAGAGAGCCCAGAACTGAGAAGGAGGTGATCTATGTCTTCTTCCTCCTGATCACATAACTGGCAGGATGCCAGTCTAAGCAACCCTCATCGCAATAAGCGGTCTGCAGTCCAACATCTGTTCTTCAACACCAACCAGAGAAAGAACTTCCTATTGTTCGGAGCTCGGGACACCAAATCTGTTGGGCCCCATCCAACCCAATCTTGCCCTCAAAGAACGCTTCGTAAGACAAGCGAGCTGGGTACTTGAGGTGGCCCTCCCATTCCACCTGAATTCATCCTCGACCCCATCGGTCAGGGCGAAATCCGCCACACTATCAGCCAAAGTCAGCAACTTGTGAATCTCTCGTGTGTCCAGGTCCGGCGGGATGTCGTCCAGCCATCCACCAGCGAGCCCTTCTCTCACTCGGCGTGAGCAACGAGCGCCCTTGGGCACCTTCACGAGGAGGTTCAGCGCCAACTCCTTCACACTCAGGGTGGGCATATTTCCCGATCCCGAATCCCGAATCTCGAATATCCCGATCCCGTATTACCCGAACCCAAAAATCCTAATAGCTTTTCCGGGAAGGTGATCTGATTTCCCAAAATAATCTCGGGAAATTCGCGATTGTAGTTCTCCTACACGAACGTCCTGAACATCCCGAACATATGAAAAGCCCAGGCGGCCAGGCCCAACAAGCGCAGTCTTCTCTCTCCAAGCCCAGCAAGATAACCCTCGATGGCACTGATACGTCTCAAATGTATCTATAATTTTTATGTTACATACTTGTTTTATATCAATTGCTACATGTTTTATTTGGACTTTATATCATTTTATGCATTTTCTGGGACTAACCTATTAACAGGATGCCATAGTGTCAGTTTCTGTTTTCTGCTTTCTTTTTGTTTCAGAAAAACTAGTCGGGAAATATTATCGAAATTGCACAAAAATTGACAGAGCCTAGTTTTTTATCGACATGAAGACGGAGTCCAAAGGGCACCGAGGAGGCGACCCAGGGGGCCATACGCCACCCCGACGCGCCGGAAGGTGGGACCGTACCGGGGTGTTATCTGGTGCCCTCGGGTGGCCCCTCGCGCCGCCCTTCGACTATATTGCCTTCGTCCCGAAAACCCTAAATATCCGAGCAGAAATCCACAAAAAGTTCTGTCGCCGCCGTCGTCGCCAACCCTAATTCAGGAGGGTTCTGAAGCTCTTCCTAGCATCCTGCCGGAGGGGAGATCATCACCGGAGGGCTCTACATCGCCATGGCTGCCTCCAGACTGATGCGTGAGTAATTCTCCATTGGACTACGGGTACATAGCAGTAGCTAGATGGTTGTCTCTTCTCCTTGTGCTACCATATTTAGATCTTGTGAGCTGCCTATCATGATCAAGATCATCTTTATGTAATATTACATGTTGTGTTTGCTGGGATCCGATGAATTGTGAAGTTATGATCAAGTTTGTTCATCTATCTATGTTTATGTTTTATTTATGATCTTGCATGCTCTCCGATGCTAGTGGTTGCTTTGCCAAGTAGTTGTTAGTGTCTCCAAGAGGGAGTATTGATGCTAGATAATGGGTTCATGCCTCTTGTGTGTCTGGGCTCGAGATGACAGAAACGACTAAGAACGGGGATGTGCAGTTGCCAGCAGGGATAAAACAGTAGTGCTATTTCTACGTGTTATATGCATTGCTTACATTACACACTTTGCTTATTGCAATTATCTATTGTTTGCAACTTAACACTTTCGGGAGACACAAATGTTATCTGAGGGTGGATTATTAGTCATAGATGCAGCTAGCAAGCGGTCTATGTATCTTGTTGTAATGCCCAATTGAATACTACAGTAAAATTTATCTTGTCATGATAGCATTGCTATGCCTTTTACAATCTTGTCAATTTAGACGTTTCAATCTTATAAATTGCCCAGCTGTAATTTGTTTACCCAACATGTATGTTTATCTGTTTTATGGAGAGACACCACTAGTGAACTATGGACCCCGGTCCATTTTTTTTACACTGAATCAAACACCGTTTCCGCTGCTTCCTGTCATCATTCGCTATTCATTTTCCCATTTACATTTATTCTCCAGAACATACGTTTAATCCTTTGTATTCAGCAAGCCACGGAAATTGACAACCTTCCTGTTTCGTTGGGGCAAATTAGTTTGATTGTGTTGTGTGTAGGTCCACGCTAGTCTTCAGTCAACAACACTTTTCTGGCACCGTGTTGAAGCTTTTTCAATTCGTACTGGTTCGATAACCTTGGTTTTATTCTCAAAAGAAACTTGCTACTACGCTGCTTCACTCATTCCTCTTGGGGGATCCCAACGAGCTGTGTAGGCCGTATCAGACACGCACAAGCGCACTCTTCTTTCCCATAGCTCTAGCCGCCACGCACAACTGCACAAGTGACCACCACACCCGCACCCCTGCACCCTGCCAGGCCGCCGTGACCTCACCCACCGGCCACCGCCCATCCTCCCGAGCGCACCGCCGCCTGCCCATCCTCGCCCTAGCGCTCCGCCACACGCCCTCACCAACTGCTCGTCGCCGCCATGACCTCACCCCCCGCACTCCCGCACCCCGCCAGGCCGCCGGAGGGCCTCCGCCGCCTTGACCTTACCCACCGCCCGTTCTCGCCCCAGCACACCGCCGCCCGCCCGTCCTCCTCCCGCGTACTGGCACCCCCCATCCTCGCCCTAGCGCACCAACTGCTCGTGCCGCCGTGACCTCACCCACCGCCGTCCTCATTTTATCTGTTTCGAACTTCGAGCAATCTGGATTTCCGATCCCGAATTGTCGGGAATAAAAAATTCATGTAAAATCAGGAGTCATCTTCTGAACCCAAACTTTTTTTCCTGAATTTCCCGTCTCAAACTTTCGGGAAATCCCGAATGCCTGGCCTGACTTCACACGCCCTCCGGGCAGTCACCTGTCTATCCAGAAGAAAGTGGAGGCCCTATCACCCACAACTGAGGTGGTGGCCGCCTCAAACAAGTGTCGGACCACACGGGGAACATGGATGTTGAACTCACTCCAGGGCTTGGAGTTGTTTGTCCTGCTAAGCCAAAGCCATCTAGCCCTGAGAGCGTGCTTCATAAGTCTCAGGTTAGGAATCCCGAGACCCCCCAAGTGCTTAGGCATGCAAACTTTCTCCCACACCACCAGGCAGTGACCTCCACGGGCTTCCTTGCGCCCAGCCCAAAGAAAACTTCGGATGATCTTCTCAATCACCACAAGGGTCTTCATTGACAGATCATGTGACATCATGGAGAAAATAGACACTGCTGAGAGGGTGGTCTTGACAAGTTCAAGACGTCCTCCATGGTTGAGCAGCCCGGCACGCCACCTTGGGAGGTGGTTGGCCACACTATCCACAAGATATTATAGCTGTGCATCCGTCAGCTTCCCGAGGGAGAGCGGGATCCCTAAGTAGCACAGAGGAAACGACGTTAGCGGGTAGAGCAGCTCCTACGCCAACAAAGCAGCCTCTGGCTCTCCACATCGGATCAATTGCGCCGAGCACTTCTCAAGGTTCGCCCTCAGCCTAGACGCCAAACCAAAGTCATCAAGCAGTTGCGCGAAAACCCTGTGGTCTCTCTCCAGGGCATGGAGGAAGGTCACCACATCGTCAACACAGATCGATGTGCGGTGTCTAAGTCACGTCTCAGGTAGAGGCGTCAACAATCCATAGGCCATAGTATTGACAATTTCTTCTACCAACAAAGACAAGTAGTAGGATAACCGTTTGGGAGAATTCGAGAGATTAATTATCTATTTGCAGTTTCTGTTAATTCAACTAACCTCACTGTAACATTCATCGAGGTCAAGTAAACAAAAAATCGTTCAATGAGGTCACATTTTTTGCCTGTGTGATCGTGATCCAACGGCTCGTGCATAATGTTTTGTGTTCATGCATGTACCACGTTGGTGTTCCGGAGCAGAAGCCGTTGCGTCGATTCAAATTTTAGGGGTTGCACCGTTTGTAGAGAGGTTACATCGCCCATTCTCCTTTTCTCCTCTATCGCCCCCATCCTTTCTCTCTCTCTCGTACGAAATTCCACATCGACGAACGTGGTTTCTCATCGTTGTTTTCCTTGCGCCTGTTGTAGTTGGCGCGGCGCACACACACAATTCTTCACCCCTCGCTTTGTGGGAAATCTCCTCATGTTTTCATCGGTGTTGGCAAAAGAATTAGGGGGTCGTTCGTGAGGTAAACCATTTAATGTTGCTTTTTGTAGCGTTTTTATGGTGTAGACTTGTTTTTGTGGTGATTTTGATTTGCGCTCTCTGATTTTTTTTTGTGTGTGCAATGTAGGGGTTGGATTTTCATGGCTGTTCTTGAGCAGCTCCTCCGGTGAGGGGGCGGTTTCCAGGGACGGTGATGATGCTCATCTGAGGCCACGAATTTATCCACACACAGAGATCGAAATTAGGCTAGTTTTCTGCTAGGTTTAATTTTGATGAGCGTGAGTTTGGCCTGTAACATACACCCCTTTGGTGTTTAGATGTGGGGAATCCTAATCGGTTCAACAAGTGAATTAGATGGGAATTATAGGTTTTTGTCTGATGTAGACGTAATCTCACTAAAATAAATTCCGCCATAGACCACGAAATTCCGCCGAGACCATGGTGTATAGTGGCTTTCGGCCACGAAATTTCGCGGTTTTGTTTCGTGGTCTATGGTAGCAACTATCACAGATTTCCAAAATTGTGGTCAATGGCACCTATCGCCCACAAATTACTGAATTTTTGTGGTTAAAAGCTACTTTTCGGATTGGGTGGCACCTATAACCCAAGATCTTCCTGAATTTTCGGGGTTAGAAGCTACGTTCTCCATTGGGCGTTCGATCTTTGACTATGATCGACACCCCCGCGCGCTCATATAACGTCGAACGAGGTCATTTGCGCTATTAAAACAACGTACCACACACCCCGCGCTCATATCAAGATCTAGACTGCCTCGTTTTTTGGTTGCTCCGTTACTCGAAGCCTGGGTTCGATGTTGTTCTTGCCGTGGGCTCCACCATGTCAGTGACTCATTATCATGTTGATTGATTCTTGCCTACTTTTTATGTCGTTGCTCCCTTTCTTGCGATGTTGTTCATACAACTGGCTCCACCATGTCAGTGACTCGTAATACTCCTGATCGATTCTTGCATACTTTTTTATCCCGTTGCCGCTCTTGCGATGCTGTTCATGCCGATGGCTCCACCATGTCAGTGACTCAGGATCCCGTTGACCGATTCTTGCCAACCTTTTTATTACATTGCTCTGTTTATTGCGATGTTGTTCATGCCGTTAGCTCCACCATGTCAGTGACTCATAATACTCTTGATCGATTCTTGCCTACTTTTTTAGGCCGTTGCTCCACTCTTGCGATGATGTTCATGCTGGTGGCTCCACCATGTTAGTGACTCAGGATCCTGTTGATTGATTCTTGCCTACCTTATTATTCCGTTGCTCCGTTTCTTTCGAAGTTGTTCATGCCGCTGGCTCCACCATGTCAGTGACACATAATACTCCTGATCGATTCTTGCCTAATTTTTTATCCCGTTGCTCCGTTCTTGTGATGTTATTCATGCCGCTGGCTCCACCATGTCAGTGACTCGCCATACTCCTGATCGATTCTTGCCTACTTTTTATCCCGTTGCTCCATTCTTGTGATGTTGTTCATGTCGCTTGCTCCACCATGTCAGTGACTCATACTACTCCTGATCGACTCTTGCCTACTATTTTATCCCGTTGCTCCGTTCTTGCGATGTTGTCCATGCCGCTGGCTCCACCATGTCAGTGACTCATAATACTCCTGATCGATTTTTTGCCCACTTTTTTATGTCGTTGCTCCGTTCTTGCGATGTTGTTCATGCCGCTGGCTCCACCATGTCAATGACTCATAATACTCCTGAACGATTCCTGCCTACTTGTTTTATCCCATTGCTCTGTTCTTGCGATGCTATCCGTACCACTGGCTCCACCATGTCAGTGAATGATAATACTCCTGATCGATTCTAGCCCACTTTTTTATCCTGTTGCTCCATTCTTGCATGTTGTTCTTGTTGCTGGCTCCACCATGTTAGTGACTCTTTGTCCTGTTGATCGATTCTTGCCCACTGTTTTATCCCGTTGCCCCATTCTTGCGATGATGTTCATGCCGCTGGCTCCACCATGTCAGTGAATCATTGTCCAGTTGATTGACTCTTGCCCACTTTTTTATTCCGTTGCTCCATTCTTGCGATGATGTTCTTGCCGCGGGCTCCGCCATGTACGTGACTCGTTATCTTATTGATCGATTCTTACAACTTTTTTATTCCGTTGCTCCATTTCTTGCGATGTTGGTCTTGCCGCTGCTCCACCGTGTCAGTGAATCAGAATTCTGTTGATCGATTCTTGCCACTTTTTTATTCCGTTGCTCGGTGGCTGTGTGCGATGCTGTTGTAGCCGCTGGCTCCGCCATGTCAGTGAACCATTGTCCTGTTGATCGATTCTTACCCGCAATTTTCACCTTGTTAAGGGAGGGCGATAGAGTCGGTTATGTGCTATACGGTGGGTCCCCCATGTCAGCCTCTCTGTGCATGTTTTGTCTCCTAAAAATACTGAAAATAACAGAATTGAGGCTCTTTTAACTGTCGGCCTCTCTCTATCTTCCGAAACGTGTGCTCCGTTGATGTTTTTATACTCATGATTATTACTGTCGGGGGTCATTTCTTTCGGTTGGTGCCCACAATTGCTCGTGGTCAACGGCTGGCGACGTAGGCGGGTTATGGTCTAGACGGTGGGTCCTGGCTGTCAGCCCTCTGTGCAAGGTTTGCCTCTTCAAAAAACTGAAGATAACTGAATCGAACCTCTCCTGACTGTTGGCCTCTCTCTTCAGAAACATGTGTGCTCTTCTGAGATTTAATTTATGCCCTTGTTTGCTTCTAGTGATCATTTTTCTTTCAGTTGCGATCGCAGTTTTGACCTTGTTAAAGTTGCACGATGCAGGCGGGTTATGGTCTGGCCGATGGGTCCCCCATGTCAGCCTCTATGTGCAAGGTTTGCCTCATAAAATTACTGAAGATAACTGAATCGAACCCCTTCTCACTGTTAGCCTATTTTGTTAGAAACATGTGTGTGCTCCATTGATTTTTTTATTTATACTCGTGATTGCTGCTAGTGGTGATTTCTTCGGTTGCGACCGCAATTTTTTCCTTGCTAAGGGCTGGCGATGCAGGCGGGTTATTGTCTAGACGATAGGTCTTGACTGTCAGCCTTTCTGTGCAAGCTTTGCATCCTCAAAAAACTGAAAAAACTGAATCGAACCTCTCCTGACTGTTGGCCTCTCACTTCAGAATCGTGTGTGTGCTCTGTTGATGTTTTATTCATACATGGGATTGCTGCTAGTGGTCATTTCTTTCGATTGCGAACACATTCTGAGCTTGTCAAGATTGACTGATGCAGACGGGTTATGGTTAGCCGATGGGTGCACCATGTCAGCCTTGTCGTAGATCTCCATCTTACCAATACAAAAGAACCGGAAACTTCTTAGTAATTAATGTGCCCGCTAATGATTTAATTAATGACATTAATTTTACCGAACAACAAAATCATAAACAACATGCATAAGTATGAGATCGGCTCGGCTCATTCCCAAAATGCGACATGGCGCGGCGTCTCATGACAAGGTGTACGACAGAGGAGGAGGGCATGTGTAGGTATCCTCTTTTCATGCCCGTACTAGTGTTAGAAAAAATCACCTTATAAGGTGGTGCACCCCCCTCGAACACCTTTGCAGGCTGCTGCAGAATACGTTGCTAATTCCGTTGTTGGGACATGATCGAGCAACCCCAATAGATCGACCAGGAGGAGCTTGTGGCAGGTAATGCAAGACCATGGAAGTTTCCCTTTCCGGGTGTAGCTGATGATGTGAAAACACACGTTCGTTGGGAGACCCCAAGAGGAAAGTATGATGTAGTGCAGCAGCAATTTTCCCTTGTAATTCTACCAAGGTTATCGAATCAGTAGGAGTCAAAAGAGCTTTAGAAGGTTGACAACGGCACTAGAAAATATCCGTTGGCGGGAAAATATGATGGTTGTCGTGGACCTGCACACAACACAATAAAACTACTTTGCCCCAACGAAACAGGAAGATTGCCAATCTTCCTGGCTTGCTGAATACAAAGATTAAACGTATGATGTGGAGAATAATAATAAGTGCAGAAAGTAACAACGAACAGATGATTGCAGACGGTGTTTTTATCAGTGTAAAAGAATGGACCGGGGGTCCACAGTTCACTAGTGGTGTCTCTCCATAAAAGATAGCATGCATGTTGAGTAAACAAATTACAGCTGAGCAATTGACAAATAGCAAGCGCATCACAATGCAATATATGACAAGAAAGTTCATTGTAGTATTTATTGGGCATTACATCATAATACATGGACCACTTACCAGCTGCATCCATGTCTAATAATCCACTTCCAGGATAACATCCGTGTCTCCCGTCAGTATTAAGTTGCAAGCAACGATAATTGCATTAAGCAAAGTGTGTAATGTAAACAAATGCATTAGACCTAACAGAAGTACCCTTAAGCTAAGGATTAGTTATTTTATCCCTAGTGGCAACAACACATCCACAACCTTAGTCGTTCTGTCGCTCGAATCCAGATTACTGGAGGCGTGAACCCACTATCGAGCATAAATACTCCCTCTTGGAGTCACAAGCATATACTTGGCCAAAGCATCTACTCGCAACTAAGAGCATGCAAGAACATAAATAAAATAGTAGATAGATTGATAAACAACTTGATCATAACATCACTATTCATTGGATCCCAGCAAACACAACATGTGGCATTACAATAAGATGGTCTTGATCATGATAGGCAGCTCACAAGATCTAAACATGATAGCACAAAGTGGAAAGACAACCATCTAGCTACTGCTATGGACCCGTAGTCCAAGGATGAACTACTCACGCATCACTCCGGCGGCAGGCATGGTGATGTAGAGCCCTCGGTGATGATCTCCCCTCCGGCAGGGTGCCGGGGAGAGCACCAGAAGCCTACCGACTACGGTTTGCGACGGCGGCGGCGACGGAACTTTTGTGGAATAATGATCGGGTCTTTAGGGTTTTCGGGAACGAGGCATTATATGGGCGAAAGGGCGGCGGCTGGAGGCACCCGAGGGGCCCACACCCACCACGGTGCGCCAGACATGGGGGCCGCGCCCAGGTGTGGTGTGGACACCCTGGGTCGCCTCTTCGTGCGCCCTTCGGACTTGGTCTTCGTGTCGGTGAAAAACTGGTGCCCGTGGATTTTCGTCCAATTCCGAGAATATTTCCGACTAGCTTTTCTGAAACGAAAAACAGCAGAAAACAGGAACTAGCACTGTGGCATCTTTTTAATAGGTTAGTCCCAGAAAATGCATAAAAATGCTATGAAGTGTATATAAAACATGTGGCAATAGGTATAAAACATGCATGGAAAATAAAAAATTATAGATACGTTTGAGATGTATCAGCATCCCCAAGCTTAGTTCCTACTCGTCCTCGAGTAGGTAAACGATGTAGTGACATGCTACCAACACAATCTTGATCAAATAGTAATGTAAAGCACATGAACTGAATGAAGTGATCCAAGACAATTATCTATAGTTGCTATAAAGTAAACAATGAGCAAACAAAATGCATCATACAAGTAAATTTTTTTCATGGATAGTACTTTGGAGACATGGAGCTATAAGAGTTTGCATAAAAGTTAGCTCACCAAGCAACATTTTCGAATCAAAAGTGTTTGACCAACACAAAGGAAGATTTAAGTTTCAGCATTTGCTTCAACTTTCAACATATTTATCTCATGAATATTGTCAACACAAAGTAGCATAATTAGTCTAATATGCTAATCATATAACAATTCTTGTACCAAAGTTGACACTAGTGTTTGCTTGTGGAGAATAGACAGGAGTAGGAAAACTGACTCAACATAAAAGTAAAAGAAAGACCCTTCCAGAGGGAAGCAGGGATTATATCATGTGCTAGAGCTTTTTAGTTTTTGAAATCATATAGAGAGTAAAAATATATTTTGAGAGGTGTGTATTAATGGTCAACGAATGGTAGTAGACAAAACAATATTACCCATGCCAACCAGACTTTAAGAGCGGCTCCCATGAGGAACGTTATTTCTGCAGCAAGTAGATCATCCCTCTTTCTCTTTGGTTTACACATGCAGATGTTTGACTGATTGCTCAGGAACAAAATGTGAAGATAATTAGCGGTGAAAGTTGTAAGTTATCTTTTGTGGGGCTGGGCACCCCTTTGCCAGCTCTTTTTGCAAAATTATAGATAAGCAGATGTAAGCTGCTAGTCTGGAGTAAAGTCTGTTTGACAAGTGTAATAAAGATCATCTACCACTTCCTCATGAGCTGGTAAACAGGGACACAAAAAGGAGTAGTAACAATTTTGAATAGTTTAAAGGTAGCACATGACTGATTTATTTGGAGTGGCAGGAAAATACCACATATAGGTAGGTATGTTGGACACAGATGGCATGGATTTTGGCTCAGTGTTTTGGATGCACAAGCAGCATTCTCGCTTAGTACAGAGTTTAGGCTAGCAAGATTATTTAAGCAAACACATAACGTCAACCGGTACAAAACGAACCATATGATGAACATATAAGAAAAACTATAAGACTCCACACTGTCTTCCTTGTTAACCAAAACATCCTTTTAACCAGAAAATATCTAGACTTTGGAACTAGCAAATATGACAAATCGAATAGCTACAAGCTTTACGGTAGTTCTTCACTAATGAGCCTTTACTTACATGATACACAAGTTTAAACATTACTTACTTGATTCAAAACAATTGACAAGTATCAAGTTACTCAAGACAAATGATCTACAAGACTATGTAAGCATTTTTCTTTATACCATTACCACATGCATAGCATTTTCTGTTCCAACCAAACACCAATCAACTTATTTTAACAACTCTCCAAACAAATATAAGTGAAGCAAGAGAGTACTTTTTTCAAAAGAACTAATAGCTCTGAACAAGAGATACATGAAAAACAAGAGCTAAAAGCATAACAACGCTAGACAAGAATACTCAATAAGTATAAGTGAAAACAAGAGTATTCTAATGAAAAAGCGGAGCGTGTCTCTCTCCCAAACAAGAGTGTTAGGGTCCAACTAGTTATGACCAGAGAAAAAAACATTAACAAACTGAAAATAAAAACACACAGACGCTCCAAGAACATCACTTAAAATGTGAAGAAATAAAAATATCGTCTCATTAGAGATGACCTGATAATTTGTCGATGAAAGGCATCCCCGAGCTTAGATGCTTGAGTCTTCTTGAAATATGTTGGATAGGTCCAGGGGAGCCTCCCCAAGCTTAAGCTTGTCTCTCTTCTTGATCTTATTTTATCATCCTTCTCTCCTAATACTTGAAAACTTCCTTCACACAAAACTCAGCATAAACTTCATTAGCAGGTTAGTACATCAAAACATAAGCTCACATGGTTCTATAAAGACACATCATAAACATCATTTTAAACATTAGCTACTGTTTACTAGCCTTATGTGAAGCTCTTCCACCTTTAAAGAATTTCACTTAACAATTGTAAAAAAGAGAATGCAAAACAAAGATAGAATTTGTCAAAATCTGAACAGTCCGTAAAGACAAATTTGTTCGAGGCACTTACGTCGCTCAAATCAAAAAATGCTAAACTAACTAAAGATAGGTATATATCTCAGGCTTATGCACAAAAAATTGCAGATCAAAAATATGTTTCGTTGATTTATAACGAATTAAACGGTGATGTTCAGAAATCTGTTACTGGGCAGCAAACCAAACTTTAGCACTATCTTGATATTAGAGGCTCTTCTTGGCACAACAAAATGAAAAATAAAAGATACAAAAGAATTGTTACAGAAGTAAACAATATCCTTGACTCAACAAAAGAAAATAACAAGAAATAAAATGGGTTGCCTCCCATAAGCGCTTCTCTTTAACGCCTTTTAGCTAGGCACAAAAGCAGGAATCAAGTATTATCAAAAGCACCTCCCAAAGAAAGGTCAGAAAACTTTTCAGAAATGCATTGTATCTTATTTATGTAGGTTTCAGATTCTCCTTTATCACTTCTCTTAGGTCTACTTTCCTCATCAAAAAGGTTTTCAGGAACGATCCAATCAAAATTCTTTTCTATAGCATAATGCATTCCCATAAGTTTAAATGGAATAGGTATTTTTACCTCTCCCTTGCATTCTGGTCTCCTAATATATTTCATAGTGTCAAGTTCCAGAGTTTCTAGTGTATCTTTAACATTAATGTAACAATCAAGCATCTTATAATGAGCAAAACTTTTCTAGCTTCTCTAGCAACATCACCAAATTCTTTTAGCATAGTTTCCAACACGAAATCCTTTTTCTCCCCATCTTCTATATTATCAAGTTTAAGAAACATTTGCTGCAACATGGGGTTAAGGTTCACAAATCTAGCCTCAAACATGTGTACCAAAGAAGCTATAGCAATTTTATAATTATAAGCAAGCTCAACCAAAGATCTATCCTCAAAATCATTACACCTTCTCACATGATTAAAGAATTCTTCAATATTATCCCTTCCAATGACAGAACCACTTCCTACTTCTATTTCTTTCATGACAAACTTAGGTAAAAGCATGATGACTAAACAGAAAATCAAAACCGAAATAACTAGGTGCAGGAATTTTAATTTTTGTGTTTTTGATTTTTAAAAGCAAACAAGATAAAATAAAAATAAACTAAGCAAGACAAAAACAAAGTAATGAGATTGGAAGTGTGAGACTCCCCTTGCTGTAGCCTCTGACTCCCCGGCAAACATCGCCAGAAAATATGCTTGATGACGTGAAAACACATGTTCGTTGGGAGACTCCAAGAGGAAGGTATGATGTAGTGCAGCAGCAATTTTCCCTTGTAATTCTACCAAGGTTATTGAACCAGTAGGAGTCAAAAGAGCTTCAGAAGGTTGACAACGGCACCAGAAAATATCCGTTGGCGGTAAAATATGACGGTTTTCATGGACCTGCACACAACACAATAAAACTACTTTGCCCCAACGAAATAGGAAGGTTGTCAATCTTCCTGGCTTGCTGAATATAAATGATTAAACATATGGTGTGGAGAATAATAATAAGTGCAGAAAGTAACAGCGAACAGAAAGTTTATTGTAGTATTTATTGGGCATTACATCATAATACACGGACCGCTTACCAGCTGCATCCATGTCTAATAATCCACTTCCAGGATAAGATCCGTGTCTCCCGTCAGTATTAAGTTGCAAGCAACGGATAATTGCATTAAGCAAAGTGTGGAATGTAAACTAATGCTTTAGACCTGACAACAATACCCTTAAGCTATGTGTTAGTTATTTTATCTCTAGTGGCAACAACACATCCACAACCTTAGTCGTTTCTGTCGTTCGAACCCAGATTACTGGAGGAATGAACCCACTATCGAGCATGAATACTCCCTCTTGGAGTAAGAAGTATCTACTTGGCCAAAGCATCTACTAGCAATGGAGAGCATGCAAGAACATAAATAAAACAATAGATAGATTGATAAACAATTTGATCATAACATCACTATTCATCGGATCCCAGCAAACACAACATGTGGCATTACAATAAGATGATCTTGATCATGATAGGCAGCTCACAAGATCTAAACATGATAGCACAAAGTGGAGAGACAACCATCTAGCTACTGCTATGGACCCGTAGTCCAATAATGAACTACTCACGCATCACTTCGGAGGCAGGCATGGCGATGTAGAGCCCTCCGTGATGATCTCCCCTCCGGCAGGGTGCCGGGGAGAGCTCCAGAACCCTCCCGGACTAGGGTTTACGACGGCGGCGGCGACGAAACTTTTCGTGAAATAATGATCGGGCTTTTAGGGTTTTCTGGACGGATGCATTATATGGGCGAAAGTGCGGCGGCTGGAGGTACCCGAGGGGCCCACACCCCACCCCGGCGCGCCAAACATGGGGGCCGCGCCCAGGTATGGTGTGGCCACCCTGGGTCGCCTCTTCGTGCGCCCTTCGGACTTAGTCTTCGTGTTGGTGAAAAACTGGTGCCCGTGGATTTTCGTCCAATTCCGAGAATATTTCCCGACTAGCTTTTCTGAAACGGAAAAACAGCAGAAAACAGGAACTGTCACTGTGGCATCTTGTTAATAGGTTAGTCCCAGAAAATGCATAAAAATGTTATGAAGTGAATATAAAACATGTAGCAATAGGTATAAAACATGCATGGAATATCAAAAATTATAGATACATTTGAGAAGTATCAGTAGCCACAGGGGCAAAAACCCCTTGTAAAAATGTCAATTGTGCAGGTATATTTTGGGCAACCACGTAGTTAAAGTCGAATGTTGCTCGACGTATGTTCATTCTTGAGGTGATTCAAATGAAGCTTTAACTTATTTTTTAAGGAATTCTTTAGCTTGTTTGTACATGCAAATACCATTTGATCTAAGTATTGGCAAGCTCGGTCAGTTGTACACGCACAATTTTTGTCTTTTTTAGTAAAAGAGCTATAATTCTTACATTTGTGGGAGTGGGGCCCATGCATCAAGAGAGATGAGAGAGTTCGTACATATATCGAGGCGATCTCCGGCGTGCAGGTTGTGCGCTGCACGCGTCAAGCTGAGGAGGATTCACGCTGAAGCTAACTCTGTTACTTCTAAATTCGGTCGAAATCGACCAGATAATGAAAACAAAGCACTCTCTATGTAAGTTTTCTATTTTTCATTTTCATTCAGCAGATTCAAAATGGGGTCAAAATTGTCGGCATCACCATTCATACCGAAATTTTAAATATTTAATGTTTTTCGTTCCTACCGCATGCATTAGCACCAATATTTATGACCATGTGCAAGAGACGAAGAGGATAAGCAAAAGTTGGCAGACAAAACTTCTTTCGACCTTGGACTAGTGAAAGATAGAGTTTTCCAAGGCTTCAAAAAATGTAAGAGATCCTTTTATTCAAATGAATTATGTAGGATAATTGACGGATTTAGTTTCTTAGGATTTTTTTCTTACAAAGGTCATTTGATTCAAAGGATTATACAGTCCTTTGGAATTCCTACAAAGGATTCCTTTGAAGGAAAATTTCCCCACTCCAATCTCTTTACAATTACTTTAACCTTCCTGTGCAATCAAACACTCATAAGACTAGTCACAATGGGGAGTAACATATGAGTAACATCAGTGCCACATAGGCAAAAAATCTGATGTGGCGGGTAATTAATGAGGAGAGAGATGGTTGTGGTAACTAGCTATGTTACCATAACATCACACATTTCAAGACAAGATGATTGTATAAACTATTAAATATGATACTACACACATGTTACTCCCCACTATGGAGGTAGTAACTTAGACTAGTAACATAAAACCAAAATCCTGCTTATCAAAGGACCCCTAAGACATGTGAATTGATGTGGGTGCCTTAACGGCATGCATGTACAAGTGTATATGAATATATAGGCGACGAGTCCGAGGCATCGACCATGCATGGCTAGCTGGTGCAAGCATGGTGTGGTCTTCCTCCTCTTCGCCCTAGTTGGCAGAGAAAAACTACCGTCCAATTTTGGACTACAAATAGACAGAGTTTGCCACGGCTTCTAATCTAAACACATAAGACATGTGAATTTCCTACTTCCACCGCGCGTCATCCTCATACGTAGGAAGAACGACGCACCGGCGACATTATTTTGGTGTGCTCCAATATCTCACATTTGAATAACTAGGATAAGCAATATGTGTTGGCTTAGCATGACTCTAGCTAGTAAAAAGCTTACTTGGTTCGCCTCATCTCTTGGGGCATGATATGTTGCTATATATATACGTTTTTTTTTGCGATACAGCTATATATAGACGTTGTTTTCATTATATTGGCAGATATATACTTATGAATTAGCAGACATGGGATTCTCAACTTTGTAGGACATATTATTACAATGATACTAACTGAGATTTGTTAGGAACAACTTTTTTGTTTCACTCTCCACACCCAACATGAGTTAACTCCATGCCATGCAATCTTGATGAAAACACGTACCATAATAAACGCATGAAAACACCATAATAAACGGATGAAAAACTATCAAAGTTGAGAGTTGCATGTCATGGAGTTAACTCATGTTGGGTGTGGAGAGTGAAACAGAAAAGTTGTTCCTAACAAATCTCAGTTAGTATCATTGTAATAATATGTCCTAGAAAGTTGAGAATCCCATGTATGCTAATTCATAAGTATATGTATGCCAATATAATAACAACAATGTCTATATATAGCTACATATCATGCCCCAAGAGATGAGGCGAACCAAGTAAGCTATTTGCTAGCTATAGTCATGTTAAGCCAACAAATATTGCTTATCCCAGTTATTCAAATGTGAGATATTGGAGCACACCAAAATATTGTCGCCGGTGCGTTGTTAACTACCTCACGTACGGCAAATCACGTACGATTTGTGTACGATTGTTTAATAGATGGTGACTTATAAAATATGATCTTCTACCAGGCATACCTCAATTTTTTGGTTTTTCCAAGGGCCAGTAACTAACTCCCATCAGATCCAAGGATTTAAACAGTCACGACGTTTACGCCGGTGGATGCAGCAGCATATCAATAGTTGGGTGACATCAGTAGTACATGAGATGGCCTTAGATAATGTATCTCTCCATCGCCTGGAGGAGTAACTACTATTATTGAATAATCTCCGTTCCTTTATGTTTTCTTGCCTACCTCTCAAAAGCCACCGTTATGATCCCCAATTAAGGCGGACGTTTGATGACAATCAAGGTGTAAGTGTCAAACACGTAGTCACTAGATATTCTCATAGTATAGGAATATAGCTAACGAAAACTCTATATAATCAATTGCTAACTTCATCGGTGACGATTTGTCTCTTATCAAGATTGTACAATTTGGTCGGTTTAGTACTATTGTCATTCCGACAATATACTCTCATAGTTGTGTGAATTATACAAAGTGCATGATTAGGAAAACGAGATCATCTAACAACAAGATGAGCTGGTCTTAGAGACAAGACCAAGAACACTTTCTATTGTTCATATCTCTACACATGCAACAGAGGTTTTCCTTTGAGTACTCACTATTCAATTGCCAATGCAGTTATAGCATAAATACACAAACATTAATAATAAACTTGAAGATAATAATAACTAAACATTATTGTCTTTAGGGCATATCTCGAACAATGTGAAGAGCAATCTCACAAGGCATATCAATCCCAAGTTTTTCTATAAAAATGAATTGAAAAACTTGAACGAAATAAGACATAATGCGTTATGTGAAAATCTTGCTGCTTTGTTCGCCAAGTTATTTCCATCATATTTGTTCTAGATGTGTTCGTGGAATTGGTTTTATGGGATTTAGGGAGATGTATCATTCAAAAGGAAGAATCTTCAAACCTCATCATTGAAATCACCGATGATTTAGTAGTTAACTTAAATGTTAAGTGAGTTGTACTCCTTTTCCCTTTAGCGAGTGTTTATGAAGTTTCTCACATAAGCTTTCTAATGAGACAATTCATGCAACATAGCAATACTATACCATGTGTGTTTTCTACACATTTTCTCAGTGAGTTTTATGGAATTCTGGGGCATGACTATACAGATAAAAACCAAGAGAGTGTTCAGAATTTTGGGCGGTCGTGGCTGATGGGTCCCACTTTGGTGGTTCACCCTATCCCACAGTAGGACAAGTCAATCCTATGTTTAACGTTATATGGTTTTAGTCTTATATCCCTTCCCGTCTATATACCTAAGGATAATCATTGTACATACTAGTTGACAGATACAAATTAATAAAAATTCTCAGCCTACGCTCCTTGTGTTTTTTTCACTGGATCCTTGTGTCAATTTATTATATATATAAATAACTTAGGTATTATGTACATATTTGGTATGCATATCCATAATGTGTATACTCAAGATCATATGTGCCTCCTACATATCTAAGGTATACATACCAAGGTATATGTATATGTCTACATATGGATATGTAGACATATACATATACCTTGGTATGTATACCTTAGGTGGGCACCTATGAGCATAGGCATCAGGATGGAATACGAACAGTTTTACGTATGTAGACATATACATATACCTTGGTATGTATACCTTAGGTGGGCACCTAGGAGCATAGGCACCAGGATGGAATACGAACAGTTTTAGGTATGTAGACATATACATATACCTTAGGTATGTAGGAGGTACATATGATTTTGGGTATGCATATTATGGGGTACGCATATCTAATAATGTGCACATACCTAAGTTATTTATATATATACCTGATCTGTACGCATACAATTGAACACACATACCCGAGTTATATATAACATGTAGGTACCTCGAATACACATACCCAAGGATATGTGTACCTCCTATATACCCAACATGTGCATACCCGAGGTATAGGTTTCATCTACATACCCAAAATGTACTATATTCGATCCAGGTGCCCGGGCACCAGGGAGCATATGTTAATTTACGAAACACAGTACAACGCAGACGTTCACGGACACGAGCATACACTCACCTCTATGAATGCACACACGCACACCCTATCCTATGAGCACCTCCGAAAGACTGAGCCGGCGGGGGAACGCCGCCTCCCACTGAGAAATATTCCATCTAAATGAGAAATACCAATGAGGTTTGAACTCTGATGGGATAGAGATACAACCACCCTGCTAACCATGTTGTCATAGGCAAGTTCTCCATTTATTTTCTATATATACTTGTGTGATATTCGCACTTTCGATTACTACACTCGAGACGTGCCAGCCAGCACGGTTTGTACAACAGAAACAATCAATCACATGATGGACACGACATTAGTAGTCGACTGGGTATTAGTGGCGTGTTCCCATTTCCTTTTCCTATAACATGAAACAGATGCCACATTGGTGTGGTACCTTGCGTACTTAGAAAATATCTTCTACGAGGTATACCTTTTTTCGAAGGGGACGAAGTATATCTTCTTGATTCATACTCATCGGCCGGTAACGAACTCCCATCAGATCCAAGGATTTAAACAGTCTCCGCCCCGTTTACGCCGGCGCATGCAACAGCACATCAACAGACCGAGTGCTTATGGACTAAACCCGCCGCAACTATCTCGCTTATAAATATGCGTCCCCCCTCCATCACTTCCCCCGTCCCTCTACCAGAATCCTTCTGGAGATCGCGAGCGAGAAACAGGATCGATTCATGGTGGGCGCGAGGGCCAACGTCGTGAGATCCATGGCTTACCTCGCCGTCACCTTCCTCCTTTGCGCGCTCTTTCTCGTCCAGCCCGCCGCCGCTGAGAAGCGGTCCTACGTCGTGTATCTCGGCGAGCACGCGCACGGATCAAAGCTTCACGACCTCTCCGCCGTCGATCTGGCGGCGCTCCAAGAGAAAGCCACCACCTCGCACTATGAGCTCCTCGCCACTGTCCTCGGAGAGTAAGCAAGCGAACCCTGCTGTCTCTTTAATTATGTAGAAGCTAGGTTTCTTGATTGATTCGGGGAGATCGTTTGTTTAAATGATCGTAATATTTTTTACCCCCGCTCTCGCAATGTAGCAAGGATAAGGCGCAGGCGGCGATATTCTACTCGTACACTAAGCACATCAACGGCTTCGCCGCCAACCTCGACGCGGAGGAAGCTGCCGAGATCGCAAGTGAGCCTCTGCCCGGCCGCTTCGTCCTTTTGTTTTCTTCCCGAATGTCTCCAATTAACAGCTTCTCGTCGTGATCTATTCTGCAGGGTTGCCTGAGGTGGTGTCGGTGTTCCGGAACAAAGCGTACAAGCTGCACACGACGCGGTCATGGCAGTTCCTCGGGCTAGCCGGTCCAGGCGGTGTCCCGCGTGGAGCGTCCTGGCGGAAGGCTAAGTTCGGCGAGGGTGTCATCATTGGCAACATCGACACCGGTACTTACCATCCGATTACATATAATCTAGATGACTTAAGCTGGCCACAAATATTTTGAACAGCAAATTAAATTAGCAGTACATTAGCAGGCTTTTTTCGGTGAGCATGAAAAAGTTTCGTGGGTGCCTAAGCTGTGCAAGTCGTCTTTCCTTCTCAAATCGATAAATATTTTATCCACATCTAGGTTTATGGTTTTTTTACGGAGTTGCCAATTCTTAGTTAGCTGAAAATTAAATTATCACCAGTCAAGTCCTACACCATCGGATTTGTATCGTGATTCGTGCACCTTGAGTTGAAAGTGAATTGCAACTAAGATTTTTTTTGAGTTGCAAGTAGAGTTGTAGATAAGAAGAATGCTCCGCAAGGTTGGATATGTTACGTGATTCGTGCTAATCATGAGTTGTAACATAGATTACAATTGAGATTGGATGACACCACCTGACCAAGACCTAAGTCATTCGTGCCCATTTTTAACTTTATTACAAGTATCCCAGCGTTGATACTCAACCATCAATATATATGTGCAGAGCGTTTGGTTCGATCAATATACTGGTCAACAAACAAATTTTTAGCCACTCCTTAACATATGTGTTATGGCTAATTGACCTAAACACGTTTAACATAACGGGTGGTGTCAACAATCTATTTTGCACATCATCCAAATGCTTAGGAAACATGCATACAGGAAGTCAGCTGCTGGCCATAGTGCTGTTGATCTTTTCCTACTCCCAATCATTCCGTAGTGGCTTCCTGTCTGTACATGCAACTATGCTAGATGCTATCCTGCCCCTACATTCCAACTTACTTTCTCGACATGGTCATGGCAACTCAGAAGCAACCAAAGCATTGGCCATGGCCTCATATAGCAAATCCACTCGGGTTTCACTGTCCATTTTTTGTTATGTTAGAATTTATTACCCTATTCTCCTTGAAGACATGCATGAATTTATGGCTCTGAATAAGTGTTGGTTCTGAATTAGAAAATTGTATGGTTTTGAATTAGCGATCCAAATAGGCAACTGAAAATCTTTTGGTTGACAATAGTACTGAATTAGTGTTTTCTATTTTTCCTTTGAGTCTCGTTCTTATTTAGTTGGATTTCAACCATGATGCTGATATGTACTCTTCTTCGGTGTGAAGGTGTGTGGCCGGAATCAGAGAGCTTTCGGGATCATGGGCTGGGACCAGTCCCAAAGAATTGGAAAGGAACTTCCGATAAAGGCCAAGATGATACGTTCCACTGCAATGGGTAACCTAAAGAACTCACCGAAGTTATATATGCCATGCATACATTGTTCTCCTAACTAGTCAAAGAAATATGTTCATTGTGAGAAATGCACGTGTCTCTTTCAGATAATTGCTAGGAGCGTGTACACCAGGACATATTCGTTAGATCCATTTGATGCTAAAAGTTGATGTGCTTTTGCATAGTGTAGCACTAGAACTGAGACCGCCACAGTGCATATATAGGCTGTGGGAGATTGAGACCACCACTAGCTGATGCTCGCTGAGGTGATCTTTGTGGCAGCATTGAGTCGGCGTGCCAGCCCCAGGACCCGGAGCGTCCGCCGAGGAGAAGCCGGCCGGCAGCGTGGCGTGGGACAGCGGATCGACGCAGGGTGCAGGCTCGTGCAGGTCGATGACGGTCTCGGTAGGCACATCCTCCAGCCTCTCCACCCAGGCCTCGACCACGAAGTAGGAGAGGTCGAGCTTGCCGAGCGTCTCTCCGGCGACGGTGTGAATGAGGCAACCCGGCAGGGCGCGCTGCACTGTGGCCAGCGACCATGCCTGCGGCGCCAGCTGCTCGATGAAGAGGCGAACACTGTACCTGTATTTCTTCAGAGTGGCAAAGGTGAGGCGGTTCCAGCGCCTGATGAGGATCGGCGTCCCGCGGAAGTGGAAGAACGGCGCCGCGGCGACGAGCTGAAACCAGCGAGCATCAGCGAACCGGGCGAAGAACGTCCCCGGCTGCCTGAGGGAGATTTGCACGGCGCCAGGAGGGAGGTCGGGGAAGTCCTGCAGCATGCCCTCAAGGATGTGACCCGGTGCAAGGCGCGGCCGGGCGCCTGAGACCGTCAGGACCAGCGCAGAGCGGCGCAGTGTCATCTCCTCGGCTGCCATGTCTGGAGTCAGCTCGAGGGCCACCTTGGTGCGCAGCGCTCTCCGAACAAAGCCAAGCTCACCGGCCATGGAGGGGAAGGGGTCGGACTGAGGCGGAGGTGGTGGTGTTGGCGACGGTGGCGGCGGCGGCGCGGCGATGTCGTTGGCGGAAGCTGCCGGCTGTGAGCTGGCGGGGAAGCGGAGACGCGAATGGACGGGCTGGCGGTGCAGGTCGGGGTGGCCTGGCGGGAAGACGAGGCGCGAGTGGGCCGGCGGTTTGCCCGACGGGCAGCGGGGCGCCGGCAGAGGCGGCAGCGGAACTCGAGGGAGGTGGCGGGTGGGGCAGCCCTTCGCGGCGTGGCCGGCGTCGAGGCAGTGCAGACACCTAGGCTCGTTGGTGCAGTGGCGGACAGCGTGTTCTGGCGAGAAGCAACGAAAGCAGCGGCCTCTGAGCTCGTGTTTAAAGGCCTCGCTCGCCGCCGAACGTTGGCCGGCCATCATGGCGCCCTCCGAAGATGGCAAGGGGTTATTGCGACGGCCGTTCCTGCCCCGGACCACTTGCCATTCCGGTGAAACCGGCCTCTCGCCAGGGCATGGCGCAACAGGGGCCACCACGATGCTACGGACCTTAGGCCGATGCGGAGGCGTCTGCTCAGCTCCACCACGCTCGTCCACCTCGACTCCTCGACCTTCTTCAGGCCGGCTCCGGCCTCGAGAAGCCACTGGACCGGGCGTGGTGCCGGCGGGTCAGACGACGACGGCGACGACGACAACATGCTGGACGAAGAGCAGGTCCATCCCTGGGCACATGGCGTTCCTGATCATGTTTGGCACCAGCGGCTTGAGGCTACTTCCTCGGGCGCCGCCGCTGGCCAGCACCGTCCCAGGCGCCGGGGAGGGAATCGGAGGCACAACTGCAACGCCGCGCCGGTGGGCATGATGTGCACGCCCCTTGCTGCGCCACCCATCGGTGACGGTGCTCAGGCGACCGTCATGCGCAGCACGGCCGCTGCTCCGAACCCTAACGGCGTGGCGGTTCCCGGGCACGGCGCCGTCTCGGGACCTGCAGCGGAGCCCGTGATCAGTGACAGCGTCGAGGCCCACACGCCAGTCAACGATGCAGAAGCCACCATGCAGCCCGTGCTGCCCAGCACCCAGGAACAGCAACTGAAGCCGAGTGCAGACACTGTGGCGGGATTTGAGGAATCGCTGCAACCTTCCTCTTTGGGATCGGCGATGCAGACAGCCCTTTGGTGTCTTGCAGGTCCATGGCCAATGGGGACACACTGACCTCGACGGTGGGCGCCGCTGTTGGCGCCAGTACGGTGTTGTCCGTGTCTGCGAGCACGGCTGGCTGCAGCCGCGTTCTTCTGCTCCACGACACCGCGGAGGAGCAGGGCACTCCTGCGCCAGGTCCCCCCGGTGGGGCCGCCGATGGGCCCTTTCTCGCTTGCGCGGACACCGAGCAGATCGCGCACCCGGGAGAGGCCGCGATATTGGGCCAGGAGTCACCCTTGCAAGGCCCAGCCCAGCAATCGACTGAGGAGTTCCTGGCGAGCGTTATGCAGCCCATCACTCCTGGAGTCATCCCCACCCCGTGCTCACCACACACACCACCAGGGCCGCCGCGCCGCACCAAGGGGAAGAGCACCACCGCCACCCGCAGGAGCCACCGTGTGCTGAACCGCAAGCAGCAGGTGACGGGGGGCGGCAACGCGACGATGCGGGCGGCGCGGAGACTGATTGTCTCCAAGCGCGGCCTCGCCATCGCCGAGAAGGGAGAGGAGTCCGACGACGACACTCTTGCAAAATACGACACGGCGCTGGACACGCAGCTCTCCTCAGGCCAGATGGGCGCCCTCTCTACCCTCGCCAAGAGGGCGCACAGAAGGGGCAGGTCGGCGGCAGCATCGGGGCAGCTTGTCCCGCCGGTTCTGTAAGTCCGCGTGTCTGTTGCCTGTCGACCGAGTTTGCTAGATGAATTGCAATTTTCTAATTTGGAATGTTAGAGGTCTAAATGACCTTGCCCGTAGAGGTGTAGTTCTTGCTGTCATTCGCAAGCACAATGTATCAGTAGTTTGCCTTCAAGAAACAAAGTTGCAGCTGATCGATCTATCCATTGTTAAACAATGTTGTGGGCAGTTGTTCTCTGAATTTTGCTATGCTCCTGCTGATGGAACTCGAGGTGGCATCCTGGTTGCCTGGAAACCAGATGATTTCCAATGCTCTATGCGGTTGATCTCGCCGTGGTCCGTGGCCATCAACGGCATCCTGTCCCGGACACGCTCTAACCTGAACTTGATTGCTGTTTACGGGCCGCAGTCCGACCCTGACAAGGAGCTGTTCTTGCATGACCTTAAGAACAGAATTGCTTCTGACCTGCCACCTTCAACCGCCACGATCGTACTTGGGGATTTCAATATGATTGTTAAAGCTAGTGACAAGAGCAACCAAAACTTGAATAGAAGAAACATGGCTCGGTTCAGAAAGTTCATTAATGACTTGCAGCTGAAAGACCTCTACCTGCACGGCAGGAGATACACTTGGAGCAATGAGCAACAATCTGCCACTATGGTCAAATTGGATAGAGTGTTGTTCAACCAAGAGTGGGACATGGAGTTTCCAAGCTGTCTGTTGCAAGCGTTGTCCTCTGAAATCTCGGATCATTGCCCAATTCTTCTCAGCTCTGATGCCGAGTTCAAGCCTGTGCGTACCTTCAGATTTGAGCAAGCTTGGGTGGCCAGAGAGGACTTCTTGGATGTGGTTAGCGAGGCCTGGAACTCTGTCCAGCAGCATGTAGATCCATTCATTAACTTGCATGTGAAACTTGCTACCACTGCCCGTGCGCTGACTAAGTGGAGTGCTGAATTCTCTTCGGACCTTGAGCTTCGGGCAGCAATCACAAGTGAACTGATCTTTAAGTTGGACCAGGCCATGGACAAAAGGCAGCTGACTAGTGAGGAGAGGCAATTTAGAGCAATGCTTAAGATGAACCGCCTGGGGATTGCAGCAATACAGCGGACACAATGGCGACAATGCTCTAGAATTCAATGGCTGAAAGAGGGAGATGCTAGCACAAGATTTTTCCATGCAAAAGCATCAGCTAGAAGGCGGAAAAGTTTCATCCATAGAATTGAGTATGACAATGCAGTGTACACTGATCAGGAGGGTAAGATGAATGCTATTTGGAATTTTTTCCACCAGCTGCTAGGTCACTCGCGTCCACGGCAACACTCCCTGAACCTCAGAAGCATTGGCATCGAGCCAATCGACCTCTCTGATCTTGAGGCGCCTATTACTTCCGACGAGGTCCGTGCAGCCATCTTTGAGCTGCCATCTGACAAGGCACCTGGAACTGACGGCTTCACTGCACTTTTCTTCAAAAAGTGCTGGTTCATTTTGAAGTTTGATATCATGCGAGCCATTGGAGCTCTGGAATGTTGCACCTCCCGAAACCTGCACTTGCTGAATTATGCAAACATGATCCTGCTCCCCAAAAGTCCCGATGCTGCTCACCCTAGGGAGTTTAGACCTATAAGCCTGATCCACTTCTTTGCGAAGCTATTCACCAAAATTTTGGCGCTAAGGCTACGTCCGAGAATGCATGAGCTCGTCCATCCCTGTCAGAGTGCTTTCATCAAAAACAGGGCCATACATGACAACTTCGTCTTTGTTCGTGCCCAAGCAAGACTCCTCCGTCAGAAAAAATGTCCAGCGCTGCTACTAAAGCTTGACCTTCAAAAGGCGTTTGACTCCCTATCTTGGGAATTCTTACTGGAGGTTCTGGAAGCGAAAGGTTTTGGGCAAAAATGGAGAGATTGGATTGCATGCCTGCTGTACACTGCCTCAACTAAAATCACTGTCAATGGGGAGCTCTCGGATTTCATCTACCACCGCCGTGGTCTGCGGCAAGGGGACCCATTATCCCCACAGCTCTTTGTCATTGCCACAGACATCCTCCCTGCCCTGTTTGCCATGGCCGACCGTGTGGGAGCACTGAAGACGAGCAGATTCCTGCAGGCTAAGAATCGTATCTCCCTCTATGCAGATGATGTGGTCATATTTACTGCACCAGAGCAGACCGAGCTCAACTCGATCAAGCAGATCATGCAGTGCTTTGGTGAAGCCTCGGGGCTGGTAACAAACTTCACAAAGAGCTCTGTCCTGCCTATCCATTGCTCACAGCTAGATGTTGCTTCCCTGGCTGCTATCCTATCTTGCCCTGTCCAAAGCTTCCCTTGCACATACCTAGGTCTACCTCTCTCTGATCAGCGACTCCGAAAAGGTGACCTACAACCGTATCTTGACAAGCTTGCTGCTAAAGTCAAAGGGTGGAACAAAGGCAGCTTCTCCTTGGACGCCCGGCTCCTTCTGGTCAAGCATGTGCTAACAGCCATGAATATCCATCACTTGCTTGTGATTGACCCTCCGGCCTGGCTCATAAAGGCGATTGACAAACTGCGCAGAGGGTTTCTTTGGTGTAATGATGAATTGGCTACCGGTGGCAGATGCCTTGTTCGCTGGGCCTCCATCTGCCGGCCGCTGGAGTTTGGTGGCCTGGGTATTGTCGACCTTCAGCGCAAGGCCACGGCGCTGCGGGTGAGGTGGCTATGGTACGCCTGGACTGCAACTGACAAGGCCTGGGCTGACCTTCCTCTAGGGATTGATGACCGTGCTCGCAGCTTGTTCAACTCGGCAGTCTCCTTCAACCTTGGGAATGGAGAGAAGATCAATTTTTGGCATGACCCGTGGACTTCTGGGCAAAGCTTAGCCTCCGCTGCACCCGCGTTGTTCAAGTACTGCACCAAGCGCAACTTAACTGTTGCACAAGCCCTCGCTGACAATAAATGGATGAAACACTTCAAGCGAGACCTCACTACTGAAGCCCTCCATCAGTTCCTCCTTGTGCACAACATCGTTAGCAACATTGCACTGCAAGCAGACACGCCTGACTCCGTCACCTGGCGTTGCTCCACGAATGGGCAGTACTCCGCCACCTCGGCCTATGCCTTGCAGTTTGAGGGATCTACCAGGTTTGCCTTCCCGGATACGGTATGGAGCAGTGGAGCACCACTCAAATGCCGGATTTTCGGCTGGCTTGCGCTCCTTGGAAAATGTCACACGGCGGACTGCCTTCAGCGAAAGGGCTGGCCTCACAATGCTGCATGTGTCTTTTGTCTCAGTGAACAGGAATCAGCCTTTCACCTGCTAGCCGCTTGCCCGGTCATCATCAGGCTATGGGGTAAGCTAATCCACACAGCTGCACTCAATCACCGCCTCGTGCCTCGACCGGAAGACCTGAGCCTTGAGTCTTGGATCACACGTACTCGACAACAAATGCCGCTGACTCTGAAGAAGAACTGGACTGCCCTTGTGCACCTTGCCTGGTGGTCTATTTGGAAGGAGCGCAACTCAAGGATATTCAACAACAAGGCCGAATCCCTCTCAAGGTTGCACTCGAGCATCATTGAAGAAGCTATATGTTGGCGTAATGCTGGGAGATCAGGCGCTGCAGACCTCCTCTCAAGACCAAGGGAGCCAGACTGATTGCATCTCATGTTGTTTTTTTCAGTCTGCACCTCTCTTGCTGCAGGCTTAGGCATTTGTTCTTTTCACTAGTTTCTTTTCTCTTTCTTTGGTTACCTTGTACTCTTGTACACTCTTCTAATTGAATTGAAAAGCAGGCTAGACTGCCTTTTCCGTCCACTAGCTGATGCATATGATATACTAGTGGCAATGATGGATATATCTGCATGCTTTGAATGCATGATGTTCATCCTGAATACCTGGCCCCACTCGACAATAACACAATACCGACTGATAGTGTCCCCAGGCTCCAACTGTACGCTTCAAAAAAATAGTAAGCCAGAGAAGAAAGAAAAATAAAGTCCCATACCTTGATCTGAAAAACATCTGAGTACCCTGAATATAGTCTAGTATGCCTGTACAAATAAGCAGTAGCATAGAAGAACATAAAGGAGTTTTAGAATCAATTTTCTGATATGAAATAGTAGGATGTAGTCACTCTGTCGCTTTGGTCTGTAATCTCGTCCTTATTCAAAACCCCTTGGTTCTTTTTGCACTTGCAAAGGAAATGAGCTGTGGTGAAGTTAAGTCAGATGATGGGTGTTTCGGATGGGAGGCATCGATATCCATCTGTATCATCTGTTATTTATCAAATGTATTTTCATGGCACGCACTAAAACCCGAATTTAAATTTAGAAGAGTAGTGACTAGTGCCCACCTACCTCTAAATATAGAAAGGCAATACTAAAAAGTGTCAACTAAACGTTTTCAGACAGATGTTCCTGGTTTTAATCTTAATTTTCTGAGATAAGCTTACTGGCTTCGAAGTGAAAAGGGAGTAATTATGTATCACCAATGATTCTCAAATATACGCAGTAGCACATAGCGTTGTCTGTAGGCATGAGAATACACACGAATAATTTCCTTATAAACATGGCGAGCATGCAGGAAGCTGATCGGGGCGCGCTACTTCAACAAGGGTTACGCATCGGAGGGAATGGACACCAAAGCTCCCGAGTTCAACACTCCCCGAGACAGCGAGGGACACGGCACCCACACGCTGTCCACGGCCGGGGGCTCACCGGCGCCCGGCGCGAGCGTGTTGGGCTTCGGCAACGGCACGGCTACGGGTGGTTCGCCAAGGTCGCGAGTGGCCGCCTACCGCGTGTGCTACAAGCCTGTGAACGGAAGCTCATGCTTCGAGGCGGACATCCTCGCTGGATTCGACGCCGCCATCCACGACGGCGTGCACATTCTTTCCGTATCGCTCGGCAATGACGGCGAGGCCTATGACTACTTTGACGACGCCATCTCCATCGGGTCTTTCCATGCCATCCGCCGCGGCATCACAGTCGTCGGCTCTGCCGGAAACTCGGGACCCAAGCCCAGCTCCATCTCCAACGTCGCGCCCTGGATCTTCAATGTCGGCGCCAGCACCATGGACCGGGAGTTTCCGGCTTACGTCATCTTCAATGACACGCGGATTAAGGCATGTTTCTTCCTAGCTTCAGTTCGACTAGATTAAATATAATTATATTCACTCTGGAAATTAGTTTCTCATATTGTTTCGATCCGTGCAGGGACAGAGCCTTTCGGAGAAGGTGCTCAAGGGGAAGAAATTTTACCCCTTGATCGATTCAGCTCAAGCCGCAGCGGCCGGCAGATCACAAGATGAAGCGTACGTTTCAATCTCTCCATAAGCTAATAATCTGCACGACGACTAATCAGTGTTAAATCATATGGACGATTATTAATATACTCCTAGTACATTGATGATGATGAATGTGTGTGCAAGTGCAGGCAGATTTGCTTGCCGGGGTCTCTGGACCCGAACAAGGTGAAGGGGAAGATCGTGGTGTGCCTGCGAGGGACAACCGCCCGTGTGGCCAAGGGCTTGGTGGTGCTCCAAGCCGGTGGCGTTGGGATGGTGCTCGCCAACGACCCCAGCTCTGGCAACGAGGTTATCGCCGATGCCCACTTGCTCCCGGCCACGCACATCAAGTACCGCGACGGCCTACTCCTATACTCCTATCTCAAGTCCACCAAGTAAGCCAACCAAACCATTAACAGAACTTATATATGTTGTAATTCACAGTATTTCTTCCTTGCTTGTGAAAGTAACTGACTTTGTTTCTTGATGGCGAGGAAGGTCTCCTGCCGGGTACGTTGAGAAGCCGGCGACAACCCTGTTTACGAAGCCGTCACCGTACATGGCCGCCTTCTCATCACAGGGCCCCAGCCCCGTCAACCCAGAGATCCTGAAGCCGGACATCACGGCGCCCGGGGTGAGCGTGATCGCGGCGTTCACACGTGCCATGGCCCCCACGGAGCTCACCATGGACGATCGTCGTGTTGCCTTCACGGTCATGTCTGGGACGTCCATGTCGTGCCCGCACGTGTCCGGCATCGCGGGGCTCATCAAGGCGCTACACCCAGACTGGAGCCCCGCTGCGATCAGGTCAGCGATGATGACGACGGCAATCGACGTGGACAACAAGGGCGAATCCATCCTCAACTCGTCCATGGCGCCAGCGGGGCCCTTCAACTATGGTGCCGGTCACGTCTGGCCTAGCCGCTCCATGAACCCGGGCCTGGTCTATGACCTTGGCCCCGACCACTACCTCGACTTTCTCTGCGCTCTCCGGTACAACGCCACGGTCATGACCATGTTCAACGACGTGCCGTACAAGTGCCCAGAGAAGGCCCCCAAGATCCAGGACCTCAACTACCCATCCATCACCGTCGTCAACCTCACAAGCGCTGGCACAACAGTGAAGCGCACGGTGAAGAACGTAGGCTGGCCGGGCAAGTACAAGGCGGTTGTCCGCGAGCCGGCCGGTGTAACTGTGTCTGTGAGCCCAGACGTGCTTGAGTTTGGCAAGAAGGGGGAGGAGAAGACGTTCCAGGTGAAGTTTCAGATCAAGAACGCCAAACTAGCAAAGGACTACACGTTTGGCTCGCTCGTATGGAGCAACGGAAAGCAGTTCGTCAAGAGCCCCATAGTAATCCAGACGGCAGCATGAAGAGCAACTGGGTAGAATCAAGGTAGTGTTAATTATTTCGGTTAGTTAGGAACTAAATCATTGTAGACCTCCCCAATGATTGTCAAGTGTGAAGGAGAATAAGCTGGTTAGTAGTTTTTGCTTTTTAGCATGGTGTTCTTTCCCGGCAGCCAAAACCCGTGAGCCGTGACCTCCAGAGATGTTGCAGTGTCCTACCACTGTGCTAGCAAGAGATGTATAACATGATTCGCGAGAATTTAGGGCATCTCCAGCCGTCCCCCAGCGTCCCCCAAGAGCCTTTTTTAGTGTCGGCGCAAACGAAATTCTCCCAGTCGCCTCCCAAGGCCTCGTTTAGCGCCGTTTAGCGCCGTTTTTAGCGTTGGCGCACCCAAGCCGAACCCAGCTGGGTTTCGCCTGGGAGGCAAAAGGCGACGTGGGCCAGTCTTGTCGGCGAGGGGAGGCGATTTCCCTCCATTTTTTTTACCATTTCCCTCCATTTCGCCTCACATATTCCCTCCCCATGGGCAGCTCCCGCCATTTCCCTCAGATCTGGCCGCCATGCCTCCCAAGAAGTTCACCGGTCCCGCAACGCCGCCGCCGCAGTTGGCTCCTCCGCCTCCACCGTCGTCGTGAAGGAGAAGAAGAGGAAGCCGAGGACGCCGATGCAGAGGCCGCTGGGCTGGAGCAACGTCAAGTGGACGGCGGACATGTTGCGCCGAAAGACCGAGAACACCCACCGCCGGGCGAGGGAGAAGGTGTTGCGGGCCAAGCGCCTGGCAGAGGGTGGCGGCGAAGAAGAGGAGGAAGAGGAAGAGGAGTAGATGTAGATGGAGGTAGAGGCTAGCATGGCGCCGCCGTCCTCATTTTGCCGGATGGGGCCGCCAAGCTAGCGTCACCTCACCAACAGGCTACTCGCTGACGGGCTTCTCGCCATCCCCGTTGCCACGCTGAAGCGCATCTCGCCACTACTCCCCCGAGTACGCCGATGGCGACCCGCACGGTGGGTTCAACCCCAACATCGCGTTTCCACACTGCCCTCCTCCAGCACCTTCACTGTACGCAGGCTCGCCGGGCTACTCAAGCTCGCCCTCGCTTTGCCATGCCCTCCCTTTCACCCCGAACCTGGACACCCGTAACATGTTCGGCGGAATGCAAGGTGACGCGTTCATGGACGAAATCATCACCACCGGCTCCATTGCTTCGGCGGCAAGCCCGGGATTGTTCTCACAAGGCGGCGGGGATGCACAGCAGGCCGTCTTTTGGACGCAGCAAGCCGAGGAAGGCAAGGCCGAACCGGCAGAGGTGGGCGTCGGTGAAGGAGCAGCACCAGCACTGCCCAAAGGCAAGGCGAAGAAGAAGGACCCAAAGGTGCCGAAGCCTCCCGCCGAGCCTCGCATGAAGTGGACCGCCAAGGAAGATGTCCTCCTCACCAAGGCATGGATGACAGTGAGCTTTGATCCCATCATCGGCGCTAATCAAAACGTGGATCACTATTGGAAGAGGGTGACGACATCATACGATGAGCGTCGGATCGTTGATCCCGAGTACTCCATGAGCGACACCGAGCGTGGCGAGAAGGCCATGGCCAATCATTGGGCGATCATCCAGCATGCTTGCAACAAATGGCATGGCATTCAAGAGGAAGTACAGAATCGACCAAAGAGCGGCTCCAACTACGAGATGGAGGTGAGCTTCCTTTCGCCTTGGTTTCCCTTGTATCATTGCCGGTTTGCTCATTTCGGCCCTGGGTTGGCCATGTAGATGGTCCGGATGATGTTGATGGCGTGAAACAACACGTTCGCTGGGAGAGACCCCAAATGTAAGCTTATGATGTAATTTAGCAGCAAGTTTTCTCTTGATTACAAAACCAAGATTATCAATCCAGTAGGATTTGGAGAAGGCTTCGGAAAGGTGTCAACGACACCGTTTACGATAATTGACGTGGACCTGCGCACAGTCGAACAAACTATTTTGCCCCAACGAAACAGAGAGGCTGTCAATCTCCCCGGCTTGCTGAACACAAAGAATTAAATGTATGTGTGTAAAATAATATGAGAACAAAAATGACCAGCGAGCAAAATGACTTAGAAAGCCTATTAGAACGTTTGTAAACAATATAGTATAATAGGACCGGGGTCCACAGTTCACTAGTGGCGTCTCTCCAAAAGATAAACATGTTGGGTAAACAAATTACAGCGAGTCAATTGACAAACATGGGCGCAACACAATACTATCATGGCACAAAGTTCACCGTTTCATTTAATATGGGCATTACGACAAAATACATAAACCGTTATCCAACTACATCTTTGACTAATAATCCACCCCGTGATCGTTATCCGGTCTGTCACCCAGAAGTATTAAGTTACAAGCAACAGATAATTGCAATAAGCATGGTGCGTAATGTAAGCAATGTAAATAACATAAAACAATAAACACCGCTATTTTATCCCTAGTAGCAACAACACATCTCAAGTCTTAATCGTTTTTGTCAACTCGAGCTCGGACAAGAGAGGCATGAACCCATTATCTAGCATAAATACCCTCTCTAAGATACTAGCAATTACTTCGGCCAAAGCATCCACAAGCATTGGAGAGCATGCAAGATCATAAATAAAAAATATGATAAACAATCTGAACAATAATGTCATGAATCCATAATTCATCGGATCCCCGCAATCACAACATGTAGCATTACATAAAGATTATCTTAATCATGTAGGCAGCTCATAAGATCTAAACAATGGAGCACAAAGGTGAAGAGACAACAATCTAGCTACTGCCATGGACCCGTAGTCCCGTGGTGGACTACTCACGCATTACTCCGGAGGCAGACATGGTGGTGTAGATGCCTCCGGTGACGATCTCCCCCTCCGGTAGGGTGCCGGGAAGAGCTTCATTACCCTCCCGATCTAGGGTTGGCAACGGCGGCGACCTCGGATGTTTTCTGAAAAATATGATCAGGTATCGAGGGTTTTTTGGACGAAGGCAATTTATAGGCGAAAGAGCAAACTTTTAGCGTCCTCCCTGCTCTATAGCTGGACTTGGCACAACAACACTTTCTTTCCACTCCGAGGTAGAAACGACAATAGCTAGTAGCTTCCTTTGCTAACCACTGTCCACCTGCGACTTCTCGGCTCGTCGGACTTCCTGCGTATTCGGTGGGCCCCAGGCGCGGTCAACCCTTTGACCGCGCCTGGGTGGCGTCTTGGGGCTGTGGGGCCCCCTGCAGCTTCTCTCCTGGCTCCGTCTTTGTTTCTTCGTAAAAATAATTCCATTAAATTTTCAGCCAGTTCCGAGAAAATTCCCCGACTAGCTTTTCTGAAACGAAAAGACAGCAGAAACGGGAACTGGCACTGAGCATCTTTTCAATAGGTTAGTTCCATAAAATATGCCAAAATGATATAAAAACATGTGGCAATGTTATATAATAATCATGGAACAATAAAAAATTATAGATACGTTTGAGACGTATCAGCACCCCCAAGCTTAATTCCTGCTCGTACTCGAGTAGGTAAATGATAACAAGATAATTTTTGTAGTGTCATGCTTCTAACACAATCTTGATCAAATAATATTGTAAAACACATGAACTGAATGAAAGTGATCAAACACAATGGTCTATTAGTTTGAAATGAAGTAAACAATGATTAACCATGTATAACATCTAAGAAAGAACTTTTCATGAATAGTACTTTGGACACTTGAAAATTATAAAACTCGTCATGCTTGATAGCTCACAAAGCAATATACTTTTGAAAAAGGTGTTCAACCAACACAGAGAAAGATTTAAGTTTTCAGCAAAAGTTTCAACTTGTAACATACTTATCACTGAATAATCTCAATACAAAAGTTTTCACAGTTAAAAGTAAAGATAAAATATAGTAGACTTGTACCAAAAAATTGATACTATGTGTTTGCTTGAGAGATAAAGATTGGAAAGAAAAACTGACTCAACATAAAAGTAAAAGAAAGGCCCTTCGTAGAGGGAAGGAGAGATTAATCGTGTGCTAGAGCTTTTTGGTTTTTGAAAGCATATAGAGACATAAAAATATTTTTTTTAGAGTGGTGCATTCTATGGTCAATAAATGGCAATAGAGTTCTTGATATCTTCCATACCAAACAAATTTTAAGAACGGCTCTGATGCATGTAAAATGCATACATGAACTTTGCACTTTAATTGCTTATATTGTAATCATATTTGCATCATATAAGGGTTATATCAATGTTTTATAATGATTTGGGAATACTTCATAGTTTTCCCATTTATTTGGAATTAACCCTGTTTTTCCAGAAAACGTCTTTGTTAGTGTTTCAGACTTTCCGGGAGCTTCGGGACTCCAAAAAGGGCAAGGTCAAAGAGCACGGTTCAGAATTTTCGAGACGAACGCAATGGGCTTAAATTGAAGACCAGAAGCCCAACAGACTGGAAATGGGAGGGTCCCACGCGGCCTAAAGTACATGGCCGCGTAGGCCCAGCTCGTTTCCACCTCGGAGCTCCGTGGCCGTCGATCTTTGCTCCACCGACATAGTCTTGACCTAAAAACGCCTAAAAAAGGTCCCCTGGCGTTTCGCGAAAGGAGGCGGCGGAGAAATACAAAACCTCGAAACAGAGAGACAGAAGGCTGCCGCCGGAGAAGATCGGAGGGGGGAAACGCCGCCGGAATCACCTCCGGAGGGCTCCACCCCCCTCCGGCGTGTTCATCATCAACATCTACAGCAAGAACTTCTCCACCATCATCACCATGATGAAGGGGGAGTAGTCCACCCCATGGACTAGGGTTTGTGGTGGTAACTTTTGTATCTCTCCTCTCTCTTGAGCTTCACTAATTAGTACCGTATGAGCTGCCAAATATGATTACGGTCATCTATGTAATACCTTTGTGGTGAATATTGTGGTGTGAGATGATTTGTTATGCATTTACCGTTGTGTTGGAGCTTTTGTGATTTGTCATACTTTGAAGTATGATGTATGTGGGTACGGGATGGCCGATGTGACACGGCATAGGTATTGAGTGACACAGTACCGCCCAACGTCCTTTATCTGGGGGTAAAAAGAAAGAGTATGATGTGGGAGTGAGAGAAACCACGCTAGCCTTACGAGGGGTGACCTAGCAACACAAATGAGTATTTCTTTCAACTATGTGTTTTAGGACATATGGCCGTCATAAAAAGCTACCATTAAAACATGACAATTATGTGTACTTTATCTATAACATGATGATCACCATAGATGAGAGAGAGGATTAAGTGAACCCATGAACCATGTCCATTGTTCCTATAAGAAACACACACTTGAGCTTGTCCTCTTGCTACATAGAGGATTGGGCTTTCTCTCTTTGAGAGCTTTCACTTGCTACTACTTTTGTCTTGTCCTCTTGCAAAGAAGAGGATTGGGACACTTTTACATCCATCAAACCAACCATCTTGTTCTCTAAACTTGTTTAGTGCATAAGCAACTAAAACTTGTGACACTTTAGTTGTAGGGAATAGATAACTTTTCCTTCTTGCTCCTGCGGATCGATACCTTACTTCCACATTGAGAGGTGCTACAGTGATCCCTTGCTCTTGGGGGTTATCAGGCTCCCATGAGGAACGTTATTTTTGCAGCAAGCAGATCATTCCTCTATCTTCTTTGTTTACACATGCAGATGTTTTACTGAATTCTCAGGAACAAAATGTGAGGAGAGTTTTTGGTGAAAGTTGTAATTTATCTTTTATGGGGCTGGGTGCTAGCTCTAAGTTGACGAGGGAATATCTCCCCGGCAATAGTGCCAGAAACAATGCTTGTACGTCACATGTCAGTTGGGAACCCCAAGAGGAAGGTATGATGAGTGCAGCAGTAAGTTTTCCCTCAGTATGAAACCAAGGTTTAATCGAACCAGTAGGAAAACGAGGTTGCTTCGAAGGTGTTGGTGAAGGAGTGTAGTGCGGCGCAACACCAGGGATTCCGGTGCCAACGTGGAACCTGCACAGCACAATCAAATTACTTTGCCCCAACTTAACAGTGAGGTTGTCAATCTCACCGGCTTGCTGAAAAACAAAGGGTTAAACGTATCGAATGGAAAATGATGTTTGTTTGCATAAAACAGTAGAGAACAATGATTGCAGTAGATTGTATTTCAGATGTAAAAGAATGGACCGGGGTCCACAGTTCACTAGTGGTGTCTCTCCAATAAGATAACTAACATGCTGGGTAAACAAATTACAGCTGGGCAATTGACAATTGATAAGTGCATATAACATGCATGTGTGAGCTGTGTGGTCTACTATGAGATTCATTTGGGCATTACGACAAAGTACATAAACCGCTATCCAGCATGCATCTATGCCTAAATAGTCCACTTTCCGGTTAACATCCGTACCCCTTCCAGTATTAAGTTGCAAGCAACAGACAATTGCATTAAGTAATGTGCGTAATGTAACCAATACATTCATCCTTGAATAAAGCATTACTGTTTTACCCCTAGTGGCAACAACACATATACAACCTTAGAACTTGTTGTCACTATCCCAGGTTAAATAGAGGTTGAACCCAACTATCATGCATAAATACCCCCTCTTGGAGTCACAAGTATTCACTTGGCCAAGGCTTCAACAAGTAACGGAGAGCATGCAAGATCACAAATGACATAGACATGATAATATATTATTCAGCTCCACATAGGTATCAATATAAGTCAGATCCCAGCAAACACAACATGTAGCATTACAATAAGATGATCTTGATCATGATAGGCAGCTCACAAGATCTAAACATGATGTCACAAGTGGAGAAGACAACCATCTAGCTACTGCTATGGACCCATAGTCCAAGGATGAACTACTCACGCATCACTCCGGAGGCGGGCATGGCGATGTAGGGCCCTCCGGTGATGATTCCCCTCTCCGGCAGGGTGCCGGGAAGAGCTTCAGAAACCCCCCCGAGTTAGGGTTGACGACGGTGGCGGCAGCGAATATGTTCTGGATGAAAGGCTCGGTGTTTTAGGGTTTTCACGTCTCGGGGAATAAATAGGCGAAGGGGCGATGTCGGCGGACCCCCGAGGGGCCCAAACCACCTGGCAGCGTGGCTGGGCCCACTGCCGCGCCTGCCTATGGTTTGGCCACCTCGTGGCTCTCCTTCGTCTCTCCTTCGGACTCCGTGTACGTGCTGGAAAAATAGGGACTTGGCCTTTTGTTTCGTGCAATTCCGAGAATATTTCCAGAAGTAACTTTCTGAAACCAAAAACAGCAGAAAACAGGGAACTGGCACTGTGGCATCTTGTTAATAGGTTAGTCCCAGAAAATGCATAAAAGTGATACGAAGTGTATAAAACATGTAGCAAATGGTATAATATAAGCATGGAACAGCAGAAATTATGGATACATTGGAGACGTATCACTGGGCAACCCGCTGCCAGCTCTTTTTGCAAAATTAATGGACAAGTAGATGAAACATACAAGTCCTTGGATAACTGAAAGTGCATGAGCCCTCATGTGTGGTTTTGGTAATTAATGACAATCTCTATGGACTAATGTTGCATTGAGCTATCCTTGTAGGGCTTGTCCATTGGCAATGCTTGAACACCATGTGTTGGTATCAATATTAAAAGAAGAAGATAAAGTGATGACCAAAATAATATCCAAGTCATCATATATATATTAAGAGAAGAAGTTGAAGTGCAAGTTCAAGAGAAGCATCTCGAAGAAATCCTATGCTTGAAGCTTGTAACCCTTTTGGAGATATTGGTCAAGTGAAGATGTGCCTTATAGAGGCTCTCCCATATTGGTGTATGGGGAGCGATATGTGAGTCTTCATCAAGCAAATCACAATCAAGAAAGGTGGTCCACTTGAAGAGATCAAGATTGTCATCATCTAGCTCAAGTGGAATGCACAAGGCAAAGGTATGATCTTGACAGGGTTTCTATTTTACCAGTCTCATGTTGTTAGTGGGAGACCGGGTTATAGGATAGATGGCGTACTATCAAGAGGGGCTCTCAAGTGAGTAACTTGATCACATATTTGTGGAGAGCTCAAACCTTTGCATACTTGGCATCATCATCTTTCTTGGTTCTTATTTGGTTTTTCTCCTAGTTGGGTTTTGGTGCTTGTCATGATCTTCATGACAAGCCCAAGTTCTTCGAAAACAGATTTTGGTTTGAAAACTTGTTGCGTTTTTGTGTTGGAAATATTATCGGTTTATCCGTGAGGAAAGTTCCACACCTTCCCATGTGTGTCAACTTAACTCTATTTTGGTTTGTAGGAAAGCTCTTGTTGCTATCTTTCCAACAAAATTGGTTTCACCTCATTTAGATTTCATACGTAAAATTCATTGGGTTTGCAGTTTTCATTCTGGTGGTTGTCGGATAATCCGGTCCAGTTGACTAAGAATATCCGGCCCCTAAGGTTGCTCATTTTCGACTAAGGACTTAAAGAAACCTGTGTTGTGGCTCTGTGTTGGTTGTCAGATAATCCGGTCAAGAGTTGACTCGGAATATCTGTCTCTCAAGGTTTCTCTCGAAATCGGCTAAGGACTTCAAGCAACCAGTTTTGTGGCCCTCTGGAGGTTGTCGGAATATCCGATACAGGTTGACTCAGATTATCCGATCCATCGGATTATCCGATCCTGACTTGTGTCGGAATATCCGACTCCCCTGTCTGCAATGGCTACATTTCTGGGAGGGGTATAAAAACCCCTCCACCTACCTACAGCTAAAAAGCTCTTCCAAGCACAAAATTCCCCCCATCTCTCACCTCCATTATTGACCTTGGAAAGCTTGCCTCTCTCTCAATTCCTCCCATGATTCTTGCATATCTTTGAGAGATTTGAGAGAGGAGATCTAGATCTATATTTCCACCCATCCATCTCTCCTCGAAGTGAGGGGAACCTAGTGGATCTAGATCTTGGAGTTCTTGTGTGGTTCTCTTCTTTGTTCTTCCTCTCTTCTCCCCCCACAAGCATTAATTGCTTTTTGTGGGATTTGAGAGTGAAGGACTTGAACACTTCTTGTGTTCTTGTCATTGCTTTTGTGCATTGGTTTGTGCTCTCCACGAGGATTCGTGGAAGTGAAAGTTTGTGAGCTTGTTACTCTTGGGTCTTTGGACCCTAGACGCCTTTTGTGGTGGTTGAGGCCTTTTGTGGCCACTTGGGAGCTCCCAATCCTTTTGTGGGTTGTGCCTCAAGATTGTGGTAAGGGACTCGATTTCCGCTCAAAAGGGAAATCAATAGTGGAAGGTGAACCGAACTTTTGGCAAGGTTCATCGGAGAATAGGGTGAGGCCATTTGTGGCGTTTGGGTTTGAAACTCACACCCCTCCAACGAGACGTACTCCCCTAAAAAGGAGGAACTCAGGAATACACCCTCGTCTCCACGTGCCTCGGTTATTTCTATACCCGGGCTCTTTACTTATGCACTTTACATTGTGATAGCCTTCGTGCTTGAAGTATTTTATCTAGCTATCACTTTGTTGCTTGTCTTGCTTAGCATAAGTTGTTGGTGCACATAGGTGAGCCTAGTATATTTAGGTTGTTGGCTTGTTAATTTAAACACCTAGTTTTATTCCGCAATTATCAAGCCTAAACCGGAAAAGTTTTAAATCGCCTATTCACCCCCCCCTCTAGGCGACATCCTTGTCCTTTCAATAACTTATTTAGCATGGAAGATATCAAACTCAACTACTACGTCCTCATGAGCTTGGAAGTAGTGGCACAAAACAGGAGTAATAACATTTTGAAATTTTAAAGGTAGCACACGAAAAATTTACTTGAAGTGGCTAGGAAATACCACATGTAGGTTGTAACATCCCAATTTTCACAAAAATTTCAAACTTTCAAATTGCATCATGCATCATGTCATTGCATCTTTGTTTGTGTTTTGTTTCATTTCCAAATTATGAAAATTAGAAAAATATTTCAAAACCCTACCTTGCAAAGCTTCTACAAATACTATCCAAACCATTTCGAATTTAAAATATAGAATTTCTGTAAATTACACCCCCAAGTCATATTAAATATGTGGGGCATGTTTTTACAAAACTATGGAAAGTGGTTTGATTGGATTTGGTTTTAAAATTCAAAAGTTATTTGGTTTTGAATAAAACAGAAAAGAAAAATGTTTCTGGAAAAAATGCGCAGCCTAGCTAAATGGGCCAAGCCCATCTACCGAACTACCGCGCGCGCAGCAAGGAACGGCCCACCCAGCTCGCGCACTCTCTCTCACCGCCAGGCGGGCCCCGCTTGTCATCCCCGTCCCTTCAACATGATGAACCCGGAGTCCTCACCGACGTAACCCTAACCAAATCCTAACCGATTCCGGCTTGATTCGCACGCAATCGCACACGTTCTTGCCCCCATATAAACCTCCCGACCCTCCTCTCTTTTTCGCCCCAGAAACCCTAGCCTATTCGCCACCAGGCTGCTCGCACGAGACCCCGCCGCGCCGCCATAGTCGATGGTGAGTTCGTCGATTTCTGGTGAGGGCACGGCCGCATTGCCTCCCTATCCGCCTCCTCGAGCTTCCCCAAGCTATTGCGCATCCTCCTGATCCTTTGCGCGATTGTTTCGTGTAGAGGAGACGACGCCCGCTTCATCGACACCGATGCCGTCCGTCGGAGCAGCTCCGGCCAGCCACGCACGGAGAAGCACGACGCCCGCGACCACCCCGAGTTCTTCATCGACTCCGCCTCGTCGCCCCGAACCCCGCGGTACGCCCCACGAACCGTAGATCGATCTAGAGTTTTATTCCGGCGATCACCGGCGATGGCACCACCGTAGAAGTTAGTCTTCCGGCATGTTTCCGGCGGAGACATTGCCCGTTTTGGTTCGTTAGTTGTAAGCCGTCGGATCCATCATCAACGCGTCAGATTAGATCGCATCCTGAACCGGTACCGTCCAATGGAGAAGCGCCACGTCGTCAAGCCGTCCGCGTCGCCCGCATCCGTCCACGTCCGTCCGCGCCGCAACCCGTCCGCGTCCGCATCGCCCGCATCCGCCCACGGAGAAGAAGCGCACCAATCAGAAGACGCCACGTCGCCATGGACTTCAGCGAGAAGATTTTATTCTGTTTCTTTTCAGTTTAGCCCCTGCACGTTACAGATTAGTCCCTGCGATTAGATCTATCATTAATTTTTACTCCTTTGTCCAAATTTTATGAACTTTATATTTTTGGATAGCTTATGACGTTAGAAACTTTTGGCATGTTTAATTTTAGGTTTAGTCGAATTAATTTTGTTTAATTTAAAAAGTGGCTTAAATAGTATTTTGAACATAACTCTAAATTAAAAATTGATAGTTGATCAAATCCTTTTGCTATATTTTTGCATGTCTAGTTTTGGCCATAGGTTTACTCTGTAATTTTTGTAAAAGTATTTTTCTATGAATTTGTAATTAATTTGGATTAAATGCTTTTAGGTTGTAATTTAATAATTAAAAATTGATTAAAATAAATTTTCTTCATATATTCGACTAATAAAATGACTTAGTCATATTTTGATCATCTTGGTTACAAAAGTACTTAGAAATATTCTCCTCTCCAAATAGAGTAACTTTCTTCCTTAGAAAATTTTGATAATTAAATTTTGAACACTTTTCCATAGAAATTTCCTTAGAAATTTTCAACACTTATTAATACTAGATCTTGTCCTTAGAAAATTTTAGCATCTTGAAAACTTAGTTGTTTCCTTAGAAAATATTCTAAGTACTTGATATGACAAAGGTTTGTCCTTAGAAAAATTATCAACTAATTGTTTTCATACTTTTCCTTAGAAATTATTTTGCACTTCTTATTTGTTTACTTTCCTTAGAAATTATTTGGACTTGATGTGTTAGCTTTAGTCCTTAGTTAAATTTCGACCCAAGTGTTATGACCTTGGTCCTTAGTCATTTTTGGACCATCTTGCTTGTCTTGCATTAACTTAGAATAATTTCATGGCATGGCATGCATCTCTAGTCCTTAGAAATATTTTGCACATCATGCATGACATATTTTTCCTTAGAAGTTTTATGAAACTTGTTTGTTCATTATGTATTGTTTGTTGTGTTAGAATCTCCGGAGGGAAACGAGGACTGTTGCAACTGCTGTTGCTATTCTGCTTGTTGCCAAGGCAAGTGGCACACCCCATAAATTTCCTAAGTATTTTTCTATGCATGACTTAGTGTATTTCTTTATATGCATGTGTAGGATAGTATTGCTATGCTAAAACTACTATCTCCTTTACACTAGTTGTGTCTAGAATCCTATTGATAACTTAGTAGAATTATTGATGCTATGCAAAAGTGTTTTATTGAAAAGTTAAATTCTACTAAGTTAATTTAACACCTGGGTGGATTTGGGCTTGATTGGCTGTCAGAGTTGAGTGTTTATTCACTTGTGGATTGCCACCCAGGATTAAAGGGACCAATGTTTCTCTAAGTGAAGTTGCTTACCGTGCAGCCATTAGTCATATGGGCTCTGGCTAGATGGATTAAGTTGCGTGGACTCCTCCCGCTTGACAAGCAGATGTAGAGGATGTAGGTGGAAGGGTCAAGCCAGTATGGGATGGGAATATGCTTCTGAAAAGTCTCGTCTCAACTCTCTCCTTTTCCTTAGCACAATTTGAGTGCTTGAGGATAGTTTGGGTTTGTTGGGTCTAATGGTGAAAGTGCACAACCTCTGCAGAGTTAAAACTAAGTACTTAGCCGTGTCCCCGGTTACGGACAATTCAAGCAGCTGATCAAGGATGTCAACGGAGGCTCCCAACATCTCAATTTCTTAAGTAAAATTTTGATGGGTGAACAAGGGTAGACGAGACTATGGATTTCATGCCATATTGTCTCAAATTTGAAGAAAATGTTTTACAAAGTGTTAGGCAAAATTGGCTTTTGTGCAAAACAGCCTTGAACTCCACCAGCCAAATATGCATATAGGTTATAGAGTTATTCCACTAAGTGTCCACATAGTGTCACTTGCCAGATCCATTTTTAATGGTATCTGACCCACTCTGTTGCAAATTATTAATTGTTGCAGAATTTTCTGACGATGAGTAAGGACTACGTTTGGGTTTCGAGTCTGCAACCAACATGTTTTCGCCTGTGGCGCATCATGAAGATGGAGGCTCTTTGAAGATTTATTTCCGCTGCTTTATTGTTTTAAGCTAGCTTTAAGCTATGCAAAGATGTATCGAACCATTTATTTTTCCAAGTCTGGATCATTCGTGTAATAATTGATACAATGTTGTGATATTCATCTTAAACTGTGTGTGCAAATGAAACGATCCAGGGGTTTGCACTATACACAGGTACCTTGCCATTTTCTAAGTGCAGGTGCATTACAGATGGTATCAGAGCATAGTGTTGCCTGTAGGATCGAAACCCTAGGTTTGGTTAGAAATAAGTTGGCCAAAAACTTAATTTATTTACTAAGTATAAAAGCTTCTATGAAATATTCTTGCTTTTTCTTCTAAGTACTCGTAATTCTTTACTTATGCATTTTATCTCATACTTGTTCTTCCTAACTGAAGGATGAAGAGATTCGAGTACTTGTGAGGAGGACTACCCGGTGACCCGCTTCGGCAGCATCATGTTCGACATCCTCAAGCACCTGAAGCTACCTACACCCATGATCAAGGGATGCATCTTGAAGAAGTTCAAAAGAGAAGGCCTTTGGGGAATCAGGGTGTTTCAACAAGGACGTGAAGGCGAAGCACCCATTGAGTACAGAATAATGGGAGTCTCCATGGAGAGAGGAATCGACATCATCATGCAACACGTGATAGCTTGCCTTTGTGGACGCTACTCCAAGGAATTGGAGGGGCACTACTCCTTCCCTTTTGGAAGGCGTGACGATGAAGGATCACCCTTCTGCTATGGCACCGAGAACATGGGCAAAGATGAGTTCGTGAGCGATTATTTCCAAGGCTTGGAACTCTTAGTCCATGATCTTTACTTTGATACCAATGAAGAACTCCACAAAATGATGAGCTTTGCGCCCAAGTCCAAGTGAATGATGAGAAGATAAAAGAACAAGAAGAGAAGACCAAGGAGCTAGAAGAGAAGTTCAAGGCCCAAGAGAAGAAATTCATAAGTCAAGAGAAGAGATCAAGCAAAGAAACAAGCAAATAAGGGACTTGAAGGAAGAACTCTCCACCAATGATGTGGAGCTTGAAGCTGATTGTGACTTGATCAAGCGACTTCGTGCTGAGAAGAAGGAACTCCAAGAGAGAAACTCAGA